>OZ037997.1:24936251-25556251 GCA_964035705.1 Porites rus | reverse complement strand
ATCTGAGTTAAACCAGGATATCCTTGAGCGAGTGTTAAATCAACTGAAAACTCAGGAGCTTCCGACCTATAGGTGAGTATTTCAGCAGTCTTTAAGAAATTTAGATGCTTGTAAGTCATAACATTTTCACTTTCTCAACATACATCTCTTTGGCAAGTTAAAGTCAAACTGATTAGATTTCTTAGAACATATTAATGTTTACCGGTAAACTTATGATTTTTATAGATTTTGATCTTTAAATCTTAGATTTCTTAGTGTTATTTTATTTTATTTCCTTTTTCGATTTTCTTCTTTATTGTTTAGCTATTTATGAGATAATTACAGGACCCTTTTGATAACAGTTCTTTTTTCAGAACTGATAGGTTATCCTGTATAAATATTCGCGTTATTATTATTATTATTAATGTTCCAGAATTCCCCACTTAAACATGTGTATGCAAATAATCCTGGCTTTTTATTTCCAGTTAAAATATTGAAATGGACTAGTGCATTATTATAAAATTTTCAGTGTCATAGTTAATACGACCTTTTTGTGGGATAGCTGTGAATGAATTAATTTATAGAATAATAAAATAATAATAATATTATTAATCCAAAGTGGGAAACTTCACACTTAAAGTTCTGTAATTTGCCCTATTGTTTTTCTAGGATTGTCACAGACAATATTAATCTCCAACAAAGTTCACGGTTCGAGTCTAAGAATCGCCAGGGAAACAGGTTTGACTGGTCTAACCAATTTGCAGTCCGAGATCGGGTCGTTAACAATGGCTTATCAGATGAATGTTCACAACAAAGCCTCATGTCCCTTGATCTTAGTCAGCAAGTTATTCCATCCGGAGATGTGCTTGCGTCCTTGCGTTCAAACTTCATCCCTTTGGTGGCCAGAGTTTTAGTGCAATATTTGCCTGCCTACAAAGTTTTCAAGAAAATTGTAATTCACCACATCCCCCACGAAAATTCTGAAAAGATGGCTCAAAAGTCAGACGAGGTATGTTAATAATATTTATTACAATGGGTACTATTTGAGTAGCCTAACTTACATGCTCTTGCCCTTAAAATGTACACATACTCCATGGAAAATTATTTTAATAGCCAAGATATGACAGACTTCATTTTTGAAAAAAAGCTTAATAACTCTGGTCCATTTGATGCTGAACACTTATTATGGTATCAAAACAGCATTTTGGTACATAAAAAGTCAATGATTACACTATTTGTTTATGGGAATCCCTATACCCATGTCTCCTGTGTCCACCATTTTCAAGAATTAGAATGGTTTTATTAAACCTATGTGTTCCAAAATAATATCTAACAATAATATTGTTAAAGCTATATAGCTGAAAGTAAACAAAATAATATGCAATGGAACTAAAATAAATATTTCAATGGACGTGCAAAATCACTCTAACTTTTTTTACATTCTCTAGTGTTACTTAGGTCTTGAATTCCTGAACCCTAACAAGTCTGTTGATATGGCTCAACTCCTGACAACTTTCCATGACAAGTATGTGCCAGCTACTGAGGTCAATGATACCAAAGAAGTCCTCCATAAGGTTCCGCTGGATGGAGATCAGCTTACGGAAGAGCGTGCAAGGAATGTGCAGTGGACTTACAGACTTGGGGCAACTTCATTTGATCGTCTTGATGGTTTGGAAACAAATCATGCTGATTGGCACTGGAAAGTTAAGCTTTTCGAGGTAGACACAAGTCTTTTTATATCAATTAAAACCCTTTACCTTATACTTGCAAGTATTTTGTAGCGATCTCTGTTATTAACAGTGCCATGTACAGTGTAAAGTGAAATTGCATACGCATTCCCAATAGCCTCACCTACTTGTATATCAGCATGTGAACCAACACTGAGCAATATATCCAGTTCTCCTTTCCTAGTTGGTTATTCAGTACTTACATGCATTATAGATATGGTCATTAACGAACCTCTGTCAAGTTGTAATTACAGTTATAATCCAAACATCAATCTTGATTAGGTGGGAGAAAAAGGAAATAGTTAACTGCAGTTACTGTAGTAAATCTTCTAACATTTTTATTGTTTGGAATTCACGAAGGCTTGGACCAAGTTTCACCACAGTAGTTGCTAAATTTCAAGGATCAAAAATCTGATTTAGTGATGCTGGGAGTGTTTTTTAGTTTGATTGATGAACATATTTTTGCCATCAAAATCTGATATTAATTCCTCCACAACCAGTCACTACAAACCAACCTGTCACCCTTGGGGAATATTAGTGTGTGTCAGCATTAAACAGGCTGTCCACATAATAGTGTTTTCAGTCTTTACTATTTCTTAAACAGATTGCAGAAGAGATGTTTATAAAGGCTGAATCAAGTGGTGACATTGGAACATCAATAGCATCAATGAACCGAACAGGAAAGATCACAGCAAAGAAAGGACCATATGATCAGTACAATGCATTCAAAGAATTCTTTGATAGGGAGACTGAGGCCCATATAATCACTGCATGGCTGGCATTTGTAGGTTTAGATAAAATGGATGGTAAGAAGAAAATGTAATCGCATGAATTTAATAATTTGGGTTTGTGTGACTAAGTAAATGTTAAATGTATGCCTGAGTTTATGTTATTACTGTAAATTTTCCTCTATTAGTCTCCGGGGGCTTCTTAATTTTAACTCTCACAAATAAAGAGAAGAGGGGAGAGGGCTTATTAAATTTCTGCAAGTCACAGTCTGTTTACACCATACATAAAATACACTACTTTTCTTACTTTTCATACAGTAATTGCAGTCAAAGGACTGGTAATAACCAGTTTCAAAGTGATTGAAATAACTAGCACTTTTTTATAACCTAACAGAAAAAACATATTTAATCTAGGGGGGTTTGAGCTGAGTAGAGGCATTATGCCTGCTCAAACTGTCTGAGACAAAGTAAGCCTGTTATATAGTCAAACCCCTCTAAAGGACAGCTACCGTAGCCAGACACCCCTCCTAAGCAGACACTCAAATCGTATTGGTCCAAACCTCACATAAAGCCTGGATTATATTCTAACCCCCCCCCCCCCTTCCCATTATGGACAGTTCTCCTAAGGCAACAGTTTGTCTTCTTTTTATAGGTGTACCCTGCAAGAGGAAAATTCCAGAATCTGCTAAAAAATGGACAGAGCTGCAAAAAAGAACTTGGTTACATGAGGAGATTGCAGCCTTTCTGGACCTATTCCTGTTTGCTGAAAACACACAAACCATATCTGAGCTACATGAAGGAATGTCCTACATGGAACATGGGAGGCTGCATGGGTATACATGCCGTGTAGATGGATGCAACGAAGTCTTCATGTTACATCCCATGAGAGTCAAGTACTGCAACTTGGTTTATACCAATAAATAATTTATTAATATTCTTTTGTTATTAAACTTTCCTCCTTCCCATGCAAGGTAGTAGTATTATTTCTTCACTGTGTATTCCAGATTTTGATGACTGGATGCAGGGTTATATGTCAAAAAAATATGATTCTAGTTTCAAAAAGTTGTGATTTGGCAATAATTGATCTGCTGGATTCCCTATTAGCTGAGATCAGTTAAAGATTTGGTAATAACTCGGGTCATTTCATGTTGTCTTACATAATATGACAAATAACTAGGGGTTTTCAATAGAATTGGTCTACTATTATTTTTTGTAGGCATGAATATTCCCAGCACTCCTTCATTTCACCTGACTTGTTAACAAATGACGAAAGAGATAATGAAGGGTACTACAAATGCAGAGATGTCAACTGTTTTCTCCTTTACAAGACCAAAGCTAGTAGAAACAGGCAAGTTATGTACTGGAAACATATCAACTAGTTTCTTGTGTTTATGGGTGTTTAAGTCATTTGCAGCAGATACATGGCTACTCAGCCTGGCATTATTTATTTGTATTTTTAGGAAGCATCCAGGTTTTGTAATAAAATGATCATTGGCACTGTTGCATTGCAGTTATTAGCGCAGTATCAGATTAAATGCTCTTCAGATTACAGACACTAACTTGTTCAAAAAAAATTACTTTGTTTGAGAAAACATTTTATATGGAAGCAAACAAATCCATTAATTTTTCTGGGTATTTTTATTTGTATAGACATGAACGGAAAACCCACGACAACGTCCCAGAGCAGTCATCCAGTGTCAGTGGGGAACCCCAAGAGCAAGTAGTAGAGGACTATAAATACAACTACCATGTAGCTCGTCTGTTTTATGGTCTTCTGATGGTGAACACTCACGACTCAATTAGAGAGGGAGATGCAGCACGACTGATGGATTGCATGAAAATGTCACTTTTGTTTTTCAAGAAATTCAAGAAACACAAATACGCTTACACAGTGCTGTTGTTTCTTTGTAAAGTATTTGCAATTTTGTCTGAAAGGGAAGCTTTCCATCTTTGCTGGAATCGCTTTTTTAACGGAAAAGGGGGAAAGGGCAAAAACATCCCACTTGATTTAAAGATGGAATTTTATAACCACATGCTGAAATCGTGTCTGAGAATGCTTGGAGGAAATATCAATGCCAAGAGTGCCCAAAGAGTTGCTAGATGTCTGACTATGATGCAGAAAGTACTAGATTCAGTCGACTGTGATGTTAGGCTAGTTAACAAAAGTGGGGCCCACAAGTTGGTTGAAGCTCAGCAAGCAGTATCCCAAATTGTAAATGATCTTGTTGAAGGAAATGTATTTAGCTTTCAGCGAGGTAGAGAAGGATATACTGCTTTTCCAAATTTTGAAAGGGATATCCTAAAGGGTCTTGATTATAGAGACTTCTTTTCATGGTCACGAGATCTTATCAAAACATGGTATGCTATGTACGAGTAAATATAAAAGGCTGCCTCATTTCTTATGTTGACTTTGACTGAGATGCTCACCACAAGTCAAAATGATCTATTAGATTCAATAAACCCAATTACATTATGCAAAAATTTCTTCTGGTTTTGTACTTTCAAAGTGTTTGGAGAAATTTTCTAAACATCACAGCAGTTAGACTTGTCTGCTTATTGCTTTCTTTTCGAGCTGTCTGTTGTATTGTGTAGCCATGTCGCAAGATGAAATAAGATCTACATTGGGGCTCAAAGGCTTAAAAGCAAATTATCAAATTCATCTTCACTGACAGGACAATCCTCCTCTTCTCCAGAATCATCTGATGAATCAAAGTAGTCACACCAGAACAAATCACGCATGTCTGTATGACAATCTGTGGCTGTACATGAATTTTGCTCCTGGGCAAAGGGTTGACAAAACATTGCATCAGCAGAAATGTCTATGTCTTCAAACTGTTCACTAAATATTTCTACAATGTCTCTAGCAAGTTGCATTGACGTAATGTTATGATTTTCAATCAAATATTCAACATCAAAAATGTGGCTGGCTTCACTCACAATACCTT
Organism: Porites rus; assembly: GCA_964035705.1. Classification (NCBI taxonomy): domain Eukaryota; kingdom Metazoa; phylum Cnidaria; class Anthozoa; order Scleractinia; family Poritidae; genus Porites; species Porites rus. The sequence continues at coordinate 25,550,872 of OZ037997.1, read as the reverse complement.
CAATGACATCATCAGAAAATCCATGTGCCATAACAGTATTCCCTAATATAGGAAATGAAATGTTTTGATTAAGTGTTTCCTGGATTTCAAACAATGCAGATCTTAAATCATTCTCATCTTCTGAAGTAATGCTTCTTGCTCTCCCTGATTTACTCTCCTGATCAGAAGTAGATCCTTCAAATGCTGGCATCTGAACATTGCATTTGTTGCCACCACACTTGCACATTCTGTGGCAGTTGTGGCAGCAGCGATGCCCTTCTGGGAGAGATTGTATGTCGCGCACAAAATCCTTGAAAAGGGCCACTCGAGGGCAAGTGTCTATTTTGAGGCAAGCTTTAATTTTTTTGTCACAGAGACGCAGCTGCTGGCCATGGTAAAACGTGATATTATGTGCCTCTTTGCCATCCCTGCCTGCTCTGCCTGCTTCTTGCAAATGACTACGCAAATCTGGGGCAGGACCATAGTGTATGACATATCTTATGTCTTTAAAGTTCACTCCTAGGCTAAGTGCAGAGGTGGCAATTACTACTCTGATGGGACCATCATCATTCTTAAAAGACTTTCTTACTCGCTCCTTTAGTTCAGCGGGGCTGTTGCTGTGGTACACTCCAAGTAGACATTTAGTTTTTGACTTGTTCTCATCTATATAAGCAAGGTGTCCCAGTTTCTTGAGAAGGTAGCTCAATACAACTGACACGTCATTAATACTCCTACAAAATACAATAGTCTTTGGAGTTTGTTCCTGTTTAGTGCCAATCTTGTCAACAAGCCAATTGAAACAACTCAGCCCTCTCTTGACATCCTTAGCAGAGAACCGTATATTTTCATTGTTAACTGACACATCAATCACACTTGCTTTAGGCATCCCAAGAAGCTTCACGAGAGCTTCTCTGCTTCTCTGTTCCACAGTGGCCGTCAAGGCAAGTAAAGGGGTTCCTGGTTTAAGAAAGGATCTTATTGAGGCAATGTCCCCATAAGCTTTCCTAAAAGCTGTTTTCTTGTTAGTAGCCTGGCCCCTTAATCAAAAAGAAAACAAGATATTATAAATCTCATATAACACCACTACACCTATAGCACTATGTAAATAGTTTTTACTCTTTTAGTTACAGTGGAACCTCGATAAAACGAACCTCTATATAACGAGGTCCTCGGTATAAAAAAAAAAATTCTTTGCCCCAGTAATAGTAGAATTTATGAAAAAGAACCTCAATATAACGGTACCTCATTATAACGAACATATTGTGCCAGTCCCTTGGCCCTTCGTTACATTGAGGTTCCACTGTAGTATGGCAGATGTAGAGCTACTTTGTAGATATACTGTCAATAAATCGTTATTAATATTATTATTGAAAACAACTTTACTCCACTTACTACATTGTAAAGTGTTTTGTAAAATAGTGCATAGCAAACATAAGCAGACAAAAGAAAAAAGTAGTTGTAAGATCACTCTAATGTATTACAGTACTGAAACCATGCTTTAGCTTAATAAGTCTGATAATTTGTTCTCCACAAATTCAACCAAAAAGTTAACAATCTATCGACACCGACGTACATACATCTCAGGTTTTCAATGTCGCATATTGAATTTAAGCCTACTGTGTTGTGGAAATTACAATGAAAAGGAAATACCAAATACCTACCAACTTTGAGCAACGTGAGCTTCATCTACGACAATGAGCTCCACATTGTTTCTCAGGGCGGACTTCTTGAAGTTATTCATCCAGGTCTTCCTCAGCCACATTTCTGCACTACCAAACACCAACTTGTATTCGCCCTTTAGTATTTTTTCATCCGTTTCTTGGCTATCGCCAACAGCTACAGCTGATATGCCTATGTCGGCAAGTTCCTGAACCTGCTCTTCTGTTATAGCATTCAACGCGCTAACAATGATAACGTGACAATTTTTCCTGCCGTTCACCAACTCGAAGATTCGCGGAAATAGTTGGAAAATTAAGCTTTTTCCAAATCCTGTTGGTAACAAACCCAACACATCTTTCTTCTGTAGCAGTGCTGCGATACATTTCTTCTGTTCATCCTTTAAACAATCGATATTGGGAAAACTTTCGAGGGCACTTTCTATCGCTTCTTCCAAACTCAAGGCCGCCATTTTTGTTTACTAATCTTGATCACGCTGCGTCATCATCACGTGGTGATAATTGACCAATCAGCATGACCGTCTACCTGATAGACGGTCGAGCATTGGTGGAACAGCAAGAACAATGGACTGCGAACAGGCGCTTTATTTTTCTCTTTCCCTCGTCTCGCGCTTCGCGCTCGTGTCGCGCTCCGCGCAAAGTATTGCGTTCGCCCCGCTTGGCTCATAAAGCGCCTGTCATGCAGGCTATACATGGGTTGGACAACACATTTTGTACTGAGAAATGTTTCTGATCAATTGAGCCAAATACAACTAAGCTTGTAATGCCCTCTATTTTTCGCATGTTTAGTTTCTCAACCCCAAGGAATGTTTCAATAACTTGGGATATTCCCTAAGCCAAATCTTTTGTTTGTAAACCTTTTCCTGGGTGAGAAAGCATATTAAACATACAGGACCCGAATAAAAACTACCAGCCTTCCAATCACGCACCCATCGTGGTTCTCACCCAAACACAGCGCTTGAAACATACAGCATCCCACTAATCAGTAAAAAAAAAAGGATACTGGACGTTTTGGTAGTGGGATTGACCTAATATAATTTTGGTTTTGCGCTATCAAAGGAATGGCTGTCTTGTCCTGGGTCTTTTCATGCGGGTCAAAATAAAGACTTGACAAAGCCTGAAACTGCGTTTGAAACGACTCTGGCACCAAGGGTAGTTAATATTATTGAAAAGGTCCAAGAACTATCTAATCAATCCACAACTTTAGTTTATAACATGCATGACATGCTGCTTTAATTTAGCAATACCACTCACCGTTCTAGTCTGTTTTTCCAAAGAAAGAAGAATGTCCAGAGCATCACTGAGTTTACCATCCTAGCAAACAACAGGAATAATATAAATAAAGCTTTGATCTGTATATTCTTTCACATAAAAAAGGCTTAAAGGATCTAAATTAAAAAGAAATAAACCGGTTCTCGTACATAGCTCGTTACTTGACCAGCACGTGCTAAGTTAAAGCCATTTTTTCTCAAGAAGAAAAGCCACTAAAACTAGTTCTAACTTACAGCAGCTAATGCTTCGCATTCTGGTATTCTTTTATCTACAGTATCACTGTAGTCCACTTCCATTTTCACCACATTTCCTTTCATATCTGTAGAAGTCGCCATTTTCATGGTTTTTTTCTGTCAGAGGGCTTTGAAAGAATTATGGGTAAAATTAGTCAGCACTCGACCCAGGCTTCAGCTTACGAAAAATTTTAGTGTCGAGAGTGGCGTGACGACACTAAAAAACGGCTGTGTAGCAGACTAGGAGTCAGGAGGAGGAAACATGCCTTTTATTTCGTCCCGGGGTGGGCACTTGAACACGTTTTTGGCCCAAGAGTGAGGAATTTGCAGATTTCAGACGAAAAAGTGACAAACGCCCGGAGCGGGGCGGGGTATTGACTGAGCCATAAGCATTTCCCCCCGTCCGGGAGGTAACTCCTTACGCGAGCAACAAGAAATTTCAGTTAAGATTAAAGGAACTCGGGAGCAACCTGATGTTCCTGGTGACACCTATTTTTTTTGCAGAATTGGCCTCATTTCTTTTTGTTTATTTGTTTCCTCAATGGGCCTCACTTAGGCGATACACCCAAGTTCGACGTTTATAGACTGCGTTGCCACGTGTAACTCGTGCGCAAAACGAAAAACTAGGGCGTATTACCCAGGTCCCAGGGGTCTTTCTTGAGTGAGATTCGAGGTCAAGGTAACCAGAGGTTTTTCTCTTTCTCCTCGCCGCTCGCTATCTCTTTCGCGAAGAAAAACTTCAAGAAAGACTTCTGAGCCCAGGGTAAGGGCGTATTGGCGAAGAAATAGAAGGACTGCTGACTTTTCTCTTCTCTCACCAATTTCTTGGTCTGACACGATATGAATTCCTAGATACAAACGCGTTTTTTACGAAGTGCCCTTGTTTCAAGCCTGCAAATTTTCTTTCCCTAAAGTTGAATAGGGGTTGTCATTTTGAGGATGGAGTACGAAGAACAAAAAGCTGTTTCCCACAATACCTTTTCCCTTCCTTTCACCAAAATTATTTCCATTCAAAATTTGCAATGAAAAGTGTTGAAAAAAAGTGCTACTAAACTGACCCCAGAAAGGCTCGCACCTAGTACAGATCTTAAACGTAAAGAGCAGTCTACTCTTTCACTGACACAAAATGCCAGAAAGATAGGAAAAACTTAACTATTTCCCTCCTAGCAGAGAATACCAAGTGCTACTGGGGAGCTTATCTACTACTTTGTGCAACCCACAACCCAAGACAGAAAATAACACTTGAATTACACATCAGAGTTTTATTAATTTTTACTCTTAAAAAAACTCCATTCGAGAGCGTCCACAATATTCCATTGCCACTTTCCGTTTAATCATCCATACTCTATACAAAATTTACAGTCGCGACATATCCATTACAGTTTTCGTTCCACACTTCTTTGTACTCTTCAAATCAAACAAACCAAACACAACTGTTCTCAAATTCAAAGTTCACAAAGTGAGCTTAGAAGCACTTGCGATGTACAATGGCAGGGCCAGATTCATCATATTCCTGCTTGGAGATCCACATCTGCTGGAAGGTGGACAGTGAAGCCAGAATGGAACCTCCGATCCATACAGAGTACTTGCGCTCGGGTGGAGCAATGATCTTGATCTTCATGGTTGGTGGTGCCAGAGCAGCAATTTCCTTCTGCATCCTGTCTGCAATACCTGGATACATGGTTGAACCACCAGAGAGGACAGTGTTGGCATACAGATCCTTACGGATGTCCACATCGCACTTCATGATGGAGTTGTAGGTGGTCTCATGGATACCAGCAGCTTCCATACCAAGGAAGGCAGGCTGGAACATGGCCTCAGGGCATCGGAATCGCTCATTTCCAATGGTGATCACCTGGCCATCAGGAAGCTCATAGCTCTTTTCAAGGCTGGAGCTGGATGCAGCAGTGCCCATTTCCTGTTCAAAGTCGAGGGCAACATAGCACAGCTTCTCCTTGATGTCACGAACAATCTCGCGCTCTGCTGTGGTGGTGAAAGAGTAGCCTCTCTCAGTGAGGATCTTCATGAGGTAGTCAGTTAGATCTCTACCAGCCAAGTCAAGACGCAGGATGGCGTGGGGCAGGGCATAACCCTCATAGATAGGCACTGTGTGTGTAACACCATCACCACTGTCCATGACAATACCAGTCGTACGACCAGAGGCATACAGAGACAGTACAGCCTGGATGGCAACGTACATGGCTGGAGTGTTAAATGTCTCAAACATGATCTGGAATGATTAACAAAGAAAAAAGAACATTAATAAAAATTCAAATGACCTAGTAAAAATTAAAATTAACCTTTTTCCGCTTAAATCTTGGCCTACGTGACTGCATAACTTAATAGAATATAAAAAGAATTTTAGGCAGATTTTAATCCCTAGAAAAACAAACAAGTTGAGCTTATGCCAAAAACCCAATACCATATAAGGAGAAACCGGCATCCTTCGAACACACTAGACTCGCACTTTAACTTGAACGGTTGACGGCAAATTTCGTAATTCGAAGTACGGTAAATCAAATCTAGACAATAAATTTTCAAGAAATTCCAACCAAGTTTTATACAGGAAATCAAAATTTCCGCGTCGATTTAAGGGCAACATGTAAGTAAGCTATGTTACAAAATCAAGATCCGCACCTCAACAAAGCGTAATAAATAATGAATATGTATGAAGCTAAATCACAATAAATAAATTTCACTGAACATTTAAAATTTCTCGCCAAGTTGAGTCCTTAAGTTAATCAATAAATGAACCATCCGAGTTCTTAATGGGCGGTGTCTTCTTGTGAATAACTGAAATTTGGGGGTGGGGCGGTTAGTTACTTGTGGCAAAAACAATTTTTTTCCAAAAAAAAAAAAATACCTGAGTCATCTTTTCTCTGTTTGCTTTGGGGTTCAAGGGAGCTTCTGTCAGTAGAACTGGGTGTTCTTCGGGAGCGACTCGGAGTTCGTTGTAGAAGGTGTGATGCCAGATCTGCAAGGAAATCACATTTTGGCGTGTAAGCTACACAATATTTACTAAAGATCACATGCCAAAGTTAACATTACCTTCTCCATATCGTCCCAGTTAGTAACGATTCCGTGTTCGATGGGATATTTCAGTGTCAGGATACCACGTTTGCTTTGGGCTTCATCGCCGACGTACGAATCTTTCTGGCCCATACCAACCATGACGCCTTGGTGACGAGGACGACCTACGATCGATGGAAACACAGCTCGGGGAGCATCGTCTCCTGCAAATCCAGCTTTACACATACCGGAGCCATTGTCCACAACCAAAGCAGCAACATCTTCATCGGCCATTGTGAATGCAAAAGTAATTCGTACCGAGGCACTGAAATATTACAAAGGTTACGATCGCTCTGTGCGCTCTGTTCCACCAGAAATAGGACGAGATTAGGATAGGCGTCGTTATTTATACCTGTCACACGACAATATGGGCAACACTTTGTTACCAAATATGGTCAAAATTTTGTGCTTTTAGTTCGCCCAAGGGGATCCGACAGGCAACTCAAAGGTGACGCTTATGACGTCAACGACGAATGATGACACGGCAATCGAAATTTATCGAAAAGTGTAGAAAATTTCACTTATTGGTCGGCATTTTGCAAAATTTATGACGTCGCTTGCGTCCGTTTTCTTTTCTTTCAACGATCGAATATTTAAGAAAGGCGGAATTTTTGCCTCTATTTCTAATGAAAACTCCACCCCAAGTGCCTCAGCCGACGAAAAACAAACAAGAGATCTGTCAGCAAAGGTCATCTATCCTAAAGCCAAATTTCCCGCAAATTTCCAAATGGAGTGGTCTGATAGAAGAAACAGTGCTGACGCGTGCTTTTTTGACCTCGTTCGCTGGAGTTTATCGCTATTTGCGGTAAAATATTTCTCTAGGATAAAAGCTTTGTATTTAATTTTTTTACATATGCTATTTGTCACTAAACCCCAAAAGATCAATTTTTGCTCACTGGGGGATCACTTTGTCTCAACAGACAGGAGTGGTACAAGCTAAAGAAATGTGGCTCCCAGTCACTATGGTTAACTTATGATTCTGTAGTTCAATCGAGAATCGGTAGTTTTGCCCTTCAACTTGAAAACAGCAGTAGATTTTTGACATCTTGACATAGGTAGAAAGCGGGTACCCTCATAAAAGTATTGAGATATAAACACCCTTCTTTCCCCCTCTCCCTAAGGGCACCGCTTTCCGACTGACGTGACAAACACTTCGCTTCCTGTTGAATGATACCCATGCCGTTCTCTTGGGACTTTTGAGGAAATCCTTGTACGCGCGGGTTAAATTTCAGTGAAATTGATTTTTCGCTTTGTTACTGGTGATTTTGTTCGTCGAGGGCCGCCTATGGAGTGTGATGTCGTATTCTTTTCTGATCGAAAATCGCTGAAAATACTCTCTGTAGAATTCTTGCCCTTTGAGATAAAACAACAACACCAACGAAAGGAGGAGCGTTGCGTGACGACACAAAAAACGGCCGCGGAGCAGACTACTGGAAAGAGCCAGAGCTGTAGCTGTAAATGAACATCCCACTTATCACGCCATACCCCTTGTGTGCCATAATTTTCGCACGTCATCAAACAAGGCAGACCGGAAATTTGCGTTACCAGCTGGGAGAGGCTCATAAATGCTACTACCCGGTGGAAGAACAATGACTCAGGCGCGAGAAAATACTCTACGCCTGGTGTACGCATAGATCAGAGGGCAGCGTAACATCAGACCCGGGCTCCTGACCCGAAAGTATAAGCCGAAAATGACACCGAAACCTCTTTCAAAAGTAAAACGAATAAGGGGTATCAAGAGAGAGAGAATGATCTATCTTGGGGGTATAGAATACTAGTTACCGTCATCGAAACTTGGCGGGGACCGGGAGAACTCCCTATAACGGTCTAAAAGGAGGTTCCGCCCGAAAGGGGTACGCACAGTTAGAGATATGACTTTAATGTCTCTATCATGCACAGTTAACCATAATCACCGCCAAGCAAGGCCACAAGGCTTCCAGAAGAAACAGATGAACTTCCCTGATCTATAAGGTTGTTGTTCAATGAACGGTTCTCAGATTTCCGGGATATTTTGTACCCAGGTGTTTTTAGTAGCCTGTGTAGCAGGCTTCGAAAGGGGTAGAGAATTAAAGGAAGGGGAAGCCAGATCTCACGAGATTATTCTTCTCCCCATCCCCTCCCTTTTTTGCGTCTGCCACGCAGGCTAGGTTCTAGGGGATTCGTATATTACCTGACGAGAGGGAGGAAATACCACTCCCTTAAAAAATAAGGCTTTGTAAACTCTGCTTGTGAGAAGGAAATATCAGGAAATACCAAACATAAGAGCTCGGAGGACATCCAATTTGTCTAGGTAGTGGACAATTGAATTTATCAAAAACATTTTTGATATATCTAGCATATTTCATCGGCAAAACCCCTGTTACAATTTTATCCTGAAACCTTACAGGGAAACTTACCTAAGCTTTGTTTTCTCCAGGTTAATTTGTTTTACTTGAAAATTTTCGCATTATTTTTTTAACTTGAGCTTTTATGGAATGATATTAGTTTTCAATTTCCTCATACTCATGCCATGAATAAGATTTTCACAAACAAGATACAACGAAACGCAAAGACAGGAAAGGAGAGGCGAATGGATACTCATACTTCAGTCTGACTCCTTTGTGCGACCCTATCTATTCCTACGTAACCAGAGATCAGGCTCAATTTTCGTTTCGCTTTGTAATAACATTCCGGCGGGCAAGGCGAAACGAAAAAAGCGGTAAAGAATGTATGAGAACCGCTAATTCCAATATGTCCGTTATAGGTTGGCGAATTACAAGCACGTGGGGTGGATCATGTGTGCATGAATTTGCACGCTAATGACCATTCTCACACTGGAGTCCTCTTTTCAGCTGTCTTTTACAGAGTCCAGTTTTGAAAAAACATTTAATTCCCGCTAAAAAACCGATATCAGAAAACCAATCGATAATTCGATAATTGTCGATAATCACTTTTTGATTATGATCGATTGTATCGGTCAATCGATAGAAATTGGTAGGAACGAAACTTTTTTGTTGATGGCGAAATCCATTTTATCGATTTTAACGATATTATTAATTTCATGATCTTTCATTGCCTTCATGGTTCAAAACCCAATAAAGCATTGAAAACTCGGCCTTGTTTGAAAAAAAGGAAAACTTGCGAACAGCTATCGATTGGCCCCATATGTTTTGGTCATGTTACTTCTCTTTTCATTTAGTTGGGGAGTTGATTATCTACTTTCTTTTGCATATTTAATGACAGCTACGATCGAGATCCTATTTCCATGTTTGGTGTTTGCTATTGTCCAAAACATCATAACCTGAGATCAGGCCCCATTTTAGCGGTTCTCATACATTCGTTCTAAGGCCATCCTCTTTTATTTCTCCGTTTAGCGTCGTCCAACCGACCCAAATTTTTGGCATTTTCAAAAAAAAAAAAAAGAAAAAAAGTAACGATGTAGTTAAACCATTTTTCACTTGAAATAATTCTTTTAATCTGAAAAATGAGCATAGTAACAGCATAGGGGAAAACAGGAACATTTTTTTACAGAATATTGTGTATTTTGTTAATCTAAATATGTGAATGTTAACTTTTAACGTCGTCCTGGGGACTGGGGTACCAGGGCCTAGCCTGAAATTCATCCGATTGCTTCGAGTCGTTTTCTCCTCTCAACTTACTGAGGGAGTAATAACGACTCATTGTAATCGGATGAAATTCAGGCTAACCAGGGCCTCCTATTCCGAGACTTCTTGTGATTCTCTTTTCAGTTTTTTTTTGTCAATCCGACCGACCGACCCAATATCAGGAAACGCATCCGACGCTATTAGGCCATCTTCTTGTTTTTCTCCGTTTACCGTCGTCCGACCGACCCAAATTTTTGGCATTTTCCAAAAAAAAAAAGTAACGACGTAGTTACACCATTTTTCACTTGAAATAATTATTTTAATCTGAAAAATGAGCATAGTAACAGCATAGAGAAAAACAGGAACAAAAACATGAACACTTTTCACAGTATATTGTACATTTTTTTAATCCAAATATGTGAATGTTAACTTTTAACGTCGCCGTGGGGTACCAGGGCCTACTATTTCGAGACTTCTTGTGATTTTTTTTTAGGTTTTTTTTTCAAACCGATCGACGGTAAACGAAGAAAAAAAGGGGGATGGCCTAAACGAAAAAAAAAGGGGATGGCCTTCGGCTACAGCTACCGCCTCGCCCTCCGCAATGTTATTTAGCAAAGCAAAACGAAAACTGAGTCTGATCTGAGGTTAAAAACATTAGGAACACAATTACATTCCACTTTACAAAATTAAAAAAAAAGCTTCTTGTCTTTCTGCTGGGCTTCTTCTATTAAACATACTCGAGCTTTGCTTTTTAAGCGAAAGCGACAGCGAAAGCTCGTTCCGTAATAACTTTTTGTTTAGGCTTCCGAATTATGAAGACGAGTTACGTCTAGTGAATTTTCGTCTCGATCCATACTTGTTGTTTCGTAAATTTCCATCGAGGAGAACTGGCTCTTGATCGCTATTTGAGTCTTGTCAGTGAGAATCAAAAAACTACTAGCAACACTGAACTTTCATCCGAGAGCATACAAGAGTCTGAGTCAGGTAAGCCAACTAACGGCACATCAATCAAATTCAGAAAACTTAATTACCAAATTAGGCCATGAAGATTACCATATAAGGTAATAAATTGGGCACATAGTTGTTTGATTGACAATTTGCAGCACTTTGCTCTGTTTTACGTAGCATGCTCGCAGCGTGTTGGTTTCGTTTCATATCAAAGACAGCACAAGATATACAAGAAGGTCTTTCGCAGATTAAAAACTGAAAATGGCTGATGATGACATTGCTGCTTTGGTTGTGGACAATGGCTCCGGTATGTGTAAAGCTGGATTTGCAGGAGACGATGCTCCCCGAGCCGTTTTTCCGTCGATTGTAGGTCGTCCTCGTCACCAAGGCGTCATGGTTGGTATGGGCCAGAAAGATTCGTACGTCGGCGATGAGGCCCAAAGCAAACGTGGTATCTTAACACTGAAATATCCCATCGAACACGGAATCGTTACAAACTGGGATGACATGGAAAAGGTAAGCAATTTAAATCCTTATATAATACAGCTCTTGGGTGCCTGTAAGGTCAAGCCGCGCATGTTATGAGCTCATTATTATTATTTTTTTCATGTCAACTTGCCTTTTGCAGATCTGGCACCACACTTTCTACAACGAGCTTCGTGTAGCCCCTGAAGAACACCCAGTCCTCTTGACAGAAGCACCCTTGAATCCTAAGGCAAACAGGGAGAAAATGACACAGGTAAACGTAATTTCATTACAATGAGTTACTTTCTGTCTTGGTAAAATCACAATGGTAATAAACGTACCCTCGTAGTCTCCGCAGTTTAGTCTGAAGCCATTTGCAAGAGCTCATTGACAATCCAGATTTAATGACCGAGAGTTGTACTTTTATCTTTCAATTCAACCAAAACAGTTCTCCTCTGGTGGCACAATCTGCACACAGAATGGAAAACCAGAAACCTCCTGTTAGCTCGGCTCATGAAAGGTTTTCGTGTGCCTCTTCGACTGGTAATTCTTTTGAATTTTTCCAATTCAAACTGATGAATTGATAGTTTCTGTGAAAAATCGTTCTTTTCCGTAAAAATTGAGCTTAACAGACTAAAAGATCCGAGGACAGCGACGGCAGGGAAAACGTCGCATAAAAAAGTGAATTCGAATTATTTCAGTCTTCATCGCGATTATTCCAACTCACTCACTTTGTCAAATGTTGGCGAACTTTCATGTTGTTGAATAGTCCTGCTAATCATATCCACGTTCAGAGAGATTCTTTCGTTGTGGCTTGTTTGCGTCCTCTTCGGTATACGTCGTGGCCGTGCAATGACTGCGGCTGTGTTGGATTTACAGTGGCGGATCCGGGGGGGGGGCGTGGGGCTCAGCCCCCCCTTCCCTTATTTTTAGACCAAACTGAGTCCCGAAGAACCGAAAACATTTTTTTGGATACTGGGCCCTCCCTCCCTTATCTAGGGGTCTGGATGACTGGGCCTCCCCCTTATCTCGTGATCTGGAATCGGCACTGACTTATTTGCATTTTTGACTTTCTTGTTACTGTCGCTGTCGTTGGATCTTAGGTGTCCCTAACAGTAGCTCATTAGCCCATCATTTTGGGCTCCTTATTCATCTTTGCTTCAAGTGCTGCTTATCCTGATATCTTCGAGCGAAATGTCCCTGAGGCCAGGAACGAGGAGAGACGGCTGTTTTTGCAGGCTAACCTTTTTTTTCGCTAGAGGGATAAGGCCACACTTTTTCCGCGGTCTTCTTTTCACCGTTTACTCTCTAAGAAGAATAAAAACAAGGAATTCCTTATTTTTTGGCAAAGTATCATTAGTTGAACTAAACTGAATGACATAATGACATTGATATCTCCCTTTGTGCTCAGATCATGTTTGAAACATTCAATTGCCCAGCGATGTATGTTGCCATCCAGGCCGTGTTATCTTTGTACGCCTCTGGTCGTACCACTGGAATTGTTCTTGACAGTGGTGATGGTGTGAGCCACACTGTACCTATCTACGAGGGCTACGCCCTACCCCATGCCATCCTTCGTCTGGATTTAGCCGGCAGAGACCTGACGGATTACCTAATGAAGATTCTAACTGAACGTGGCTATTCCTTTACCACTACCGCTGAGCGTGAAATTGTCCGTGACATTAAGGAAAAGCTGTGCTATGTTGCGCTGGATTTTGACCAGGAACTGCAAACTGCGGCATCCAGTTCCAGCCTGGAGAAGAGCTATGAGCTGCCTGACGGTCAGGTGATAACCATAGGCAACGAGAGATTCCGCTGCCCCGAAGCCATGTTCCAGCCCTCCTTCCTAGGTATGGAAGCTTCTGGTATTCATGAAACAACCTACAACTCCATCATGAAGTGCGATGTGGACATCCGTAAGGATTTGTATGCCAACACTGTCCTCTCTGGTGGTTCAACCATGTATCCAGGTATTGCAGACAGGATGCAGAAGGAAATCACAGCCTTAGCACCATCTACCATGAAAATCAAGATCATTGCTCCACCAGAGCGCAAGTACTCTGTATGGATCGGAGGTTCCATTCTGGCTTCACTGTCCACCTTCCAGCAGATGTGGATCTCCAAGCAGGAGTATGATGAATCTGGTCCTGCCATTGTACATCGCAAGTGCTTCTAAAGAGCTTGAACTTTAAGAGTAAAAGTTGTTATACTCTCTTCGTAAACGCAGTCATGCATTTGACGCTACTTTAATTTGTTGACTTCTGGAGCCACCAGAGGCCATATTCAACTGGTTTTCAATTTTGTTTCAGAAAACTGTAGAAAAGTTTGCAAACTTGGACAACAACTTTCAAAATACGTTGCAGCATCTCTCGCTTCGTGACTATCAAAAGTGAACTTAAACGAATGTTACGAAAAGCTTTGCATCATTGTTTATACTTCAGGTTTAGCAGTTAAAGAAGTTTTAATAAAACTCGTTTCCTGTTAACCAACGTTGTTGTGTGTCCATAGGTCATGGAAGAGAAAATAATAATATAAAGATTCAAGCACATCCTTTCCTCGCTTCTTACCTCTGCATTTATTTCATTGAACAATGCAAAAAAGAAAACAAGCAAACACGTGCAAATAACTTAATACAAAATACTCGGCAGCCTGATAAGATCCCGACCCACAGTCAAACTGTATGTGAAGCATGTTGGCGTGATACGTAATATACAAATAATATATGAATACATACTAAAACTTGAGCGAATCGAAGGATGACTTGCCGAATTACCAGCCCAGGTTCCTTCGCGCTGGGGTAAAAATAAGCAGTATACTCCCTCAAATAGCAGGAAGATTTCCGGGTTGGAATACGTGCGTTTTCTATTGACAGGTTTAAGTGCACATGTCATCGTTTTCAATTTTCCCGAACTCCCCCTCAACTTTCAAGTCGACACAAGCGCGTCAGCAAATTAAAAGGAGGAGAAACGTAAGCCTGCGTAGTAGTCCTTTCCGATTTCCTTTAGCCAAGAGGTCAGACTGCGCGATACCCATGAGGACGAGCACAAAATTTGGGGGTGGGAGGGGTAAGGGGCGGGGGAATGGACGGGGAAGGAAAGGGAAAAGCTGACAGTTTATTACCGCACGCTGTTCGCCAACGAACGGGAGGCAATGATGTATTACGATTTTTGACAAAATCGAATCATTAAACTTGGTGTTCTTTCATTTTTTTTTCCGTCCGTCAAATGTGAAAAGGAGTAATTCTTTGACATTCCAAGTAACCATAACAACCCTGCAACCCGTGTTAAAATCCAATGTAAAGAGGGTTAAGATCCTCTTTAAAACAACAATTTAACATCAAACCGATTTTGAGGAAGAAGCGTTTTCATGTTGTAACCTTGCTATGGTAACTTTTGGTGTTAAAAATAAAACACCTTATTCAATAGCAACTGGTTATTTGTTTGATGTAATCAATGTAGGGTGAAACAAGGAAGGTGTCGATCCGACAGTGGTGAAATCCTCACCATGACGAGCCGTCTACGCCCTTTCTTCGGGGAGTCGGGGGGTGCCTTCTTTTCTGAAAGTCTGAAGTTTTCTTTAGTCCCGCTTCTCTGAATTTTTAAATAGGATACACCTAAACACAGGCTAAATAAAGAGTTGGGATTGTGACTTCCCTTTTAAAGAGCATCTATAAGCACTGAAATTTCAATAAAAACACTCCTAAGTTGACCTGGAAATTTTACGTTTAATTAATCAATTCCCTTAGTTTAATAGGTACCGGTATATCTAGTTTGAACCTACGTTGCAAATAATTTCCAGGTTATCTATGTTAGTTATAATATGTACATTATTGTAAAACAGTGACAATGTCAAGTTAAAAATAAGATTGAGAATACAAAAGCTAAACGGACTGAATAATGATCAATAATTTTGGAAAACTATTTCTAACCATATGCAAGGATTGCAGCTCGTAGAGGTTAAAAAACATCCAGAGAGACAACCTCCTATTCTCACATTTTTTGTTCTTAAAGGGGCTACGTCGCATTATTTGCTATGTTTTCAGAAAGAGAAAACTTTTTTCCGAAACAGTTGAAATAAAAAAACAATGGTCCAGTTTTGTTATTAAAAACTATATTCAAGCATCAAAACTGTTTCATCATGTCGTGTTTTGCTATGGATGGTAAGAATGGACGTAGATTAAAACTTGAAAAAGTTGGGCCAACGTTTTTAAGTTTTAATGCTATCCTTGCAAAAATCACCTAAAAAGTTTTAATGGTGAGTGCTTCCTGGTGACATATTTATTGACATCTTCTTCATAACTCTTCAGGTGTGGAGTGTTTTTTGAATAGGTAAAGGCATTACGTAAAAAATCGACCTAAAAAAGACTATATCTTCGTGAAACAGCCCCTTTAAAAAGTAAAAGCGTCTACCCTACTTGTAGTGGTTTCATTCCGGCATAGTTTTTAGCCCAGCTTACGAAGTCGTTCACATCAACTCTCAGGGACGTACAGTCGTAAACAAGCCAACCTACGCGAATCATGGCAGCGACGCAGACGACTTTTAAACATTACATAAAACCCATGCTGGAAAGAAACCACTGCTAACGAGGTAAAAACGCGTGTATACGAGAAAGGAAAACAAAAGCAATACACTGACAATACACTGGCGCTTCAGTAGTTATAAGAGGAGAGTTTTCAGGATTATCAAAATCAACGGAGTCTACCTGTCAGTTAACCCAAATCTGTCGATACCTTCACTCTCAAAAAGAACATGATGTCTACCAAAGCAAAAAAAACACTTTTTTTTCGTCTCTTTAGCAATTGGCTTTCGAAATATATATATTTTTGAATTAAATCTATGAAAAGGTAAAAACAGCATTGCGCATGGAAATTTGCATTGCAGTTTATTACTGATAACAAAAGTTGATTTTACTGGCTTTGGTAATATATTAGTGACGTCAAACTAGTTTTATGTTTGTAGCGATTTTCCAGTTCTTTATTGTAAACCTATTCTTTTGTTTAGTAATAAACAAATTTTAGCTCCCGGTAGTCGTCGCGTGCTCAATTTGATGCCGCTTGCGTGACTTTCTTCTTTCTTGCTTGAAGCATGTCATAGAATGGATCAAATATCATACTGGCCCTGATTAAAAAAAGGAGTAAATTGAAAGCTTAATTATGCTGTGATTATAATCAAACAAGGAAGAAGATTAGAAGATAATGACAAATCCAAGATGTCATTTAACTGAGTTGCACCTCCTAGCCTGCGTAGCAAGCGTTTTCAATCGAGTAATTGCCCAAAAGTTGGAGTGGAAGCAAAAGAAATGGAAGATCGAAGGGGGAGGGGGAAGGGGAAGGAGGAGTTTACTTCCCTCCCCTCCCCCTTCAACTTTATTCCTCTAATTTGCACTTGTCCGATCTTTCTCGACAAACTCGCGTGGAAACGTTTGCTAGTACCCAGGCTAATTGCTTCTTAGAGATGCTCTTGCCAAGGGAATGAATTCACCTCATTCTACTCAAGAAAACGTGTACTTAAAAGAGCCTGGACACATCAAAATAAAACTCACTTTATGCAACCAATCCAAGTTTCTCTTTCCTGAGATGATTCTGCACATATACGATACACATCATGGTGACCTACAAAAAACAGTGGTTTATCAGATTGCACAGAACATCACGCTAATAAGGCAGAAACAAAGTACTCAACAGTGACTGTATTATTCATCACAGCAGACCTTCCACAACTTTTCCTTCAGAGTCTGTTTTACAAGCCTTTATGAGACTAGAAGAATTATCCGCAGAATATATCTCAAAGCAATACTGTATAAAGAAACAAAAGCAGAGTACAGTTAGCCACAATACTTACAATCTTGCAATATGAACCTTTTAACTTATTTAACTGTTTTTCATCTAAAGCTATCAGAGAAAGTGTTACCTTTCTTTTGGAATCTTGGACTTCCCTCACTTGAAGATTTTCCAAGGGAATAATACCACGAGGCTCCCTGTCCTGTGAAGTAAAAACAATTCATTATTACGACTTCATAATGATAATTACCCTACGAGCTGATGTTTCTTTCTGGCATGGCTTTTAGCATTTACGAAGTCGTTCGCGTGACTTGTCAGTCCCGTAGTTGGTTTGTTTACACCCCGCGAGAAACGGGGCGTAAACAAACCAACTACCGGACTGATAAGCCACGCAAACGACTTGGTCAATGCAAAAAGCCATGCCAGAAAGAAACGCTTGATCGCAGGGTAAATGACAATTGGACGTCTACAAGGGAGCAAAATAACGCCGCTAGGAAAGTGAGAGTTGTTAGCACACTTTATTTCTCGAAAACAAAGCTCAAACTAGGGGGGAAAAGTTCTGACCCGTGCTTATTTGTCTGCTAAAACAAAAGTGACATTACAAAATTAAGCAGTTTTAAAACACTGTCAAAAGGGACCTTAAGCAACGACGTTTTTGAGCGACGCACGTCAACCGGAAGTTGCCCTTTTTCATTTTTGGGCGATGGTTTTGCCCAAATTTTCAGTCAAATCGTCTCTATAAGAGTAAAGAAACTAAGCAATACAAATTACATAGCGTCAAGGCATATTACAAGGGAAAAGTCCTCACTTCCGGTTGACGTCGGTTGCTCAAAAACGTCTTTGCTTAAGCTCCCTAAAAATGACTTTAAAACCCTAAGGACGTTCTAGCGCGAAGCCCTTCAATTACAACCATTGAGAATAAGGGTGGGTATGTATAAGATAATTTCAATTACTGGTTAGCAATGACCAGGACCTGGTAGGGGGAAGTGAAATGGCATGTACTCTACTGTCTTACACGAAGAGGCTCCAACCCAAGGTCCAACCCCTCTGCTCCTTAGGCTGCGTGCAAACGGACGCAACAACATTGTTGCGCCAACAATGTTGGGAGTTGTTGTTGGGTGCGTGTTGGCAGTGGTCTGCAAACGAATGCAACACCTCCCAACAATGTTGGGACCTGCAGTACATCGTGGGAACGATACAACTCATAAGTCTTTGTAAACCATGCGTAATGAGCCTGCGTGGCCCCAACATTGTTGGAAGAGCTGTGCAACGGATCCAACATTGTTGCGCTACGCTTCGGCGATCAGGGAACAAAAGAAATGTTGGGAGTTGTTGGCTGAAAAGTTTGACCGGTTTCAAAATTTGCGCAACAACCCGCAACAATATCCAACAAAATACAATAACGTATGCAAACGGACGCAACATGTAACATCCAACAATGTTGCGTCCGTTTGCACGAGGTTTTACCCTTTTATACAACATTTTAGACAGAAAAGGTAACCATAATGTGATCCCGGGGATCAGGATACACACAAAAAACCTAGTCAAGTAATATATCAAGAATGAGGTGCAGTGTTTGATCACCAGATGAAACACTGAGAAGAGAGTTGAAAATACGACCCGCAGCCGAGTATTTTTGACGAACTCTGAGCTGATATTACTTCTCAAACAAAACGAATTTAGAAGGAGAAATTAAGGATTCAAAATGAGCAGTTTTTCATCTGAATTCCAAACACTAACTCATTAAGCATTAATATCCTTTCACTAAACTTTGTATTTTCTTCATGAATTATTGATGAGTTTGAGAAGTTACTATACGTTTTTCTTACCCCGACATTCTTGAAGTAATATAGGCAGTTATCTTTAAGGATAAAGTATCGCTTTCTCCAACTTTTGTGCAAACCACCTAAAAATAAAGTGTGAAATTGATTGATTGACGTTGTTTACAAAACAGGTGCTGAAACATAAAACATGAATATATGAAGTAACCTACATTAGATCTCATTATTTATATCTGACATTGAAAAACAAGGCTTATCACTTCTCCAGTCAAGTAAGAATTTACAAAGCATTGAAAATGATATTGAAATGTAATAAATATTGTTCTCTGAGGGTAGCAGAAAATAAAACATTAAAGAACGATATAAATCTGACCGGGAAATAACATTCTCCAATAAATCTGCAATGCCTTGGTCAGTGGATGTTATTGCAATAGAATTACATCCTGGATCGATGACCCAGGAGATCAAATTTTACCTTCTTTTGTGAGCCAGCCTTCTCTATCTGGATTGAAAAAAGTTCTGGTGATATCATTGCCATCATCTTCTGGGATCTTGAATTGTTCATTCTTGATGCTTTCAAACAAGCTCTACAATAAGCAAAAATTCATTTAACAAAATGATACTGTCTTAATCTTCATTACTTGAATACTACAGCAAATGGATCATGCTACAGTACACTTTACCTGGTTATCCGTAGCTGTTTGAATTCTGCCTAGTTGTTATATTTACGCAGCAGCTTGAAATCTTAGTGACAGCCCTGTGACCAAGTGCGAGCATCCATTCATTGATAAAATGATAGTAATAACTGAATCCGATGTACCAAACACATGGCTATTAGGCCAGGGTTCAAAACTGCATACCAGGAACAAGAAGCACATGCTCGACAAAGATCTTACTCAATTAATGCAGAGTCTTTCTCAAGTATTCCAAAATCAAGCAAGTGAAAGAAAGGTCCTGCAAGCAGGCTGCTACTTTTAGTTTAGGTGAATTTAAAATAATAGAATTCATAAGGGAAAAAAGACAAGAAGTCTGAAATGGGTATATCCAACACTTAACCAATACAAGAATATTGATAATGGAATGAGAGTGAGAACCATCATTATTTTGTTTGCATATTTAAAAGGCAAAACAATGACAAAGGTAGCAAGCATTTCCCACCGTCAGAATGTCAGTTGGAAGGTCTTCTCCACAGTTGATTCCTCTGTTCATTTGAATAAACCTCTCAATGGTAGGCTGGAAAGAGAAAAGTGGAATAGTAAACCACCATTTATTGTAACAGGGCAGTAAGCCTATACATAATATGTACATTTGTCACCCCAACTGTCATGGACACCGAACAATTGTTTTCTCTAAAATAATGGTTTGAAGAACCAAATATTGCCTAGAATTTTCTATAGTATGAGGGCAGCTAAAAATTCCTAGATGAACATTCCATTTATCTACGATTTTTGAAGCTTATCTAATAAATTCCCTATGATTTTTTGAAGTTTAATTTTTTTCACATTTCTCTCCCTAGTTTAAGCTATATTTCGTAGAAAAAGAAACCTTAAATTTTTGGATTAAAAAATGTAATGGAGAGAGCAGAAAAATGTTCACTTTGATAATTCTTTAAATAGCATCCATTTTTTTGGGGAAAATAATAAGTGAAGCCCTTGTGATTTTAAAAAGGCTCAAGTTCCCCTAGGATGACAGAACAGATACAATATAGTGCATGCTTAAAATACACTTCTAGAGATCTAAAAATAATACTGTGGATAGCCTAAAAAGTGTTTTCAATGTATTTAGGAGAAAACCGTCGTTCGGTGCCCTTTAAACTGGGGGCTTGCTGTAACAGAGATTATAAATTTCTGGCAAATGAAAACCTAATTACAGCTTTCTGTGAAATAGGAAAAATTGGCATGCAAAAATTATGTGTTAATTCTCTCCATTACTTTCAGTGGTCCATCTTCAACATATAATAAATTACTTTTTATAACCTAACAGAGTAAGTAGAAGTAAAGTCTTCATCTCACCTTATCCTTGACGCTTGGGTTGTGAAGACTTGTGTTCAACAAGATAAGTGAGAAACTTAAAACATAACAGGTATCTGTTGGTCAAGAATAATTAGTTATTCTTTATACAGCTAAATCAAAAAAAGTTGCTTTGGTAATTAGTCATTCGAGCATGTGGAACCATGCAATGATTTACTAGAGTGACCACCAAACAATAGCTTCCCAACGCCTAATTCCTAAAGCCCAAAGCAACCTTTATTGAATCAGCTATATATAAATTTAAGTTATAAACCATTTAATGGTATGTAGCACACCTCAATCAAAAAAATTCTTTCTTATACCTGTTTAAACTGGCTACGTACTTTCACTTTAAAATCTCTTGATTCTAAAAATTGCTATAAGGCCCTGTAGGGTAAAATTCCAACACGCAACATGGCCTTGAATAGCGACACAAAGATGGTTTGAAACTGTGACAGCAACAAATAAAAGGGCAAATATAATAAATTAATAGTAAAATACCAACAGTGACATGGCTTCCTCCTAAATGCACCCATGTATGTGAAACAACAGGTTTTGAAATTCAGACTAGGGACATACCTCACCCCACACCCCAAAACCAAAGAAGAGGGCTTTATAACTATTGAAACCCTTACTACTATTATTACCTCACTTTATATCATGTGGTAATATTTTTTTGCCTACCAGATGATGTAAACACTCCAGGGTTTTGATCACAATATCTCTTGGCAAATGCTTCCATCATTCTGTCAATTTTCTGGGCCTCACCAGGAAGACGAAAACTCCACAAAAACTCTCTGCAAAGAGATCGAATAAATACAAGTTGTATTAAAAAGCCATTACTTGTTTTCATTTCACCCTGACGAGGTTGAAGAAAAACATGTTAAGCTGCAAGCAAGCTTTCCCGGGGCGCTCTGGCAGCAGGGCAAAAAAGGAGGGAGAGCTTGCAGTCACGTCTCAGGAATTCTGTCTCTGTGCCCCCTGTGGCTAAGGCCATTGACAGAGCTGTCAGTTTTGGCCAATCGGCATGGAGTGGAAATATGCGTCGAATGTTAACAAACATAGAAACAGTGTGCGAAAAATAAATTTCCCACGAGTAAAAGAAACTGCAGTGAAAAGATGAAACACCAGAAAATTGTTGAGTTCTCGTTTTCATAGGCAAGTCATTGAGGGTGCCAGATCAAAAGAAGAACAGTTAAAAAGTGGCAAACCGCTGCTAGCGCCAGCTTCAGCCCTCGGCATTGAAACAACAGGATATTTTGTAAGCTTTGTGGCATACAAGGAACTTAGAATATCGTTTCTCCGAAAGTGTTTTGAAACAAAGATGTCTAGAACAACTAAATAAATTGCATCTCTCTCCTGCTATTATAACAGATTACAAATTGACAGGAATACACCAAACTCAATTTGCCTGTTGCATAAGATGCTAAAATTATACATTTTCCCTCTCTGCCACAATATAAACTCTACCGCAAGTTCTTTTCTTTCTACTGCAAAGAAGCTAAAGCAACTAGTAAATTACCCACCCATAGTGTAGTTTTAAAAGTGATAAATCTCTGAAAGAGACCTTATTGTTAGAGCAATATGTGAAATATGTGAAAGGTTTCACAGCAATGAAGGTGTCTAGCCTGTTAGCCTACAAGTAACTCTCCTGAGGGAACTTTACGTCATTGCCTGATTAGAAATCAACCAATCAGCATTTCGCAACCTATTCTGATTTGAGAGAGGGCTATAACAAGCTGGAAATATTGCATGTTAAGATGACCACCTATGGTTTGCAATCATAGAGATACTTTGCTCCTCATGCCTGGAATAACCTGCCTGATAATATCAGAATGTCTGAAATCCTTGCTTCTGTTAAATGCAATATCATAGACTATATTAAATTTTTTACTAAGAGTTGTGTATTTTATTTTGTTTTGTTGTTGTTGTTGTTGTTTTTTTTTGGTGGTTTTTATATTATGACACTATAAATAAATTTTTGTCGGTTCTTATAATTATTATGTACGGTAGTTCGGGGATACTAGCTCTATGTGCTACTCTACAATCCGAAATAAATAAAGTTATGAATGAATGAATGAATTCTGGGATGAAGATATTCAAATTTATGAGACACGAGTGTAAGCCCTCCTTCCCCTCTTCATTCCCCCACCCCCCTACCCCCAGGAACCCCATGAGAGCTTGCTCACAGACTAATGTTAAGCTAAGAGTCCTCGTGCATGACCTGCACACCGTACCACGCACTATTATTTTTGAACAGGATGGTTGTCCTGCGCAAATATAATAAATACCCAGTCTTATCTAATATATTCGACGTGTAAGTACAATAAACGTTGGTAAAAAGGCCGGAGGTAAGGCTCCTATTAAGATATCACATTTGTGACACACAGTAACTCCTTAACCGTGGCCACCAACCACAATTAATATCAATACTTTTTCTGTAAACACCACGATTTCTTTCTCATTTAGGTATAAGGTTTCTAATTTATGGCTAAATTTCTAAGTGCATAATAAATGCGACTTAATTGTTTTTATGACACCTTCTTTGGTAGTCACAAAGCTTTAGACAAGTACAACATCTGTGCAAAAAATCAATACCCTCCTACCTTACATTGCGAAGTTACAGCGATTTGTAGAACTAGCCTTCACAGACAACCCCGGACAAAACTGTTGAGACAATTCCATCTATTTTCTCACTTTTGCGCCCTCCTCCCGTGTCCCCTAAAGACAAAAAGTAAACCCCCTCCCCACTCCCTATTCAAAGTTGTCTTGGTCTAAAAACCAACGTGTATAATTACCATGCTATCCTAAACAACTTTGGACAAGGGGAGAGGGGAAATCGGGCATTCACTTGGCGGAGGTTTCAGTTTTTGCCGGGATGACAGGAAAAAATAGGCATTTTCGCGATTTGTCTCAACAGGTTTTGTCCGGGGTTGTCTGCGGACTGTTTTCGGTGTTCTTTAACTTGCATACCAATTACCTCAAGTTATAGTCCTCTTTTTTGGTCATATTGATAAAAGCCATTGTTTCAGCATGCTTTTTTTTTCTTTTGAATGCGAAATAACATTTTTACAGTAAAAATTGAAGTTATAACACTCTGATTACATGATCTGTCAAATGACGTTTACTCTGTGACGTTACCATGGGCATGACTTTTAACGGCTTACGTGTCCGTAGACGCTTTGCCTGCTAAAATGGTGACATTTATATGTAATCGCCAGACAAAATGGATCTCTCGAGAACTTCCGATAGTGACGAATCATTTTCAGGAGGCTCGGAATTATTGCATGAATCACTAGGTGAGAGGAAGGTTAGTGCGCTTATCTGGTCACTTACAGTCACGCGAATTTGGCTCATTTTTCCATCCCGCGAGTAATTTGCCTTAGCAGTGATTAAGTTGTTCGCCAAGTGCAGTGCAAAGATCGTACACTTAATAGGACAACATTGCCTCAGTTACAGCAAACCTGGAATTGTGTACGGACGGGAATGTGGTATGATAGATCTCTTATTTCTCCACGCAGATCCCGCGGGAACAATAACGGGGAATCCCTTGATGTGCAAGGTGCTTTGATGAGCTTGTTATGCAACAGAAACGGAGTAGTTTTTCTCGCAGACGGTTAACTTTACGAATAAAGTACAGCAGAGGAAAGAAACATCGGTTAACGACACGGTTAACAACGGTTAACAACTTTTCTGAAGAAAAACAACAGGTAGACTATCAGTTTCCTTTAATATATTCTGTTAACCGCTGTTAACCGTTGTTAACCGTTGGAATAAACATGTGCGTGCCTGTTAATCGTTTATTTCAAGCGTTTACGGTGCTTTCAAGCATTTTCCGTAGTATATAGAACCTTTTTGTTGATTTTCAAGTATTAAAAAGGCCTTTTTACTTAAGGGAAAACTTTTTGACACAGGTATAATTATCATGAAATGCGCTGTTTTTTTACCTCAAGAGAACTGTCATCGCGCGTGACAACATGTTTTCGCTGTATTTGCGATCAAAGAGGCATTGCTTTCCCTACAAATCCTATTTCTACCCATTTTGGAAGTTCTTCATTAATATTTGCTATTTTAGCCCTGGTTGTCATAGAAAAATTAATGATTTTACGGCATGGATTCTATTATTTTGTCAAGTAGATAATCTGGTATATATGTTGTAAATTGTTCTAATTACACACTCAGTAAACGCGGGTATTGTTAATTCGGTGAAGCTTACTTTTCCAGTTCTACTCTAACTATTTGGAGAAAGTTGTCACTGCAGCTAAGTATCACTACCTCTAAGGGGTATTTTTAACTGCTCCGCCGCATTCTTGAGTCCTCGTGCATGACCTGCACACCGTACCACGCACTATTATTTTTGAACAGGACGGTTGTCCCGCGCAAACATAATAAATACCCAGTCTTATCTAATTTATTCGACGTGTAAGTACAATAAACGTTGGTAAAAAGGCCGGAGGTAAGGCTCCTATTAAGATATCACATTTGTGACACACAGTAACTCCTTAACCGTGGCCACCAACCACAATTAATATCAATACTTTTTCTGTAAACACCACGATTTCTTTCTCATTTAGGTATAAGGTTTCTAATTTATGGCTAAATTTCTAAGTGCATAATAAATGCGTCTTAATTGTTTTTATGACACCTTCTTTGGTAGTCACAAAGCTTTAGACAAGTACAACATCTGTGCAAAAACTCAATACCCTCCTACCTTACATTGCGAAGTTACAGCGATTTGAAGAACTAGCCTTCACAGACAACCCCGGACAAAACTGTTGAGACAATTCCATCTATTTTCTCACTTTTGCGCCCTCCTCCCGTGTCCCCTAAAGACAAAAAGTAAACCCCCTCCCCACTCCCTATTCAAAGTTGTCTTGGTCTAAAAACCAACGTGTAAAATTACCATGCTATCCTAAACAACTTTGGACAAGGGGAGGGGGGAAATCGGGCATTCACTTGGCGGAGGTTTCAGTTTTTGCCGGGATGACAGGAAAAAATAGGCATTTTCGCGATTTGTCTCAACAGGTTTTGTCCGGGGTTGTAGCTGCATTGTGCCAAAAAAGTCATATTAGATCAAATGGAATTTACCTCAGGGCATCTACCAATGATCTTCCTTTAAAATCATGCAGTTCCACAAAGATTCGAAACACATCCAAGTTAAAATCTGCACTGTGGATTAAGAGAAATGAAATAATTATTAAGTTGTACAAGGAGGCAATGAAAATAATGATTAAGACTGATATAAATGAAAAAATACATTAAGGTTTTCCTCTCTTGGGACTGACCGATTATTTTCAATTTCACACCAAAACTCCCAGAAATTTTGGGTGAGTGATAAGCTTTTCTTAAAATATTTATGAATGACTCTTGTAAACTTAAGTTTAGTAAAAAATTGCAGAAATTGTTAATTTCATCCACTGAAAAGCCTAAAGTCAAAATACTTTCAGCTTCTAAACCTTTCCATTTACATAGGATTTCCTTGTCTCCCCTTAAGAATTACATGTAAACTACCAATAAACCAAAAAAGAGTTACTGACCCAGGAGGAACAATGAAACAGTAAGGGAGCTTAGCACTTCTTTTGGATTATTATTGACTACTGTATTTCCCTGAATATGCACCCAGGCACTTATTCAAAATTCTGGCTAAACAGAGGGGTGTTTGTTTAAAGGAGGGCACTTAATCAAGGGGGAAACTTATAAAGTTTTTCTTTCAACTAACTGTAATTAAATTTTAGAAAAATCTTCTTGAAACTGAAAACCCAAAGCAATCACTACAACATTATCCGCAGAAACAATAAACATTCATTAGAACAGAAGTCAGCACGTAAGCCTACCTTAGTCCTATTATCCATTTTACACTAATGCATTGGTATGTATGTTTATGTTGATTACCTCATCATCATTGAAATCATCCTCGTCAATGATATACAGGTTGTTGCATTCCTCCTGTATCCCTACTATTTCTAAAAGTCATGTGGAGGGGGAAGAGGGTGCTTCTTTGACATTATGGCCTAGGGGTGGGTGCTTATTCGGGGAAGGGCGCTTATTAGAGTGTGGGTTCTTATTCAAGGAAAAATGGTATATTATAATTAGTCATTTTCTTAGTGGTGTATGAATTACGATACATTGTACCCCCGTAAACCATAACCATGTAGCTTCCAGGTGTTTGCCTTTGTTTGCCTTTGTTTATAAATAACCATTCTTCTTACTTTTCTCCAAGATAATTTCCAATCATAGTTTTATTTAGGCCTTCTTCATTCATAAGGAACTCAGCAATGTCCTCTGGGGTGTTATTCAGCAAGTTGTTAGAGATCAGGTATTCCAATCCCTGTAAGACAGAAAGGCCGAGTCAAAATTAAGTATTAAAATACGTCACAAGTAACAGCATACAGTCCCAACCTTCACGAGTGACCACCTATCCAAAACATCAAAATTTTCCCAGCCTATAATTAGAACCTCTTGTAAATGACCAACTTTCATAAGCGACTACAACCACTTTACGGTTGTTGGTATTATTTTTTTCCACTGATTAGTGAACCCTTGATGCATGCTGTGGTCATGTCTAGCACCACACTCTTTTCACTTGAATTTTCTAAGCCATTAAATTTCAAAAATAATGTCTTGAATTTCATTTGTATAAACAAAACATACTCAATTAATCAATCAATCAAAATGTAATAATAATAACATAAAGCATTTATGGAGAAAAATAACCACTGACTAATGGGTCCAATAGTTTTTACCTTATCAGGATCAATGTTGAACTTCTTTTTTCCAGTAGATAACTGTTTAGCTCTTGGGTCTTCTCTAGAACTTTGAAAACAGTTTGTTTCAACAAAGAGATCTTATGACTTGTACACTAAAAGACATACATGTACTGGGTGGTAAGACCACAGGATAAACACATGCACGCTATACTTTCAAAACTTGATAAAAAAAATTAAATAAAAAGTAATAAAAACAACCAACCCAAAAAAGGTGTTGCAAATAAAATAAAATCACTTGGTTAGACTTTATTCATTTTGTTTGAATTCAAAAGCTCGACAAAAAAGTTGTGGTTTATGTTCTTAGTGGTTTATGTTCTTAATGAGGTCCTCCTAGTGGGGTTACGTATGTCCCTCGTCTGAATTTTAAAACCTGTCATTTTGCATTGAGGAGGAAGCCATGTTGCTGTTGGTATTTTACTATTGTATTTGCCCTTTTCTCTGTCGCTGTTGCAGTTTCAAGCCATCTTTGTGTTGTTTGTTGCAATTTCTACTGTCCCATGTCGCTGTTTCAAGGCCATGTCGCTTGTTGGAATTTTACCCTAACAGGGCCTCCTTAGTGTGTATCATAGGTGACAAACAAAAAAATCCAAGACCAAGAGAAAGAATTGGCCCAAAACTGGACAAAATAGGCTCATTGGCCCCACACTTTCAACTACTAGCCTAACAGTAATTTGTTATCCTTGACAGGTTAATATTTGAACTTGTACTACCCCAGGCAGACCATAAAAACTGGCATTATGATGTCACCCGTGACATGATCTCGTACATTTACTGGATTTCATAATAGCTGGTCTCAGCTTTATTCAAGTGATTGGGAGAAACGCTTCATCAATAAAGAAGTTTGCACCTTTTGATTGCAAAAGTCTATGGTAATGTAAAAAAAAAAGATGAGGTATGTACAACAACTGAAAATATTACCCTGTAGGATTCCTATGGTCTGAGCAGCTTAAAATGTTCTCTTATTCAACTTACCCATTTTCCCTCTGATCCACACTGTCCATTTCTGCAGTAACCTCTGCAATCTCAGCCTTGAGACGCTGTAACAAATTAGTGAAAAATACAGTCAGACAAAGGGAATAACTTAGTTAGCTCTGAAACAACCCACAAACTAAGCTTCAGTGACCTAGGTTGCATAGACTTGAGACCTTTTCTCTGCACTTAAGGACTGAATTGCTACAAAAAATATGTCCAGTTTCTAAAAAGATCTTAATTATTCTGATTTTCATTAAAGAAGAATACAGTTGTTTAGTAACAATAGAATGAGGGTTGATTATGATCGATTGGTGAGTATAGTTCTGAATACAGTGGCGGATCCAGGGGTGGGGCCCAGGGGGACCCGTCCCATCCCCCCTATTTTTAGACCAAAATGAGGACCAAAAAAAATTTTTTGAGACTGGGTCCCCCTCTTACCTGAAGGTCTGGATCTGCCACTGAAATAGGACTGTTGTTGACAGTAACTGATGTTTCAACAACTTGTACAGTGGTAATCTTCAAATTCAAAGTGAGTTGTACAGTATATTGTCAGTTGGTAGTGTTAGACTGTTAATTAACCTGTTAATTAAGTTGCAATATTATTTGCTGTCTGTCAGTTAAGCTACTGGCTGTGAAAACTCCAAAAGTGATTACAAAACTTCTGTTTAAATTAACATTTAAGTTATATGGCTCAATACCTGAATTTCATCCAGCAACTCCGACTTTCTTTTTCTTATTTCCGTGAGGAGTGCCTCTTCTTTTGGGGTCAAACCTAAATCACCAGGATTTAAAAGATAAAAAATTATATACATTGTAAGCACTAGAATGATTTAAATGATTTTGGTTTATTAAAGTTGCTTTGAAAAATCTTCAAAAAACTTTTAGGGAGGGTGGCATCTTTAGGGGATTAAGGGGATCAAGCACACTTTATAAGTTATCAGGTTTTCTCTAGACATATTTTTATCAGGGGTGACAAATAATAAGTCCAAGACTGGCTGTGATATACTGAAACTTTTGTTGAAAAATATGAGACTTCGCAACAATGACTCAAGACAGGGATAGACACTTTTTACATCCATTTTGGTTCGTCTTATTTTCCAAGACCAATGACTTTGTCTCTACCATTTGCTGAACCCTTTTATAACAAAACGATTAGACCTCACAGATAATGCAGAGGGCAGGGTGTTACATGCATGATCAGGGTGTGAGCTTAATGGGCTTAAAGATACCAGAAACAGAAAAAAATCCAATGACAATTTGCATTACAGTCAAACTCTGCTATACTGACACCCACTTAATAAGGACACCTCATTATTACGGAGAGTTTGCTTTGTCCCTGAGGAAAGAAAGCACTTACATTTTCTCTAAATTCAACCCACTTAATACAGAAAGTTCATTATTGCAAGCAGTTTGTTTTGTCCCTGGAGAAAGAAAACTCTTTCATTTTCTCTAAATTCAACCCACTTAATACGGACACCCTGTTAATACGGACACTTTCTATGGCCCTCTCAGTGTCCATATTACCAGGGTTTGACTATACTGTCTTATTTAAATGCATGTTGGCCATCAGATTAAAGCATAACCCTGACATTAAAAAAAACCTCTTTGCAATAACCACTAAGGTGAATGAACGAGTAATAACCAGAGATTACAAAGCGTGGGCGGCAACGATCGAAGGTCAAAACGCTTTTGCTCCATTTTATTTGCTATGCTTTGCATAAATTTCAAGTGACAGTCAAAACTCGTGTGATCAGATTACGAGTGACAGAAGGTCCAAACATGTGTAATCAAATTGCGTTACGTTCTGTGCATTCCTTCATTCTTAGCAGAAGTCCAAACGAATGCAGGCTATATAGGGTACATACATGCGATGCATGCATAATAACAACTTGGAGATTAGGATTGTGGGTCACAAGAGGAGCCCACAACAATAAATTAAACATGTTTCTTCATTCAAGAGCACCTAACACAAAATGACTCCAAACCTCAGTATGATACCCTCCTTGTCATGGGAATGTTAACCACAAGAATCTCTTACACTTATGGTACAGTAATAAATGTCTTCAAAAAAGGAGTGAGTAAATAAATCTCTCAATGTGGTCCAACTGTTAACTCTTTTAAATCTTCTCTGTTAATATCTTTTCACTTTCAATTTTGAAACAGTGTCAACCACAAAAACAATGGGTAAAAAGGTTCAGCGGGGAGAAAAAGAGTAAGCCAAAGAAATTTCGAATGTGGGGTATAATCCAAAGTAAGCATCGGTAATAATTATTTATCTTAGATATCAATGACAAGAATTCTCGAATGTATCGATAGCCAATTTTAAACAAGTATCAAATTACAACAAATACTACAATGTTTTCCAGAATTGAAAAGTACATGCCCTACATATAATTTTCTTCCAAACGAATTTCCTTAGCCTATATATAAACAGCTGTAAACTTAATAGCTTCGAAAAACCACATATTTTGTGTGTGAAATGCCACATGAGCGAAGTATGAAGAGGGGTTGGCTATTTTCAGCAAACCTCTATAACTGAGTTTCAACTGCAAATTTGCGGTAAATCTTACCCCCTTTTTTACACTCACACTAGTACATTTAATAACCAGTTTTTAGAAAAACAGTCTCAACATTAAAAAAAAAAGAAAAAAGCGCGGTAACAACTCCTACTTCCTGCAATCATCGTGAGACAAAACTTGTGCATGCCAGAACATCGAAAATTAATAGGCTCACCGTTCATTTCCTTGGTGGACTCCATTCTTTCTGCAACCATCGCCGTCGACATAGCGTTTTGCCTCCCAAATACAATGACTTATAAAGTTCAGATTCTCTCTCTGGAAGACCAAATTGTAATCTATTCCAAGCACTTCCGACGAACAACCCCTACCTGGGCGCCATCTTGTTTGTCAATTTTTGCACTAACTTGTTCCCAGGCCACAATGCAGAATGTGGGCGATTTCCTGCATCGTAAAGAAGACCCAATGGCGTTCTGTGTAAAGGACTACCCGCGGCCAACCAGTGGAATGTTGGGGAAAACAAAGGGATGAATGGGTTTCTCTGTCCCTGGTGGGGGGAAATAGTGACGACATTGTTTTAACTTCAAAGCAAAGGGGTCGGAGAATTTAAAATTTTGTGGTCTTTCTTAACAGTGCTGTTTACACAGACTATCATTCAAACGCCCCTCATTCAAATGAATCCCATGAGGAAGATATCAGGGGAAGTTTTCATTGAGAAGAACTTTGGAAGGGGACTTTGTCTTGTCAAATTCCCCTACTCCCCAACGAAATTGTAAACTTTACTGTGCCCATTTTATGGCAACCCCCCTAGTTGGCCCGTGGTCCTATCGCTAGGGGAAGTCAATGACTTGTGCATAATCATAACATAAGTCTGAAATGTCATACAACTCTTCGCCCCACTCACTAAAACATTTGTTTCCATTCAAAAATAAGTGTATGCAAAACTATGGATACATTTGTACATATTGTATATAGTTCTCGAAATTCTCACTTGCTTATACTGTACATAGTTTTTCTCAATTTCTTAATTCTTATATTCTTTTTTTTTTAATTAATTTATTAAATGATTTATTCTTTTTAATTTATTTTAGGGTCCCCACTTAGTGGTTATACACTGCTATTACAGTTTTGACACTTTAATAAAGGTATCATCATCATCATCATCAACTCTGTAAGGAGTTGGGCGGAAACATACCCCCCCCCCCCCTTTATGTTGGCGGGAGTTGGCTCTTGCTGGGGGTGGGGGGGGGGGAGACTTTCCGTATCTGGCTTTGGTGTTTTTAGTTTTTATACAGAGATAGTAGAGAGGGGGGCTTATTAACTTAACTTTCCTCCTCTGAAAAGGGGGGGCTTAATAGAGGATTTACGGTATTTAGAGAAAATTAGGTACAATGGCGCAAAGATGGGAAGCTGAAGGTATGATACCTTGGCCACACCCTAAAGAGCTGCAAAAGAATTGGGATTTGGGACCTTTATGAAGGGGGAGGGGTACAGGGATTATAAAATATTGTTTGCACCTCTGGAAAAATCCTGCCTATACACTGGGGAACAAAAAAAGGCCAAGTGTCTAAATGCACTAGACGAGGGTGAATTCTTTTAGGATAAGTTAATCATCATTTGTGCAGATTCACCAAAATAATGCTCACTTTCTTGCAAAGGTACAATGATATATTACTTAATCCTCTCTGGCCAACTATGAAATTAACTTCAAGGTATCTGGATATTAAATGAAACTTTCAAAGTGCCGTTATCTAGTAAGAGCCCCCCTTCCAATGAGTACCCTTCCTTTTAGACAAGTTTTTAAATAACCACGCTTAATAGAGGAAATGCAGACCGTATTAGTCTTATGATTCATCTGTTACTTCAGGCATCCAGTAAAACGTTTAAATGTTCAACTTGTATTTTTTTATTATAAACTCTGTGATTAACAGCTGGGCTGCTCACAATAACATTGAAAAGGAACAACAAAAGACTTTTATAAACACAACTCTGCAAAATACAAATCATCTTTTGCTATCAATCAAATTAGTTTCTCTCTCCAACCCAAAAACCGATACCATTATTTACTTATTTACACTTATTAACATGATTTGAAATGCATAACATAATAAATACCACCTTTTTCTCTGTCTCATATTTACTTACACTTTACCGTTGGTTCTCTTTCTTTTTATAAAACTTACAAATACCAACAATAATATTTAAATCTAAAGCCATCTTTCCAAGTTCTCCATAAGAAAAAATGCCAAGACTCCAGTCATTTTACGTTTTAAGCCTTTAGGATAACGATGACTTTGAGAATGTTCAAATAGCTTAATTAACATTTAAAGTTCTCCTAGTTTCTAATTTCAACAAGATTTTTACCAAACAGAAAGAATAATAGCAACAGTCATTTAGAAGCAGTTATGCCATTCTATGGTCTTTGATAAGCTCTCTGAAGCCCAGTGTTGAGTTTTTTTGTAAAATAAAAGCAACTTAAAACAGTGTGTAATTAATGTGTCTGTGTCAGCTCCTTTTTGATGGTAAATGAACCTTCACCACCCAGTCTAGTTCATTACAAAGATGTCGCCTCACCCCTGGGGGGATGGGCAGACTCTCCACTGCTTTAAGATTTGGAAGGCATTTACCAATGGTGGCACAACAAAGATATTGTAGAGAAAAAGACATGGAAGAACTGCGTTGCAGCTTCATCTTTGTTCTTGCCGCAGTTGAAGAAACAACAGGAAATAGGGTTTTGCCAGTAAGGTTTGAGGCAGCCACTCCTAGTGGCTCATTGTCTTTAAAGAAAGATAACTTGCCATGCCAGGCATCCAAATGGATACCAATTACTGAACCATGGTCAAATCTTGAAGTATAGTTATGGGATTTTCCTTTATGATGAAAATTTCCAATGTAGGATAACCCCCAACTGTTACTGTCCTTGCCAATGAGGCTACAGAAGGAGGTTTTATACTGAGTGATGTCCATGTCTCTTGTGCATACTCCCAGCATCTGGTTAAAATGCATAAAAAAATTAATGAATTAACTATATTCATATAAAGATCCATGTAAACGCAGTCACCTAGTTGTATGGTATGTCATTTATGTAAAAATTCTGTATTAGTCAAATGGTACAAATCTTAATTCCCATAAAAAAAAAACAGAGATCACTACCATGATGGATATTTGGATATGAAACCTTGACTTATGAGAAAACAACTCTTCATATTATTTACAACTTTTTTGAAAGTCTCTGTGGAGCTAAATATCTCTAAAAAAACATATACTAAGCAATAGCCTGGCTTCTCCTGCATTACCAAAAGGAGATGACTTAATAAGTGCACAATCTTATCCATGTAATGAAGAAATAAAGGATACAATGTCTAGTTCCTCTGTCAACTGTAAGTCCATACAGCACAAAGAGCATCACTGTTTGAAGAATGTAGCTTGTCGAGAGCGAATGTCATTATTGCAAGCATTCTGTGTTAGGTACATCAAGTTTGTCAATGTCAACAGGGTATGTCAGTCTGTACGGTACAACACTTTTGTCACTGTCCTGATTGCTGTGGAGT
The DNA here is from genome assembly GCA_964035705.1 of Porites rus. Lineage (NCBI taxonomy): Eukaryota > Metazoa > Cnidaria > Anthozoa > Scleractinia > Poritidae > Porites > Porites rus. The sequence continues at coordinate 25,516,270 of OZ037997.1, read as the reverse complement.
AGTCCAACAAAGAAAGTCACTTTATCAGAGTAATAATGGAGTTGCAGGGTGAAAGCAAGAGCCCACCAAACAAACGGTGCCAGCTAGTTGTCTTGATGGTCGCAGGTCTTGTTAGAGTCACTTTGGTAAATAATAACCAAATCCAGAACTGACTACCATGTCTGTTTAATCTGTCTATTTCTGTCTCTGTCAGATGGTTTTAAAACAATCCGTCACATGTCACCTACCATGTCTGTACCATAGACAGCACTGGTCATCTTAATCTCCCAAAAGTATTCTCCCCCTGGTGTAAGGGGCTGTGAGCCTTTAGCTGCTGCAGTTCCACAGCTGTAATCTGGGTGAAAGAGCACCTCTTTATTGCCTCTTGTGAGGCATACTGATGACGAAAGTGTTTCAGGATCCCATTTCCATTCACAATCTGCAAAATAACATAGCACAAAGGGAAATTAAGCTTTATTCTACAGGCACAGCTAAACTGCTGCATGGAGTAAGCTTGAACTTTTTAATGTAAATTCCTTAAACACATCTTTGCAAACAAACAGGACAGCATCTAGACTATCCTCTTCAGTCAATACAATAAGTCAACTTCAGTAAAAGTAATACGCTCAATTTAAATATATATATTTTTTAAGCAGCTACAATTTCCTTAACCTTTTCATGCTTGCGAAACAAGTAACGAACTCTCCAGTATTTAGCATTTCTATGGCCATAGTTTGGTTACCATTTCAAGTTGAAAAGTACTAGAATAATATGAAGGTACAACACATAACAGCAAAGAGCAATATATGAGATTAATTTTACATAATCGATAAGCATAATTCACATTTTCATACAATTTGTTTTTTATCTCGTTATCATGCGTCAAGATATAAAAAACCAAACTGGAACAAAATAACTTAATGAACAAAATCATTAAATTTGAGCATCTCATACCATACAAGTTATACCTAAGTTTGAGGCCTATCTTCCTTTTTTATCAAGACTTGTAAAAGTCTCAACTGGAGAAGGAAGAACAACCACTTATCTTAGTTGCCGCTGTATGGACTGTGTGTATCAACAGGTTGCCAAAACAAGTAATGGAAATATCAATTTTACTCTTCAAAAAAATTCTGACGGAATTAAGTTGGTTGGCTAGTCCAATTTAATTATTTTGCAAAATAGCTGCAGCCAATACAATGGCAAATGAAGCTAAAGGATTCTATGAATGTGTAAAATGACAGAAACACAAAAAACTTACAAGACAGTACCACGAGAACACTGCACAAACAATATGAATGAACACAACCACAACACTGACATTAAACAACAAAGTCAGTTCAGGATTGTATGCACTTTACCTCGATACCTCAAAAACACTTCCTTTTTCATCAAGACTTGCGTCTTGACATGGAGAAGGAAGTTCAACCATTAGAAGGCCAACAAGTGCGTTTAACTGTACATCTCCCATATGCAGCTGAAATATAATAATATGCCAGGCCTTAACTTTGATTTTTCTGTTATCAACACAGTGCATTAACAGTCTTTATCCTAGGGGTTGCGAGCTGGTTTTGGATCATTTGCCCATTAGGTTATTTCTTTTCTCCCTCAGTTCTATTGAAAAAAGGTAAAACTGTAAAGTCTTGACCACGCAAGCTTATTTAAACATGAAATTTAAGAAATTCCTTCATTCCATCAAAAATTTTTCCCTTCTCCTGGTGTCAATGCTAAATAACGTTAAATATATGAAAGTGTGGTTAAATTTGAGAGTTTTTTTTACAAAGCCATGAAACAAGCAGATATGTCGTAAAAAAAAGAATAGCCTCCAGGAATACCTTGAGACAGGTATCCTTGATAATACAGGCCCAGTAAGGGTAAAATCCCTACAGGTGACATGGCCTTGAAGCAGCGACATTGACAAATTACACCGCGAGCTTAAGCAATAAGAATGCTGACATCACAGACATTGTGAATAGCAACCAGAAGTTTAATGTTTCGCTTGATGGAACACTTTTATCTCACACAATGAATCTAAAAGTCTTTGTTTCAACTCCCAACATACGAATTTGTCAAGTCGGCACTGAAAGAGAGAAAATATCAACTTCCGGTTGCCATTTTTGACATCCAGGACATCAATGTTCTTGTTGCTTCAGCAGGGTGCAAAGAAAGTCAGTTTTACAGCATGACATTTGGGCAAGCTGTAGCTACATGTAGTATGTACTAGCCCACAAGTCATTTCAACTAGCCCCAAAACCCTTTTTGGTTAGCAGGATTGTTTACAATCCATCTGAATTTCCACAAAAAACAGCACTTGCCCGTCGAGTGTTAAGAACAAAAATCACTAGCCAAAAACTAAAATCCACTAGCCCCGGGTTATGGAAACAAACACGACAGTAATATACTGACAGGAACATCGCTTCCTCCTCGGTATGCCAAATGACTGGTTTTGATATTCAGACTGGGAACATTTATACCCCTCTGAGAGGGTGAAAACATTTTATAATAATATTGAAAACAAGCAATAAAATATAGCCATTTCAAATTTCTCAAATCTTCACATTTTTGTTGAGTGGCTGTTTTCAAGCCAGTGACAGTGGATTACACATCAGCAAAACATTCCAAGCGTACCAATAAAAAATTATTTTCTTGGATCAAAAATATGTCAAAAATTTAAAATTCAGCGGAACCAAGAGGCACAGAAATTCAAAATTTCGGCTTTCTGAGCGACTCAATGAGAAGACCATAAATATTGACATATCTATAAATTTGTATTAAAGGATTATGTGTTATGATTGTCAGAGCGGATTACGCATATCGACAGAAGCCGGTAAACATCCACCTCCAATAACAAGCTGGTAGTGACGAACCTCGCCCAAAGAGTTTTCAGTGCACGCATCGAAGAAAACGAAATTTTACGTTTTTTGGCACGAAACTGGAAAGCATATATTGCCACAAGACGATCACGTGAAGGAATAAAATGTGGTAATTGAACAATATCATTTCCAAAAGCTGCAGCACGAACGACAAGAGAAAACATGCACAATTCAGCGTTTTCATGCCGACCGGACAGGAAACTGCATGGACAACTGTTTTCTTCTTTTTACACAAGGGAAAATTTACTACGAAAATACGAAAAAACCTTTAAAAAAACTCTTGCTTTAAAAGAATTTTACGGGCTTTTCTAATTCTATATTGAAAGGATCTTTGAGAGAAGCAGCTGTTTTTTTTTTTTTTACATATATAGCCTTTTAGCTTTGCATATGCAAATCTTGTCGTTTCGTGTTTGTGACGGTACAAAGTTCGTTTTCCTCGAGAAGAGCGCTGTATAAAGCTCAATTAAAATACACTCAATCATTTGTGCTTCAATTGAGAGGCCAAAATAATTTCAACGTACACACAAAAAAGATTTGGATAGTGAGAATGAAACGGACAAAAACGCCACGTTCGGCATATTTAATTTTCATTACCCCATGTTTGCTTTTATGCATGCAAAGATCCACGTTCTACTTTTCGATCCAAAACCTCCGCGACCAGCTTTTGGTTGTTGTAAAACTATCCATGAACACAACTAAGAAATCATACCTTTATGATATTCGTCCATTTCATGGTCCGATCCTGAATCACTGAGGCATTCTTCAACCTCCATGGGCTCGTCTTCGGTTTCCCGGTCTGGGTAGCCGAAAATGCGCGCCAGAAGTTCGCGCTGCGAAAGTCGCGAGTTTTCCAACGGATGCGCGTAATAACTTGTGTGGACTAAGGCCATAAATGAGTTCCCAACCGGTTAAGCCTTTAAGAAAAAGCTTTTCCAATTTCGCGTGAAAATATAAAAAACAACCTTCTTCTTCGTTAGCTTTGCTCAAACTGAGTTTTCTTGTTTACGTCAAAAATTAATACTCTTACTTGGTTATCTGCTGTCCTTAGCCTGTTATCGCGGGCTCGCCGCCGCACTTAATTCACACAACATTTTAAAAAAAAACGTTTCTCCTGACAAATAATTATATATTTATGAAGAATTGAAAATTCATAGCTATACAGAGAAAAGGGATAAGTTTCTGGTTATAAATTCCAAATGAAGTGTAAAGAATTTTATCTAAAAAGGAAAACGTGAGGTACGATGAAGTAGAAGACGTACGATATTGCGTCAGCATCCGGGTGCGGTGAAGCGAAGCAAGCGAGAGTGCACGGATACACGAACTTTTGGTGAACTCTTTCGTAAGAGGAAGTTTTTGGAAGCCTCAGCATAAATACCCTCACCGAATAAGCGCCTGCAGATAAATTATTGGACGATTTCGTAATCTGATTGAACATTTAAGAGCGGCTCCGCGTAAATATCAACTAGACGTGCAAAAAATGACCTGGCCTCAAACTCAGCCAGAATAAAGCCCTATGGGCCCTAGTTACAAAATCGTTGGTTTAAGTACGATCGAGTGAATAATATTTTTTTAACGAATTTTTTTCTTCCCGAGGCTTAAAATGGGCAAAAATCATGCGAAATTAGAGTCATATTCAGTAACTCGTAAATTTTAAAATAAAGTTGGCAACTAAAATATAATGACACTTCGTATTTTGACTATCTTTCCTCTATAATTTTAACTGATTAGTTCGCGATTTGGTCAACAAGAGATTTTTAAAGAAATTTTCAAAGTTGTTGACTCAAAATCGCTTAATCAACCGTCACTTTTTCACGAGCTAAAAAAGCGGATTGGTACATGGCTTTGAACACCAAGGCTTGTTTAGTCTCAAAGAGCATTCTTTTTTCTTCAAATTAGCGAAATAAAATTTTTGGGTAAATAAAATCACGAGCGCTGACAAAGCCAAGCAAATGTAAATATTGCACTAAAAACGGGCGAAAAAACGTGACCTCTGACCGAAGCACAACCAAATGCGAATTACGGTAGGCGCCAAACCTTTAATTATTCGGTAACTGCTTGAGACAATGTTGGTCCGAAATGTGTATAGATTTTTTAAATAAAGCTGAGTTAAAGTATTAAGTGTCAGAAAGTCCACAAAGCGGTAAAAAAATGCAACAAAAGTCACGAGTAATCTGTTCCGTGTTCTGAATTTTACGCAGCGATTTATGCGATTTAACGAATTAACAATTTTTAATCTAACGATACCCACCTGAGACTGTGTTAGTTTAAGAGTCCATAGAACTTCTCAGACGATTCCTCGGAAAGACCTCCAGAAGCAGGGACCGCGGAGGGGGAGGGGCTGGTAGGGCCGCGGCCCCACCACTTTTTTACGCCCCCGTCCCCACTTTTTGCGCTAAAAAGAAAAATAATTAAAATAAAAAAAGACTTGAAACAATTTTTTTCCGTCTATATTCCGCTATATTCTCTATATTTTCTTTAATTTCAAACGCCAGGCATTTTGTGGCGCTCCTGTGCTTTTCGCGGTAATTGTGCCCTGGGCCGACTTGCCCCTTGATCGAACGCCATGCCTTGGCCACCGCTTCGCTTCGTTCGGCAGCGTGTTTTGTACTTCCAGATCCGGCAGAGTTTTTTTATCAGTTTTATCAGACGAAATGAAGAAAATTACCAGCTTTTTCAAGCCAAACGAAGGTGAGTAGTTGTTTTGAGTTGATAAAAGTTTTATATTTTGTCTTTCTCCTTTCGAATCAATGAAATATTCGATGGCAAGAAGAATTACATTTCTTGAACAGTGAACGGCCATAATTAGAAATTTTTCAGATCACTTCAGTGTAGTATTTTCTATACTAAAATTGTAATCGCGTCTTTTCTTGCATTGAATCTGAACTGACCGTGTATGTTGGTCGTTTATTAGAGTTATCTGGGACTTCGTCAAAGTCTGTAAGCTCTGTAGAAAAGACGACAACTACTTGCACCGAAAATGGTGAGTTTGAGTTTGACCAGTGAACATTTCAATATATTGATAAAAGTTTCATTTTTAGGAAGTGCGAGTTGTTTCTGACTAATATTCGTTAAGTGTAATTGGATTTTTGATGATGGGTTATATATTTATTCTATTTATAATATTCTACTTATTGTCAGTAATCCTGTAATTTAGCATTAGCTACAAAAGGATAATAAACACATTATTTATTTATTTATAAATAAAGTTGACTCATGAAAAATGAAATTATGAAAAAATTATTTTCAATTGTCAGCCCTCCCACTTTTCACCTTGCTCCGCGGTCCCTGAGAAGGAAGTGAATGAAGAATTTGAACTTTTACTGTAACTACTTCACTTGCCGCCACGGCAATGAACGAAAACAACTGTCGAACTGCCACAGGCAAACCAGCTTTCAGTGGAGTCATGCAAAGCATGTCACGTCACGTAATTCTGCCCCGAGCATTTGGGAAGGAGGGGAGATATTCTTCCACGCTGTGCCCTAAAACATTTATAAAATACATCTAGCTTTGGACTGTTTCATCTTTGCCCTCCCTTCAGGGCAAAGGTGCCTCTTCCGCCGATATAATCTTGGACTTGATGAGCATCCCCACAAACGAAAAGTGGGAATTTTTTTTTTCATATTTGATCTCAACAAAGTTAGCCTCAATTTTTTCATTTGACCTTCGCTTTATTTACAGACTGGTATAAATGGGAAAATATGACTCCCCTGAAAATGCCATCAAGGAGGCTAAATGTTTGGTGTCCTCTTAGGCCAAATTGACTTCAGGGATCCGGATTTCTTGTCAGTGGAACTTGTGGAAGGCACAAATGTATTAACTGGACCCACGTGTAATAAAGGTCTATCGGTAATAACATTTGAACCCAAGTGTAATAAAGGTTTCATCTGTCACGACTGAGATAATATGAGACATGTCCACAACAGCCTAAACATGGTTATCTTACCTTAAATAGCTGACATCACGGTTCATGTGCCCAAACAGAACTAGAAAAAAAGGAACGAGAAAAAATGCCATAGAATCTAGCAATGGCTCTCAGTTAAAGTTTTGGCAAATTTTTGCTATGAACCGTACAAATTTATCCCGCAAAAACTTACTCCAGAGGAAATACCGTATGCTCTAACTTAAATTCACTACAGGAGAATACAGTACCAAGAAATCGTGTCTGTTCAATCACAACTGGTCTCTTTTTTCAGAAAAATACTGACGCACACTAAGTATTGTTTGAAAATATGTATTTCTATTGCACGTACTCAATAAAAACGACAATATTATCAGTGCTGGGTACTGCGTACTTTCTGAAATCGCAAAAATTGATCCCCAGCAAGAAAAACCAGTCTGTCCTAATCGCAAAAATTAGTTCTCACAAAACACAAAAAACCACCAATCCGCAAAAATAAACTCCCGCAAAAATTTCGTTCCACACGGCATCCGTTAGAAAAATGATCGGTCGTTTGATCAACCAGGGCCAGGTCGTTATTTTTGGCTCCTTACTTGCGTCAGTTTAGGTTTATTAGACTACCTTTGTAATCACCGATTATGTTTATAATCATAACTATAACAAAATTCTCAAATCTGATTGGTTCTCAACTGCCCTGATTTCAGCCTTAATAGGAGAGTTTAATAGGACAGTACGCGTCATGCCTAAGTAATTGGACAGTACGCGCCATCACGCGCGCGCTGAAATGGCTTTTTTTTTTTCATAGCTAGCGAAAAAATCTTGGAATTTCTTGTGTTTTGATTTAAAAAGAGCCCTATATATCACAAATTTTGTTTAAGTTATGATTAATTGGTAACAGAACTTCGTGTCGTCCAATTCGGTCTGTAATCATACTCGTGATTAAACAAATCGGACTCCCGCTACGCGGTCGTCCGATTTTGTTAATCACTCGTATGATTACAGACCGAATTGGACTCCACTCAGTCCTGTTACCATTACTAATTATGTACTTTAGTTTTAAATTAATTTTTGTAACGGCTCCACGGTATCAGCCCACGACAAAGGTTCGTGTTCCAAACGGACTAATACCAGAAAAAATGATATCACGTGTTTTCGTTTGTTTGTACTGGCTTTCTTTTCTCTTTTCGCCGATCAGTTCCTTCGATTTTGTCCTTTCAACTTGTCCAAATCTTTTTTTGAGATCCGAATGTGGCCACTAGTTCATTGGCTTCCGAAGAGCTTATTCCCTGTTGTTGGCTTTTAGTCGGGATGTTTCAACGAACCACAGGAAACCGAATGATTAGAAAGGCTCGCAACAAATATGTCTCTTGTTCCTCTAGGATACACATGATCAGGGACAATTTTGATATTACATAAATAAAATTATGCTGTTTTTCGTCCTACAAGTGAGCCTCTCAACTCGAAAAAAAATTGATTTACTGGCACGCGCCAGCATAAGCCTTGATTGGCTCCGAACTCAGAGTAACATCTTTGCCAGGGGGAGATCCAGGAATTTTTTATTGGGGGGGGGGGGGGGGGGAGAAGGCCCAAATTTTGGTTCAGAAAGGACTGTTGAACTTTTTTGGGGCAAATTACTTTTCCCCCACACCCCCTCCCACTAGTCACTGATAAGGCAGAGACGACTACGTGTTTCTCAATCTGTGAAAGCCAATCGCCACTGGCGCGGGAAATACTGCTTTGCGAGCAGAGGCGAACAGATCATTGGAGGGTACCCAATTACAATCACATTTTTTAATATCCCTGGAATTTAATTTAGTGGAAAATTACAAAACGCGTTTCATTAAAAAATTCAGCCAGTTAAACAGTGACATGCAATCCTATCGTTGTAAGGATTTTAGTCTCAAACAAGTATCGGGTCTGATGGGGGGTCCGGACCTCCCCCCCCCCCTGGATCCGCCACTACTTTGGTACCCTTTGATATCCTTTCTACAGCACCCGGTATAAATTCGAACACACCAATTGCTAGCTATAGATGCACGTTCTGAACTTGAAACACAATCATTATAAACAGCAGATAAAATAAAAGAAGTGCACAGCGCCCATCGAGCAAAAACAGGGGAAAAAGTTATTCTTTTCTTTAACTAGTTGCAAAAGATACATTCCAAAGCTCGTTTTATTTCATAAATGTTTCAGCGCACAGCATGGAAGAATTTCTTCCCTCCTTCCCAAATGCGCGGGGCAGAATTACGTGACGTGACATGCTTTGCATGACTCCACTGAAAGCTGGTTTGCCTGTGGCAGTTCGACAGTTGTTTTCGTTTTGCCGTTGCGGCAAGTGAAATTGTTACAGTTATAAGTTCAAATTTTTCATTCATTTCCTTCTGGCGGTCTTTCCGAGGAATCGTCTGAGAAGTTCTATGGACTCTTAAACTAACACAGTCTCAGGTGGGTATCGTTGGATTAAAAATTGTTAATTCGTTAAATCGCATAAATCGCTGCGTAAAATTCAGAACACGGAACAGATTACTCGTGACTTTTGTTGTATTTTTTACCGCTTTGTGGACTTTTTGACACTTAATACTTTAACTCAGCTTTATTTAAAAAATCTATACACATTTCGGACCAATATTGTCTCAAGCAGTTACCGAATAATTAAAGGTTTGGCGCCTACCGTAATTCGCATTTGGTTGTGCTTCGGTCAGAGGTCACGTTTTTTCGCCCGTTTTTAGTGCAATATTTACATTTGCTTGGCTTTGTCAGCGTTCGTGATTTCATTTACCCAAAAATTTTATTTCGCTAATTTGAAGAAATAAGAATGCTCTTTCAGACTACACAAGCCTTGGTGTTCAAAACCATGTACCAATCCGCTTTTTTAGCTCGTGAAAAAGTGCTAAATTTTGATGGTTGATTAGGCGATTTTCAGTCAACAACTTTGAAAATTTCTTTAAAAATCTCTTGTTGACCAAATCGCGAACTAATCAGTTAAAATTATAGAGGAAAGATAGTCAAAATACGAAGTGTCATTATATTTTAGTTGCCAACTTTATTTTAAAAATTACGAGTTACTGAATATGACTCTAATTTCGCATGATTTTTACCCATTTTAGGCCTCGGGAAGAAAAAAATTCGTTAAAAAAATATTATTCACTCGATCTTACTTAAACCAACGATTTTGTAACTAGGGCCCATAGGGCTTTATTCTGGCTGAGTTTGAGGCCAGGTCATTTTTTTTACTATTTCCACGTCTAGTTGATATTTACGCGGAGTCGCTCTTAAGAGTTATAATGCCAGGGGAAAGTTTATAGACTTTCCGAGAGCTACAAAATGACGTTAAAACCGCGACCAGTGAGTTCGGGTAGGGCTACCCGCCGTAGACAAAGGTCTGGATCACAAAAACACAGAAGTGGTATTGACTGCAGAAAACAAGTGTCCTTTAATAAGGTGAAGAAGATCAAAACCAAAAAACCTTAATAAGCAGCTTCACGCCGACGGCTTTGCACAGAAAATGGGGAATGCTTTATGGTGTTTTTTACTTATTATTTCTTTATTAAAAGAAACAAAATAAAAAATAAATCCTTGGTTTTATAGATATTTATTGAACAGAAATGCGCAAATTCACCGTGATCAAGTCCTGATCATTTTGTTTTAACACACCCTCTACACACCCTGGTCCCGCCCCCAAGCTTGTAATCATGCATTGTCTTATGTGTATAAAACTGGATTGACCGCTTTTCGTTGGTCTCCCTCGCAGACGTTAGTGTCGTCACGGAACGCTCCTTGCATATCTTTCTAGTGGTCCTCGTTGCATTTCTGTACAGAGCAGAAGTTGCAGAGCCATTACAAATTTCCTTGCTGGAATTTAAAATTGTTCATCAGTCTTCATCACTGTTGGAAACACCAGTGAAAACATGTGAAAATGTTTATCGGCGTCATGTGGCACTGCCACGACCGCTCAGGAGTATCTGTGCGTAATACGATTCAAGGAAGGGGCGGGGGGGGGGGGGGATGGTGGTAAGAGAAGATTGGGTGGGGCAGTGCTGCCAAGGCCCAATCACGATGTACACCACCAAAGTTGACGCCCCCATGAACGGCTTCTGGTCCAGAAGGACACCCTGTTCAAGATGCCAAATGGGGAAATAGCATATTGAACCGACCCAGTTTAAGATTTGACTCGGAACCCCCAAAACCAGACTCTTTTCTGCGGCACATACCCTTTGAGGCCAAATAAGTGAATACCCCGGAGTTGCTACTGCCGCAGTCACGTATCTTTGTTTTGACGTTTTGAGCTAGTATTTACGTCTTCGCAGTGTTTACAAAAAATCAAGCCTTTCCGGTTTTGCGGGCTTCTATGTAGCCAATCAAATACGCTTATTGCTGGTCACGAGATCTCATCCGGTTCAAAATGTTTATGTCGCTCAAAACAAGTGAGGGAGATAAATGTGCTTCAAAACACGCATTTTGGATAGTTTAAGTCGTGGTTTAAAGGCTCTCAAAAAACTTGAACCTAGATTCTTTCAGCGAATTAACAGTTAGCGTAAGTTTGGAGAGAAATCCTTCTCGTGACTCGATATATAGCAAAAGTGCAAAACCTGTTCGATTTTTACGATAGGAAGCTATTGCATACAAGCAAACTAACTGTAGGTTGTGGAAAGTCCGACATCAGACTGAAGTTTTTATCCCCGGAGTACAAAATGGGTAAGCAATGCAGATTACTTTTACATCTTTCACTTTGCAATGTCATTCTCACTCTGCCCTTTTCATCGAAAGATGTCAACCATATTGCTTTGTTTGCGTTTTTGCGTTTGATATTAAGCTTATATTTGAATTTTAAAGCCCTTGTATAACTTGATCTGGAAAAAAACACTGTAATAATTACTGTGCAATTCTTCACCTTAACATACTTAATATGAAATAGGTTCGGCGTTCAGGGGAATAAAGGAAACCGTAACGAAAAGCTATACTCCCAACCATTCGAGATTTAAAAAAAAAAAAAAACATACTCTAATGCACATATTACCGGCATTGTTTTTTGTACAGCACGTTCTAAACAGCGGTCAGTATTTTTAAAGCTTGAACGAACAACAATAACTCTTTTCTTTGTTATTAACACAATTTGTACTGAGCTTCAAATCGTGGCCGTGGTCAAAGATTTCGAACTTACCAAAGGTTCGCGGCAGCGATTTGTCTAAAAGTTCCTGGTTGATGATCCTATTAAAGGTGAACTAATGAACCTCAGAGTTTCTGCGAGCTGTGAGAGTTTGATTATAGATTTAGCTCACAGTTGTTGCATCCCTTCCGAGGGAGAAAACGTCAATCTGTTTAATAAGATAATGGCTAAAAGAAGGATCTTATTCAATTCCTAACTGTCTACCCACCCTTAAGTAATCTAACACATACATAGATATACCTGGTTGATTTTTTTATCACTGGTAGCCTAGTTGTTACTTATGGAATTCACTAGCTATTAGTTAAGAAATTAAACTTAAGGCCTGGTATATTATTATATTTCAGCTGCACATGGGAGATGTACAGTTAAACGCACTTGTTGGTCTTCTAATGGTTGAACTTCCTTCTCCATGTCAAGGCGCAAGTCTTGATGAAAAAGGAAGTGTTTTTGAGGTATTGAGGTAAAGTGCATACAATCCTGAACTGACTTTTTTGTTAAATGTCAGTGTTGTGGTTGTACTTAAGTGGTCTGACAGATCTGCAGGCAGATCAATACCCTGTACTAACTGAGTTCAGGTCCATGTTGTAAGTAATGAAGACCAAGTTTTTTGCCCAGATTTATGGCCCAAGTACAACGTAACGAAAAAGCCATAAATCCGAGCAAAAATAACAAGGTTCCCTAACTTACAGTAGGAACCAAAAACACAAGGTTGGTAAGATATTCATCATATTTGTGGGTTGAGAGGTGAAGAACTCAATGCAAACAGAACAGCCATTGATGAATTACTTGCAGAAAATCCTCTTCAAAGGGAAATTTTATTAGCTTGTAAAATCATCACTCTTAGAGGCCAAATCAAAAAATACCTTTTAAAAACTAGAAGCTAACAGTTTTTGTAAAGTTTCTTGCCATGAATCAGTGCACAACAAATTTTGAATTTAGCAGTCTATCGAGTGAAATACAGCCTACCATTACTTTAACATTTATGACAGTTATTACTTGTCTTGTGGAACAATGCAACTGTGAGCTTGAGTCAATCAACAGAATGGCTGAATGGAATATTGTTTCATTTTATTACAGGAATTCTTTCCAACCAACAAAGTACAAACCCAGCCTCCTTCCACTCTTGGTCTGATACATACCATGAACCGTGGGTGTGGAGCAGTGAAGACAAGTCACCATCAGTGTACCTTTGCCTTAATAACAAAGTCGCATGCTTTTACATTGATCCAGTGATTGAGAGTACAGGAACAGCTGGTGTCCGTGGTACTAAAGCTTTCACACATGGGCAACATTACTGGGAAGTCAAGCTAAGCTCTGTCTTTGGTACATCAATCATGATTGGTGTGGGGACAAAGGAAGCTGTGCTTCAAACTAATGACTACGAATTTGTGGATTTGATTGGAAGGGATGATCAAAGTTGGGGATTATCTTATAAAGGAAAGGTTTGGCACAATGGCCAGGCCCGACGATACTGTGAACCCTTTTACGATTCTACCGTCATTGGCGTATTACTTGATATGGATGCTGGCATCCTGTCATACTTTATGAATGGAAGACCATTAGGAGTTGCATTTACTGGACTGTGTGACAAAGCATGTGAGCTATACCCAATAATTTCGTCTACGTCAACTCTTTCTGAGATAGAGCTTTGTGACAGTACTTGTAGGTATGTGTCGTTGCAGGATCAATGTCGAATGACAATATCCAAACTTGTTAAGAAGGACAAAATAGACTTTCTTCCCCTTCCTAGAGGTATATGTCAGTCTCTAAAAGGGATTTAGTTAGTCCATGTATTATTTCTGAATGTATTATCTGCTGAATGTATTATCTAAATGATTTGTACATAAACATTTTAATAAGCATTAGCAGAGTGGTTTATATGATGCTGACATTTCACATTAGTTTGTTAAACAAGTCGAACATTCTATGTGTTTGAGTTTTCATTATGTGTTAAAAAATTCATGCAGTTAGTGAAGAAGGAAAACACAACTGGTCACATTTTTTGAGGCTTGAGTTATTTTCTATTTTTGTTTCAAGGGAATTTTGTATGTTTGTTTGAAAAGTTCAAAATCTGGGATAACCAGCTGGCACCAGTTGTTCAAAGGTGGATAGTGCTATCCACCTGATAATTCACTATCCACTGGTTAACGCAATAATAATATATTTATTGGTTTCCTTAATACTTATCTACTGGATAGTGATTTAACTGGTGGTTAGCGCTATTCATTGTTTGAGCGACTGGGGCCAGATAATAACTAAATCTTCCCTATTTGTCTTTGGTACTTTTTGGATGTGTTACCTTTGTTTTTCAAATATGTTAATGTGTTTTCAGTAGGTAGTTAATTATTCATTAGAGTCAATTAAAAGTTGTTGAGTTTGTACTGTATAAGATTAGCATGGTACTACTTTCTTACTTAATAAATACAACCATATCATTTTTAATTGGAAAAAGACTAAAATAGCTACTGGTAGCAATTATGTAAATAAATATTTGATCTCACACAATTGCAATGAAAATTGTATAATATAAAAGGAAAAGAAATATTTGAATAAAAAGATCCTGTTTTCTTGAATTTTTGTGTTTAAAACTCTTTCTGTAAAGTCCCAAGAGTGACCAATATCAATTTTCTCCTAAAAATATCTATTTGTCATAAAGAGAAAACATTATGAGAATGATCACCAATGGAAAATACTTTGATCTTTTATCAAATTATCTCTACTAATTCCTTGAGGAGTTGCGTATGGAAAATTTGTGTTGGATTTTGGGGCTTAGAGGGTCGTGCTGATAACTGAAAGGGTATTATGCACTGTTTCCCCCTTGGGCTAAATATTACATCCACACGAGTTCTTTGATATCAATGTTGACTACACTATTTTTCTAAAACAGGACAGCAAGCCATACTTATTTAAGAGAGGGAAAATAAAATTGAACATCGTATCCCATTAACCCTTTAAGTCCCAATAGAGACCAAGATCAATTTTCTCCTAACAATATCCATACATTGTCAACAGATAAGTTATGAGAATTAATAAAATAATCACCCAAGTAAAAATGCCTTGATCTTTTATCAAATTCTCTCAACTCATTCTTTAGGGAAATGTATGGAGATCAGTTTGGAGAATTTAATTTGTATGTGGATACTGGGGCTTAAAGGGTTAAGATAGCATAGAGATCCTAAAATATTTAGGAGGCTATGTCAGAGGGGTAATTATTCATTTTGCTGTTTTCAGTCAATTCTGTGCTAATGTTATAAATAATATTAGTGCCTTTAACCATACAAAAAAAAAAATCCTGTAGAGTTATGGAGAGGATATCAAACAGATTTCACCAGGGAGCACTAACAACGATTTATTGGTGATTTTTGCAGTTGCCAATTATCTAAATCCATTTTTCCCATCTGTGGCAAAAAATGATAGGAAATGGTTTCAGTGCCTAAGATTGTGTAAAATAACAAACCTGGATCATTATTTTTGGAATTCAGTTGATGTGTAGTAAAAAAAGATAACAAGAGGTAGCAAAATAATAGCATGACAAAGTCCCTTTAAATATTTAGGATCTCTTTTGTCCTTCGATGGAATACGATTTTCTGTGCTTTTTTTGTATGCAACACTATTTCTGAGAAACATAAGAGACTACACAGTCTCACAAATAGTCACCTCTAAATGGTTTCTAAATTTTACCAAATTATTTGAAAAATCCAAAACATACAAGTCAACATAAGACTGATGATTTTATTTGTTCCAACAGAACATAACAATAATATTGATGATTATATGAATGTGAACTAACCTGCATCCAGACGTAATTCCAGCTGGCGCTTCTTTTCACCAAAGTTACTGTCAAACACAGACACAGTACAGCTGGAAACACATCTACATTTGCAGGTTTTGCTACAAAATAAATAACTGCTAATGTCTTTGAACAATAAATGTTTTAGTGAGTGGCATCAAAGCAAGATGCAGCACAAATCTGATTGTGCTACAGTACTTGGTGCTTGTCTTGCAGCTTCTGACACTTTCTGGGCATCTCTACTTGCAGATGTCACCTCTCTTATTAGGTCCGGATCATTGAATCCTGAACAAACAAAATAGAGACAGGATTATTATTTCATGTTTGTAGCAATAATTTTGTTTTGTTTCCTTTCATCATTTCTTAGTCCAAAATTGAAAAAAAATCTTAACTATATTAGTGAAGTAATAATTACTTCACTAATATAGTTATTTATATATCAAAATTATCTTTAAAATAATAATAATTTAATAAAGGATATTACTTGGCCACAAGAAAGGAAATTTCATATCTCTGAGTGGCCCTGCTCAGCCTATTTATTATATAAACACCAATGAAATACTAAGAAACCATTTCACTTTAGTATGTTTTGCTGCAAAAGGCCTGATTTATTATGAAACAACAGCAAAAAGGTGATCTCACCTGTGAAGATATCGCTTAAAGCAGTGTTTCATAGGTGTTTACATATTAATAACAATGAAATAAAAAAATATTTTAAGAGGAGGCCTCCAATCACCTAACAGTGGTTTTCAGGAGGATCCTTAAGACTAAAGGTCAAAACACATTAAAATATAAAACGAATAATACAACTAAGGTTTAAGTTAAAAATACTAAGGTTAGTTATTTTATAAAAACGTTTAAGTTAGTGTTTGAAAATCGTTGAAAATCAGTTAAAACTAAGATAAAAATACTTAACTACAATTCAAAATGGTTTCCATAAAAACTGTTTTAGTTTGTATTTAAAAACCGTTTTTGACATCAGTCTCTTGAGCTCACTCGGCAGTAAGGCCCAATTGTTAATTGCTTTATTATATTATGTTTTGCTTCTGCCCCATTCTGTTCTTGGCCTACTGACTTAGGGCATGCAACCATTTCAAGTATTATAACTATGCTGTGGGCTCATTGTAGAATTGATCACATCAAAATGTTTGGGATGTTTCCCTTCAATATAATATTATAAATAATAATATCTTATATTAAAAAATCAACCACACTGTACAAGAATTAATACTCTTATTTTCGCTACATCTTATGTACCGTATCTTGTAAATCCCTCACTAAACTGTGAGGAGTACGTTAGTTGTGAACCAACATTAAAATTGAAGTGATGAATATATGAATTGTATATACTGGAATTAAGGAGTGAAAAAATAAATGCAATGAATATCACCGCACTTGAAGATGTAACTTTTGCAGTTGTGAAAAGAAAGCCTGAAAAATTAAAAAAAAAAACTCATCTCCATCTTTCCCGCGTATATTACAAACCAACTGAATGACCAACTCCAAGTTGGCTAGCTTAGTTGCGATAGCACTGCATCAGTAGCACAGAGGTCAGGGCTAGAACCCCTGCCAAGAATAAATTTTTTCACTCTTTCATTTCACAACACAAAAGTTGTATCTTTATAAAGCAAAGATTTCCTTTGCATTTATTTAGACATCAAAATTGAGGTTTTTTTTACTGTCACTGGTAAATGAAATACAGAGGAACCAACTGACAACAATAAAGTCATACAACAAAGTTAAACAGTTTCTGAATTTTGGAAACTCTGACCTGCTTCTCTTCTTTCTTTTTCCAGCAATTTGTCTTCCTCCACATACCTGAACAAATCAAACAAGTACTTTAAGGTGGCCCACACCTATGCATATGCATGTTGGTTATGTTTTTTTAATTTCATTTTTCAGCAGGAATGATTTAACTGATTTCTATGATTTTTTGTATCCTTAATAAAGAATGCTGGAACTTTAACAATGTTATTTATTTCTTGTAGGAACAAAAATGTTTGAGACATCGGCATATACTTAAAACCGCATTTTTACAAAAAAAGTAAATAACTTACAGAGTTCTAAGCCTTAGAACTCTCTAGTAGTTTTAAACCCGCAAGTTTGAAGTCAATCATGACCATGCAACTTGCTGCGTGTAAAAATGCTAACATCTCAAAATCTTTTTTTTCCTGCAAGAATTCTTGAAGTTCCACAATTCTTTATTTAGGATGGTAAAAACCATAGAAATCGGTTAAACCTTTCCTGCTGAAAAACAAGATTCAAAAACATAACCAACATGCAAATAAATAGGTTTGAGCCACCTTAAAAATATCAACTCACAACTTGACGCCAACATAAATAAAAGCCCAATAAAGACAACCAAAAACAGGGAAGTGCTCCAAGCCCAATGTTTTTCAATGGCACCCTAAAATATATTGGTTGTCAGACAAAAAAATTGTCACCAGAAAAAAGACTCTTTGGGCAATATTCCATGAGCAGTTCAGAGAATCAAAATGGCTGCCAAACTATCACAACTGAATTTTTTGCAGGTGCACTTATTATCTCAAGGCTAAACTGTCAAACTTGAAACACCTTGAAAACCAGAAAAATTTCAGGAAAATTGGTTCTGTAGTGACCAATCACAATCAAGATCAGCACACGCGAGCAAACCACAAAACCACAAACTAATATTATCATTGCTATTTGCAGTTTAGTTTTCTCACGCTTTATCTGCTTTTTCCTTGTCACACAATAACATTAAAATATTAATTTCAGAGTTTCACTGTAATACTCTAGAGTTCTAAAAAAGTGATGACATCATAAAAATTAAATTTTGGAAATTATGGGATGTGTTCTGACATTTTAAAAGAACAACATCTGAGAGGCCTACTTGCCAAAAACTAGCATTGTGGAGCAAATTGTCGCAGAGATATTAGTCCCGTTTTGCTCTGACAACTCCATACAAATCCTTCTAAATTTGACTTGCTTCCTAACATGAACTGAGTCAAATTTAAGACAGATTTGTAGGGAGTCAACAGAGCATAACTAGGATAATATCTCAAAGACAATTTGCCCTGGAATGCTAATTTTTGGCAAGTAGGCCTTTTGGGTGTTGTTCTTTCATAATACCCTGAAAAATCACATTATTTCACAAATTTAATTTTTTATGATGGACTATATACCCAGACACCATGCAAAGGTTAAAAAGGCAAATTATAAAATTCAGTAACCATTCTGTCACTATTCACCTTAATTTCAAAGAGTCACAGTTAATTATATCCATTTAAGAATGAAATATAACAAGGAAACAAAGAAAAAAGAAAAGGAAGGAAAGAAATAAAAGTCTATACAGCAGGATATTTCCAGCTGGTTATGGCCATCCATTTCTTAACTCGCCCATCAGGGTTTGACTTGGAGATTTGCGAGGATTTGCGAGACATGTACTTTTGGTAAATTATAATAATTTGTCCACTGTACTTCAGAAACAAAAGACAATAAAAACATCTGCTCTTGTAGGCTTTAACATAAACTGCACCATCCAAAAGTACAAATGGCATTTCTAAACAAACTGTTTTTAACACCTGATCATGGTCTTACACAATGAATCTAACAGTATTTTTAACCTTTTCTTGGTATCCTCCACATCAGATATGAGTTGCTCTCTTTTTTCAACAACCTCAAGCATTTCTTGTAGTAACTCTTTCTCTTTAGACTTGTCATACTCTGTCTTAGTGTTTTCTGTTAAAACAAAATGGAACACTATAAACTCTCAAAAGTAGGTTGAGTTTGATTGTCCGGGTGAACGTAGTCCTGAATAGGACTGTTTTTGTTGACAGTGACTGACGTTTCGACAACCTGTGCGGTAGTCATCTTCAGAGTCAAAGTGAGCTGTATCACGTCAGTTGATGGTATTATACTCTGGTTATTGATTTGATTGGTCAATTATGTCGTGATATTATCAGTCGTCTGTCAGTTAAGCCGTGATGTTATTGGCTATGAAGACTCGTAATCAGTAATTGGTGCGTTTCGATCCGTCTATTGTCACAGTTAAACAGTCATCTATTGTTAGTCAAAATAAATAAACTCTCTGTCAAATTCTGACAAGGTACTTAATATAGTACTGTAGAGCTTCATATTAGTTTAGTTAATAGTTACAGGGAGTAGAGGGGTCACAGGTCAAGAAGTCAATTTTAGCTGAATTTCCTATGTAATTTCACCACCAACCAATCTCCTCATTGACCCATAAACCTCAACCCGCCTGTGTGTGGATACTCATCCACTGTACCACTTGTGACATCATCAGTTTTAACAGTCATAGACAACTTTGTCATCTTTGTGTAACTTGTTCCAAGGGAAGAGTTCTTTCAAACCATACTTGAATGAGCATGATTCAGTAAAACAGACCAGACAAAAATGCGAAAACTTATTTGACCCGAAAATTTCAATAAAAATCCTGATCCACTACCCACCTCACTACACTTAACTTCACTCCACTTAATCCTACTTTTCCGAAAGTTTTCCCAAAAGGTTTTGCTCAGCAAAAGAAAAACGAAAACGAGTTAACAAGGCAAAAAAAGCATTAAAGAAGGAGGGAGAAGAGAAAGGGAAAAGTAAAAGTTGAGGGTCAAAATAATTTTCCCTTCTGCAAGCCCCAACTTCAGAAGCTGATAATATTAGACAAGACTGACTTTTTAAAAGCATTTTGAGCAATTTTAGTTTGTTTTAGCCAGAAAGCTACCAAAAAACGGTCCAACTAACTTCACCAGCACTTTTCAGTAAAATTTCCAGGAGCAAATGGGTTTAGCAAAACACGCCACTTGCACATCTCCAATAAGGCCCCCCTTATTTGCCAACCAAAATTTTGCAGAAGCGTTGTTTTCAATTTCTCTTGGGACGACTGTAATACCCAGAAAAATGAAAAACAATGGTTATGCAAAATTTGGGGGGGCAAATAAGGTGCATTATTGGAGATGCGCAAGTGGCAAAAATGTTACAGGTCAAAGTTATATTCAGGTTAAAATTTTTTAGCCTTGGTTGATTCTCTACGTTCTTTGTCTCTTAGCCATGAATAATTAGGGCTAAGAGACAAAGGAAAATGAGAATTAACCTAGGTTAAAAAATTTTAACCTGAATTTTATTTTGAACTGTAACATATATATAAAAACTTTACCAAACAAAACAGAGCTATACTTTATTGAAATATCAGCCCTTCAAGTGAGATTTTAACCCCAATTTAATTGCCACCAACAGCAGTAGAATTCCCTTCAAATAATTTTTTGACTCCTAGCTTTTATATTTGTGGTAATGCTTAAAAGGTGGCCATGACCAATCTTATAGTTAATGCTGTTTAGTGAAAAAGTACTAGACTAACTTACCATCCTTCTCTGTCAATTCTCTCAGTTTTTTCTCCAACTCAGAATACTTCTCTGCAAGTTCTAATTCCCTTACCCTGGCAAAGAGAAAATCTGTTAGAGATTGATATCTTAAGATGGTTTTAATATTACTTTTAACTTTTTCTAAGTTTTTCCCCCCATGTTTGGTCAAAGGGTAGTGAATCATATCAACCAAAACAAAAACTATTGACCTAAAAACATACACACTATGTACATAGTTAATAACCATCTTGTTGAAGGTCACAAAAATTATATTTGCTATCTTCTTGTGCAACTATAACTACTAACAATATTAATATTAGGAGTTATGAGGAAGGGAAACTAAAACTGCCGGCTAAATTTCTCACCTTTTTTCTGTTGTGTTGATTGTTTTGTTAGGGTTCTTTTGTTTTATGTAAAACATCTACAACACCAAGAAACTGTGGTGCCTACTAACTGTAAACAGCATAAACATAAAGAGCCAAGTAGCATAAACAGGCTTTTTGAGAGTGCTTATGTTTTAAATAATATAATCTTAATTTTAATGTTTTGTTCCAGAAAATATCCATTCTCTGGAAGACTTTTTGGTTTACCCTTCACCCAGCCCTCTCTGCCACCCCTATGGAAATACCAGTTTAGCTTCAAATTTCCTGTAAAAACATATGCCTTACTGCATGACTATATAACAGTACGTTATAAATAACCTAGATTAAAAAAATCAACCTAGGTTAAATCAAAAATAACCTGAAATCAAATTTGACCTGTAACATCTACAATAAGACGCGACTTAGGTATTAAAAAGACACGTCTTGTTTTAGAGCCCTTAACACCTGTTCTTAGATAAGATGCGTCTTAGTTAAGATGAGAAAAACTTCATATAAATGACCTTCGCATCTTCCATAAGATGCGAACGCATAGTACGCATGCGTTAATTTTTGGCAAACCATGTTGGATTGCCCTTGCCATGGGCAACATTTACATGAAAACGAGTCACGAACAGAAATAAGACGCGAAGCATTTATACAAACTGTTCTCATCTTAGATAAGACATGCTCGTATAAATGGTACAGTTCGCGTCTTATTTAAGACAAGCCTTATGTAAGACGCGTCTTATTTTTCCTCGTATAAATGGCCCTAAAATATGCATGGGATGTATTTTCCTTCTCTTCATTTTTCTTGTTGTAAAATGGAAAGTAAAACTACAACAAAGTTACATGTACTACTCACTTAAATGAAAGTTCTGTTTCTCTCCTTACTGTGGCATTTTTATCCTGCGCAGCAGAAAACCATTCCAACCATAACGCCTGCTTTTCGGCATCAGAGCCTTGGAATAAGAAATAACTACAGTTGAACCTCCACAAATGACGGACAGTGATATGATACTTATAGCGAACGTTGCGAACCTTGCTTATTTTGTCACACTCAGACATTTTGATTCAAAAAAATTATTCAATATATATATTACCAGTTGGTGCGTATGCACGCCTATCGGGAGAGTGCTCAATAGAAGGACTAGAGCGTAGTATAATCAAGTTTGTCTGGTGTCAACGCGAGATCTGACTTGGCATTTTTATTACTACTTAGTTTTGTACCACACGGCATGTACGGCACTCCTTAGATAAAATTATAAAAAAACTTATTTAAAAAATTACAAAATTATATATTATACAATTATGATTAGATTACTATTTATAGGATACAGTAAGCATGAACTTGGCATAATAAACATGTTGTACTTCCTGAAAACAATTTTTCATATTACACCCCTACCTCCCCATAACAGCAACCTCTTTACAATGACCACTTTCTTCTGTCCCCAAGGTGGCCATTGTCGAGAGGTTCGACGGTATTAACCCTTTAAGTCCCAGTATCCACATACAAATTCTCCAAACTGATCTCCATACATTTCCTTAAAGAATGAGTTGAGAGAATCTGATAGGAGATCAAGGCATTTCCTCTTGGGTGATCATTTTTAATTATTAATTCTCCTCACTTATCTCTTGACAGTGTTTGGATATTGTTAGAAGAAAATTGATCTTGGTCACTACTGGGAATTGAAGGGTTAATATTTATACCCAATGGCAAGGGTTGAATAATATTATTATAGTATGTAAAAATCACAATAAATTTCTTTCTTTCATTTTTGAAATAAAAATTGTAAATGTAAAAACAATTTCTGAAAGAACGTAATATTCAAACTGCTGTTAAGTAGTGATCCCCATAATAATAAAATTTTACCTTTAAACTTGTCAAGATTAGACCTGAGTTTTTTCTCTTTTTTCACCAGTTTCTTTCCTCGTTTACTTAGCAGTGCAATTTTCTCCTTCATAATCCTGATAGAGTTTTTTGTCTTATTCAATGCTTTGGAATCTTTTGTTCCATCAACTGCATCTATTGACAATAATATACCAAAAATTAATGGTCATGGCAAAGTTTAGATCAGGTCCCCTGACAGGGAAGAAAATATTCATGGTAAATTATTTAGAATCTTCAGGAGTTCATGTAATCAGACTTAAAAAGGACTATGAAAAAACTCTGAAACTCTATTTAGTGGGCAAGCGCATGGCCACTCAAAAAATGCTGGCTGCTTAATAGAGATTCTAATAACAGTGACTGACAGACAGTTTTTGTCTGCAAGGACTCTGCCAAGTGGGAATAGAGAGTGGCCACTTGTTTTAATAGGGACCTTAAGATACTCTGGACGTGGCCAAGGAGGACATCAATCGGAAGTGAAATGTTCAATTCTTGGAACTAATTAGCATAATGCCACAGCGTCGCATGAAGTCACGACGGTGAAAACTAGAAGTTTGGCCGCCTCGTAAAACGGTTAGTTAGTTTTCTTGTTTTCAGTGCAGAAATTGCTTTTCGTACAGGATTTTCGATCCATTTTACTTCAAGAGACACATTTAGGCGTTTTTAGTGTGGTGTTCTCTCAAGATTGACTCTTATTTTTTTGCTATCAAGCCTTTTGGGTTCAGTGTTTTGGCGGCAACTGAGAATGAAAGCGCTCAGTATGTAACACTATAACTGCTTGTTTTTAAGGGGACAACGTTCTTGCTTTAGGATAGTATTTGAAAAATTTCAGAGACGAGAAGTCGAATAAAAACCGGAAAACTGGAGTCATAGCCGGCAGCACAAAATTTTTCTTCCAATAAAAGATCGTTAAGGTATCAATCAAGGAAGACTTCACGAGTTTTTCTAAAAGACGTCATGGAATTAAAACACGAAAGCATTACTTTATCCTCTCTCATCAGGCGAGCACTCAAACCAACCTGTTCAATCTTAATTTGTTTTTCCCGCGAAGGTGGTGGCGTCCTTGCTCCAGGCTTTCTCTGTTCTCTTTACCGCCACGTCCAGGGTATCTTAAGATCCCTAATACTAGAACCTGCTCCCTAAAAGCCCCAATATAAACATAAAGAGTATTCTCCTCACTGTTCTCCAAATTATTACTTATTGTACTGCTTGAGAGAATTTGTTCAAACATCTGGACAATTTTAATCAGTGCTGATCATTTTATTTGTTCTCTTTACCTGTATATTTGATTTGGCAGTGATACTGTTATGAGAAATTTGATGCTGATCACTATTGGGGCTTAAAGAAAGAATTAAACAACTTAATTAACAAACCTGGTGTAAACTTAAACTGCTGCCGCACACCAGGTCCAATTCCCATGGCATGACGAATATCCTCTCCTAAACCAAAGCTAGCGTTCTCAATATCCTGGTAGTGCTGTGTGCAGTAGAACTTGTCGTGGTCAGGGACAAAGCAGTAGTTGAAGTGGTTCAACCAAGAGCTGCATATGGCACAAACAAAACAGCTCTTGTGGAAGACATGGTTCTCAACAGCTACACGCTCAAGGATTTCTACAGGCTTGCCACATTTGGGCTGGTCACACCGGTTTGTCCTGATTAGAGAAGCACTATTTGGAGGGCTAGACTATAAAAAGAAGGGAAAAAAGTCCTTGAATAACCTTTGTGGTTGATCAAAAAGAATTAGTGAAATCACCATCAACTCTTTTCAGGCAAGCCTAACTGTAGCTGCAATATAATTTTTCAAGGTTTAAGAGATCAATTTTGAACTTGGCTTGAACATACACTTGAAAAAGTTTATAATGAGATTTCAAAGGAATAATCACACAGTTTGATTTATTTTTTCCAGAGAATCCATTAGGTCATAATATGGGAGAATAACATACATGTTATTCTTCCTTTTGTTCTCTGTTTAAGAACTGATATGGCTTACACTGTACCTCAATGTTAAGAGTTATCCCTTCTAAACTCAGCACACTTTTATTGTCTTCAGCAGCAACACTTGCCTTCAATTTAAACAAACCCAAATATATCAACTTTTGCACATGATGGACTTTGTCTTCTTATTATTACATTCTTATGTACCTTTTATAGTGTCAAGTTTGGGGTTTGAATGTTACCTGGTTTGTCACTTCCTTACTTACATCAACTTGTTTTTCCTTTTTCTTTTTAGAGGTCCTCACAAACTGTTTATAATGCCAGCGAAGCTCCTTCATAAGTTCCTCTTTTTCTTCTGTGGTTTTCAACGAATTTTCACTTAATTTACGACTGGTAACTAGAACAGGTGAGAAGAAGGTAATGAATGAATAAGATTTGGTTTCCATTCTTAACCAGGTCCTGTTACTAAGAACCATATAATATTATTTATAAATAAAAACTTAATCAACTAATAAAAGATTTAGTGTTAGCAAGTCCACAAAGGCTAGTTCTTGAGAAGAGGAGAAACTGCATGGATCGCTACCTAGAGAAAAATGTCTTGTAGCAAGGCCAAAAACCAACAACAAGCTCAACCCACATAAATGTATAAGGTTGCCTGTGGGAATTAAACTAAGGCCACATAAGATATTTCACCACTGTGCCACCCTTGCAGTGGAAAAAAAGGATATTTGACCTTCAGTTTACATTTGTACATGCCAAATTAACTTAAATACTAAACATGATTAAAAAAATGAGATCACAGATGAAGTAAAAACCTTCCACTGGATCCATCCTAGTCATGGGCGTAGCCAGCCAATAGACCGGTAGGCATGGGCATACAAATTTTTGGTTTTCAAGATCACTCTACCACGTGTAATAAATTGTACATTGTTGGGTTGAACTAAAGAGCTCATGAGCTTAATGTGATGGTGAGGTCAGTGCATACTATAGTCATGAGTGCAATCAACAGAATTATAAACAAGCATTTTTCAGGATATGTGGAAATATTAAAATTCCTACCGACTGTCAGCCAGGCCTACAACACAATAAATCAAAAAGCTGGCTATGCCCCTGCTAGTCTTGCTTAACAGACGTTGGCCACTTGATGTAGATTTGCTTTCAGAAAATTTCAGGACTTACTGAGGGGCAAGTCTGCTGACTACAGGGTTTCCTGTAAACACGACCGTTTTGAGATGTTTTTTGAGTCTGAATCAGCTAACTCTCTTTTAATCCCTTTGCCAATCTGCTCACAATCCCGTTATCACTAAGAAAGGGGAACCTATCCAAAAGACTGTTTCAGACTGAAGTACCGATAAGAGTAACTGTATATTTCTGATTTTCAGTACCTGGAGTTGATGGCAAGGATCTTGCAAAGTCAGGAATTTCTTCTTCGTTTACAACCCCCTGATTATTTTCAGACAAGTTTACATTTTCCTGGTGAGTAACTGGTTCCACATTCTGTTTCTCAGCATCAACTTGCTGCTGCCTTTCAAACTCCATGGTATCCAGGCCTGTCAATGACCTTGATCTTCTGTGAACATGTTTGATAAATTGTGCCTGTACCTCAGGTGGTAGCTCATGATGTCTATTGGCTGTTTCAGGGTCTGTTCTGCCATGCAAGGCCAGCTCCTCTGGAGGGATATCCGGGAGCTTCTTTCTTGATCTTCGATTGGAGTCAACAAAGGCAGTCATAACTGCAAGGATTTTAAGATGCAGGTTTTTCTAACTTGATGACCTGAATATGAAAGGAAATAGTACAGGTTTAGTAATACTGGAGTGGGCAAGAGCAGCTAACAAAATTGATGGATAAAAATATTACGGTTATGGCTGTTCATCATGTTGGATACAATTATAAAGAGATTTTATGAGACTACATCACAAGGCCAAAGATAATATTGTTCTTAGCATTAATTAAAATATTAATGTGCTTTTTCCTTTATATGTACTAACTAGAGGCATTGTGGACTTATCAGTATTGCTAAACAAAACAATAAAAAGTACTGTAAGCACTGGGATGCAGATGCAGATTCAGGTGCAGTTTTTTAAGGTTAACAATATGAGAAATTGGAGAAACCACTGCTCGCAGGGTATGCCAACTAATAACCTTTCTTATGAATCCTGTAACTAAATATTATAATGAGCCATATACTATGAAAGTAAGTTAATATAAAATCTTAGTGTAGCTGAACACATTTTATTGTATTCAGTAGTTTTCCAATAAATTTTTGTTGTCTATTTGGCAGGTTTTATCCAATGTTTCTACCATCTTGTAGTTATAGAGAGGAGAAGTGTGACGTCACATATTAAACCATGTTAGCAAAATTTCCAGATCACAACAATGAGAAGTTCAAGCAATGAATACGGTGACGGCAACGAGAACAGCATAAACGCAATAGGTTTAGATCACAAAAAAAACAACTTTGCACATGCATCGCACTTTTTTGTACATTTCTTTGCCATCATTAAACAACTGCGACAACAAAAAACTTCCAATTTTCACACGCCAGCTTTATGGAGTGGGTGACCACAACAGAAAAATTTTCTTTTCCTTTTTCTAAACTTAGATGTGCAGTCCTTTTGGATTCAACCCCAGAAAATCTTGCCAACATTTGACATTAAATTAAATGAAACTGAATAAGATTGATGGAGTTTGAAACAGTGCGAATGCACTTTTTAAGTTGGTTGTCGTCCAGAATTTTTGCTACCATATGGCAACATGACATAATGACTTCTCCTCTCATTGCAAATTATTGAGGACTGTATGTAAGTTAACCATGTTTTACAAGTATATCATGAGCCGTTGTGTATAACTCAGTTGTCATGTTTGTCAAAAAGCTGCAGCTGCCCTTAAATGAAAATGACTCACTTCAAATCCCTACCAGCCAGTTATCATCACTGGTAGTGACCAAAAAAACTACTCAAATTTGTCGATATTTATTGATAAAGAAAACTATGAACATGGAAAAAAAAATTGTACAAATCAACAATTAATTAAACTTGATTTTATTACTGATTTTTACTTCCTTAAGTGTTCTGAAACCTTTGCTCATACATTTATAAGGATTAGAAAATTAATTTGATTGAAACATTAGGGTCAGCTTAAGCAATGATGACAACAGTGGCTAAAACCCCTCTTAGAAATAATATTCATCACTTGTATTCCATCTTGTTCAATGTTTCAAATGCTTATTAGATTTTTTGGAGTTAAATATTTAAGGAAATTAAGTTTAACTTGTAGTCACAATCGACTTGTAATGTTAGTGCAATTGCTCCATCATATATTGTTAATTCAAATCATAGTAATCATAGTATTACTTGCAACTGAAGATGATCATAGATCGATCCAAACATGTCTTGCTTTAAATTGAAAGTCATGGTTCATTGTTTAAGAATTCTAAAGGACTATATCTAATTTTCCAAAGAATTAGAAAATTGTTATCTTGTGTTCCATCCACCAGAATACAAGAAATTAGGAAGTTTCACATCGTGGTTGTGCAATGACAGTAAAGAAATGTACCAAAAAGCATGAGGCGCATGCAAAGTTTATTTTTTTTGCTAATAAAAGCCTATTTGCTTTTTACCATTCTTGTTGCCATCTTCATCGTTGCTTATGCTCACTTAAAGATGTTCAAACCCTTGGAATAAATTATTTGGTATTCTCCACATTCAGCTTTGGGCAAAGCCCTAAACTATGGCTTTTGAAATAAAATCTATTGAGAATTTCTTCCCTGGGTGCTGTGTAATAAATGAAACATTAATAAAATAATTTTTATGACCTTTATTGAGCTTGGATCTACTTGGGAAGGGCTATTTTGCTATGAAACAATAAAACTATCATTTTGAAAAGTAGATATTCGCCAGCCTTACAGGTTTTCGCCACAGATTACGTTTTTAATATAGAACTACTCATAACCTCAAGGTAAAAATTAAGATGACACATTTAATTGACAGCTAAAATCTCTTTAGTACGAATAATGTGAGCTTATAACCTTACTTACCATCTACCATTCACAAATTAATTTATAAGGAATAGAGAAGATTCTCGGCTGTTGAAAGACCACGAATTAACCAAACACGTAATCCATTTTTCAGTGATAAAATTAGCCTGCTGTATGAGACAAGACGTCATTCAAAAATTTCTATCCACACTGGTACTAGCCAACTGCTATGAAACGTGTTGTATTTTCTTACAAAAAATTCACAACATTGTTGAACACCTTAAGCATCACACACTAGTTCTATTGATATCCATTTTACATCGCTAGTACCTCCCGGATGTCAGCCCTTGAATAAATGAGCTATAGCAGCCGTCATCAGTAAACAACAGTGATGACATTCTTCCTTCGAACAACCATCTCTCGTGGAAACGACGAGCCCGCTTCCATTGGTGACGACGCGAGGATCGCGAGACTTCTTCCAGCTTTCGAAGGTCCGCTTGAAGATCGATGAAAACTGTCTCTCGTGCACACTTGGAATACCTAGCCACAAGAAGGCTGCATAAGTAACTGTTTCGAGGGTTTTCATGTTGATACAAACGATGAATAAAGTTCACTGCACAACACGGAGGTCTCTGTCGATATCTGTCAGGCGTTTCAGGCGCAAATCCGCTTAAAATATCTTCATGTAACTTGTAACTATGTGTCACTGAACATAACTATGCATCACTAGCCACAGCACCTATCTAGTATCGCTTGGAAGAATACCTAAAGATAGTTAGAAATCCAGCTCATAGAATCAGTATGACTAAACTGCGATTGAGAGTTCATACTTTACGTATACAAACAGGGAAATACGAAAATAAAGCAGCTTCTATACCAGTAGAGGAAAGGCTTTGTTTGGTTTGCAACAGAAACTACATAGAAGACAAGAACACTTCTTAATTAATTGTACTGAATACGAGAGTCTTAGACAACAACTTTATTTTCATATTTCAGAAAATGATGTTACCTCCATCAATTTAACACATCATGATAGAACGTTATATTTACTTAGACTGGACAATGACAAAACTTCACATATTATAGCCAAATATGCCCATGTAATGTTTAAAAAACAAAAACAGTTCCCGAGTAAAAAAATTAATTGATTAGGTAATTAAATTATAGTATAATTATTATCGAAATAGAATGTGCCATATAATTTTGTTGTTTCCGTTCATATTTCTTTCTTTTTAAATTTAATGTAGTTGAAAAAACCTTTATTGTAACTAGACCGAAGCCTCCCTTTGGAGAGTAAGGCGCAATAAAGATAAACTACACATCACTACACATCACTATCCATCACTATCCATCATTACAAATTACTACCCATCACTATCCATCACAACACCTCACTGCTCATCACTACTCATCACAACACCTCACTGCTCATCACTACTCATCACAACACCTCACTACTCATCACTACTCATCACAACACCTCACTACTCATCACTACACCTCACTACTCATCACTACTCATCACAACACCTCACTACTCATCACTACTCATCACAACACCTCACTACTCATCACTACACCTCACTACTCATCACTACTCATCACTACACCTCACTACTCATCACTACTCATCACTACTCCTCACTACACCTCACTACTCCTCACTGCTCATCACTACACCTCACTACACCTCACTACTCATCACTACTCATCACTACTCCTCACTACACCTCACTACTCATCACTACTCATCACTACACCTCACTACTCATCACTACTCATCACTACTCATCACTACACCTCACTACTCATCACTACTCATCACTACTCATCACTACACCTCACTACTCATCACTACTCATCACTACACCTCACTACTCATCACTACTCATCACTACTCCTCACTACACCTCACTGCTCATCACTACTCATCACAACACCTCACTGCTCATCACTACTCATCACAACACCTCACTACTCATCACTACTCATCACAACACCTCACTACTCATCACTACTCATCACAACACCTCACTACTCATCACTACTCATCACAACACCTCACTACTCATCACTACACCTCACTACTCATCACTACTCATCACAACACCTCACTACTCATCACTACTCATCACAACACCTCACTACTCATCACTACACCTCACTACTCATCACTACTCATCACTACACCTCACTACTCATCACTACTCATCACTACTCCTCACTACACCTCACTACTCCTCACTACTCATCACAACACCTCACTACTCATCACTACTCATCACAACACCTCACTACTCATCACTACACCTCACTACTCATCACTACTCATCACAACACCTCACTACTCATCACTACTCATCACAACACCTCACTACTCATCACTACACCTCACTACTCATCACTACTCATCACTACTCCTCACTACACCTCACTACTCCTCACTACTCCTCACTACACCTCACTACTCCTCACTACACCTCACTACTCCTCACTACTCCTCACTACACCTCACTACTCCTCACTACTCCTCACTACACCTCACTACTCCTCACTACTCCTCACTACACCTCACTACTCCTCACTACTCCTCACTAACCATCACTTGCAGCCTCCGCGTAGATCCGATTCTTCGTCCCCCCTTGGGCGGAGCACTTAGTCCCCAGGGCTCTCCCCCCTTGGGCGGAGCACTTAGTCCCCAGGGCTCTCCCCCCTTGGGCGGAGCACTTAGTCCCCAGGGCTCTCCCCCCTTGGGCGGAGCACTTAGTCCCCAGGGCTCTCCCCCCTTGGGCGGAGCACTTAGTCCCCAGGGCTCTCCCCCCTTGGGCGGAGCACTTAGTCCCCAGGGCTCTAATAAAGAAAAAATAACAATAATAAAATATATAATAAAAACAGTGTAGATAAACTTACCTTGCTACTTACCTTTTTTACTTACCTCTTGTGCTTTGTTGTGTTTTTTGAAGATTTGGTCGCTGGCAATCTTTTGACTACTTTTTTGTTGTAGTAACCTTGGTTTTTTTTTGTTGTTGGTTTACGCTGAGGAATTTAGCTCTTGGTAAGGTTCCGTTTTGTCTACGAAACTGTACCTGCTTATACTCAATTCAAAAGCGTAAACTTCTTTTAGATTGTGATATTTTGGGGGTGAGCACTGAATTTGCTTAATTTATAACTTAATACAACAGGTTGTCTTGGTGTATATACCAAACCAGAATTGTCAGAGTGACGTAAAAACTCACAAAATTATTGGAAAGAAAGATGCAACATGAAAAGAAATATAACTTAATCGTTGAGCCTCGAGACCTTTTTTAAGAATAATGACCGAGCGCGTACTTTCTATTATTTTAGGACCAGCAGGTTATTATTATGGTCACTGAATTGAAACAGTAGGTAATTATTTCTAATAATGATCTTCTGTTCCACCTCAACGTCCTGTTCTTAAAATTTACCTAAAATAATAACCTGTTCAAATCAGTGGAAAATTGCATGAAGACCCGACTAACCGACTGTGTTTAGCAAAAAATGAACTTACCGTAGGTTTGGTATATACTGAATAAATGACAGACACACAAATGCGTTGGCTGCATATCCTTTTTAAGGATCGTGCCAGTACTTTTATTGTTATTTTGAACACTGTTTTGTTCTTCTTTTCTTTATGGTGAGGCAGAACCTGTTAAAAAAAATGGAAAGCGTTATTTGTTGTTGTAAATACCACGGTACTAACGTGTTAAGAATTGCACTCCGAATTAACCTTCTTTTCTTGTTTACCTGGTTTCTCGTTACGTTCAGTTTTATTTACACCTGTCTTGCACCTCTGTCGACTATTATCTTGTGTCAGCCTAACCGTCCCTGGAAGCATTGTAATTCTCTCCCAGTGCAAGCTAAGCACTAGCTAGCACTCTACGCCAAAATTGCCAACAGTTTGTTTGTTGGCAAACCCGTTTGTGCGGCATAAAAGCATAATTTATCTTTAAATCGTACATTAATTAATAAGGTCGCGATTTATCAAATGTAAAACTCCGAGTCAGAGTAAAAAAACACTGTCCAACGTTTGAAGTTTATTTTATTAGTGTAGTCTACAGAAGAGAACACTTCTTTAATCAAAGCGAAAAATTTTAACTACATAGACATCAACAAAATAGGCCTATTTGTCCGTAATAATCGCAACTCGCGCTTATCTTGTTGACTCTAGTTCAACACTTAACGAGCCAACCTAACAAAGGGACCATGTTTACAGGTAACTTCTGGCGACACAATGAACAACAGACAGAGAACAGAATTATGACAGAAAATCCTTTATGTAAAGTCTAAAAGAAAAATTTCTTTCTGCAGCAAAAATAACCAGTAAGAACCGTTAAAGCAATTTGGACGCTTATCACAACACATTGAGAAAAACAACACTCAGATTTGACTAACGCTTGAATTAGACGCATTCAGAAAGAAAATGCCGACTTGATTAAAACTTGACGAATCGATGACAAAACTGGCTTGTGAATGAGTATACAATAGGCCTTTCGAGAGTATTACGGTATTTTTGAAAAAGGCCTATAGCCGTGTGAATTACCACAAGCTAGACCCAGAATAAATTTTAAAAGTACCGGGAAAGAAACATACAAGCTTTCAAAACTTCTCGGTAGATAAAAGCGAAGAAAGTTGAGGAAAACTAGTGTTAAAGAATTGCTAGCACAAGAACCATTTAAACTCCTAATATTTGATTGCTCAGTGATGTTGATCACCACTATCAGTTTGACAAAACTAATGAATATGCGAAGACTACGATAGCCTGTTTTGCACCCGCTCGTCACGATTAAATTAAAAGTCAAAATTGCGAAAGAGCGCGAATTCAAACTTTTTAAAATTTCCGCGGCAACTAAACTTACGGAAAACCAGTAACGTTGTTTCGGCGACTAGATTAATTTGGGTTTATTGCCAGCAATTAATGTAAACTAGGGCTTAATAGGCCAAAAATATAAGTTGAACTGAGGACAAACCTGGTATCTTCGAAGAGGCACAAGCGAATGTTAGCTGGTGGTGACATTTGATCCAATCCAGAAATGACAGCGATCGTTTGAGATGAGCTTGGTCCTTCCAGTGTAAGTTAACTGTCTAAACAACAGTTCAATCAACTCGAAATCAGCGTCTTCCTTTTGTACAGTGTCTCGATTAAAATTCATTCCAACTCGAGAAATACTCGTGTTGCACATGCAAAGTAGCATTACCAAAGTTTACCAAGATGTGATTATGCGCATGTTGAATTATTTTTCACAAGTTTTACTGGCTTTTGTGTTCGGTACAACAATAAAAACATATACTATTGATGTTTATTCATATGCAATTAACGCTTAAAATTCTACCATTCAAAGACTAAACTTTTGTTAAACCGCTAAAATGTATAAAAAATATTTTTAAAAAAGGGAAAGGATCATCGCACTTTTTCAAAGAACTGTGGCCCTGGACAATCAGTGCTCAACGAAGACTGTGTTAAAACTGCTAGAAACGTTGTAATAACGATTTAATCAAACTCTTTTGATGAAGTTCATTGACGCCAAGAAAGATTGAAAATTGAACGAAAGGTCAGCAAACATGAGAAAACAGACTTTAATACTTTTTCAACGTTTTCTGCTCCAGAAGTGACCGGAACTGGATATTCCTTAATCGTTCAAGAAAAGCTAACAGTCATGATATAATAGTTTAACTCTGATATAAGACGTGAAGAAGATCAGAGATCGGACTGCAATAGTTTCCTATTTTGCTTGTTATTCAAAGTTACAGTTTTCAAATATAGCATTTTTAATTAGCCAAGGGAATCGAATGAAAGAGTGCTAAAAGCTGCTTTTTTAGCATTTCTTAAAGATGATCGGGCGTTTATATTGCGCACAACAAATGCTTGATGAAAACATGCCTATATTTCCCGTGCCGCTCGGGAAATGCATCTGATTGGTCGGTTTCTGCTACTGAAACCGTGGCCTAAGTTTTATTAAGTCCCCTGAGGCATGAAGGTTGGACCGTTCAGCAAAATGCTTTTGAATTATAGAATGGAGCTTCTTTCGCTAGTACAGCGAACTTTATATATCAGTAGTGTTTTAAGACTTTTAAGTTATGTGAAATAAAGGAAAGAAGAAGGAAAGAAATCGATCTCTTAGCTACGAGTAGTATACACTTTCTTTGAGTGTATTCCAAAACTTGAGTTGGCGAGCTGACGAGTCTTGCCCTGTTATAGTCAGCATTCGCCTGGCCATGCATTGCGGGTATCTCGCTTTTACGGACAACCATACAAAGGACAACAGCTAAATCACCCTTAAAACTTAAAGGTTTTGACTGGGAGAAGCACTCATGATTGCAAAATTACGGAAACTTTTTCATTTCCCGGAAGCACATTTTATTGTTCTCGTCATCGTCATAACAGACATTGGGCCAACCTCGTCCCCAGGGCTTTTCCGGGAACGAGGTTGGCATGGGGTCTCTCATTAATTCAGTCCAACATGTACATTGACATTGGTAGCCTGAATTTCATCCGATTACTTCGAGTCGTTATTAGTCGAATTTTTTTGAAAGTGAACCCAACGAAATTTATAGTCATGTGAGTGAAAAAGGGTCAAAAGGCAAGTTTTTTGCGCCAAAAACCTCGAGAATCACAATATCGAGGGAAAAGGAAAGGAGAAAAAGAAAGAGCTAGGAGGACGAAAGGAGGAGAAGAGAAAAAAAGCAATGGTTGCACTCTTAGGTTTATAATGGCTACTTTGGAGAGTTTTTGGCCGAAAAAAACTGTTTGACGGGAGAAGTCTATTTGGTAGTAACGTTTTCAAACATCCGGCTAGATATTAAGTGAGGTAGAAGAGAACTATATCCTATATCGAACTATAGCCACTAGTAATCCCTAGTCAGCAAAGAAAGGACAAATAGACTTGCTCTGTGTTCCAAATGTTCGTGCTTTTTTTTGAACAGGAAAAAAACATATTGCTTTTTTAAACTGTGGGGACTGCAAACGCCTTCTAAAGTAAAGATCAAGTATTCACACTCTTTTCATGAATGATATCGCCAGCATCCTCGGAGACCCAGGGTCAGATAGTGGGGGCGAGGGAAAGTCTAAACGGGCGGAAAAATATGGCACAAAAGAAAAGTAAAGTACGGCCAGAAGAGCCCCTGGGGACAATGTCTTACCAGACCAGTTTCAAACGGTCGCCGCCGTTCTGGCTTCTGATTGGTGCCAGAAAAACACAAAGTATGATGAACAATAAACAACAAGTGAAGGAAAACATTGGTCAAGTGGTACGAATCCACATTTTCCGTAAACATGACTTTATAAATGGTCCTCTGTATCTCTCTTTTGTCGGAAGTATAAGAGATAAGCAATAATTCCTTTCCATAATCCTTTACGTTAAAAATAAAATATATATATATAAAAAGATTATTATTCTTTCCTCTTATATACATTAGCGAAATATCTGTCAAAATCATACCAGTTTTCCAAAGTCTACGCAGGCGATAACAAGAGACAAGATGATTTTAGTTCACTATCCATGAAACCCATCTTGCTCGAGCTTTCGCATCAACATTTCTGGGGTAGTCTTTGTTTTGAAAATTGGCTTGAAGCTTAAAATCACTGAAATGAAGATCTTCTAGCATTCTGTTTGACCTGTTTTCGTACTCCAAAAGCTTTAATTTTCTATATAAAAATAAAATACTAGAGCATATAATAAAAAAAGTGGAGTGATGACGTCACAAAAACTAAATTTGTGAAATGAAGGGATTGGTTGGCATGTTCAGAAAGAACAAGATGAAAAGTCCCCCTTGCCAAAAATCAGCCTGTTAAGACAAATTGGTGGGAAATAAACCTCTATAAGATGAACACCTCACTAAAACAGGCACCCACAGGTCTGGAAAAAAACTGGGCAAATTTCTAGACATTTTCAAGAATTCAAGACTCTGTACGAACCTAGACTACGAGTGGTCCCCCATTTTTCCTCAGGGATAGTAGAGCGAGCGAAACGCGAGCGCGCGTGAAAATCACTTCTCGTGTGGGGTGATTTTCGCGCGCTCGCGTTTCGCTCGCTCTACCATCCCTGAGGAAAAATGGGGGACTACTCGTAGTCTAGTACGAACCCCGCATAAACATCAATCTTAAATCGGCTTGGATCGTGACGTTTACGATCCAGGCCTATTCCATAATTTGAATTTGAATTTTTGTGACATCACACTTCTCTCTATTCTGTGTATATTTGCAACTTACAAAACAACAATGAGACTGGACCAAGTTAACTTTTGCAAAGACTTGTGGGATCATCGTACTGAGGACACACTGTTAGGGAGCATAAGCAACGACGACGGCGACGTCAACGAGAACGGCAAAAAAAGCAATAGGTTTATTCAGCAAAACAACAACTTTGCACGTGCAGCATGCTTTTTTGTACATTTCTTTGCCGTCACTGCACGACTACGACGTGAAAGTGCCTAATTTCACGGTTTGTAGAGGACGTGAACAGAAGGCTACGACTTTCTTTTTCTCTCCCTGAACCTCGATACAGTCTTTTAGAATTCAATTCAATAAAAAATTGCAAACATTTGATGAACTGAACGAGAAGGAATAAGCGCGATAAAGTTTGAAGCAGCGCGACTGTAGGTGACGTCTTCGTAGCCATCGCCTTCGTCGTCGCTTGAGCTCCCTTCCCCTGTCCTAGTAACCGTCCCAGAAGTCTTTGCGAAAGTTAACCCGGTCCAGTCTTTCTCTAGTTCCTAAAGTGGCGAATTTTCTTCATATTGCCTACTTTCTTGCCTTCATTTCATCTTGGACAAAACTAAAGGCGTCCGCTTTACCGGATTTCCCAACGAAAGAAAAATCCGCCTTTTGACTTGGTGGTGGAAGTCTCAATGGTATTGCGGAACCACCACTTAGAACAGACGGGTGAATGATTGGGTGAGAAGTATTAGGAAAATTCGAAACGTAACGGTTTGCCGGTGGTAACGCATTCCCAACCAACGTAATATTAGGCGTGACATTAGGTTGCATAGTATTGTTGCGTGACAGCGTACTTAAATCTTCGAAAGTGCCACTCCCAGAAGTTACTGGACCGTAGAAAGTACCTGTAAAACCAGATAATCCAGGATTGACAGGACTTCCATTTGACGAAATCAAACTGCTTTCGTAACTTGTAACTTGAGGAGACTGTGAATCACTCTTTGACTTGGTGTTATAACGTTGTTCTCCGACGCCTTCAGGTGCAGTTTTTGTAGTCTTGGGCGTGGAACACAAAGGATCGAAAATATCTGTCACGCTACCTTCGACATGCTCTTGATTAAGCGTGACAGGACCAGGTACCTTATCTCCCTTTGTCACAGAAAACAAGTCATCTAAATCTGTCCTTGAACTTCGCACTAGCGAGGAATCGTTATTTCCGTCGGAAATATCATGTACTTGG
Source organism: Porites rus (assembly GCA_964035705.1). Classification (NCBI taxonomy): domain Eukaryota; kingdom Metazoa; phylum Cnidaria; class Anthozoa; order Scleractinia; family Poritidae; genus Porites; species Porites rus. The sequence continues at coordinate 25,477,635 of OZ037997.1, read as the reverse complement.
AACAAGTCGTCTTTCAATAAACGCTGAGAATGTTTCATAACAGCAGCGGGAGATTCAGGCTGTTTAGTACTTGAGGTGCTTTCCTTCTGCAAAGCAAGGGAGAGGAAAACGTTTTTAGTAAGCAAAAGCGGGAGGGGTATACCTAAACCTCTCAAGATAGATAGTTAAGAAAAAGCAATCTTACAAACCGTCCACAAAGATGTAAGGAGAAAGACCCTCTGGTAACAAATACTAAACGAGGGTCGCATGCATGGTACACAAGTCAGAATACAACCTCTCCTTCAAAACGCTGTACATCCGAGAACTAACGAACTAAATCATGTGTTTTTACTTGCTCTGCTAATCTTCGTTTTCTTTTCTCTTTATTTTATGCCAGTGAAAGTGAATTTAATTTGGTTAAATGTTCTCTTGTCGAACACTAGTAAACAACCACACGCTTAACCTACTAGCCAACAGGCTCAAATAATCAAACACTGCTGAAATAAATAACACTTTACAATGTTTTGTAGTCCAAATCACTAACGTCACCATATAAACCAACATTTATTTATTTATTTACAGTGTGTATTTAATTATGATGCGCCCTCAGTGATTTATCTTTCCGGTACAAAAAGAAAAAGAACGTAAGAAAATAGTCTCACCGCGTGCACACTCATTCCAGAAAATAAAGTTGGGGTGTCATCCGGCACAGACTGCTGTAATGCAGGATCAGTTACCTGGAATGACGAAAGATGATGGTTAATAGGCAACTTTCGATATATTAAAATTCAGCATGATAGCGAGTCTTAGAGGACACAAACAAAGAAAATGAATAAACCATGATTATTCATGTTTATTCATTTTCTTTGTTTGTGTCCTCTAAGACTCGCTATCATGCTGAATTTTAATATATCGAAAGTAGCTTATTGAAAAGAACGGTTTAACCGCAGCAGGACTGGTTAGCTCAGTCGGCAGAGCGCTTGATTGCAGAGCGGGAGGTCGCGGGTTCGATTCCCGGGTCCGGACATATACTTAGGGTCTTCAAATAACTGATAACTGAAGGTACTGCCTTTGCCCTGCAAACGGCTGGTCCTTCACGGGGCGCGGATGACTTTGAAGTGCCACGCTTTGTGATTGGCTCAAATCTTACTCAACAAGTCGTAGTAAGCCTCAACTAATCGGAACTTGTTAGTACGCGTTTTCCCGCCCTTTACAATGCAACGTAGTATTTCGCGTTGTGATTGGTTTATTAGATTGTCAGCGCCTCTTCCAATGGGCTTAAGTATTTACCCTCGTTTTGGTTTTTGGTGTATTTTAAGACCTCTCTACACAAATGCTGTAATAGAATTACCTTTTACCATTTTTGAATTACCTTAAGCTTTTTGTTCCAAGCGAGGTAGTCCTTCTGCTCAGCCTTTCATATTAAGATAAGTTTTCATGTACATGCAAGTTAAACTCACTTCTGATGAATGGTACAGCAGGCCTCGCTTTGATAAAGAGGCCAGCAAGCCTCGCTTTGATGGGTCAGAAAGAGTCACACGTAGCAACTTAAGTAATGATGCGGGTAAGGTGGAGAGCAATTTCTTTTGTTATGCGGCAACGGTGCTTTCCTCACATAGGAATGTTCTCATTTTTACACAGAGAGTGCATAAACCTACATGAAGGCCGTTTACGCAATAAAATGCATTTACACTCCACTTTGAAAGGGTGTTTTTTTGTGTGTTAAAAGATTTTGACCAATCACAAGAGTTGAAAACAATAGCCAAGAAAAGTTTACAATTTTACATGTTCCCCACATAGGATTTCTTTGTTATTCAAACTGAGACCAGATTTTGTTATATGGAAGATGGTTGGAAAGTAAGGATGAATATATGTACCGCTTTATGAAGTTTTGTTAACTTTTGCTGTTTAAGCCAATCAGAAGTAAGTACAGACAATAGAAACGTTAGTACCTTTTTTGCATTCCAACATGTTCGTTGACGTTGTTGCGATCGTTCTTATCTGGTCCGTTTCTTAATAATATGTAAACGATAAAAACTCTTTCTCTTCCAAAGAAGTTCAAAAGTTTTTGACTTAAGAATTTTCGCAATCAAATTTCCTTTCTTTCAATACATCAGTTAAGCAATTAAACGGGCAAATAAAGCAAAAACTCACGTACATTATCCAAGTTCAATAGGTCATGACTCTGTACTACTCTTGAAACTTCTGAATCATTTACAGCTGTATGCGAATCTAAGAAAAAAAAGAGAAAGTCACCCAACCTCGTCAAAACCGCCCAAGAGCCCCCTTTCGTCTTTTTCTTTACTGAGGAGCAGCCTTGCACCCAGGCCAGTTCGCACTTTCCGAGTTACCAGAGGAGGCCGAGTGCGACAGCGCGTCCCGACAAGCTTGACAGGTGGCCCCAATTTTGCTCTCCTTGGAATAGGAACTCCTCCCCCCCCTCACCCCTCCCCCCTCACCCCTCCCCCCTTACCCCTCCCCCATCTAAATCCCCTCTCCTCTAACCCCTACGTAAGGCCTACGCAGGCTATCACCCCCACCTTATTGTTGGGCCGAAATGAGACCCAGAGGGCAAAGAAGAATTATTTTTGAGGCTGGGTCCTCCTTACCCTGGCTTCAGAGATCTGTTCTCGAAATACCTAGCATAAAATAAACCGTGTTCATGGTTCGATAAAGCTCCCGAGACCGGAAAAAAAACTTCTGGAACCCAGGGTAGGCCCCCCTCTTATTTTAGGGACTGGATGAATGGGGCCCACACTTACATAACAACCTGAATCCACTACTGCATTATGTACAAGTAAAATGCTGCAATGAACTCACTTTTCTTGACTTTTCCATTGTACGCTTTTGCTTTGATTATTGACAGGATCTGAGGAAGAGTATGAGGTAACACATTTATAACAAACAGAAATTAATAAATCCACCAACCACAAAACTAATGCCCTTTGAAGGTAGCAAAGGGAAATGATCAACATCACTATCCTGCAGTGCAGGCATATCGTCGACATTTTTCCAGCCAGTGAGGCCTCAGTATTTTTCCTGTGTGTATAGTTGCAATATCTTTCATTTTGAAAACAGGGGAAGACTGGGGAGGGTAGAAAGTGCAATCGATAGGGTGGGAGTAAGGTGAAAGGACAAAGTACAAGCTAGAGAGGGTGGGAGAAAATACGCCTGTCTCCCCTCATCTGTTGGCTGAATTTAAATCTCTGAAAAGAGAACTGTGAATTACAAATCCACTGATAGAGCCATTTTCCTCATCTAGTCACTTTGTTTGGATAAAATAAACCCAACTGTTGGCTCTTCTAGGATCCACTTGAATAAAAACCATAAAGCAGGAAACTAATTGACTGGAAGGTTCCTTTGTCTTTGCTAAGGTCTTTACTAGTGACATTGAAATAGGTTTTGGTACAACTTCTGACTGCCCTAGAAGTGCCCCAAGATTATTTACATGAAGCTCAGAAACTTTAAGGAAAAAAAACTACAAATTTTCTTTTGGCAGCCAAATGAAATCCCCTCTATCGAAGTGACTCAAAAAAGAAATGTGTTAGTGCATAAAATATTAGCCTGTGATCTGGCTCTCTTGAGGGGCATAAGAACAATATCAGAGAAAGCTAGAAAGTATTCAAAGGGGTATTGAATAGTTCTTCAGCTCTTTGACAACTTTGGCCGCATGCTCATAGTGGTGGGGAGAAATTCCCATCTCCTGGCCCTTTATTGACAAGCATAACAACTTGCTTTCAAAGAACTTGTTAACGTTTAGTGTTTGTTTAGCACAACAAAACAAATCGTGGGATATATGGGAGGACGCTTACTAGAAAGAGGAGGTTCGACTGTCCAAAAGGTAGGTGGGGAGTTATCAGAGAGACTACAGTGCATGTTTTCTCACCAACCTTTTGAGCTTTAGATAGAACATGACCATTATCTGTTTTCGTTATTTCGTGTAGATTGGTACAAATGTACGACATCCTTATGCCCACTTCAGGGATGTCACTTTTCAAGAGGTGATCCAGGACATGAAGTGATTTCTAGAAAAAAAATTCAGCATTATATATTAACAGTGGAACAAAGGCAGATCAAATTTATTGATGATTTAAAAATTCAAGACAGAAAGAAAAGAGAAGAGCTGATATATTGATTTTTAAAATTTGAGAAATGAAAGGCTTAATGCAAGAACAACACCTTGAGTTTTTGTTCATTTTTGAAGGTGCTTCAAAGTTACTGAATTTTTGCATGTGACTTTTGATTTAGTAGACAAACACGAGCTGAAACACTGTTCTGAGCTTTTTTTCGCTAGTTTAAGCGTTTTATTTGAGAAATAAAGAAGGCAAAAACTGTGTCGGCTTGCTTTGCATTTTTTTGTTAAAATCAGAAACAAAAGAAACTGATTAAGTTCTTGTTTAACAAAATCAACAGAGTGGGAAATTCAAGTTCGGTATGAGTAACAATGATGTTACAATCCTTTATTGACAGATGAGCAGTAGTGTTTTCCGCCGTAGTGTAGTAGGTTGATTGCGCCAAAAGTTTGTGCATATAGCACATCTGGCACTGGTTTGATTTGTGGCTGTCTCTTTTTTTGGTAACTCCAATAAATCCCAAATATTGACCAATGAATAAGAATGTGGATTTGCAGGAGTGTTCAACTTACCAACTGCACCTCAGTGATTGGTTCCAACAATCTGTCATTAAGTGCACTGAACACTTTCTCAACGTTCAAAGAAGAACACCTTCAAAAACAAAAAATTAACATGGTTACAACTCCTCTGAAACTCTTATCTATTTTTCTTTGTATTATTTCGAAATATGACTTTGTGATATGTCAGTGAAACCACAACACCTTGTGCCTATCACAGGGTCAGAAACAGTCCCTTCCCTAAACAACAAATGACAGGACAGACCACACAACTGGGGTTTACACCCCATACTCTTTTTGAACAGTAGTGTGGAATTCTGGTAGTTTCTTTGAGTATTTTGGATGTGTGCAATCCCCAAATGATGTATTACAAAAGATTGAAAAGACAACAATACCCACACCACAAAATAAAAGTGAACCAAAATAGTCTCCTCAACACAAAGAAACACCTGCATTTCTTTATGTCGCCTTCAATCAACTATGAGGAAGGATGAAGGAGACAAGGCCAATGGCTGTAACGTCTCCAACCAATAAAGTGATTAACTGGTGAACTGAATCAAAATCTTCAAAAAGATCTTGCCTTTTTTGAAGACCCTCCTCCTTGTACATTCTTCATGTATACTAAACAAGACCTGGTTCATCAAGATGTATTAGAGCAACATGATGACAATTGCTTTTGGAGTGATAATTGACTCACACAGCATAGGTAAGTGAAACCAAAAGAAAAAGCTAGAAAAGAGCTGGACACCCTTAAAATTTCAGCTTGAATTTAAGGAAGAGTTAAGCTTATTTTATTTAAAATGTTCATGATTAGGTTAGTGCAAGAGAGGATAGCTGTTACAGGAACTAAGTGGTGCACCAGTATCAGATAATGTGACAGCTTCTGCTGATCTTTACATTACATTATGCTCTATGGCCCAATTCAAACATCAAAGTTTTCATTTAACAAACTTGATACCTATTTAGATCAACCCAAATCAGGAGCACCCAACGTCAAGTTTTGGAAAATATCTGTGCAGAAGACAATTTGCGATCTAGAATTTTCGAAACATTTGTTACAAAATTTCTTGCTTGGCTGCCTCTCCTAGGATTTTCGAACATCTAAAAAATGGTATTATCGCCCATTTTTAACGGTTTTTTACCCTAAAAAGGTCACCTAGAATTTCGGGAGCCTTTTTTCTGCCTGAAATTTTCAAAAAGGTAAGTTTTGATCCCTATAATTTTCAGATCACTAGACTTTCAACTAGGAAATCTGAACAGATGAAAAATTTTTAGATGATAAAAATATGCCTATATCTACTGTTTAAATACTAAAATATGTTCAACAATGCTATGTTTCAGTGGTTTTGAACTATATTCTCGTTGGGTGCCCCTATTTAATGATACAAGTTCGATGGTTGATTCAGCTTAATTAGTGAGACTCAATTCATGTTCATGATGTACAATGGTCTACAATGGTCTACAATGATTACCCAGTAAAAAGAAATTATTCTTATTTATGCATTAGGTTCAGCACATGAGAAGTTTGACGTTTAAAATGAAGTCGGCCTCTACCATTGAAATTCCCATGTGGGCCACTTGATCTTTATTCATGGGTCGACCCAAACTTACTTAACTGAAGGAATTAAGTTCGGTACATGAAAAGTTTGATGTTTGAACTGGGCCTATGAAACCAAAACTGCTAAGCCAAACTTATTCAAATGCTGCCTTTCTGACGTATGTAATTCATCAGTTAGATTCAACACATGGGGAACACAGCACTTGAACAAGGGCTAAACCTCTCTGACAGACATTTTTGCCCTCTGATTTTTGCACAAATACATACATGTAGGGTACATGGCAAGTTTACCTTCTTGTGAACTGAATCAAGTCTTCCTTTGAAGGCACAGCACGAATTCCACCCTCAGAAGTAATCTTATTGACAAGATGAGCTTCTACAGATAATCCATTCTCTGAATCTGTTGAATCTTCATCATCTGATGGCCTAACAACATTGAAATTTGAAGACATTTAAAAACTCCATCAATAAAATAAAGTAACACAAAAACAACCAATTCTTTTGCAACCCCGCCTTTTGTTATCAGGAAGCTGGTCAGAAAACAAGGATTAAAATACTTTGCGAAGACTTCACAAAGATTTCAAAAATTCCCTGTTTAAACCAATCAGAAGCATAGTAGATACAGTAGTAAAGTTAGCATCTTTTTGCATTCCCACATGTTCATTGTGCTTGGTTCTTTCCTTCTTATCTGGGCCATTACTTAAATTTAGCAGAAAACTTTGAATAAATTGTTCTTACTCAAGAGACACTTGGCCATCCAGAAAGGTCTTAAAACCTGTTGGAAAAAAATAGGAGGCAGGTAATATCAAATAAATATAAAATATAAAATAACATGTAAATCATTCCTTAGTGCTTTCAAGGGGCAACGTAAGGTTATTCTAGGGAATTACCGGTAGAGCGCAAAAATTTAAAATCTCCTGGTTGTACGAGTTGTGTAACATCTTAAAGTACAACCCTTACAACTCTCTCCTTTAACCCTTTAAGTCCCAATAGTGACCAACAGCAATTTTCTCCTAACAATGTCCATACATTGTCAAGAGATAAGGTTGTGAGAATATAAAAAATGATCACGAAAGAGAAAATGCCTTGATGTTTTATTAAATTCTCTCAACTAATTCTTAAAGGAAATGTATGGAGATCAGTTTGGAGAATTTTTATGTGGATACTGGGGCTTATAGGGTTAAGGTTCACTTTAAAAACAGTGGTCTACTTAATTTTGACTTATTTGGGGATTTATTTTTGCTGCCATCAGCCAATCAAAGTAAAAAACTTTTGTTCCAGGTAAACAAGAGAAGCCCACAGTCCTGATCTCCAGGTCGCTATTATGCATGCACGGCACATTACGTAGCAAGTTTCGTTTAGATTTCTACTAAGAATGAAGGGAACGCGTCTAACGAAGAAACGCAATCTCATCACAGGCTCTTGGACTTAGTGTCAGCTGTAATCTGATCATGCCTGTTTTGACCATGCATCTATCACATGAAACTTAGTCAACTTGCCCAAAGCACAGCACGTGAGCAAGAGCATTTTGACCTTCAAACGATTGTCCCTTCAAACATTTTTACCTGCACTCCGTAACTATGGTTATTCCTAGTTATAGTTATAACTATCCCAGTTAGCTTGAGATAGGAGGGATACTTCATAAGATATTCCACCTACCCTGTCCCACCAAGGAATAATTTAATTTACATTTCAAATGACTATTTCTTCAACACAAAAGGACAGCACTCTCTTGATCTTAATCATGACACAGTTTTTACCATACATTAGTAAGCTGTTAATTAGTACTACAATCATAGACTTTCTACTACATTTCATCTCACATTACAAGGCACAGAAAGTCTGATCTAGATTATAAATTAAGTAAGTTTAAAAGACTACTCTCAAATGTACAAAATTATTTGCATAATTTTTAGTTATTACTTAAAAATGACATAAAAGAACAGGAAAATTGCCTTACGGCTGATCTCAATAAGAAGGAAAACAACAGTGTAAGAAGTTAAAATGGGCTTCCTGAGGTATATAGAGCAATAATAATATTAAACACACTAAAATTGCTACCTGAGTCAGCACTTGCAAAATCAACATAGTTTATAAATGCAGTGCCTGATGTCTCTGCGGGCGGCGTATTTTCCTTCTTATTTTTTGGTTTTAAACGGTTTGCTGCATCTGGAAGATGTTCAGCTAAGTTTTTCACTGAGTCTAGCCATGTTTTGCTCTCTAGAAAAAGGAACAGAGAGAAGCGAAGTAAATAAGTTTATCATAGGACTCCAACATCAAAATCAGTTAATAAATGTACCTACTTGCTGGCTGAAGAGGTGAATTTCCAAATCCCTCCATCCTCTTTCCTGTTGGCCCTGTCATTGCTGCAATAATTTTTTAAAATAAAATTATTAATAAGGTACAGTACAACAGTGTAAACAGTGGGCAAGTACGTGGTTATAGAAAACAACTCAACTGGCAGAAAAAGCATATATATTATGTCAACTTGCAATACTTGTCCATGAATAATTTTTAAAATTCGCACTAACCCAGTATGGTGTTTAGAATTGCTTTTAAAGGTAATAAATTGTTTACATTTTTGCTCATCAGCAAGTGAGTTGACCCACAGAAGTTGTTGCCAAATAAAAAGTAATCAAATTAAGTTCAAAAGATAAGAGAGTTGGTTAAATATAAGCGACAACACAAAGAACAGCTGAATATGAGAGAAGCAGAGGGCAAAGCAGAAGGTTGATAATATATTACAAACATGGACAAGGAGTTGTATTCAACATTAACAAGAAAAAAAATCCAGCTATTGAGCAACTATCACAAGGTGAATTGAATGTGAGGCCTCTAAACTGTAAGTCCACTGATCAGAAACTGGTCCTCTACAGCTGTATATATGTAACAATGTTATTATTGAATGAGGGTGAGTATGGTATGAAGAATGGTGAGGTCGGAATAAAATTAATATAACAGCTTCCAGAATCTCCATAAATCTTCATGCCATGCAAGAGCTAACTTCAATAAATATTGTTTATTGTTCATTCTCAGTAGCTAGGATTAGGTCCAACCAGATTACAAAAAACACGACGAAAAAAACTATAAAACATCTGTTTTCTCTTTCCCTTCCTGTTGTGCAAATTTCTTATTAAAAGAGGTCAGGCCATCTTTCTTACCATGAATGTTTGATAATGCACTACTCTCAACGTTGAAGAGAAGTTCAATTAACTCCTAATGAGAAAGTAATAACAAACAGTATTAAGTGGTACTGGTAGTGGCTTGTGCATTATTTTGTTATGATAAAATACTTAAATGAATTGTTTTACAGTCAAGGCAGGTCAAGCATACCCCACAAGATTCCATTAATTAATTCATTATTATTCAAAAGTTGAATCTGTTAGCTGTTGTAGATTTCAGTTTCATCTCTGCATTCGAGTCTGCGTAACGAGCAGTGATATTCACATAAGAGGCAGTTATGAAATTTCTACCAGCCCAGTTTTCTTGAATTCAATGTAAATATGTTCAAAGCAATTAATCCATTCACAGATTTCTATATCTGACCAACTGTAGAAGAGTTGTCATGAAAAATCTACTGCTCATTACACATGCAGGAATGCTGATTTGAATTTCATACTGGTCCAGGCAATGACTGATGGAATCACTTTTCAAATAATCAATTCATTAATGAAATCTTGGGGAGTACGCTTGACCTGTCTTGACTGTAACACCCAACAGATTGTTATGGGTTAAGGTGGCTGATTGACTGGTGGTGCCTGAGAGCAATGGCTGGCCATCCTCTGGTGGGCACAATGGAGGTCAAAAGTGTTGGAACATTTCCAGTAATATTAGTAAAACTAGTGACCCATCCCCTCCCACCCCAGACAAAGTTAATCTTGAGCACCATGGGTGGAAATGAGTGCTTTTTTTGGCCACAACATTGCTGGAGGGAGTGGGGGGATGATGGGATGAATCCAAAGCAGATCAAGATATTGTCATTAGGAGCAGAGTGCTATATATAACAGGCTTTTTCACACAGTCCCAAGTTCTCTTGTCCCCCATTGCAGCCCCTGTTTCGCGGATGTGTGGGAAAACCCTGAGTATGACAATCAATAATTAAGGCATAAATTTAAATAATCAGTGGAAGGAAAACATACTTACATAAGGAAAGGAATGAACAAGGGAAAAAAGGATAAAAACAGCTACTCTGTGAGTAATTCAAGAGAAATGATATGGCGTTTGTATTATAAAAACAGCAGCAAATTTACTGGGACCTTAGAATACAATATCCAACCACCCAGGAATAAACACAAAATTAATGTGGCCAACATATGTTAACCTTGATTAGCAACATTGACAATATTAGATACCAAAATTTCAAACTCACTGATGCAGCAGCTCTGACTTGCTGATTAGGGCCATCACCTTTGAGATAATCTATTGGGCCTGTAAAATCTGTGAAATGGTACACAACATTTATCAGAGCATTCATTTGAGTTATGCAGCATATACACATCCACGCATGAAACAGCTTAAAATGCATTATTATAATATTATATAGACACAAGTGTTTTACTGGAAAATATACCACTTGTAAAATTTATAAAAACTACCTCCGGGACCCAAGTGGTTTATTTTCCATTAGCTCTTGCGTAAGTTTATCGATGACGTAATTTTAGTAATTTCCCTCTATTATTTTATCAACGTCTTTTTGTCTATATAACAAAAAGAACATTACACGGCGACTTGAAGATATGAATTTTATTTTCTCATGGCAAAAATAATATTTTACGAACGAGCGATTGTTTTGCCACTTAAAAATAAAATTCATATCTTTGCGCCACCGTGTAATATTCTCTATGTCATTTCTGGCTAACCAGAACCATCATTAGTGTAATATAGAGTGATTGGACCCAACACATGTATTATTATTATCACTGAAATCTTTACTGCACGCTTTTCAATAACAGACAAACTCAGAAAATCATACTTAATTTGAACCGCACTTTAACTGTCAATCATAATATTTTTATGAGATAAAGAAACCAACAAAATGGATCAAAATCTACTAATTACAACCTACAGAAAACTTGAACTTGCTGAAGAAAACATATTTCACTCGGAGGTCGATTGGGATGACTGACAGAAGCGAAAAATGGAATAAAACAGAAAATTATGTGACAATTTCATTTTAAACTTAAATTCAATACAAGGATTAAAGAATTCCAGTAGTTTAGCTTCAAACATTTAATGGTTTATCCAAAATAAAATAAAGTTTAACAGTCATTTATTGTTAGTCAAAATTGACAATTCAGGTCAGTTGCCGTATTAATTAATAACATCAACTGACCTTATACAACTCTACTCTGACCCCGAGTAAAGGAAATCGCTTAAATCGCAATGGATCGGAAAAATAACCACACAGCAAACAAAAACAAGCAAAGTAAATACGGTAAGCTGTATTTTATTGAACATTCTAGCGAGTATTTATCAATTTGAATCTTTTACCTGAATTCCCATACAAATCCTTTATATTCACGGCCATTTTAAATTACGCAACATGAAAATACATGTATTAATGATTAAACTCACACACTGAGCTTGGGCCGCCTGTGCGCGAGGAGGAACGTCTGCGATTCAGTGACAGAAATTCCATACTGATGACGTAAATCAATGTTCACATAATAAATCCGGTAGTCATGGGTTTTCAAATGCAAATTTGTTCAATTTTACGTTTCTCCTGGTCGATTTTGGTAAAGTGTTGTTTTCATCTGCGAATGAGCTCCAGCAAAATTCAAATGCTTCTTCTAGAGTAGACTATATTCCACAAATATTGGCTGTTTTGTCAGAGATTCATCACGTTTACATTTGACCTTTGCGGCTTTTTGTCTTTTGTCTGTCATTCGTAAACAATAGCTAAAACAATAAAACTACTCCGTCGACCAATTAGCGCTTCTGACCGGATTCCAGACAGATTATGCGTCATCAGTATGGAATTTCTGTCGTTGAGTCACAGATGTTCCACCTCGTGAAACGTCCCTCAGGGGCGATGAGCGAGGAGAAACGTCTGCCGTTCACAGGCTAGACTATGCTCACCTGGATGATCACACTTATCACCTACTTATGAAATGACTTTTGGGTTCAAACCTTGCACTTAATGTAATCTTACTTTGAGCTTCTCTAAGGACATCTGCTTTGTGTCTAAGACCACTTCTGAACTCTGAATGGCCATTAGCCGATAGATAACAGAGAATTTTAAGGACCTAAAATAGAAAATCAAGAAGTTTTTATCAAATATAGTAATTATCAAAATATAACACTATTAAGGTCCCAGCACATGGCCACCATCAACAAACATGCATGTGAATGCATGCAGGGTTGTCAGAAAGCTTTGAAGTAGATGGATGAGTTGTCAAAGTAAGCGGCAAGTCCAGGGATATTTTATTCAAAAAACACCATCCATCAAGAAATGCTAAGCAGAGTAGCCAGCTGATACTAACCAAGTAGGCGGCGATTTTTCGCCGCCAGCTGGCTACTTTTGACAACCCTGATGCATGTGACCAACAACCAACTAAAAAACACTGTTATAAATTTTCTTCTTTTTTGGCCTCACTGAGGTAAACAAATTTAATATTGAATGATGGTGAAACATGACCATTCCTTTCACAACTTTATTCTTGCCTATCGGAATTGAATGCTACAGAGTTTTGAGCAACATCTTTCTCAGAAACAAACAGGAAATAAACACATCAATGGACGATGGCTTTCCCCCAGGCCATGCATGATAAGAAACTACCTTATTACCACTTCTTATGGTATCAATTCCTTTAGTTACTTGGCAGCAACATCTTGGAATTCTCTTCCCGACCATTACCGCACTATTTCTGATTTTACTTCTTTTCAACGACTGATATCTACTGGGAACAATAATTTACTTAAAAGGGGAGGAACTGCACACCTTTCTACATCATGACAATTTGCAAGTTAGTTCTCCAGGTAGTTAGTTATCTTATTTGTTATATAGAATTAACTTTTTATTATAATTATTTATTAATGTAGTTGGCTCGAAGATATTAGCACTTCAGTGCTACACTGTAAATTCGAGGGTAAATAAAGTTTATTGATTGATTGATTGATTACCAAGGGATATCTTCCCACCTAATTTTCTTGGATTGAGGCTGCCAGTATCTGAAAATCTGACAATTTTTAAGAAGACTTTTATTTTAACAAAATCACACTTATTCCCTTTTTCACCAAGCCTTTCATTAGGCCATTTCCGAGTTGCCGCAAGCCTCTGTTTCAAAGTGAGGCTAAGTGCAAAGCCATAGATAAGAGAATGATTTTATATGCTCATGCAAACAAAACTGAGTTTCACAAGAAAGGTTCTGCACTCCACCTCAATTTGAAAGTGAGAGTTTTTGGAACTTGGAAATGGCCTGTTATATACAGTTAAGAATGAAATGAGAAACAGCTGTGGTGTAATTTTCTTATAACTACAGGTATGGGTCTTACCTTGTATTTGACATAAGGAGATTTGTTTTTCAGTCTGACAACCAAATAATCCAATAAAGAGTTGCAGCTGCTAATTGATTCATAAGTTATGCCTGATATACACATCAAGGAAAACATCCCACAGTCACTAATGTTCAAACAGCATCTAAATAACCCTTAATTATGGTGGTAAGATGCAGTTGAATGAAATTTAACACAGTTAACAACAAAGAGCGCTGCCTCTTGTGAGTCTAGTCCGACGACATTTATGTGACACAGTCCATTTATGTGACACAGTCTCAGTTAGCCATGGTGGCATCAGCTTTATATGTTTGCTGCCATTTAGATCCTGCATTCTGCTGAATGATGAAGGTGTTAACATAAAGGGGTACAACTTAAGCATTTCAATGATAAGAACAGGGTCCAAATGAGGTCTTAAATTTATACCGCAAAATATTGATGAATCCAAAACTACATGTATGTACTGAAAAAAAACATAGTTATTTTGCAATTACATGTAAGTTTAATGGCTATTTTCTGGCATTGATGGTCAGCACATTTAATTGGTCAATTATTGATAACCATCCACTTATTATTGGTGATTCATAGGAAAATTGAAGAAAAATAGACCCAAAAGAAATCTCTAGCTGTATGATTCCTTGTCTGCTTGTTGTATTTACCCAGCAACTTGGAATCTTAGTGACATCCCTGTTCTAGTAATTCTTGCCACGGGTGATAATGTTGGAATACCCAGCCTAGCAATGAAGATTGTTTGAACTACAAACAAGAAGGAAACTAGCTAGGGGAAGGTAATTTTCGCAATGACTGAGAATAGGGACAAAGGGGAAAAAAAATTGGCCAACAGCTGATCAATGGACCTTGAAGAAAGAGGATGTGCGGAGGCTGGAGAGCTGTGAGATGTGGCTTTGGAGAAAGGTCTTAAACATTTCTTTGTCCAACAAAGTCTGTAATGAAGAAGTATTGAGGCATGTCGGTGAGGAGAGGGCCATCATATCTGTCATCAACAGGAGGCAGAGGGCGCTTTCCATGGAACCCAAAATTCCAGATATTTCAGTTGGTACATCAAAATAAATGGAATTGACCGTTTCAGTTTGGTCCAACTGGAATATTCAGGACCAGCTTTGAAGGTGGTCCACTTTGTTTGGTCCGGTTGTCTCCGTTGGTCGGACCAAAATGTCCCATTCCATTTGACAAAATTGTTGTCCCCAGTACCACTCTTTTGTATCCTCCGTACAAGAACAATAACCAAACACGCAGTGGCTTGGGTTGGGTCTGTGCAACCAGAATGTACCATTCCATTGGGCACATGGAATTTCCAACATTTCAAACCAGAACATGAATTGAATGGAAAGTGCCCAGAAAGTCTGGCTTGGTCATACCCTATGACATGGTGATCTTGTCCCAATCGTCATTGAGGGAAGAATAAAAGAAAAGGGGCCACCAGGAAGACCTCGGGCGGGAATGCTGGATAGAGTGAAGGATGGCAGCTCTTGTGTAATGGTCAAGAGGTGCACCTAAGATCAAGAACTATAAGGAAGGACCTGCCTGTGGGAAGAACACACACCAACACAGCTGATTGATGCGTGCCCACTATAGATTCCGAAAGTCTTTCCTTCTTGTTTCTAAAGTGGTCAGTGGAGGGACTGTACAGATATTTTTCAGAACCACACTGTTAACTTTTGAGATATGACACAGCCTGAAAAGGATACTGTTGATTTCTTGGTATATGTAGCCTGGCGTTGGATTATCATCATCAAAAGTAGCTCTACTTAGCATTGGCATCTGCAATAAGATGCCTTGGCTGATTAGTTCCAGTAATATCAAATTGCAATTATAAAGTGTTTCTTTCCCTGCTTCAAAAAAGCAGTTGTTAAGTTTCCATGCACCCCTAGAAAGATACAATGTAAATCTAGAGTGCAAGCCAGAGTCTATGCATGGAAAATGGTTAACTCAGTTCCCATTGATCCCAAGACCTGGCTCTGACCACCAACTTAACAGGTTTAGCGGGCCTCAGTAACACACCTCTTCCCGAAGTAGTCAATCGATAAATTAAATCGATAAAAATTGGTAAATCTGATTTGATTGATATCGACTGTATCGATCAATCGGTAGAAATTGATGACACACTCGTTTCGTTTATCGATTTATCTTTGATTTTTACCGATTTCATCAATGCATATTGGGGGACACATCTGGTCATGATCTGTCCATCAAAAAATTAAAACTGAATTCATGCAAACAGTAAATTTGTTGACAATTGAGTAGCAATTAAGAGCTGTTGTTGAAAGTGACTGACGATTTGACAATCTGTGTGGTAGTCATCTTCAGAGTCAAAGTTGACAGTAAATAAGATTTACTCTTCCTGTAGGCAAAGATGGACAAAATTGCAGAAGAATAAAACGCATTGCAACAGTGGTTTTTGAAAACTTGTTAGCCTAGCGGTCCTTCAAAGTCTTTTGTTTTTGTTTGTAACGTTTGACATAAGCTTAATGCTTTTTAAGACAAATTTGTTTGACATGAAGCTGTAATTTTGTCATTTACAAGAAATTCGCTCTATAATTTACAAGAAATTCCCTCTATAACGTAAGTCACGTAAGGAACGGTAGTTTACATTGCAGCAGTATTGACAAAATAAACAATACAGTCGTGACAAAGCCCCCTTAAACAATGTAGGAAGCACACATAGAGTCATTGGAAAATTTTAGAACTAAAAAAATTATTTGCTGATATTAACTGAACCTTACCTTTTTCGCAAATGAAAATGTTTCTGAAATTCTTTCAGCGATTTGGGCAGCCATTTTGAATACGAGCCTTCTCCCACAAGGCCTGCAGTTTTCACATCGACAGCAGTAGCTACTTCATATATGAGGTACTTACACTGTAGGAATCATATATGAAGTACCTACCAAGTCAGGAAAACTATTTCGTGCAGAACGTAACGAACTCCAAAACGAGGCAGGAAGCAAGCTCAATTTTAGTGAGTGTTTATTTTTGCGAGGCATTTTTAATGGTTATATCCCTACGAATTTATAGATTTCATAGATATTTGAGTTGCTTCATCGTTGTCCTGACAGCTATTGCTGTTTTAGGTAAGCTGAGCTCTTTAAATTTAATTTATTGGAAGCTGATTACGTAACTCAAATGTAGCTTGCTAAGAAATCGCTGCCCGGGTGCAAACAAAGCTCTTCGGAGCTCTTCTTTCAAATTACGACACAAAGGAATCATCAGTGATCGAAGGATTCGTTTTTTCAGATGTGTTTGTGGCTACAGCGTCTTGCCCGTTTCATCGCTCTCAATATTTGCAGTTTCTGTGTAACAGTACAGGAAAGAAAAGGTACCAAAAAAAAAGAAAATTTTAACCGGTCTGACAAGGCGCCCGAAACCTCTTGTGGCTGGTTATGTCACCCAAATAGTTTTCTAGCGCTTAGGCGCATAGCTTGAAGACACGTAAATTAGGTGTATTTGTCGTTCTTAAAATTTTAAAAAGAAATATACGTGGAAAAGCAGTAACTCGCGCCACAGGGCAACAGCTTGAAAGAAATTTTTGGGTGAGATAACCTTGTTAATGTGAAGGTCAGGTACAAGACTGGACTTTGATCCGAGATGTTGTAATTCACATCGGTCAAGGGAAAACGCAGCTTGCGGATTAATGTTTTCACCATGCAAATGAGAACATGACAACAATAGTCCCACTGTTTTCTAACCCTAAAAACAATGGTCCGCAGTCAGTACACAGTTTTCATTTTACACTACCCCTAATTCACATCAACCACAAGTACTGGGTCACCTTGAATATAGGTTTTTTCTTGGCTGTGACGAAGAACACAGTCTTTTCGTGTTAAAGCATATGGACAATAATATTATAAACTCAAAAGAGCATTACCCATTTCCATATCCAAAATATAGCAATAATATAATGGACCATATAAGCATTCAGCAGAAGCTGGTCATGTAAAAAATAAATGAGTGGTGCACTGTTTCTAGGAGAATCTAGCACTTATTATTTAAATTAGTTTGTGCAGCACTTATGCAGGGGCTGGTGCTTATTCAAGGGGTGCACTCTTTCAAGTAAACCAAGAATTAAAAACTAGACAATATGTGCTCCTGCCAGGGAAACTTCAGAGGTGTGTGTGGGGCAGGGGGGAGGGAGATGGTGAGTTGAGTGATTGAATTTGGGAATTGTTCTGTGTAAAACAACTTTAGGAAGTACAGTTGAACCTCCATGTGCGACCATAGCCAGGATGTCTCCAGACATATGCAGAGTTTTCCAAAGTATGCTTCATGCTGTTTCATGTCGTCCTGCAGTTACTCCTTTGAGCATAATTTTTTTGACTACACCCCGGTGCAGTTAAATGCATGATCTATGACTGGCTTTAGTAATACACCTATTTCAATAAAGGTTGCTTTGGGAATCGTGCTTTGGTCTTTGAAAGCCATTGTTTGGTGGTCACTCAAGCAAAGCATTGCACTGTATTCTGCGTTTCAATGACTAAATCCCAAAGCAACCTTTATTGAAATAGGTGTATACCATTGTTCCTTATTGGCTAAATGGGCAACCCTATTGTGTTACAGCAAAGCTGATGATGTGGTTTGGCTATTCCCTCAATGTAGAGTGGTCACGTGAAAATTCATGCTTTTTTTGCTTTGTACAGGGGTTTATGCTTGCTCTGTTTTGCTGTACATGTGCAATATAATGTTACTATAAGAACAAGCATAAGAACAAGCATGCACAGACGTCCCCAAAAATGTTTTTAAATTTTCTTTACTTAGTGTAAGAGTTTGCTGTAAATCTAGACTGTAAAACAGACAGCAGTCTACCCTGCGAGCAGAGGCTACATTTTCGCTGTGTGAGCTTGCATGCAAAAAGTAGCCTTTGCCATCCATCCAGAAATCCGGACGAATGAATTAAAAAAAACGGGCTTTTTCTTGTTCTTGACTAGTTTAGAGAGTTGCATGAGTCTTGCGTGAGCCTTGCGTAGCAGGTCAGAGTTGTTGCAGTTTTTTTTATTCCCGCGAAACTCATGTCATTTGATGACAGACCTGACGATTAATTTTGCTTGCAAATTGCATGATGAATTTTGCGCATGCATGATAGAAAATTGAACAGTTGTCAGTAGAGGATACTTTTCGCATGCCAGCTCACACAGCAAAAATGTACCCACTGCTCGCGGGTACCAGCAGTCTCACTCTCCATTTTCAGCCTCACTCCAAACCTTTCCTTCGACCACTTGCGCATGCATTCTTAACCTAGGCAAAAAATGGGCTGTTTTGCAGTCTATTGTATTAATCTAGATCTGACATTTTTTAATTTGAATTACCGATCCTTTATGACTAGAAGTTTACATTAATAATTTTGTATTCATAGCATCTTTTTTTCTCTTTATATTAAATAGTTGTCATGGCAACTGTCATGGATCCTACTCTTGCATCCTCACCGTCAGTGACATGTGAGTCAGATTGGAGGGGACTGAAAGTCAATTTGTTTGCTTTTGATTTTGATGGCACATGTACTCAAAAGGACACCACAAGTCTACTGTACAAGGCAACAGACAAGTACCTCGCTTCCACAGAAGCGGAAAGGAAACAACTTGACGCTCTCTGGAGTGAATTAGGGAAAAAATACTGGAGTGGGCATCAAGATGTTGTCTCAAGGTCACTTTCTGTTAATGATTCTCCCAGTTTTTCTGCGTATAATGAAAAAGAACTGAGGTCATTTCTGCAAAAGGTGTATGACTATGACTTGACAATGATGAAGGAAATCGAGGGAAGTAAGATTCTACAAGGAATTTCCAAAGAGAGTATCAAGGAAGCTGCACAGGAAGTAAAACTTAATCCTGGCTGCTTGAATGTTCTTAACCATGTCAACTTGCCTCTGTATCTCATTTCTGTCAACTGGTGTCAAGATCTGATTCATGCCAAGCTGGGTCACCTTAAACATTTAAATATCTTTGGAAATAACCTTCCTCTTGAAGGCGAACTTTCATCGGGCCATTTAGGCAAGACTCTTACAAGCGCTTTTGACAAAGAGAGAATTTTTGAGGACTTGATTGGAAACACAACTGAAAGATCTGATGGAGTTTCAGTGTTTGTCGGAGATTCAATAACTGATTTGCTTGCTTTGCTGAAGTCAGATGTCGGTATACTGATCGGAAAGAGTCAAACTGTCAGGAAAGTGGCCAAGTCGTTTGGAATAAAGCTTCTTCCCTTGCAGGACATACAAGAGATGAAAGGTGGTGATTGTCATGAGAATGCAAATCCAAAACAGAAGGGAGTATTGTTTGAGGCACCATCATGGAATGAGATTGGTTTTATCTTGTTTGGAACAAAATACAGTCCTAATAAGTTCTAGAAAAATGCCATTAAAATAATTCCTATCGAATTATAATTATTTAAAAAGGTTAGGTGTAAGGAAGATGTTTGAATAGATGGATTGAAAATTCTTTCTCTCCAAAGGTTTCATAATCTGATTCTCAGACAGGTTTACAACAGTTAATGTCTCCATTCTTCACTTAAAGGACCTCAGATAATCAGAGAATCAGGCATAATGGAAAAAAGAAAACAACAAAAAGTAACCACACAAAAGGAATTCTGTAAAGGTTTTATTGAATTGATTGCACAGCAGAATTCATCTAAAAATAGAGACTTAATAGTTACGTAATTGTAGAACTGGATTGAAAGTCTCTACAGCTGACTTTGAGAGTAAAGGGGTTAAAATGTGAAAGCAAATTTTACAATGATTTCACACAAACTCCGTAGAAGAAAAAAAAAGCTACTGTTGGAAAGCATTACCACATTATGATAATGTGGAGGTGAGAAAAAAAATGTGTAAAGATGGGTATAAAAGGATTCTCAGGGTGAAATGGAACATTCTCTGCTATGTCACTGCGTTCCGCCGCAGAGAAAACGTTTAAGTTCTAATCAGCAGAAAGGCAACAACACGTTGAAATAGGAAGGACACGACCACATTTTAACACTATTGCTTAAAGACAGCCCGAGACAAAGAGATGATACCCTGCAAGCAGAGGTCCATTGGTCTTCTTAGATAAGTTCATTTCATTACGAAATCACCTGGGGTACTTACCATTTCCATCGAAAAACCATAAAAATTCTGGTTAGAAAATCAAATGGTTCATGCCATTCCATTTGGGAAGCTTTGGAAAATATGGGCTTTGATTTGAGGGGATGCAATTTTTCTACTCTTTGGAATTTGACCAACTGATTGGATACACTTTGTAGTGGGTGGTTCTCCCACCATGTCAATTTTTAAAGTTTTATGTTTCTATGCACAACATTTGTGTCGTGTTTGAATTTTATCCTTGGTTTGTGTGAATGGTAAGCTCTCCTGGATAAAACGAGAATCACTCCGTGGTTTTTGTCACAAATAATAAATGATTGGTTCATTTTATCCACATTTCACATTGGAGTTAAGTAACAGCAACTGTGCAAGGTAGATCAAACAATTTTTGAAAAATATGGTTTGGTTATTCAAGCCAATCTTTGTAGAACATTTTATTTATTTGATGCCTTTCCTTGCCTACTTAAAAAACTGATTTATTAAATATGGTATTATGTTTTAAAAAGATAACTGTCTTTAAATGAAGCTTAGTAATAAATCATATTTAAATTAAGTTTGGGTGTGTGCAAGCACTGTTAAAACATAACAAGAACTGGACACGCATACAACATGAGATGCAATGTATTGTGTGCAAGTGCCCTGGGGGAGGGGAGGGGAGTGGAGCACTCAAGCAAAGTTTGGGTAGAGGTGTACCCCTGAGGCCTTCAAACCCTGACCCTGTTTAAGACAAGAGACCTCATTATTTAAATGATCCCAATTTAATTCTTTTCGCATACAGAATTAAAGTATTTTTTTTTTACACTATGATCATGTAATTAGAATTTTTTTGTTTGTATACCACAATTTTAGAGCATTACTGCTAAATTCTTTTTGAACTAGAATGAACCATAATACCATTAATTCATTAAGTACTATTCATCATGAGTTTGAAACTAAAAAGATAAAAATACTGTAAATCTCAAAATGCAAATAAAAAGGAGTGCAAGAGATGTCAAGTGAGTGAAGCTTAACAGTAACACGTGGATTTGTCAGTCAGCTTAGTTGGCAAGAAAAAAGAGGAATACATTTTGAAGATTCTATATTTGTTTGGAAGCATTGAGCAGAATGAGCTCAACAATCTGAGTTGTTATCTCAAAATTCCAGTGTTTTAGGTCAAATGGTACTGTCGATTGCATCTAAGCATGGACACAAGACAAAAAAACATGTTCTAATACAACAAGACAGACATGACGTGTTTTGCCTCCAAACATTAATTTTGAAGTTTGACAGCCGTTAAAGCAGTCTACAAAATCAAAAACTTTCAACTTATAAAGCACAACTCAAGACTTCTTACCATTTTTCAAGACATCACCTTTATTTTCCAGACTTTTTCCTGGTCTAGAAAATTACTGAGCAAACTTCAAGACTTTTTCAAGAATTCAAGACTCTGTATGAACCCTGTTGATATTGTGAATATATGGGAATTTCAAGAGCACATACTATGAACCTTAAGTACTCTAGTCACTGACAGGGGACATAGAACTCATTTCCAAGATAACATATTCCCTGCTTACAAAACTTATGTTTTAAAAATCCAAACTAAAATGACAAAAATAACAATAAAACCATCAGGCTGCTGAATGCAAAAGAGATCACCAGAAATCCCCCAGAGAAAATATTTGGATATGGAATTACTTAGTTTTGCTGGGTTTCCCTCTGGTAACTCTGCGTCCTTCTGGGCATATTTTGCAGTTCAGACATGATTCACACTGTGGTCCTACAGGAAGACATGTTTGTTGACCAAATCCAACCAACAGTACATTCAATTCATCCCATTCCTCCCTGCCAAAAGAGAAGAGAAAGTTTCCTTTAATCTGCAGCGATTTAACTCACAGTAATCACAAAAGCACCAAGGTGTCAGAAGTGGGAGTAAACTGTCAACTGCTATTGGGGAGAACTTCCCTGAAAAATGTTAGAATGATCATCATCATATCTTTCAGTGGCCTAAATTTCAGTTCTCTCCTCAAGTCAAACTCCCTAGAAAGACAGTGTTAAATATACCTACAGATGAAAAATCAATATAAAAGGTTGGTTGGTGTTACTGAGTTAGAGCCATTTTGTGGCAGTTTCATTAGTGATTTCATAGGCTTCAGTGACTGATTCTTGAGACTATTAACAAGCTTGTGTTGAGCTAGCAAATATTCCAACTTCCTGTCATTTCCAATGTCTGTTCTTGCATTGAGGCGCAATTTTAAATAATGGTGCTAAAGGTCTGCCCAGAATACTACATGCAGTTGACTGTTCCAACATTTTGACATGAGTTACAAGTGAAATAATTCTGTACTCTGCAGACCTAATATATCCTGGTGATAGTCATTCCCTTATTTACTGCTTGAAAATCATATTTTGGATTTTGCATGAATTAAAACAAACGGGGTAGTGGTATTACTGGACGGCATAGCAGTTGGTTGATTTATAAATCTCTCTCAAGAGTTTGCGACTCGAGTAAATGGCTGAAATTCAGGCTAACCTTAGGAGTAAATTTTTGAAGCTGATTTGTGAAGAGTAATAGTGCTGACACTGTGCAATAAGTTTAAGATCACTGAGCAAGTGCTCTCATTTAACGCTGGTCTATCCTCTTATATTTAATATGTTTGACTCATTTTCAAACTTTGAGTGGCTGGCTGACTTCACTCCAGTCGTGTGGCTACTTACGAAGGCCCTGCTTATGATGCAAAGGCAGGGGCTTTGTCAAAGCAAAGTCTATCACTATCACAGCTGCCTTAGAATTGGTAGAAATAAGGGTAGAAGTTGATTTAACACATCCAAAAAAGTGGTTCTGCTAACTTTCATTTCTAAACGTTTCAAGAACCATACCACCCATGAGCTATTCCTAGTTGGTAGGTACAGCAGAAAAGTAGCATTGGAATCAGTTTGGTTTGGCAGATGAGCTTAAACTTTTCTTATAATTCAGACTGACATCTCTCAGTTATGGGTGATCTGGATCAACCAAAATTAAGACATTTGAATGAATTATTACTCCATGGTGGAAGTGGGTAGTAGGATTTGAAGTGGTAAGACCTTTAATTTGTGTATTCTCTAAACCTGTAGTTAACATTATCTCAATTAAAGGAGATTAAACAAAAAAGAAAAAGAAGATACCTTGGCAGCCAGCTCTCTACAGCAACTCTAGTTTCTTCAGGAAGTTTGGTGGGCTTTTTAACCCAGCCAAGTCTATTAGCAATCCTGTGGACATGAGTATCAACTCCAATTCCTGTCACCTCCCCCCATGCTACATTCATGGTAATGTGTGCCATCTTGGGACCCACCCCTGGGAGTGCTGTCAGATCCTTTACTGTGGGTGGAATGTCACCTTTGTACGTTTCAGCACAAATTTTAGTTGCCTCCTTAATATACTCAGCCTTTTTCTGAAATTAAAAATAAAAGGAAAATGTCAGCTGAACTCATCATACTAAATCAAAAATTTAGTTATACACAGTCAAATTTGAATTGAGTGTCATGTGAATGAGAGCAGAAGAAAAGAACTTTTCTTGGCTGACCATAAACTATGTCCAGGGTTGACAAAAGTAGCCGGCTGCTGGCAAAAATCACTACCTAATTGGTTAGTATCGGCCGGCTTCTCTGCTTGGCATTTATTTACAGATGACGTTTTTTAAATAAAATATCCCTGGACTGGCCACTTACTTTGACAACTCAGCCGTCTTCTTCAAAACTTTCTGACAACCCTGTATATGCTAATTTTTCATAGTTATAGGAAGAATTAAATTTGAGTATTATCAATATAAGTACACTTGTATGAAAAAACCCAAACAGAGGAACCAATCCTGCTTTCCAGTTATTAGTTAGCCTGTTTCTGTATGTACAGTTTTTAATCAACACTCACACTCACCTTCCAGAAACCAACTGGGTAAATCAGCTCCCCTATTTTACTTGTAGGTGTTTTAAGAATATTCTCTACTGTTAGGCCATGTGCTTTTAACTTTTCCATGGCTGCAAATGTGACTTGGTCTTTTGTTTGACTTGATAGCATGAGAGAAATGAGGACTTGGTAACGAATGGTCTGCAAATTAGGCAAAAAATACAAGTTCTTCATCCTTATCATCATTTTTCTTTCTTGTCAGTCCTTGTAGGGAATAGTCACCTATGAAATCCATAGTTGATGCAACATCTTGATGATAAATCATTCCTCTTCAATAATGCACTAGTCTGTGGAAAGCCCCGCACTCCTATACCCGGGGAATAGCATGGCACTAGGCCAGGCCTGCCTTGTAAGTGAAGCAAATTCCCTGCTATATATATGCAGAACAATTTTGAAGGTCAAAACGACACTTTTGTTCTCCACCTCAGGGGCAATACAGTACTTCAGAAATCACAAATGTATAATGATGACCAAAATCAATATATCTAAAGGTTTTTTGCCTCCAAATGAACTGTTACAACAAAAAAAAGTAAAATAAACAATGCCTTGAGTTACAGAATTGGCATTCCAAATTTTTTCACCTCTCCAAATGATTATATTATGATTACACGAGCCCTCCAGCTTAATGGGCCCACCCAGAACAATAATATTCCACCTATTTCCTGTCAGAAGCAAGGTTATGTGCTTCTGATCCTGTACCATGCTTATTCAAGATGGCGTAAAAGCAAATCCCCATCTAAGCCCTGCCAATGGTCCTTGCTCGCTGATGGCTTGCATCTAATATTTTTGAAAACACCGCATATCATGGCAATAGAGACAGTACTCAGTACATTAATAATGGAATAATAAGATGGTTAGATTTATAACAGGCCATTTTTATGATGATGTCATTTTCCCTTAACACCGACCAGGCTGCTTCAGCATTTTGTTTTCTCATTCTTGTTGCTATATAAACCTCATTGGCATGCTTAAATTGAATTGACTAAGCCCTAAGCTGAGTTCAATCACAGCATGAAAATAGAGTAAGCTTATTAATCTAAACAATAAGCCTTAGAGTAAGTGATTTTGGTTAATTACTCCTCGATCATATGTGACATCATGGAAGCTTATCTGAAGGCTCTTTGCATGAATTGGTCAGTCATAAGCTCAATTCGAAGGGCAACCATGTTACCCAGCCCTCCCTCCCAAGGGAGTCTATTGATTCAGTTACGACATCATTCGCTACCGGGGGGGGTACTCCTGGGAATTCTTGGCGGGAGTATGGTGCCCAGTTCTTCAAATCCTGACCCGATTTAGGACCAAAGAATGTAATATATTATCCACACCTGTTTTCAGACTATGCCTCTAAAATCCATACCCATTTTCAGACTTGGCCTTTATGTTATCACTACTTAGATTAGGGCAAAAACACACTCCCGTAGTTCCCTCGAAAACCATACCCGAATCCAGACCAAAATGGGCAAAGTGTATATCCGTTTTCAGACCGAAACGGCGCAAAAACCCTACCCGATGGGGCGGCACATATCTGTATAGCTTATATAAGGGAGTACCCCACCCCCCCGGTTCGCTACTCAATGTACTTGTTATCAAATCTGACTCAATAAACATTAATGGAGGTTAACAAAGGCCATGCCAAGCCTCTCTTTTCCTATCCGTTTCACCTAGCAACCCTAATCGCGATTATCCATTCCCAGCCCACAAACTGCCCAACACTCACCTCAGCTGACTGGTTCATATCAGCTGTCTTTTCACATCCTTGGGAATCTACCGGTGCGTCCCGTAATTTTCTCATTTCACGGATATTAGCTAGTTGTTCCCTCCAGTTAGCAGGTTCCCAGTCTGAAGACTGTTTTTTTGTTACAGAAGTATCCTTCTTACGCTTCTTAGAGGCTACATCTTCTTTTAAATCATCGGTCGCTCGTTCTCTCCTGCCATCTTGGTTTTCGGACTCGTATTCGATCTTCACGTGCTTTCTAACCGGTTTCTTTTTCTTTCCCAGAGCATCTGCGGCCGCTCTTGTAGCCGAACGCGTTTGTCTTCCAGTTGCCGTAAAATAAGGAGACGAAATCATCCTTATGATTGTAGAAATAGAACACCTGATCATATATTTACAAGAAATCACCGACCGACCGCCATTGTTGTCTTTGTTTTGTGTTGACGACTTTTGGCGGGAAACTGAGGTGTCTGGGTTTTTTACGTGTGGGGAGGGGGTCGAAATTTTAAGACACTGGACAGGCATTCTATGATCTATGAAGTTGTAAAATTATAAAAAGCAAATCCACGTTTCCTTCAAGAGTAGACAAACATAATTTGCGCCGCCGTTTCTTTCCCTGTGACAAAGAGTTGAAATCTTGAATGCATTTTTATCATTTAATCGGGAAGACTGATAAATTTTCGCATTATTTTGGTGTCTTTGTGTTTGTCTTTTCTTTAACAAACGTAGTGAGAACTGTACAAGCCTTGAGCCTTTATCTCGGTCCTCGACTTTATTTTAACTTAAATCAAATATCTACTAACTTCGTTACAGTCAAACCAGGTCAAGCGTACCCCCAAGAATCCATTGGTTGCTAGTTGTAGATTTCAGATTGATATCTGCATTCTTGTATGTGTAATGAGCCGTGAATTCACACGCGAGGCAGTTATGAAATTTCTACCACCTCCATTTTCCTGAAATTGATGTAAATGTCTTCTAAGAAACTTAATCCATTCAAAGATTTCCAATCTGACCAAATACAGAGAAGTTCTCGTAAAATAATCACTGCTCATTACGCATGCAGAAATACCGCTTTGAATTTGACACCAGTTACGGGAACGACTAACGGATTCATTTTTCAAATAATCAATTCACTGATAGAATCTTGGGGGGTACGCTTGAATTGGTTTGAGTGTAACAAGTTCCTTGAATTTATTATTTTTAGCGGAGCCCTCGCGCGCGCGAAGCGCGCGCAGTGGAGCACCATGGGTAAGAATGCATCCAAGAAATTTTGGTTCTGAAGAAAGAACGTACGTACATCCACCCCCTTATGTAAGCCGGATTGGAATATTACATTTCAAGTAGCCGCGGGTTCGGCGGTAAATCGCATAGCCACCCGGACTTTTAAAGAAAAAACAACAAGAACGAAGCCGATTCTTTCTTCCTACTTAAATTTTAATGTCTACATTGACGTGGATAACAGAGAAAGAGCTAGAGTAAGAGATAAAAAACAGAGGAGACCAATTTCGTCGTAAGAACAACATGAAAATTTTATAACAGCGGTAAGAAAATGAGAAATGCTAGCGGCCCCCAAGGTGAAAATGAGTGGCAGCGAACAAAAAAGTGAACAGGAACACATACAAGATTTCCTTCTTAAAACGTGTAACTAGGAAGTTTCTGGACGCCACGTTGTAGTCGTGCGAAACAATGGCAAAGAAATGTACAAAAAAAGCGTGCAAAGTTGTTTTTGGATGGGGTACAAGAGGAGGGAGAGGACTGAAAGGGTGGGAAGTGGGAGTTTGAAAAGGGCAGAAAGCGGCATAAACAGAGAAAAGTAACGCAACAATGCTTAATAGTTCGCAGTTGAAAAAGGGCTAACCGCAGAAAGCCAAGAAATCCGGCTGGAGGCTAGAGGTTTGGACCCCCTGGCACTCCACCTCTTACCGCTTGAAATCGGGCCTAGTTAACCAAGAATATAATAGATCCAGGATAGACCCTTCATAAGTGTACGTCAAGTTAAAGTGTCATTTCATTTCTTTCCAGAAATGCGTTTACTGATTCATGTTTTGATTGAAACGCTCTTCTAAAGAAATGAGTATTGATCAATATTTATATATAAACACTGGGGCGGACCAGATTGTCGTTGTCGTTAGAGCTGTTCAGAACACTCACAGAAAGTGTTTATCGAGTGCAAGTTTGAAATTGTCGCGACATAATTCTCAGCTATTTTTTCCCGGCCTTGGTTTAATCAGGAGCTGATTACATGCCTTGATAATACCTTCCCTTTCAAACGCCTGCCACGCAGGCTAATGCAAAACAGTCTGTAACTATGGAAAACACTCCAAACACACCTGTTCCGCGGCGCCAGAGTTGCCCTCTGTTAAGTTAAATAGTATATGATAAAATATTAAACGAATAATCAATAGCACTCTTAGTTTACGCGATGACTTCTTCAGAGAAGAGGAAAATTGTTGTGAAGAAGAGCAAATTAAGAATGAGTAGACCTGGATTACTGTTTATTTTTCAGTTCCTCTTAAGATGGAGATTAGCAAGTCCAATGAACTCTCTAACTGGGACATCAAATCCGAGCAGGTTATTTTGCGCACGATATGGAAGATTCGAACAACCCCAAAAAGGCGAGTTAAGATTTGAAATTTAAACTTTCATTTTCAGTGTTTAATTTGCGGCGTGGGCTGAGGTTCTTCGATCTTCCCAGGGGCACCCAACGACTGTTTTCTGAAAAATCTCTGCCGTTCGGAGAAGCAAATATATTGCCTAGAATTTTCTTTAGCTTGAGGACGGTTTAAATTTCTAGACTGACGGAACGTTCCATTCATGTAATATTTTCGAGGCTTATCTAATAAATTCCCTGAGATTTTCTGAAGTTTAACTTTTCATATTTAATTACCCAGGTTACACTATTTTTCTTAGAAAGATGAAAAGGAAACCTAAAATTTTCGGATTCTAAAATGTGATGGAGAGGAATCAGAAAAATTCTCACTTTCGTAAAACGTTAAATTGCACCTAAAATTTTCGGAAGAATAATACTGAAGCCCATGTAAGCTCTCATAGTTTCCAAAAGACCTCAGCTCCCCTGGGATGACCGAACAGATACAAATTTTGTAGCACCATTTAGAATGCATTTCTAGTCTAGATGGCCTAAAAAGTGTTTCCAACGTATTTTGGAGGAAACCGTCGATGGATGCCCATGTCTTCCTTCGAAGCGCCTCTGCTCGCAGGGTACTGTTAATTTCAATGGGTGATATAAAGTTAACAACGGCTATATTTCAACCGGCTTATGCGTTCGTCCCTCCTGACGCACTATCGCGACTTCTACACGATATTCGATCAAATGCTGATCTATCTAGTGCACGAACATTATTTATGGAGAAGACTTTTGTGACACAAAGAAAGCGTTGAGCTCGGAGAAAAAATGGAAAATAAAAACTGAGGCCTTTCAACAGTTTGGCGCGTCAACGTTTTTTTATAAGAGTAAAATGTTACGTTTAGTTAAAGAGAAGGTTTTAAACAATTTACCTTGAAACGTCTCTTCGACACTTTATATATATATAAGTAGCAGTCATCCGAATCAGTCATGTAATAGAAACAAAAATGTGCCTCTGAACATTTCAGCTTCGTACTCCCGCAGAGTTTTAGTTGTTGAATTTGCATGCTAATGCGCCAAATCTTTTTCATCCTTTTTTCGAAATAATGCTAAAAGAAATTACAAAATAGGAGTCCTTCTTAACGTGTGATCCTGTCCTGAACTTGCCAGGGCGACGCTATTCACATGGATAGGAGAATTGGCGAGACACACCAAGAGCCATTATGGCTCTTAAACACACGTATTTCTAGTTAATAGTTATTTGAGAAAAATGTAACAAAGCCAACGCATAAAATATTAAGTATTTTATTGTTTCAACCTTACTAAGCTATGGACAACCTCAGGGCAATGTAAAAAATATACATTGCTTGCAAATTTATTTGTCATCTGATAACTGTAAGTAAGCCTCAAGGCGGTTATCAGCATGTAACATTCTGTAATCCATCTCCGTAACCTTTAATTAGAAGTAATTAATGTTTTGCGCGTGTGAGCCGCTAAGAAAACGGATTAAATTCTAAGAAGACAAATCAATTTCAAGCCCTTAGAGCACCAAACGCATACAATGGCTTACAAATAGACTCTATCTAAGTGTTAAAAAGGCTAGGAAAAAAAACTAGAGCTAGAAAAGGCTAGAAAGACAGAAAATTTACAACTGTTTAAAAATAATTAAAAATCTAATTTTAAAGACAGTACCTATATGCCTAGCGCCCCGCCTGTTCGTACGCCCTTTTAAAAAGGTAGGTTTTAAAAACTTTTTAAGGAAGAAGAAAACTTAATTTCGTGAGACAGAGAATTCCATAAAAAAGGAGAAGCGCATGAAAACCGCTTAAAGCCATAGGTGCGTAAGTTGTAAGCTGGTTGAACTAATTGCTGACTTTGCGCGGACCGGAGATTACGTTCAGGTACATAGATATCAACGAGATCGGAAAGATATTTAGGAGCAAAATCATTTAGCGCTTTGTATGTTAATAGTAGCAGCTTAAAAATTATTTTTTATTCAACTGGCAGCCAGCGAGACTATATAAGACAGGCGTGAGTGCTCCTTCTTGGCAGTCATAAGTCACAATCCTTGCAGCGGTATTCTGAACTTTTTGTAAGCGTTCTATGAGGTAGGCAGGAAGACTGCATAGAACTGAGTTGCAAAATAAATAAAGTATAGAGGTTACAAACGCATGGACCAGAGTTTCAGCACAACGTTTACGCCGATCATAGCTCTTTACAATTGACTATAGAAGATTAAATTGTTTCAACTGAAAATGCCTAAGAACAAGAAAGATCAGTTTGGGCTCCTTTTCTGACCTTTTTTGTCATTAACCTTTTCTTTGAGTGAAAAACATATTGGCTTCTGTACCAAATCGGTTTACCTGTGTAGAAAGACGAGACTCCCACTATTGACGTCGTACACAGCACACGCAGTCAAACGTTTAATGCATGTGGACGTTTCTTGAAACAATTTGACACAAATTAGAGATGATTATAGCTCATTTTTGCCAGGGTTAGTCATCATTTTTTTTTAAAATTTACTTCTTGTCTTTTTTTCCTGAAAATATGTAGGTTACGCTCTGGCTAATCACGTGATTGCCACATATATCAGTATCGCATGCCCCCTAGACTGCTCAATGGAATGCGTAGCTGATGCTCGCTGTCAATCCTTCAACTGTGCTGAGTCCGGAAATAAGTGTGAATTAAATGACCAACGGAGGGAAACTAGACCAAGTGACTTTGGTACCAGAGAGAATGCTACATACTTTGGTCCCACGCCTCAGCAAGTGAGTTGAACGCAGGCCATTTCCAAGTTCCACAAACTCCCACTTTCAAAGCGAAGCTAAGTGCCAAACCTTTCATGCGAAAATGAGTTTCATTTGCATAAGACTAAAAAAATATTTTCATCTGAATCGCTTTGCACTTAGCCTCGCTTTGAAACAGAGGCTTGGGGCAAATGGCCTTCCTTTCTGGAACTGGACAACGTGCGTGGATCTAAAAATCGATTCAGTGACCAATGACAGAGCGGCAAATTGACAGCGAAGTCGGGTTGAGTCCTTTCCGCGCTCTTTCGCCTTCACTGTGACGTTGCGTTGTCTCTGCTAAATCTGTCTGATGTCCAGTTTCACAAAGGTCATTTAGAAGCAAACAGAAAACGAAATTCTACACTTACTGTACCTTACATACCCACCTGCACATAACGTGTTCTTCAGGGACCACTGACTTCTGTCCCTAAGGTGGTCTCTAGCTAGCCTCCCACACAGACGTTCTTAGGGGTTCGTCACGCGTGGGAGGCTAGTCTCTAGCCTGCGTATCAGTCGCTTGGAAGTAGTGGGTGCAAGACACGCGAGGCGCGCCCGTTCTTTCTTGGGCCTGCTACGCAGGCTAGGTGGTCTCTGCAGAGTAGTTACATTGTATTAACCCGTGCTTTCCTGAAAACCTGGCCAGGAAAATGTGTT
Organism: Porites rus; assembly: GCA_964035705.1. Taxonomy (NCBI): domain Eukaryota; kingdom Metazoa; phylum Cnidaria; class Anthozoa; order Scleractinia; family Poritidae; genus Porites; species Porites rus. The sequence goes on along the minus strand of OZ037997.1, from coordinate 25,445,242 downwards.
TTTTTTATCGTTTTCGGTAACAATAGCACGTTTGTTCATCACCGCCGTTTGTGATGTATGTCCTTTCTATTAGGAGGGGACTGGAAGCGGTTGCATGTCGGTTACTTGTCAACATGGTGGAACATGCGTAGACTCGTGCTGGAATCCCCAGATGTTCACCTGTGAGTGTCGCAAAGATTATGAAGGAGTTTTCTGTGAAAAGCATAGCGGAGGTAAGGAATATCTTTATTATACAAATTTGCTCACATATAAGCACCAAATTGGTAAAGATATCCAGTTTCCAAACTGGATATGGTCTCCGATCCGAGAAATTTGACCTCATCAGTATTTGACAATATTCTAACCTACGACCGCCCAGGCACCAAGCGAGCGCTCTACGTACAGAGAGACTCCTTCTGGAGTAGGGCAAGGCCATTTACTGCTGGGCGTTTTATTTGCGACACGTGTCATACATACTGTAACAAGGCAATGTAGAAAGCGCAGTGATGAATAAAGATGGAAAATTCGATTTCTAAACTCGGTAGTAAAAAAGAAAGTGGGGCAGAGATAAAGAATCGTGAATAACCGATAGGATTTCTTACCGTAGGGTGATTTAACATATAGACAGAATCGGGTCTTATTCACTTAGAAAACTTCCACTTTATATCCTTGCAGTGAAAACTTGTCAGGAGCTGAAAACGCTAGGCGAGAATCTTGACGGTGTTTATGATATCAATCCCGATGGCCAGGGAATCATCAATGTCTTTTGTGACCAAACGACGGACGGTGGTGGGTGGACTGTGGTACAGAGACGCTTCTCTCCATACAGTGCCAACTTTGAACGAGTCTGGCTCGAATACAAAAACGGCTTTGGCGACCTTTCCGGGGAATTCTGGCTTGGCAATGACAACCTGCACCGACTCGCTTCGTCCTCCAGCGTTCTCCGAATCGATTTAACAGCAAACACCGGACAGACGGGTTACGCTAAGTATGGTGGTTTTACGGTGGGGGACGAGACGACCAAATTCCGGTGGGATATGAACTCATACCAAGGCAACATTGGAAATAGAGTTTATGGAAGTTCTCACGCCGCCTGGAATACACGTGGAATGAAATTCAGTGCAAAGGATGCGGATAATGATAACAGTCCAGACGCCCATTGTGGTGCTTATGCTGGCTGGTGGTTCAACTGGTGCGGTTTGGTAAATCTTAACCGACAAGCAGAGCCGCAATGGAATGGATGGGGTGGAATAACATCATCCGAAATGAAAGTCAGAAAGAACTGACAGAACCCTAGCCTGAGAAAAGAGCCGACATTTCGCGATGCGAACACTGGTTTAAAAAGAAGCAACTTTTTAGAACATTTAGCTGAAAAAATGCGTAAAAACTTTTCTAGAAAACATTTAAAAAAAACACTGGCTTCCCCGCTAAATGACGCCTCAGGAAAGAGCGCAGAAATTTTATACTGATGACGTGTCATTACCTAGATCCTGATTGGTCGTGCCGCGAGGGAAAATTGCTTCAACCAATCAGAAGCACTACTCGACACGTCATCAGTATGGAATTTCTTCAGACATCATCCCGCGGGGAAGCCAGTGGTGGCGTCGCGAAAACTTGCCTGCTTTCTTGGTCTAACAAAACTCAGCATTTGTTCATTTTCAATCACTCATTTTCATCTCTTTAACTAGTAAATCCAGTCTTGAGCGCCTGCTTATGCCAGAGACGATAGAAGAATAACTTTAGTAATCGTCATCTTAGGCCGCTTTGAAACGTCGTGCTACTGCATGCCGTGCCGAACTCAACTGATCGAATTAAATTCGACTTTAGCACGGCAGTAGCGCGACGTTTGAAACCACGTCGTGCTACTATTCGAGTGAATTAAATTCGACGTCTGAAACCAAGTCGTGCTAGTGTCGTGCTGCAGTCGAGCTAGAGTCCAGCCAGCTTAGCACGGCAGTAGCACGACGTTTGAAACGGGCTCTGGTTGAAGCTATGAGTTCAAGTCTTCCTACACCGTTATTGAAAGTTGCTAGCTTCCCATACCAGGTATTGAAGTATGACCACTCTTTTATCGGAATGTGTACTCTTATAAGTCAGCGAGGAAATGGCGCCCTTTTTGCCCTAGGCTCAGTCCCCAGACGTGTGTGTCTTGATCCGCAACTAGGCCTAGTAAGCCCCCGCAGAGACTACTGGGATTGTTACTGAGTGAAGGGAAAAAAAAGGGATTGACCAATAGATGATCAGTGCGTCCCGAGTGACGATCCCAGAATTCTTTGTGAAAACTAACTCGGCCCAGTTTCTTTCTATCGTTTCTTAAGTGGCGAATGGCCGGGGCTGGAGACTGAGCCAATTGTTACCAGGTTTCACAGTTATATGGGCATCCCCGTCGCCAAAACCCTAGTGATATGGGCATCCCCTTCTCATGTTATATTAGCGAATTGGGTTTGGGTTAGTGTTACACTATATCACTAGGGTTTTGGGAATGGGGATGCCCGAAACGCGGGGATGCCCATATCATTGTAACATCAGCGCTAATCTTTTGTGGCATTATAATGGGTTGAAGGATTTTAGAATAACCTACACAGTTTGTAATAACTAATGCAGCATTTTGTTAAAGGGTGTTTTTACTTCACCTGTGAAACAGATAATGGACTATTACGTCATATCACATTCTAACTCCACTGTTTCCTTTTGTTTGTTTTGTTACTATTTGGCAAAAATTGTCAGACTGTTTCACAGGTCGAGTAAAATCACTGTAACAGCCGGAAGAGCTGCAGCGTTTAGTAACTTTTTTCAATTGTCAGTTGACATTATGACCCTGAAGTGAGTTAGCCTGTTCCAGGCTCCGAGATAATCGCGTCCGCGAAATTGAGAAAGCGTCAAACATAAAAATAAAACGGGAGGAAAGCACCGCCTCCTTTTCGTCTGCGTCATCCCCACTATCTTAGAGCCTGGAACAGGCTAGTATTGAGTAAAACAGCTGGCAATCTGCCAAAGTAGCAACTTCACAATTCTGAAAGGACCTTTTTTTTTATTAAACGTAAAATAGAAACTTAACTGTACAAATAACGGACAATGGATGTATCCACATAGGGTAATAAAATAACTGGAACACATTGGTTGCGTTCATTAAAGAATTGACCACTCCAGAAAATATCATAGCATACCATAATGCTCTTTGTTTGTCGAACCAAAATTTTACATAAGCTATGTTTTCAGTTTCTCTTCGGGTAATTTTAACTCCCAAGAGAAACTGAAGACAATGCTTATGCAAAATTTTGAGGTGCCAAACAAAGAGCATCATAGTATGTTATGGTATTTTCTGGAGTGGTCATTTTTGTTTGATATAAACACATTAGCAAAAGCAGAGTGGTATATATTACTTTTTCTTTAAAACGCTCTCTGTCAATGGTATAAAAAAAACGTGAATAGTTGTCTCTCTAGCGCACCTAATCGACAGGCTGTGTGGGGGACTAAATATAATATTCACGCTGAAAGTTTGCTGTATAATCACAGCAATTTCCTATTCCTTTCACCTACAGCCTCAGGAAATTTAAGATGGTGCAGTTCTATGAAATACTGAGTCACCAACGCGCTAAAAAGCGGTAATACCAGTACCAGCCTTTCACTACACATCGGCGATGAGATACGCTTTAAAAAATATCTTTCTTTTTTCAGAACAATTCGGTAGCCATGGCTTTATTTTGTTGCACGCTTGTGACTTATTATTCATGCGACACCTTGTCATACAACGCTATCTCCGTACAGATTACTATTCACAAGCAAGCTACATGGCATCATTTTGTTCTGTTCGTTCTGTGATATCATAAGGGTCGATGCTGAAGGAATAAATACGAGGACGAGCAAAAGTGAAAGGAATTAAGACATCTCGTTAAAATATTCATTGTAAGCAGCTGCACAGGACGTTACTGCATTTAACTCTATTTAAGCGTAATAGTGCACGGGTCACTAAATGGTCCAAGACGTCCCATTTCATCCGTGCCGCGCACTGCAAAATGGTATTTATTGCCAGGCAAAAACTGAGTCAGCGTGCATGCCATGGGAAGAGGCAAGGCCTTTACAACACCGATCTTTTTCCACTGATGTGGGTTTTCAGCTGTGCCTCCGTCTTGCAGCGCGAACAGTTGATAGTTCATAATAGGAGCGTGCTTTTCTTCCAGGACCATGTTCCAGGACAACACAATCCCGCTTGTAACCACCGCGATGGAGACGCTGGGCTTTGGGGGCGGCTCTTTCACTTGTGCCGAGGGTGAAGACCGCACGATAGCGGGAGGCGGAGGCTGCTGTACTGCGACGGGTTGCATTCCACTCGTGACCGGAGGAGGTTGTCTTATCGACACCGTGTTATAATTAGGTTGAGGATGCGCCGCCATGGCTTGTCTCGGGGGTCCACCTACCGACTGGTAACGCGCTAAATCGGGCTGCTGCGGTTGAGGGGACCGATGCTGTTGGTTGATCGCGTGGGGAGAAGACTGCATCTGTACCGGAGGGCCTGTTCTGATCTGGATCGAGGGGCGAGGAATTTGGGCATTTTGTTGCTCTGGACGCATGGGCTGCTGTTGCTGCATGATGCGTTGCGGTGGTGACGCTTGGAGTGGAGACTGCGGATACACAGGAGTCCTGTGACTGGGGGAAATCTGAGGAGGCACTCCCTGGAGATGTTGGGATCCCTGAGGTCTAACTTGTGGAGCTGAAGCAAATCTCGGCCCAGGGGGACCACTGTTGTAGGCGTTTTGGTTAGCATAACCGTAGGACGGCGGCTCTTGCTGGACGCGCACAGAGGTAACACTAGACGGAGTCTGAGTTTGCGGATGAACTGTCACAGTAGGCAGAGGGCGGCTTGATGGGGGTGCTATACTTCTAGGTCCTCCCGGACTGACAATAGGTGCTTGCATTCTCATAACAGGCCGAGGTGGTTGTGCGCCGAGTGTGGGAGCTCTTACAGTCACGCCGTTAAGTCGAGGATGAACTGAAGAGGAGAGGTTTGGCCCCGGCGCAGACGCTCTGTTTCCTCCATGCTGATCTGGTTGTTCAGATCTCCCTGCTGGGCCAGGGTCGTAATTAGGAATATATGACACGCTGGGTTGTGGGATACGAGGAGAAGTGCCAGGAATACGAGGGCGCACGGGTTCCGCAAGTGGCCTTTGGAGTCCAGGACGGTAGCTGAGTAGGTTATTTTCATGACGGGAGGGTACGGTATGACCCGGTAGGGGGGCTACGGTGGAGGTAAGGCGTGGTGTTGGTGTAGTGGTAAAAGTAAGCCCCATGCTGCTTGGTCGGCTGACTGTAACAGTGCTTTGGAGAGGTGTCGCTGTGACAGCTTTGGTACTGCGTAGGTTGGTCAACTATAGAAACAACACATTTATGTTAGTCAAACGTACTTTAACCCTTTTTTAATAAGCCCCAAGAGTGATCAGCGTCAAATTTCTCCATGTAATATCACTGCTTTATAAAACACAGTGGTCATGAGAATTAAGGACATGATCACACAAGATGAATCTAATTGATACTTCAACAAATTCTCCCCACTACTTCTATTGAAAACGTATAGGGATAACAAACGAGAATTTGAATTTTGATGTTAGGGTTTAAAGGGTTAAATAGACCAAGCCACGAAACCACGCCAACCCACTTCTCATGGGATTAAATTTTATGTCTGGGAGCTATTGCACTCACCCTCCAGGGGGGTGGGGGGCTCTCCGTACCCTTAAATACACACACACAAATGATAGGTCATATATGTGTTAGCCTGCGTAGCTGGCGGGATTAGCGCGTCGAAGTGTTGTATTGTTTTGGAGGCGGAGCTGCGAGAAGAGTGGGTACAAGTCAATTTGAAATCTACCGCCAAGAAAGTATCCCGGGCACAAGAATCGCGCCAGCTACGCAGGCTATAAATATATATGTGAGGGCTTCAGTATAAAGTCGATCGTAACAACTTTGTTCTCAGCAATTGAAAAAAAAAAAAAAGGAGAAAGATGACGTATTCATCATGCCACGAGAGTGGGACGAACAACAAATCTGAGTCCCTGAGGAGATTTAAACCCCTACTGACCCTCCAATCCAATGTCTGAGCTACGCCGGAATTCATGATAACCTACAATAGGCCATTTTACTTGACCCTTACTTATTAGCTTCATCAACGGTACGCGTGGTACTGGCTCGTTGTTGAGTAGAAAAGGAAATTTTCACCATGACGACAATTGACCAAAACCACCAGAATTCATTTAGTTTTTGCATTCTTATTTAAATTTGTCAATCCCCCAAGGTTTAAAAAGCAATAGCCTTAACTTGCAAAAGAAAAATTCTACTAGTTGCAGTAAAATGATGTTATCGTTCAATTTTCGTATTGTACCATGGGACTGTTTTGGCGACGCTATAATAGTTCTTTTATTAGCGACCTTAAATCAAGATACTCCGTTTCTGCCTAAGGGCACGGGTAGGCGAACATGTTTGACATGTAGTTAAATAAAAGGCGACCATTAGTTAGTCCAAGTTACGATAATGAGATCTCCGTTTTACCGGTAGCCTAGCTGTTTCTCCGGGCAAGAGGCAATCTACCCGTATTTACGGCTACGCATACGGGTAATTTACCCGTACACGGAAATGACTACTACACTTTTTAAAAGGTTTAGCAACGACTTGAGTAAGTAAATCAAAGTTTCGAGATTACAGCCTGTTATTGGTGGACTGTTTTTTTGTTTAATATTTTGACTGTTCAGAAACGGGACTTGACCGAGCAAAGATTAATTGTGGTCAGTTAAAGTGTCCGGCAAATCCGGCAATTATTTTGAGCACTGGCTTGGCTGGTAGGGCACTGGTCTGCAGAGCAGTACGTTACAGGGTTCGACCCCGGGGGCCAGACCAATACGTAGGCTCAACCTTCCAGTGACAAAAATGAACATGTAGAAACGGCAGTCCCGCCTTCTGTAGGAAACGTTAAACAATGTCCTCAATTAGCACTTGCGTGCTAAATTCAGACACTTGAAAAGAAATAAAGAATAAGTCAATTTTTATGAAGAAATGTTCGCAAATCTCTCAGTTTGTTATCGAGAAAGTTTAACTGATAGTTTGACGCACTAAAAACTAATGAACAGTTCGTCTGTGTATTATAGGACAATTGCATGATGACGTCATTATATTAAAAGTACCAGAATCCTTCAGTTTGTACTCTTGTGCAAATAAAAGCTATTGTTCTTTTAAACCTCGACGGGATTGACAAATTTAAATAAGAAAGCAAAAACGAAATGAATTCTGGTAGTCGTAGTCAAACGTCGTCTCCGTGAAAGTGGCCAATTTTAACACCCTCAGCCTCCAGGTAAATTTAAAAAATGATTTCAGTTTTGTTCATATCCTATAAAAATGTGTTATGAAGCTTACCCAATGAGGATCTTGAGTTTGAATTGCTCGCGTAACCTTTAGCTTTGCCCTTTCCTTCTCAGCTGCTAAAATGGTTTTAACTGAATCCTCCACCTTCCTTGCGTATTCTTTGAGCGCTGTGTTCTCTCTTTCCAGAGAAGCTATCCGCTCCTGATTTTCAACTCCCATTGAACGCTCGATTTGCGTCATTCTCTCCGCAATCATTTTCTTGACCATCTACAGGATAAAAAACATACTTAAAACGAAATTGTTCTCTACAAAATAAGTTCTCGATAAACCAAATGTTGGTCCATTCGGCGGCAAAAATTTTACAATTGAAAATCTAGGTTACAGTTCCCACACGCTGCGATGCACGGCGTGATATTTTAGGGCAACGCCCGAAGAATTGTTCGTACTGCTGCCTTGATAAAATGCACTGTACCCGTGGCTGTTGACAGCTTCTCAGAAAATACGTGGCTTAGAAACTGATGTCAAAACTTGGTTTTGTTGAGATAACAGATGCACTACATACAGAAGATCTAAACGAAAACAGTGTTAACACATGATAATGGTAATGATAATAATAACATCGAAATTGGACGGACGTTACACTAGAATGTCACATGGGGGAACAGTATCAGGAATGTCAACCATTATGGAAATCTCCCCAGGTTCTCATCCAGAGTAAGAGCAAACAAAATCAAAATGGATGGACACTGTGTCAGGAGGCAAGAAGATCTGGCGGTGAACAAGTTAACCTTATGGAAGGCCAAACATGGCCAGGCTTCGCGTCAGAGTTATGTAGGATAGATGGTGATGTATGGCGTACAATTTATGCCGACGAGAATCGGAATCACAAATCACGGCAACAATTATTGCTGGTTTGCACGTTATTCACGGCGACCATGTTGGTTGTCAAGAACAAAAGGATTTCTCTCTTTTGGGAACTTAACTCTATTTTCATGTAAATTCTTCGAGAAAAAATTATTTTGTATTGACCCCCAACATGGCTGTCTTGTCAAGTGGCTGCAAACCAAGAATCAGAAAGGGCATGGATACCTAAGAGCCAGGGGAGCTGGGGGAAGGTCATCTGGTTTCAGGAAGAGAACCTGGTTAGCTAAAAGGCTAGGGAAGCCGCGGTGAACTAACACTAACAATTGGGAGCTTAAGCAACGACGACGGCAAAAAGGCAATTAAGTTTAGATTGGCAAAACAACAACTTTGCACGTGCATCACTCTTTTTTGTACATTTCTTTGCCGTGGCTGCACGACTAAAACGTGAAAGTGCCTAATTTCACGTTTTGTCGAAGACGTGAACACAAAAAAACAACTATCCTTTTTTTCCCCTGAACTTTGATACAGCCCTTCGCCGTCGTTGTTACTTAATGATAATGACAATTGTCTTTTACTAAATGTTTTTTTAGAATGCAAACGTCACATAGTTACTTTCAGCGTCGCATAGTTACTTTCAACCTGAAATTTGGGAAAAATCATTTGCAGAAAAAAAAAATCACAATGCAGTTTCTACTTACTTGTCTAAAGTCTTCCGAATTGTAGTTGGCCCCTCCGTTTTCTTCGGCATTAATAGTAGGCTCCACGTCTGCTAATGCCGGCGAATTCTGTTCCACACTATTTAAATGTATTAAGTTTTTCTTGGTTGTTCCCTGCAAGTTAACTTCTCCGTTCACTGCAACTAGTGTTTTAGCAGTAGAGTCAATACAAAAGGGCTGATTTCCTTCCTCCAAAACTTCAACTGAGGAGGAGTCAGGGCCTAGAGTTCTCATGCTTGGGCTGACACCATTGATCAACGTTCTATTTGAAGACAAATCCGCAAATCGATCCACAAGTTTACTACACGCCTTTTGGCGTCCATCATTTGAGTTCTGCGCAGTCTCACTCTCCGTGGGTCTAGCAGGCCGCGGGGGGGTGGACAACACTTCAAACTCCATGGGCTTCGGCGAATGAGCCGGCGATGAACCAGCAGATGATATGATGAAATCACCGCTATCTGCCGCTGCGGTCCTCGCATTTTTCTCTGGGGTTGTTTCAGCAGTCTTTTCCGTACTAAACGTTAATTTACTTCCATTTGGTTTTGGGGCGGGCGAGAAATTTTTCTGACAGTCTTTTGTAATTTGTCTAAGCCGCTGAATCACGGTCGGGTTAAACTGCAAGTGGGACTGGGTTCTAGTGGGTGTTGCAACGCTTGTTCTCACAGAGGAATCCCCATTGGTCACGTGATTTTGCGCTGCAGAAAGCAGAATTTCAAAGTTAGATTATTGACTATAAAAGAGCTTAGTTATGGTAAACGTTACAAATATGAATAAAAACGGCAGCGAAGAGAAGAAATTTAAGTCACCAGCGGAACTAAAAGTAAAAAAGACCCAGCCACGGTCTTTGCCTCTTGCTTGGCGAGACAAACGGGGTAATACAAAAGTCATCCAATCAGTAACACAGAAGAATTTTTCGCAAACACTATCGAAATCAGTATAGCACTGATGAATTCCTAGCCCAAGGAAACCCTTGCAGTCGATCAAAAGAAGTTTTAACTGTCTTCTAAAACTGCGACATATTGAGACAGGTAATTAAGAAGTGACTAAGAGAGGATCTTTTTTATCTTTTCAACGTCGTCAGCCGGTCACGTATTTCGAAAAATATAAGCTTACTTGCCCTGGCCAGAGTTTACTAGCCCGTAATCATTCCGTTATAGACATGAGAAAGGCCTCTCAAATTATTATTTTAATGCGTATGTTCGGATCGAGACTTGGCAGTGAGAATTGCACTAGCCTTCAGGGGATTTGAGGACTTTTCATGGACTCGTAGTGCAATAGTATACTTCACAAATACATTTTTCATGAGAACACTTCGGTCGAGTTTGGAAGCTTCCTGACAACCTTTACGGAGCATAACGCCAGATGCTTCAGCTTTTGTGGTTGGCGGAAAGCGAAGCCCCAGGTAAGCTCTTGGATGTCAAATAAAAAAAGGAAAACATTCTCAAAAGTTGGTCGTCCGGTGGGCGAATATCTGTGTCATCATACTCGTCTGAATGATGTTATGGTCGCCTTGGACGACCGTTTGTATGGATCCTGCTATTGACAATATAATGCCACGGCTGTAAAATTTGTACTGAAGTCATAGTTGTCCACAGATTCTGAAGGTACTGAAAACATTTCGTGACTCTTGTCCTTGACAACGAAATGGAATAGGTCGAGACGAAATAGGCTAATATATAAATTAATACTTTCTAACTTTTTATACACAACAACTGGTTGCACTGGGCGACAGACACCAATGACCTCTGCACATTTGTGTGAACCGCACGAGACTTCCATGCTTCATTTACGTCATAGAGTACAAAGTACAAAAATATGTTTACCGACAAATAATTAAACCAAGCTGTTACCGAGTTTCGTTGTAAAAGTGGTCTAACAGGTTCGGTTTAACGTTTCAAAATTAAGGAGTAGATATCTCACGTACACATTGACCTCTTCCCGGTCCCACAACAAAGTTTACCATCAAATATACGCCGTAGTCTTTAAAGGAATATAACAAGGAAAAAGGAAACAATTAAAGATTAAGTTTTAAACAAAAGGTCATTTGAAGAGGTCCATGCACTTTGTTGATAGGCGGGAACGGCACAAAAGTATTAGAAATAAATGAATAATCATAGATTAGAGTAGTAATAGCGCCCCAAGTTAGTAAGTTATGCATGTTTGGAGAAAGCTGTTCTAACTCAGTGAAGTATCAGTTTGAAGTTTCTTTGCATATTCTAAAGAACACAGCGTTCTAATAGTAACGTGGTGTATTAGTAATCGATAATACGCACGTCAAATCAATGTTAAAAAAAAACTTTCTCACAGTGACACATTTATTAAAATAAAATAAATGTGTCACTGTGAGAAATATCAGGCCTTTTGGGCAGTGGCTATGTCTGTTTTAAAAAAAGCGGGTACGCTGTTTTATCCAAACGTTCACAGCACAAATTCATCTACTTAGAGTAACCTATTCCAAGGGAAACGAGTTATTGTACTTTATGGACGGTTCACAGTTAGTTTGGTTTGCGAACGTTTTGACAATAATAAGAAAATGAACGGCGGTCACCTTCTATTAAAAGATAACAGTATAAGAGTCCAAGAAAAAAAAAAAAGAAATTGCCACCCAGAAACCTACCATAAACTTTATCTTACTGGGCCCGCTTCCTGAGAGGCCGATTAGCGCTAATCCAGGATTAAAATTTCGTTCCACTTTTTGAATTTACCTTCCTATGCATTGCTTAAAGTAACATTTTTTGCTATCATACCTATATCTCGTAGTAAAGGCTCAACAGTACCTTGCTTAACATTTGGCTTAATCTTGGGTTAAACGTAACCATCTTTCTAGGAACCGAGCCCAGGCCGCTAATACAGGTTCGACTCAATTTCTTCATCCCGCAGTTCAAATATATGAAATTCATATACAGCTGTTTCGAGAAAGGTTGTAGGAAAAAGTGTACGCGGCAATCCCGAAAGGTATTGTGGGTGGTTTTGAGCTCACTATTTTTCAAAAAAATTTAAAAGAATGGCACTAGAGACCATGGACGGTATGTTTCCGAGTGCTAAAGGAAAGCAACAAAAGTAGGTTCGACAGCTACAGTGTCAGGAACAGTGTAATGATTACATCACATATTAGCTTGCGGGGTTGTCGAGAGCACATTCAGCTTTCCGACGACTTTTCTTCAACCAGCTGTATTCATATTTCATCGGCTTTCCCGGGCGTATAACGAACCAATTAAATGACCAGCTTCCAGTTGGCTTGCTGGCTCAATTGGTTGGAGCGCTGCACCAGGATCGCAAAGTTCAGGGATCGCCGGAATTCCGGCAAGCCTGAATTTTTTCGGGCTTTCTTTTCGCAACTACATGAGTTGCGTATTTAATGGTGATGATCTTCTCTGTATTTATTTCTTTATAGTACTACGTGAAAAATTTCTGTAATTTGATTGGCTTAGAGCAATGGTATTTCAGCTTAATTTGAAATACCTACATGTGAAAATTACAAACCTTTTGCAGGTAGTAATATAAACAAATAAAAGCATTATTTGTACGCGATATTTGGCATAAATACCACTCGTGATATTTCAAAATTGTCTCAAATTTCACTCGCCTAACGGCTCGTGAAATGACTTATAACAATTTCGAAATATCACTCGTGGTATTTATGCCAAACACCACTACAAATCATGCTATTACCTACACTAACATATGAAATATATGAAATTCAGATATTTATCATTTCATCTATCATACAAGGTAGCGAACACAAGGACACGAAGAAGAATTGAGGTTGCAGTAAGGGCAACCAGTGTGGAACACTCACTTGAGGCAGTGACTCCGTCTTCAAGTTTCCTAAGGAAAAATTGAAACAAGGTTACTCATTTAAAAAAACACGAATAGGAAACTCAAGCTGGATACAATACAAGGGAGTAAACGTCAGTTTCTCATCAAGCTCACCGTTTTTTTCTTGCTGATTCTATATCCTCCATGTAAACGTTACACTGCATATAGAAAAGAAATAAAGTGAACAGGATATTATGTCTCGTACGGCAAACACAAGTCTTTCAGGGTCTTTTATTTGATAACTCAAAACCGGGTGATGAAAGGACTCCAGGTCCATACCGGCAAAGCCTCCTACAATCTACATACAGTGTAACTGACACACTGCTATTTCAGGAATACAATAAAAACATCTAAATTACATATATTTCATATTCATATAATTACATATATTCATAAGTAGCATGTACCCTCCCGGCAACAAACTATTTCTGGGCTAAGTGATCTACATTTCATTTTGAAATATATAGTACAAGTGTTCTTGTTTTTCCAGGATCAAAGGCTGCCCAAAAAAGTGATTTGTAATGTGCACGAAGATTAGTTTTGAAAAATGACAATGATGTACATTTCTTGAATCCAAGAGGTAGAGAATTCCATACGAATACGAATAAAGTAGGAGTCCAAAAAGGTTGAAGTCAGTTTAACTACATGAGGTTTGTGATCAGTAGTACCTAATGCGTCTCTCGTTAATCTAGAGGAATTTTCATAAGAATTACATGTAACATATTCAGATAAAGTTTTTCCACTAAGAGCAGTGTCAAGATGGCACTTCAGCCCAAGGCCCTTGAGAAATTATATTTCACATAATATTAAAAAATCATCTTATCATTTATAAGTTGATTAACCTACTTTTACAGTAAAAAGATCAGTTGGTATACTGACTGTTGTATACCTGGTTTAAGTTAGACTCAGACCAAATAACCGGCCCATGGAGATAAGTCACGGAAAACTAACGTTCAATTCAAGACTTCCTCATTGAAACATTTGATCAACAAAACAAACTTTTAACGCTGGAGGCAGATGATCGATCGAGTCACACCTATTAATTTAGCAACGACTATGAGAACTACTTCACTTGACACAAGCAATGCAAATCACCTTTCATGTTATCACATGATTGCGTGATAAGATGACAAGATCGTCATTAATTTGTAACATATTGGTTTCTATAAAAACTATTTTCACTAAGAAAGGAAAAGACGTGTGTCTTAAAAACGAGCGGCGCTGACTATTGATTTCAGCGTTTGATAGAGCTCTAAACATTAAATATCAACATTCAGCAATGCAAGACGGCCAGTTAATAATTATGTAAAAGGGGTCAAGCTTAGTTAATAATCATTAGTTAATGTTTAGCTAAGCATCATGCAAAGGGAGTAAAAGCAGTGGGTAAATTCAGAGAGTAAACATTTCATAAACAAACCAAACGAAAGCAGAATATTCTTCGTTAAAAATACACAGATTAACACAACACTTTTACCTTATATACTCTTTTGTAACACAGAAATATAGATTAACAGAAGATGAGGGTAAGCGCCCGTTTATATAGCGGTCGGAGGTAAATGTGAAAAATAATTACTAGCATGAGTTATCAGACTTGATTCATATGCTAATAAGAGAATACAAAACACAATAGACCTAGTAGTCCTGAAAATCTCAAGTATTATCTATGTGATCACGTGAATGAACGAATGTAGATTGTATAATGAGTTCGATTACGTTCTCACAGAGATACAAACTCTTTCAATATCCGACACTTAAAAAAGAGATATCGCTTCTCGCTTAAAACCGCATAAGTCACAAAGCACAGACTTTGATGGGAACCTTTCTCGCTTGTCATCAGACGCAAAACTTGTTCGATTGGGCATTAAAAACGGCAAATGCCGATATCTATAATTACCTTATTGCGTGGATGGACTGGTAAGCCTTACATGCAAGCGGTTAGCATTTGATCTTGCTTAAATACGGATACCGCACGTTAAGGAAAACATGATGCACGCGATGTCTACAAAGATCCAACCTAATGAATCCATCTGCTTTATCGGGATTACACCTTTCGGCTTCACACTAACTTCTATACATAAATTGCACAAACACGAGGTCTTGTCGGTTTTGCATTGGTTTGCTCAATGAGCCGGAAAAACCAGGCTTATTTATTCATTATTCAAAAGTCTCATGGGATTAAACTTATTTACATCGGCAAGCGGCTGCCAAACAAAGATGGCGGGAGCGATGTGTTTCGCAGTAGCGAAGGTTCGTCTTGGAACACGGTTCTTTCCCTCATTATATCAACATGAAACCTCATAGTTAATACTTTGTTCGCTCAAAGCACGTATGTTTATTTCACAGTTAGCGTTCAGAAGGAAAAAAGAAGGCAGAAACCGAACTTTTACGAGGCACTTCGCCGAAAGATTCAATAGAGTTTGGCGCGAGTTATTGTCTGTATGTAAATTTAAGCTCCAATGCCTTTACTACCGGTTAGTGCAACAGTCCTAAGCCTGAAACCGCGAACCAGACTAAGCCATCGAAATTATTTTGTCCCTCTTTCAGTAAAGACAATAAGCTTAACCATGCCACTCTCTAAATAAGTTAACTGACATCTGATTAAAACTCTCGTTGTCCATCACATCTTGCATAAGATAGCGGTAACTAAAGTGAAAACGAAACTATAAAAACTCATAAATACAGCAGGATTTTTATGGATTCACTTACCAACCGTTTTGTCGACCGTTAATGGTTCTAGCAGCCGTTCTAGCAGATCTTGAAGAAAGCATTTAAAACTGGCACACGCACACGTCAGCTATGTGTCACAAAAGATCACTTTAAGGGACGTTTATGGACAGAAGGGCTATTTCATTCGCTTCTGATTAAACGTTTTCCATGTCCTGTTGTGATTGTTTAAGTAAAAACGAAAATATTGTTCATTTTGCCAAAAGCTTACGTCAAACGGAGACTCGCACCGTCTCAAATGGGATACTATACGACATAATGTGCAGTAAGCATGCGTTAGACTGATCTAAAAATAGATTGGGTGGATACAGGTCATGTGACAAAACGAGTCAACCAATCATTTGCGAGGTCGTTTGAGAAGTTCTGTCCGTACGAAATCGTGTTTCGATTGAGCGATACGGGAAGTCTTGCCGTGCAATGCAGACATACATACCGCGTGGACTGAAGCACCTTTCATTGACGATAATTTCCCTCAAAGTATAACTTGTAACAGGTCAAATTGGCCAATTAAGCTCATTTAATTCGCCTTTTAACAAATATAGTGATACATTGCAAATTCTTTTCAACTGCATTCATAAAACGGTCAGACACATGATCACCACGAGGTTTCCATCCGGGCTGTTTGGCTAAACAAGTAGTGGTCAACGCGATATAAATAGGCAGGCAATTTCATTTAAAACTCTTTGACACTGCAATGCCTTTAAAAAAGGTGAAACAGTCAGCACACCTAACCACAGCCCACGCAAAAGCATAAATGATATAGAGGCTTATTGTTTCAAGAACAAATGAGAACAAATATAATATATTTTCACCAGACTTTTATTGCATAGTTAATATAGCACGGAATACAAAGGCTTTATCAGGCTGTATAAAGTTTGTGTTTAGTTACAACCAGGTTCGTTTATCACAAGTTTTGCGCCGATCTAAAGAATTACACTGTCAGCCGTAACAGATCTTTGTAAGCCAAGAGACTAATCTGTTGAGAAATTGCCATTGGAATGCTTAGTCAGTAGCCACGACATCTATTCAATATTGAGAGAAACAAAACCCATGAATCCCGTTAGCATATTTATATATCAATACACCTTAGACATAAATTCTTCCCCATTGCAGCCAGGAAAAGAATTTTCAAGGGGTGTTGCATTGCAACAAATATTAAATAAATGCAAGGCTAAGGACCAATAAGATTGAATTTCGTGGTCGTTTGAAGTATCCACCAATCAGAATTACAGTGTCAGATACTGAGGCGTCTGCATCCGAAGTTTTCTTCTCAGTCTCTCGTAGCTTTGCGGGTGGTCGTTTTTGACGTTTCGCGGCCCAAGTAGAGCTACTTATATACGAAAATGATGAAAGAGATACCTTTGGAACCAACGTACCTACAGACTTGCTAAAAATTTTACCATCGTACTATTGCGCCGACTCAACAAAAAACGATAAAGGCGCCTGCTCACACAGGCTTCGTGGTTTCAAAACAAAAAATATATCTACCACCATTTTCACCTGCATCTGCATTGGGCAGATATAGCGCAGGCGCAGTTCTAAGACTTTCTAGACGGGTTCTAGTGGTGCACGGCAGGAATATCTCAAAAAATTTCCACCACAACCAGGGTTCCATTTTCTGATCAAGATGACTAAATAGAATCCAACAGTATAGAATGAAAACAAAACCTGATTAGCAGCCGTTATTGCTTGAGGATTTCCTTGTTATAACAGTCTTACGAAGTGTTCGTTGTTTATGACTGCGTGTCTAGGCATTTATCAGCATACATAAATTTGTTGTTTAGCCTATAACTCATCAGACAGGGTTAAAACTAATTGTTGGATACGTCATAGAGGGAGAACCATTAATGTCATTAATTATTTAAGGTAAAATAACTGACTAATAAAGTAACCCGTACTGGGTTATGTTTATTTATAACCGATGTCAGCGACTTTCTTTCTTGCTAAAGGCTGAGTCCATATTCTCCCGCAAGAATCTGTCAAGCTGAAAAACGCATATCTTGTGCGTTTAGTTATTTTGACTAAATCCTCCTATCAAACATCTACAACATTATCTTTTACCAAAGTGACGTAATTAAGGAAAAGAAACTGTTTTCCGACTTGTACTAAGTCAGGAGCCGATTACTAGTAATCGGCTCCTGACAAAAGCCAGTGCAAGCTTGTGTAGTTCATGCTTAGAAGATTATGAATAAAGCGACAATAGATACAGGCTTTTCTTTTATCCGTATTATTTAAGAAAGTGACTGGAGGGGGAGACGAGGTTATTTGCTATTTTGGTCCTGGTAAGGCGTGGGGGTTGGGGGGGGGGTGGGGGTAAAGAGCGCTTACGGTACCTTTGATACATGACTAGCAAAAACACAGCAGATCTCGACGGTAAACAGCGGCAAGATCAAAAGCATTTTTAACCGCCTTGTCGTTAGTTATCCGGATTCTGGAATCTGAAAGCCTTTTGTTCGTGGAATCGGAAATCTTGGGCTTTGGAATCCGGAATTCAATTCAGGGAATGCGGAATCCAATTCCTGGAATCCAAATTTCAAAGGGTGGAACTGTCTTGGAGGACATTACATGGGACAAGCCTTGTCAAGTATGCTCATTTGCGTGGTGTCGAAGCCGCAGATTAATTACTACTGTACGAAGGCGTTGTATCTCTAAGTATTGCTAGGCGACAATAGTTGAGAAACATCTTAACTTTCTAAACAATGCGCAAAACGGCTTTGTTAATCCAGGACCTGGCCGTTCCAACCAATGATTTATACATATATTATAAGATTAATTGTTGCATTTGGACACTCAAAAAAAAAAAAACGACAAACGTTTAAGTTTTGACGACATGTTTTGGATACATCACTTAAAAGTCCCCTGATCCATTGTCAGTTCAAGGATATTTACAAAATTCTGGTAGTACGACGATGAATACTGATGGATCCAAAATAAAATTAAACATGTCTTCAAAACTCAAAAGTTGTAACCTATTTTTTAACGTTCAAATTGTTTGTTACTGCAGACGGATCCGCAGTATTTTGACTTTTTTTCTAGCTTTCGAATATTAGGTGAAGTTAAACTAGACCTTTTCCCCAAAGTTCCCCTAAGACTGGGGAAATAGCTCGGGTTGGACTCACCGATAAATTGCCCAAGGGAAAGAGCAAACTTGAACCCGGTTTCGCGGTAATGTCCTTGCAAACATCGACGACTGACACTTAAACGGTTTTCCACCAATTTTACCCTTCATCGGAAAATTCCAGTTTAGGTTCATACTTTTTCCTTTTAAAATTTTGGTCTTTAAGACCCCCCCCGCCTCCCAAACCCCCACCCCTTCCCATTCAGAATGTCCAGTGAGCCTCTATGAGGCGAGTACAGATATTTTCTGGACCACAGAACGAGTAATTTTTTATTGGATTTGCTGCATGCAGAGACAAATAAAACCTCCAAAAGAATTATGCTTAGAAAAAGTGATTTAGCCCTTAACTTTGCAACTTCAACGCAGAAAGGCAAAACGTCGGTCGGTCGGGTCGAACAAAGATCGTAACGAGCCGTTTTGTCTCCTGAGAGAGCTTCTCTTGTCTGAGCGTTACAAAAGGATGTTATTAAAACGGGGAACGAGCGCGGGAAACGGGAAAATGAAAAAATGGGAACAAAACTTCAGTTGAACCCAAGCCCTATCAGTAACTTCATTTCCAGTTTTCTGCTTTGTTCCCATATTTCATTTTCCGGTACCCCGTCCTCGTTCCATTTTTAGTAACACCCCGTTAGAAAACAATAGGGAGCTTAAGTAACGACGACGGCAACGTCAACGAGAATGGCAAAAAAGCAATAGGTTTAGATTGGCAAAACAACAACTCTGCACGTGCATCACGCTTTTTTGTACATTTCTTTCCCGTCACTGCACAACTTTACGTCGGGGAAAAGCCTAATTTCACGTTTTGTGGAGGACGTAGACTGCAAAACAGTCGGTTTTTTTTCTCAAAATCAGTAAAGAAATCGGTAAAGCGTGACGTAAATCTTACGCGCGCCTCAGACGCCCGTAGGGCGTGTGAGGCGAGAGAAAAATTTTTAGCGTCTCTCCCCAGTCTCGCTCTCTGTTTTCAGCCTCTTTCCAGACCTTTTGTTTGACTGCTCGCCCGTACTTGAAAACGCAAAAATACGGACTGTTCTGCAGTCTGTGGAGGACGTGAACACAAGGCAACGTATTTCTTTTTCTTTTCCTGAACTTCAATATAGTCTTTTAGATTAAACTCCAGAAAAAAAAATGCCAATATTCGACGAATAGAACAAGATGATATAAGCGCGATAAAGTAAAAAAAACTCCGAATGCTCTTCTGATCGGAGTGTTTAAAACGTGTCCCCCATTGCTCAATTTTCAGCCCAATTTCGTCACGCAAGATAAAGCACTAGGGCCGAGATTCAAAACTGCGGTGCACTGCGATTTTCAGTGGTAACGTGGCATTGATCATGAGGGTAAAGAGGGTGGAAGGTTTACGTTTACGCGAAACCTTCCATTTATTGCCTCCATTCTATTTACACTCGTAAAATTTATCTGCGTACGCACATAAAAATCACTCCCGCTTACCCGACAGTGGAAATCCACCTTCAGGGCTAGCGCTTGAAACGTCACTTTCTCAATCGCGCTATGGTGGCCTCATTTGATAATCAGGCCCAAATTTTCGCTAGTTCAACAACAACAAGAACAACAACACAATCTTTGTTCTTTAAAAAAGGTCAATGTGATCTTTGGTTAGGTAAACGAAAAGTAAAGTGCAAACTTGGTCATGTGGTACAGTGACGTTTGCCATTGACAGCAGACGTGATTCTAAATCTCTCTAATAGTTCTACAAAAATTTAACAGTCCAAAATTAAACACTTTTTGTGTAGCTTGTCGTAATTGCCGGCCAAAGGCGACTCTAATTAAGGTAAACGTTGCTTTCCTGTACTGCCATTTGTCTTGCTAACTTGCTGGCATGCAGAATCATGTTTCTTCTTTATAGGATTACGCGAAGCACTGGTACGGTTCTTGTGGGGGTCGAGGGGAAGGCGTTCTTGTAGTGGAAGGCCGCCAAATGTCCGATATACAAACTCCGGGTCTTCTCACGATCCCACATAGTAGTTAGGGCATGCGAGGTGAAGGAAACAAAAAATGGTTAATAATCCATGTAAGGCCCCGTTTATAAGGGGTAAACCTGTCTTGGGTAGAGGGAGGGTCACCCTCCAAGCCGAGTCAACTTTAGCGAGGATTTATACAAGAAAAATGTTGACCCCTTTGCCCGAGCCAACAGCACTCGGTGCATGCTCTGATTGTCTCGCCTTCATCAAGTTGACCCGGCTGGGCGAGCTAAAGTGTTTGTATGGAGAAAAGTTGGCCCGGCTAGGAGGGTGACCTTACCATCACAAAACGGTAACCCGCCCAGCCGAGCCAACGTTTTGTTTCCCAAATAAACAGTTTACTACGTTTTGCAGTGAACCGTCGTTTTGTGGCTTGCACAGGGTAGGAATATCCTACGTTTTACCGAGGACTTCGCACGTTTGACGACCTGGGCCTTAATTTTTATCTTTAAAGATGGCCTTCAATGATCCAGATATCGAAATGGTAAGATGTGACTTTATTTAACAAAAAATAATCCCTTGAGACGATATGTACTTACTGGCTATGAATAGTCTGTACTCCAGAAACTATAAAAAAGAAAAAAAGAAAAAAAAAATCTATTAAATTCGACGAAGAAAATATGGGCGATGCCGGGTATCGAACCCGGTACTTCTGCTCCGAAGGTTATAAACGTCAAAGCTGTGTGCTACGAGGACATTTAATTTCAAACGAGCAGATTTAAGACGGAATGCACCACGAGGATATATATTGAGTAATTTTAATTTTTAATGGACAAAAACCTTGTACCAGAATAATTTAAAGAATATTACTCTCTTTTTTACATTTTTCAAGGGCTTAAGGTGTAATAAATCATCTGTAGTAACACCAAATAAAATTTCTCATGGAAGTCCGAGAAAATGAATGTCAAATTTCTCAAGAATTGTGATTACACTGGTAAAATTCTGAAAATTTCATGTGCAAGATGTAACTCTGTGAAATTGGACACTCATTTTCTCGGGCTCCCATGAGAATTTTTTTTTGGTGTTACTACAGATGATTTATAACATCTTTAGCCCTTGAAAAATGTAAGAAAGAATGCAATATGCTTTAAATTATTCTGGTACAAGACTTTTGTCCACTGAAACTCAAAATTACTCAATGTCCTGGTGGATTCCGTCTTAAATTATTTAATAATTTGTTTCTCTCAGTGTATAAGCGGGAAAAAAAAAGCAAAGAAGGGCCATCGAGAATCGATCGATCGCGGATCTTGACTGTAACTTATTAACTTCTTACAAATTTATTTCTTTTAATCTAATTATCTTCGAAATGATTAATGTACTTTCATAATATTAAATTGTTGGGCTTAAAACAGAAAGAAAGGGAAAAAAGAATCTATTAAATTCGTCGGAAAAAAAAGGGCGATAGCGGGTATCGAACCTAGTACCTTCGGCTCTGAAGATAAAGCGTTAACGCCTCGCGATACGAGGACAACAGAAATACCCTTACGGACGGACGGATGGACTAACACATACGTTGACATAATGCGTATTGGCTATAAGGCCAAAACGCCGAGAGAACTATGCTTATAATGAGAATCCCATTTAAACGAGATGTCCAGCAGAAAATGAGGAAAGCAAAATGCACTACTTCACATACTTTTGACAGTAAAATTACTGGCCTTGTCATATGCAATGTAGAAGCTAGGGGCAGACCAGAGGAGAGGGTTGGGGTGGGGGGCATGTGAATGCGAGGGGGATGCTTGTTGAGAAATTAGAATTAAACCCCTAAAAGAGATCAATTTCCGCGTGGATCGGGTGCTATTTGAACCCTTAAGGAGACTGTACTAAAACAGACAACTAAGCCCTGTCAACAAGGCATCCAGATATTTTTAAAAACGGACATTCTTTTTCTCCGTTTTCAAAAAAAAAAATACTCGTCCACACGTTGCTTTTTTGAATCGTTTTGGCCCGTCCACACGAAGACGCTTAAAAGATGTAGCATCCTTACAGAGCATGCGCACTTCTAACAGGATGATAATGATGATGACGTATGACGTCCATCCGTAAACGATAAGCAGGCATTTTCAGAAATCTGCACTCTGGGGACCATAAACGCCGTTTACGCGTGGAATTGAAAGGGAGAGGATGATTTACTCTCTTAATTTATTCTTGAAGGAAGGCTAAAACCGACAATATGTCGGTTTTAAGAAATATCCGGATACGCCTGCAGTAGGATTAACAGGATTAAGAGCTACAATGATTCTCATTTATTACGCTAAAGATATTGACATCATATGCTGTATACTCTTTTTCTCTCCACAATCATTCATTATTTTTTATCTTTTAAACTACAAAATTCTCCCCTTCTCTAACAGGCAAAACTAGCCAATAAAACGATAAACACCTGTACTACCTGTAGCCAAATACCATCTCAGTACATTCAAAAACGAAAGTGTTATAAACCATGAACTAAGGGTATTTACTGGAATACTAAGAGCCTTACATCGGCAAAAAATAAGAATGTTTGGCCTGAGCCAGAAAACAATATTCTTATACGAAAAAGATTGTTTTAAACACAGGATGATGGTACTTGGTTTGTTTGATATAATTCTTTACGCGTCATTCTAAGCGATACCTTTATGGATAAAACTATGGCTTTCTCTCCTGAACACCATCAAACAGACCAAAATCTGCAATTTCTACCCCTAGGGCCACAGGGAGAAGACGAGCATCCCCGCCTTTTTTATATGGGAGTCACCTCTCTCAGCCCTCCACCCGGGGAAGCAAGGATTGTAAATGACTGATGTTGCTTGGACCGATAGAATAGGTTCCACGTATTCGGCAATAAGCACTACTCTACTAGAAAGCCTTCCGTACATGTCTCCGTACTCTCGATTTAGCTTCATAGCTTGACTCGTCCCCAGTCGTCTTCGTGTAACGCGCACGGCGGGAGCAGGAGGTGATGGGAAGGGAGAAGACAGGAAGACTCCCTTCCTCGCCTTCCTCCTTCCCATCACCCCCGCGTGTCCTTAGGGAAAGGTTGACATAGACGACTGGGGACGAGTCAGCTCAATAGTTATGATGCCAAAAAAAGATACAGGTGATATAAGCGAGTTTCTAATACTAACTTATCCTTGTTTTAGAGCGGTTTTCACTTGACTGTCGTAAAACCAAAACCAAAGTAAATACACTAGCCAACCAAAGGGCGTAGTAAAACCAAAACCAAACCAATTCCTCAATTACTTTCGACAGTCAAGTGAAAACCGCTCTAAGGACAAAGATGATTCAAGTACTTGTAAAGAGTAAGTAACAAAGATGCTACAAATGGGCAAAAATTGTGCCTTCGGTAAATAACTAGCGGTTGGTTTAAACACACAAGGCAAGCATACGCACGTTAGAAGTTGGAAAAATCACACGGTCCAGAGGAGTTTAGTTGGTTCTTAGAGCTTAAGCAACGACGACGGCGACGACAACGAGAATGGCAAAATAGGTTTAGACTGGCAAAACAACAACTTTTCACGTGCACCACGCTTTTTGGTAAATTTCTTTGCCGTCACTGCCATCGATTATGACATGAAAGTGCCTACTTTCACGTTTTGTTGAGGACGTGAACGCAAGACATCGACGTCCTTTTCCTCATCCTGATCTTTGTTACAGTCTTTAGAATTCAACTTCAGGAAAATTTGCCAACATTTGACGAAAAAAAATCTCATATTTCATCTCATCCAGCAGCGATCTTCAGAAAATATTCTACACGGGAAACACATGCCAGCTAAATCAGTTCATCCGCAACCATTTTCAAAAAGGCAAGCGGCTTAAAACCATTATGTTCGTGCTACAGAGATCACATTCCCGCGTGAGCTTACTGAGGCGGGCACTATTGGGAAAGGTACCAGGCTCCAACCAAGCCTCTGTTTCAAAGCGAGGCTAAGTGCGAAGCTGTTGATATGAAAATGTTTTCTTATTCTCAGGCAAATAAAACTCATTTTCACAAGAAAGGTTGTGCACTTAGCCTCGTTTAGAAAATGAGAGTTTTTGGAATTTGGACAAATGGCCTATTGAACTCTTGCTTCCCAGATCGCAATAACTGTCACATTTCACATTGCAACGCATCTAATGGATAAAGCGGAAAAAAGAGTTTACCGTCTGGCATTACACTATTACTCCCATGACAAAAATATCTATACTGACAATTTTTCTCGCAAAACCCAACATAGATACCAAGAGATTATGGCAGAAGTCGAGTAAAAAAATCGCTCAATTTCTACTGCTGCTGCTGAAAGGAGTTCAAGTTATGACGGCCACGGCAACGATAGCGTCAAAAAAGCAATAAGTTGCAAAACAACAACTTGCACATGCACTGCAGGACTACCACGTGAAAATGCCTATTTTCAAGTTTAATGAAGAACGCAAACAAACGAAGACAAATCTTTCTTTCTCTTTCTTTCCTTCGGTATCACTCACTCACTCATCCTCTTCTGATCCAGGCTGGGACATAAGGCTCAAGGGTTACGGTTTCTATGAATTTCACTCCAGGAGAGTTTGCCCATTTTTGACAAGTAAGCGAGTTGGAATAATCGTGCTGAAGTAGTCAATTCCTAAGTGGCGTTTTCGTCTGACGAAGACGGTAGGGTTCGATTGGCTGTGCCCAAGTTATGGAATGCTCTTCCGCGGGAGCTTCGCGATATTCCAAACTTGCATACTTTTAAGAGCAATCCTAAGACGTATCTTTTTAAGTTTGCTTATGGTTGAATATTTTAATTGTTACATATCGATACTTTAGATTTTTATGGCGGAAGTGTATATATTTTTATTGTTTTGCTTATCGTAAATTGGTTTGTATTTTTTTTTTCATGCTTTTATTATGCGCATTTGATCATTTTTATGAATACCTGCGCAATATAAGTGATTAAATTATTATTTTATAGCGCGCAACCTGAAAGGCTCACTTCGGATCCCGCGTAGAACTTTCTAGTTCGTTGCTAAATGTTTTAGGACAAGGAGATGCCAAAACATTCCAGAAAAGAAGCAGTTCTCCAAGTTCTAAAAGCAGCTTGTAAATTGCCCCGATTAAGAAAGACTATGAAGCAAGTCAGTGAACTAAAGTATTCTACCCATAAGCAAATGGGAAAAAGGTTTAAAAACGCAGGCTAATGGAAAAACAAACAAACAAACAAAACAAAAAGATGATCACGTGATCCCCTCTCATTGAATGAAACCTGCTCGTATCCAGGGCGTCATGTATATTTGCTTTAGGCATAGATCAATAAGTATGAAATGACAAATTGAAAGCGATGTACATCTGTAGGTCCTATTCGTAGCAAAAAACATATATGTTATGTATTCCTCCTTATTAAATCTGCAGTTAAGTACCGTATTTCCTCGAATAATAGCCGGGGGCAATTATTTCTTCTTTCGCACAAAAAGGGGGCGATTATTCGAGGGAAGGCGCTTGTTTGAGGGAGGCACTTTTTTCAAATATTGCTCACTGGAAGTCGTGACCTAAAAATTTTGTTTTATCTTCCCGTTAAATCAAAAAATAATCACATCAAATAGAATAAAAATGGGCTTTTTAAGTGTCCCAACTTAAGTTTCTTGATTAATTTTCATAGCTTGAATCGAGCGACTGAATCGTCACTAATCAGTTTTGCTGCCGCGATCACAGGATAAAAGGAAGAAAGGATGGCGAGAGGAGCGGGGGGAGGCGATTATTTTAAATATTCCGTCAAAGGGGGGCGATTATTCGAGGGACGGCTATTATTCGAGGAAATACGGTATACAGACCTCCGGAAATTTTGCGATCCATCTTTACAGACCTAACAGATCATAATCATCATGCGCACACGCGTTGTCCTGGCAAGACAATTCCTCATTCAACCACCTTTAAAAACCTTCGGTTGGATTGAAAACTAATTCGTCTTAAAAGGAACACATACAAGTTAATTGAAACCTGCAACGCTAGAAATAACATTAGTCTGAAGTCTGAAATATCATCCGTCTCTTCGGAGCGGGCGAGCATTGCAAGACAGACTAGAAATAACATATACTAGCCTCCCACACAGGCGTTTTTAGGGGAGCTCGTTTTACATCCCTCCCCACAAACGAGCTCCCCTAAAAACGCCTAAAAATATACCCACTTAAGCAAATAATCAGCTCTGCGGCTTTCAACCAGCTGTCAGTCCTTTTCATTTTACATCTATTATACAAAGTTGCCTTCGTTAAAACTTAGCGAGAAAGAGGAAAATGATATGCCTTGCTATTTTTACACCATATTTTTCTTGAATCTAGCTTCTCATTTGTAATGTTGAAAGAAAATTCTAGACAAAATTCTTTACGGTAAAAGACGAATTAAAAACAAGACATGAAAACAAAATGCTAATTTTTCCCCTCATTAATCTTTTCTCGGAAAGGAATTAAATGAAGACACTCTTCAAGGAAATGATTGTCTATACAATCTCAAAGATCAGCCAATCATGAGAAGAAGACTAAGCAGTACACAAATACAGCCGTTTGGTTTAATAAGAGGTAGAAATCTGACCCTTCAGTATCACGTTTAAGAACTTCTAACCTCAGTTAGCAAGGCTCAGGCTGTTATCTACAACTAGAGGGGAAAACGCCACTTCCGTCGAACACAAAAAGATGCAAGCGAAAGCGAGTATGGCGATGCAAGTTTCTTATATCCGGCATATTAGTCGAGATGGTAAGTAAAGCGATCGAGTCCAGGGTTTTTTCTCCGTACAAAAGTTCACAACTACTGGAACACTTCGAAACAGTGCAGTTCAATTCAATTGCTAACATAGTGTCACAAGGATTTTTCGTAAGAAGTAAATGGATGTGACACACCGGCAGGGTTTTCGTATGAAGATATTTCGGTGCAACCAAGAAGAGTAACGTTTACCTTTCCTACCACTTTTACAGTCTCACAGCAGAGAGGTTTTCTTTAACGGAATGAATATTTATTCAAAAATCTTTAGGAGTAAAATCACTTTCATGTAAATGAGAGGAGAGTGTACAGTTCACGTCCCACGTTACTGTCACATTGTCGCAAGGAGTTTTCGTGTTACGAAGTACACGATCTAATTTTAAAGGGATGAACCCCTCACTGCTGGAAGTCGCCGATTATTTAAATAGTGAAAATAAACAATCCAAAGATCACAAAAACTACGCAGGGTTCTGTGTACAGCGATTTCAATTTTTCTGGAGCGGCAAACCTATTTTTTATTGGAAGGAAGACGGATAAAGGCCGAACAGCCCAGCTATGAAAAAAAAATTCTTTTCGGTATGGGCACATAGACAAAACTATATTCTTTACAAACACTTACACGGTTACGCCAAAATAATAATTGTATTTTAAGAGCCGCGATACACAGCAGCAAAGTCGTATGTGCAATTAGCTGGAGGCGGACAAACATTTGAAAGTGCATCACCTTTCCGAAACTTCAAACCATATTTCAGGGACTTTATCTATAACTAACTATCGACACCTGATCTTTAGAAGTGAAGAAAAAACCAGGCTAAGGGGTGTTTTCTGTTGAAATTCAAATATTAGGCTGGCAACCCTAGGTCAGCGTTTGACTTCATTTAAAGACAAATACGGCGGAAATACAGTATTACGTCACGGTAACTGCATTTACTAACGAAAGTTTTCTCGCCTTTATGTTGCCCTTATTCTTGTTTAAGCTCTGAAGATACTACTAGGAAGACTGGTGTACGTGGAGTGACTTGCCATAGATGCCGCAGAAATAAGTGAAATAGTAAAAACCGAGTAACGTAATCATGCCCGGAAAGTGAAAATTCCCTCTTCACTGCAAGTGAGTTCTTCAATCAGTTGCAACAGTACATACTTTACGAGAATGTATACAACTTCATCTCTTATACTCTAAGTTATTTTTCTGCCCCCGGTTCCTCTTGGGAAGTTCAGGATAACTTACCGCTTTTTGTTATCAAGTTTTATTTTGAAATTCGTTGCACTTGTCCCTTGAAGCCTTCAGCAAACAAGATCGTTTTGTTTCTTTTTTCAATACAGCTGCTCAAGTGTGCGTAAGGAAAACATTGGATGCCGAGATGACACGTGGTACAAAAAACGTCAAATTTGACAGGCAATAATTCCAGAAGTTTACATCGCCAAAATGGCCATGCCTTAAACAGTCCTAGCAGCAAGAAACAACAACCGTAGGTTCTATCCAAGCCTCCAGACTGATGAAATCTGTATTCGTACGGGGCAACGGCTGTGCGGACACCCCTGGGACACAGTCGCCGCGAGTTTTAAAGCGATGCGCGCAAGTCACACAGGAAACGCGTGTCTTTCTCCCTTGCGAGTATCGTTCTGATTTTTCCCGTTTCATTATTTTCCTTTTGCGTATGAGACGCGGGCCAGGTAGTAAATTGATCGGAAAACATCGCTTGCTGGAGAAGTCAACGATAAACTGAGATAAAGAACAACAGAGCTTATCGTCGCTGCTTGGCAAATTGGTCGCCAATTAGTCATGCACATGAAAATGCGACAACGGAACAGTCCTGAATTGCATGACCCATCTTTCCACATGGATGACAAAAAATGTTTTCAAACTGATTTTGGCCCTTAGATATGTTTAATTAACAATTCTAAACTTTAATTTCTTGAATTTTGGCCGTCCAAAAACTTCTTTTCTTCTCGAGAAATGTCCCAGAGAATTGTTTTGTGTTTTTTGAATTCAGCGATGTATTTGCCTGTAAGAAACGTACGGCAAAGCAAATGAAGATTGTGAAGATGATTAGGGAGTTGTCGAGAACAAAAATCCTTCATATTTGCCGCCATATTGTTATTAGGCCATTCCGGCCCGAGTTCCCCCGTGCCACTGTTTCAAAGAGAGGCCATTGATCGGAAGCCATTGATCGGAAATCGAAGCCATTGATCGGAAATGTTTTTAATTCTCTGGCAAATGAAACTCATTTTCACATAAAAGGTTTTGCGCTTAGCCTCGTGGTTTGGGAACTCAAAAAAAACTACATTTTTTCAAATCATTCTACGTCATACTTGGCCCCGCGATAGGACGGACATTTTTGGAGGCAAAACTGCGTGTTTTGAAGACGAAAAAACAGGTTTTGCAAGATTCTGACGAGTTTAAATTTCGAATACATATATTATACATACTGAAAAAAAGGTGTCATACACACTTTAAACAACATCAAAGGTTGGAAAGTTAACAGTAGCCACACGAGGAATAGAGGATAGGCAACGACAACGTGACTGAACCTCACAACTGCTCACTCTAACAGTAAGTACAATATAATTCTACTAGATGACTCTACTAATTTGACGCCATATTCGCCCAATAAAAAACATAAATAAAGACTTGACCCAGTTGTTGGCGCTTCGACTTTCAATTTCAAAATTCTACAGTGAGACTATTAAAAAGAACAGCTACCGAGTAAAACACACCTGATCACAGAAAATGTAAATCTAATTTAAAACACTTTTAATCGTGTACTTTTATTAAATTCGCACTTGTACTTGATACAAAGGAATTAGGACCCTTTTTAGAGCATGCAGCTCCTTAGTTAAGTGCAAGAACACTTTCTCGTGTCTGTATTCCTGAGTTTCTCCAAACAAAGATATCTTTTTAGCTTAATGTCTAATATGTGCGGAAAAGGGCAAGACCAGGTTTGCACGCAACTGCAAAGTCTGCGATGTTTCGCCTGCTTGCAAAAAATCGCAAAATTGCAAGCGCAAACCTTGACATATCACCAATTCTTTGGCCTGAAACCGTTTTAAGGCAATGGATTTACCGTGATAGATAGATAGATAGATAGATAGATAGATAGATGGAAACTTTATTAAAGTGTCAAAGCCGTCTAGCCAGGGAAAAAAGATATCCCTTACTAATTTGGGTGTCGTGGGCGCTTAATTCAAATTTGGGATAGGAGGAAATTCGAATTTAGCGTCAGCCTAAAGTGAAGAGGGCCCCGCCCAGCCAATTTTATCCAAATGGAAGCCAGATAGATAGACGTTTATGTTGTAACATGATTAAGCCTGCATGTTCGAAGCAACATTTAGTACCTACGTCAAAAAAAAAAAAAAAATGGGGGGAGGGGGGGGTAGCCTACGTAGCAATATTTCAGGTAAAGGGGTGAGGAAAGGGCTGCTTGAATGGGAGAGGCCATGAGTGCAAAATTTACTAAGGTCGCGTATTGGAGGATAGCAACTGCTTGTAAGATACGGTGGTGTAAAGATATTGACACGCTTTCGAGTCACAAGAAAACTGTTTCGAGCCAGGTTGACGAAATGTTGAGAGAATACATCCGCCACCGATAAGGTAGAGCTGTTTTTGAGAGAACCAATCAAGTGACTCAAGGACGACGTAATAGCATAGATAATTCAAGCAGAATCCTTAACACGTGCGTTGAGTTGGTTGCAGGCACTGAGTTTATTCTACATTAAAGAAATAGGTAAGTATTAAGCAAATATTGACAGTCGTTTATAAACAAATCCGATTTTTATAGCAGGATGGAGTCAAATTGTGAGCCCAAGTAACAGCTTTGTTTTAGACGCAATGCAGATGCGATAATGTCGCTGTTTAACACATCCACAACTGGATTTTCGGGAAAAAGCTGGTCAAACAATCTCGTCTGAAATCATCTAAAAAGTTTACGCGACAAAACAAAAGAAAAAAAAGAAATGTAGCTCACTTAGGTTTCATTGAACGGAGCGCGAATGTCAGGCATATTTATTTAACGGTTACCAAATCATATAACATAAATCGAGTATGTATTCACTTTAGCAACAGTATCCTTTCACTTTCAATGACGCGTTTCCCAATTCTTCTACGAGAACGCTTATAAGAATACCTAACTTAAATGACCATTAACCCAACACAAACTAAAAACGGATGAAAAAGCCCAACAAAGTTCAAAAGTAGGCTTATCTATGCAGAGTGGAAAGTCTTAAGATTGAACCGAACGATGGATACGTAGAAAGAGGGCTTCGTAGTCACTGATCTTGTTTTAAAAAAATAAAACATAATAACACAATAAAATGATCATAACGGCAATTTTCAGTGTCTTAATGGTGGGCTCCAACGTGCATTAGTAAGACCTTACCTCCACAAGCCTCGATGGTAAGGGACTCGGTGCATTTGCATATATAAAACAAAACACTTTTAACACAAGTTATAACTGTTCACAACTCTTGTTTTTTGCAGCAATTTTGAAGATGTCCAGCTCACCACAGAACGGAAATGTAAGTTAACTTTGTGAGTTTTAATTTTAGTATTAATGTAGTACATCTATCACCTAATCGTTGTTTTCATAAACCATCACTACCTGTGTACTCTTCGACAAAATCAAATAATGATATTTCAACAAATCGAAAATACACTTTAAGAAAAATAATACTTGACAAATTGAAAGTACAATGTGAGCTTTGAACATTTCTCTTTTTAAGCCTATGAACAAAAGTCAGAAAAGACTATAAAAGTAAACCAACCAAACACAAAACTGAGCTGACCTACAAAATTGAAAGTTTGACCATCAGAATGTCAAACTGAGAATGGCCGCTTGAATTTGCCTGATCTTAAAAAACAACTCGATAACTGCAATCTATGTCCAGCCTTGCTATTGTGCACACCACACCATACCAAACAACTTGTTGCCATTTGCTCTATCGAATTGCTTCACCTGTACCAGTTTTATATTAGGCTGTCTCGGGGCACTACAGCTTGGACATTAAAATGTATTCTTTCACGCTTAGGATTGACCAGGGCCTAAAATTCAACAACATTTTCAACTTAATCTTTGCAAAATACTGAAATACAGACAACAGCAAGCACTGTTGAAGACGTCTCATTTAAAAGATCATCGCAACAGATGATTTGGGCACTGATGTTACAGTGAATTATCATCACTTGTCTCCATTACTGACTCTGGCAGCGAACACGTTAAGAGGTCGACCTTGTGATATTTAGACGGTACTCAGCTACCCTGAGATATTAACTTTACACCTTTTACACAGTGAGTAACTTGGCACAACTAAACCGTTTTTAACTCTCACAAAAATAGAAAACAACAGTCCTGAACCGATGCACTTTGTTACATACTTACTTTTACTGAACTGAAACATATTAAAGGAAAAAAAATAATGTACCCTCACAAAACAGAAACTGGACAAAGAGAAACAATGGTCACTACCTCCCCCTGTTTTGCTCTCTGGAGTTATTTTTTCCTGTCTAAAAATGTTTAATTTTGTTCCCAGAAATTATGGTAATAAACATAGTACCCCCGCCCCCACCTCCTCCTCCTACCTTTCGTTGCACTCTTTTCTAGCCAAAAAGCTGGCGTAAACAAAATATTTCAAGACAGATAGCATTTCGCTGAAAAAGTTTAGTTTAAGTGCTGACATAAGTTGGTTTCTTTATATCTCCCTTTCAGCTTGTGCAAGCCGCCAACCGTAACAACGAGTAAGTCAGTATTTCGGTGCAAGCAGTGTTATTTTCTGTTAATCATTCTTAATGTTGTTATTTACTCTGAATTTATATCCTCACTGCAATACCTTGGTGTGTAAAGCACATGTGTTATAGTCTGCAGTGTTCTTACTTGGTGACAATTTTTTTGTCTAGTTCTAGTTACAGACAAATGGTGCATGAAGTACAGTTGCTGGCATACGTACCAAATAGCCTGGATCAGGTATTCGATCAAGTACACCCAATGAAGTTTATTCTAGTACAAACATCATGTGATGAGTATAAATACAGCTTATTCTGGCCTAGAACGATTAATGACTGGAACAGTTTACCGCCAAATACCATAAACGTGACCTCAATAAGTAATTTTAAAGCTGGTGTAAATAATTATATCTGTGCTTAAGTTTTAGTTTTATTAACTTAATTATTAACTGATTGTTATTTATTTCATCATTACTATACCACAATTATTTATTACCTTATTTGCACATATTTATTTGTTCATTTTTATTCTAGTACTTTGCACTGGAATTTGCTAGATGTCCTTAAAGGATTTTGCAAATAAATCATGTAGATGTAGAAACTATTATAAACGCATTCAAATTGCAACAGTTTGTGTCAATTATAGCTTCCTCTCTGTGTGATCAGACGCTTGCAATGATTAGATGACCAGAAACAGGTGGCTCGTTTGTTTGAACTAATTTTTAAGGTCATGGCCTACAATTATCAGATAAATGAGATGGCAAACAGCTTAAGCTAGCCAGCCAGCTCTCATATCTCTCTCTGGTATGAGACCAGATATGGTTTGTGTGACCTTGTATGATGGGTCCAATTTTTGTATCTTTTTTTTCTTATTGTGCAAATTGAACTAAATAGGCTTAAACCTTAACTTTTATGCACATGCATGAGAAGCTGCACTGAATCTATACTGTACAAGATCTCAGTCCAATATTTATGAACTGAATACCGAAAGCAAGGAGGGTATTTTTGTATTCCTCACAAGAATATGCCTGCAGTTAGTATGGACTGTTATATCAATCATATTTACCAAAACTGTGAAGGTGCTATTCTCTTCTTTCATCCTTAACTTTTCTTATTGAAGGAGATTTTTTCAAGACTTTGGTTACAGGTGCTGCAAGCTATCTAAATCATAACTAGAGCACATCCAATTTGTGTGTGTTCATAGTAGTGACTCAGATTTTAACTCAGGTTATGGCCTCTGTCATAATAAGGTTAAAAAAAAAAAAAAATCTGCCATTCATTATTGTCAGTAAAACATGGACTTTGTATACTGAAATTGTTTATTACCTTATTGTAGGTGCCTGGACATGAAAGGAATAGAGAAAGGTAACAAAATTCCACAAAATAACTATTAATTAATGTTGGCAAGCATTAACCTGTAAGCCTGCAATCACTGTGGTTTACTCCATGTGGTATTTCCTTATTTAGCACTGTGCCTTAGTGAATTCACACAAAAGGTAGTTGTGAAATTACTAGCAGTTCAGTTTTCTTCATATTTTGTGATATAAATGTCTTCAAAGCAATTTTAATCATGCAAAAATCATGCAATACCTTGTCTGCAGTCTTCTTACTTGGTGACAATTTTTTTGTCTGGTTCCACTTACAGACGAGTGGTGTATCAAGTACAGTTACTAGCATACATACCAAATAGCCTGGATCAGGTATTCGAAAGAAACTATTATAAACACATTCAAATCGCAACAGTTTGTGTCAATTATAGCTTCCTCTCTGTGTGATCAGTGGCCTGCAATAATTAGATGACCAGAAACAGGTGACTCGTTTGTTTGAACTAATTTTTAAGGTCATGGCCTACAATTATCAGATAAATGAGATGGCAAACAGCTTAAGCTAGCCAGCCAGCTCTCATATCTCTCTCTGGTATGAGACCAGATATGGTTTGTGTGATCTTGTATGATGGGTCCAATTTTTGTACCTTTTTTTTTCATATTGTGAAATTGAACTAAATAGGCTTAAACCTTAGCTTTTATGCACATGCATGACAAGCTGCACTGAATCTATACTCTACAAGATCTCAGTCCAATATTTATGAACTGAAAACCGAAAGCAAGGAGGGTATTTTTGTATTCCTCACAAGAATATGCCTGCAGTTAGTATGGACTGTTATATCAATCATATTTACCAAAACTGTGAAGGTGCTATTCTCTTCTTTCATCCTTAACTTTTCTTATTGAAGGAGATTTTTTCAAGACTTTGGTTACAGGTGCTGCAAGCTATCTAAATCATAACTAGAGCACATCCAATTTGTGTGTGTTCATAGTAGTGACTCAGATTTTAACTCAGGTTATGGCCTCTGTCATAATAAGGTTAAAAAAAAAAAAAAATCTGCCATTCATTATTGTCAGTAAAACATGGACTTTGTATACTGAAATTGTTTATTACCTTATTGTAGGTGCCTGGACATGAAAGGAATAGAGAAAGGTAACAAAATTCCACAAAATAACTATTAATTAATGTTGGCAAGCATTAACCTGTAAGCCTGCAATCACTGTGGTTTACTCCATGTGGTATTTTCTTATTTAGCACTGTGCCTTAGTGAATTCACACGAAAGGTAGTTGTGAAATTACTAGCAGTTCAGTTTTCTTCATATTTTGTGATATAAATGTCTTCAAAGCAATTTTAATCATGCAAAAATCATGCAATACCTTGTCTGCAGTCTTCTTACTTGGTGACAATTTTTTTGTCTGGTTCCACTTACAGACGAGTGGTGCATCAAGTACAGTTACTAGCATACATACCAAATAGCCTGGATCAGGTATTCGAAAGAAACTATTATAAACACATTCAAATCGCAACAGTTTGTGTCAATTATAGCTTCCTCTCTGTGTGATCAGTGGCCTGCAATAATTAGATGACCAGAAACAGGTGACTCGTTTGTTTGAACTAATTCTTAAGGTCATGGCCTACAATTATCAGATAAATGAGATGGCAAACAGCTTAAGCTAGCCAGCCAGCTCTCATATCTCTCTCTGGTATGAGACCAGATATGGTTTGTGTGATCTTGTATGATGGGTCCAATTTTTGTACCTTTTTTTTTCATATTGTAAAATTGAACTAAATAGGCTTAAACCTTAGCTTTTATGCACATGCATGACAAGCTGCACTGAATCTATACTCTACAAGATCTCAGTCCAATATTTATGAACTGAAAACCGAAAGCAAGGAGGGTATTTTTGTATTCCTCACAAGAATATGCCTGCAGTTAGTATGGACTGTTATATCAATCATATTTACCAAAACTGTGAAGGTGCTATTCTCTTCTTTCATCCTTAACTTTTCTTATTGAAGGAGATTTTTTCAAGACTTTGGTTACAGGTGCTGCAAGCTATCTAAATCATAACTAGAGCACATCCAATTTGTGTGTGTTCATAGTAGTGACTCAGATTTTAACTCAGGTTATGGCCTCTGTCATAATAAGGTTAAAAAAAAAAAAAATCTGCCATTCATTATTGTCAGTAAAACATGGACTTTGTATACTGAAATTGTTTATTACCTTATTGTAGGTGCCTGGACATGAAAGGAATAGAGAAAGGTAACAAAATTCCACAAAATAACTATTAATTAATGTTGGCAAGCATTAACCTGTAAGCCTGCAATCACTGTGGTTTACTCCATGTGGTATTTCCTTATTTAGCACTGTGCCTTAGTGAATTCACACAAAAGGTAGTTGTGAAATTACTAGCAGTTCAGTTTTCTTCATATTTTGTGATATAAATGTCTTCAAAGCAATTTTAATCATGCAAAAATCATGCAATACCTTGTCTGCAGTCTTCTTACTTGGTGACAATTTTTTTGTCTGGTTCCACTTACAGACGAGTGGTGCATCAAGTACAGTTACTAGCATACATACCAAATAGCCTGGATCAGGTATTCGAAAGAAACTATTATAAACACATTCAAATCGCAACAGTTTGTGTCAATTATAGCTTCCTCTCTGTGTGATCAGTGGCCTGCAATAATTAGATGACCAGAAACAGGTGACTCGTTTGTTTGAACTAATTTTTAAGGTCATGGCCTACAATTATCAGATAAATGAGATGGCAAACAGCTTAAGCTAGCCAGCCAGCTCTCATATCTCTCTCTGGTATGAGACCAGATATGGTTTGTGTGATCTTGTATGATGGGTCCAATTTTTGTATCTTTTTTTTTTCATATTGTGCAAATTGAACTAAATAGGCTTAAACCTTAGCTTTTATGCACATGCATGACAAGCTGCACTGAATCTATACTCTACAAGATCTCAGTTCAATATTTATGAACTGAATACCGAAAGCAAGGAGGGTGTTTTTGTATTTCTCACAAGAATATGCCTGCAGTTAGTATGGACTGTTATATCAATCATATTTACCAAAACTGTGAAGGTGCTATTCTCTTCTTTCATCCTTAACTTTTCTTATTGAAGGAGATTTTTTCAAGGCTTAGGTTACAGGTGCTGCAAGCTATCTAAATCATTACTAGAACACATCCAATTTGTGTGTGTTCATAGTAGTCACTCAGATTTTAACTCAGGTTATGGCCTCTGTCATAATAAGGTTTTAAAAAATAATAATAAAAAAATCTGCCATTCATTATTGTCAGTAAAACATGGACTTTGTATACTGAAATTGTTTATTACCTTATTGTAGGTGCCTGGACATGAAAGGAATAGAGAAAGGTAACAAAATTCCACAAAATAACTATTAATTAATGTTGGCAAGCATTAACCTGTAAGCCTGCAATCACTGTGGTTTACTCCATGTGGTATTTCCTTATTTAGCACTGTGCCTTAGTGAATTCACACGAAAGGTAGTTGTGAAATTACTAGCTGCTCAGTTTTCTTCATATTTTGTGATATAAATGTCTTCAAAGCAATTTTAATCATGCAAAAATCTTTCAATCTGACAGAATACAGGGAGGTTCTCATAACAAATTGACTCTTATTATGCACACAGTAATGCAGATTTGAATTTGATACTGGCTGCAGCAACGACTGACAGATTCATGTTTCAATTAATCAATTCCTTAATGAAACCTATGGGGGTACGCTTTACCTGGCATGACTGTAAAGTGCCCACATTATTAAAAACCAACCCACTCAAGCACCCACACACTCAACACTAACCTTGCAACAGATAGAGATCATTTCACCTACATTATTTTTCATTCAAAATATTTCTCCATTTCTGAGTGGGTTAAATACCCTGGATAATAATATTCTTCTAGATATAGTATCGACAAATTTGGAAGATGCTTGCCAATAAATCTTACTGACCTCACTTTATTGTACTGATATCTAAGATATTTACAATGAATACTGAAAAAATTATTGAGTAAAGGTTACTTAAGATATGAAGAATTATACAGATCTCAGTGGGTGCTACATATTGTGGGAGGCAGCGTGGCCAAGCGGTTAGAGTGCTGGACTTGTAATTTGAATGCCCAGAGTTCAATTCCACCCATGAATGCCAGCTGGATTTGTTCATGGTAGTCCCGAGTTCAACTCCTCAACCCTGCTTGTAAAAAGCCAACTGGTTTGCCTCCAGCCAGTTGGGATTCTTAACCCTGTTATGTTTGATTAAAATTATTTGTTTCAGGCATTTCCTCAATAACAGTCCCACTAACATTAGTGCTATAAATTCTGACAAGGGACGTAAACAACAGGCATTATTATTATTATTATTATTATTATTATTATTAAATTTTTATTATTATTATTATTATTATTATTATCATCATCACCCTCCTCAATCGATCTGCATAACATTCTTCATATCACACTTAGCATAAAACAATAATGCTAAATATTGTCACTTTCACTTAAGTCAGTTTTTAAAAAATTCCCAATTTTCCCCTAACAATAATAAAATTATTACACTGTATGCTTAGTGCTGTTAAACTTTAATTGTGTGCCATTCAGAGACTGTGTTTTATTTAACCATCCCTCATTTCAAATTTATTATGGCAAGAAATATGAGGGCACTAGCTTCTCCATCACTCTGAGATTCTTCCTATTTTTATCAGGCACTGACTAGAAAATACCAAAAAGTTGGGCATCAATGAGCAGATGCTTGCCCTATCCCTTCCTACAGCATGCTGTGCACCTCTTTAACATTTTTCTGTGGACATCCATGTACTGGGTATACAATAACGCCTAGAGGCCTGTGTTCCTTCACCCCTTTTAGCAAAGATTAACTAGCCTGAACCATGCTCTCCCTATATCTCTATAAGAAAAAATTAACAAAAAAATGCCCGATCGCGTGTCAGCAGTACAAAAACAAAAGCTCGATCTTTGTCATCTTGCCAATAAGATTCTTTTCATCTCTACAAATAATACTAAGGGTTCAAAGAGAATGTTGCCTCTAATTTGTAATCTCAAAATGTCATTAGGTTGACTAGAATCTCCTGACCATTGATATCTGGTTTCTGATTATTATTGTTTTTCCTTAGCAGAGAAAATCATCTATGGGCAGGAATCCCCATGAGCGTAGAGGTACAGACTTACATTAGAACTGATGTAAATACATTAATATTAATAAATAGAATAGAAATCAATTAAAATTATCATACACAACCAGTACTTATATTAATAGCTGCCTTAAAAAAATTACCTCTTATAAATATTATCTTATCTTATTAATTATCTCTTATAAAATAATTAAGTAGTACATGTAGTCACACTGCAGGTTCAACAGTAAATAATATTATTATTCTAGCTCTAACACTTTATAGACCTCTCTTTAATTTACATGAAAAGCATACATGTGGCTCATATCTGGAGTTCTGCCTCTGATGTTAAACACTGATGGGCAATTTAATGTTACATCACAACAGGTCTATTCAAAAGCATATTAATCAATACACACACAAACTTAAAAGGAGACCTATAAACCTGTTACCTCGCCAAAATGCTGGTAAGTCAGAAAGTACTGACAAAATGGTTGAAAACTGGCCATATTATAAGAAAAAGACATGACTAGAAAAAAAAAAAAAAAAAAAGAAAATATTATGAACACACTCTGATTTCTGGTCAGCAGAAAAACCTGTAATGTACTTGGTGTAACACACACAGATCAGAATTACCCTCTGTAATTTAAGGTCAAACTATCTCAGAAGAAAAAGCACTTGGGAACAGAAAATTGAAAGGAAAAACAGGTTGCACATAAATGAATAACTCAAATAATGTACAGTTTTGTATGTGGTTCAGTCTGCTAAAAGCAACTTGCAGGTAAAGTACCTTTTTGAGTGGTGTCAAATAAGCCTATATTTAAGGCTATCTTGATTGAAGGGTTGGAAAGACTGTTTTTTGATTCACTAATGCTTCATCAGACTCCTGTTTTCATTTGAAATATTGTACACTAGAAAAACAAAAATTATGTACAATGAAAGTACTTTTAACATGAGAGATTTATTCCAAACAGTTCATTACAAGCTTTCGTTCTTTTCTCAGCTGCATTAA
The DNA here is from genome assembly GCA_964035705.1 of Porites rus. Taxonomy (NCBI): domain Eukaryota; kingdom Metazoa; phylum Cnidaria; class Anthozoa; order Scleractinia; family Poritidae; genus Porites; species Porites rus. The sequence continues at coordinate 25,404,805 of OZ037997.1, read as the reverse complement.
TCTACGAGGCCACACCGTCCCTGATAAATTGGGTAAGTTGCACTCCACAAAAGTATGGTTACTATACATTAATTGTGTACTAACAGAGTACATGCATGAAAAAAAACACTCTGCTGACTGCAGAATCGCTAATATAACATATAATATATGCCTGAGTGGCAAGCTGTAAAATTGACTTTCTTTGCACCCTCACTGGGTAGCTTGGGTATGTGGGTGACCCTTCTACCTGGGATAACTGTCTCCAAATAAATGGGACCTTAGTCTTAACTTACTCCCTAAAAGGACATGTAAAAAAAATAGTCCTCTGAGAGGACATGAGGTTACTGGTGCTGAATAACTGCCATAACAATGGTGAAAAAAGGGATCTCAACTCTTTCCTTTATGCCACATAATATTCTCACGTACTGATTAAAGATGTGTAGGGAATGGGTAACGAATCAATTATGTTGAACACAAAATAATGAAATAAATGAATGTTTTTGTTTGATGTTGGGATAACACTCAGCAAAAGACAAAGTCTTTTTATCAATTCATCTTAAAAGGTAGTAATTAAATATTAATAATTAAGGGAAAATTTTGGAACACAACATTAAAAGAAATGACAACACCAAAAATATGGATAAAAAGAAAACATGTGAGAAGTTCTGGCCTTTTCCTTAAAAAAGATGTAATGTAAACAGTAGACATTCTCTGGGACTGATAGCTGCTCTGGCCATAATTTGTAGCATATTTATAGTTGTCAAACAATGCAAACACATTGATCTTTAAACAATCATCTTTTTAATCAAAACCTTTCAGAAACGACTTAAAGTCCTGCTAGACAATATTTTTCCATGTTGGGTGAAAGCTGCACCTTGTCAAATGAGAAAAAAGAAATAGAAAACTCAAAAGATTGTCCATACTTGCCAAAATATCTAAATGTGGCACGTCGAATCACAAGGGAAAACAAGACTGCAATATTCTACCTTTTGGCTACTGACTTGGATGATTGCCTACCTCATTTTTGGCCTTGTATGATGGTGAATTTTCTCCATGCTGTACACGATGCAAACAAAAAAAATTTCAGACAACTTTTTTGACAACTTAGCATCTGATCTGAGGGGTTGCGGGTTGAAACCCCAGGAAAGAAAAAAAAAAATTTATTTCTCAATAAATTAAAACATTTCTAGCAAAAAGAACTCTAAGTGATCTCGAGATATCTCAAAATATTTCCAGTCTCACTTTGTGGAATAGGTGAAAGAAGCCAAAAAGTACAGACTTACATACCCATGCAGTGACCTAGAGGTGACTGGCTTAAGAAGCCTGCAGTCACCTCAAAAAATCATCACAGCAATGACTGCGGCAATTACATAGACTTGGGTTTATTGTGTTATAAATAAAAAGACCCATGGTCTTATAGTTGTTATTTTTCGTTTCACGTTGTATCCAAGAGCATACAAGCTGGACTTTTAAAAGACATGTCACATATTCATACCTGTGTTACTTATGCTGTTCCAAGCTTTTGTACAGTTAAACCAGTCTCTTCACCACCGTGACTGTAAATTAAAAGATGTTCAACCTGATACCAGCTAAACCTAGACTTAGTCTACACCAAATGAATACTACTATCAGTCTGCAATCTGTTTTGTAGTATACAGGCAATTATTTGCTAAAATGAGAAATCATCTCTCAAAGAGACCGCAGAGCATATTTTGGTTTGGTAGTGCAAGCTTACCTAGGGAGATGCCAGGGGCATGCTCCTCTGGACAAGTCTGAAAGTTAGAGCTTCTGAAATCATCAGAAATGTGTTTATTTCTATCAATCCTGAGAAAATTTTGTCAAATTCTTATGCTAGTCCAGTTAATTGGCTATATGAAGGAGGACATTCAATGAACCATGGCACGCTGATTCAAGGCAAAGCTCTTCACTTCATTCAATATAATTGGAAAACTTTGGATCTGTTTCCCCTTCATCAGAACCTTGAATATTTCCAGCTGGGGAGGAAGATAGTAGTACTCAATGTCTGTTTTGATCTTCTGAATAATTTTATTTTTCTTTCACAAACTTTATTTGAGGAAAAATATTTGTCATTATTAAGAAAGTTAACAAGACAGTTTCCAAGTTTTTATATGCTGTAAAACTCCACTGATCAAAACGTTGACTTTGTTAACAGCAGAAACAACATTCTGTTTGCAACACCAACTGCCCATTCACTGATGGAAACAAAACTTCTTTTGCTAATGTCTAATTGTCTGAACTTAATTGGTAAATATAAAGCAGTCAAAGAACAGATATAAAAAAATAATGATGCTAATGTGTAGACACGTTGAGTGATCAAAGCACTTTGAGAACAGAGTTCAAATCTATGATGCGATTTCAAATCAATTAAGTGATAATATATAACAAGTGCAGTCATTGCATGCGTGCTGAACAAGAATGCTGTATAATGACAGACTAGAAACAATAGACAACTCCCAAAGCACAAACTCAGCCAAAACGCTAAAAATCTTCAATGTTTACTCAAAGTTTGGGCTTATAGAAGATAATGTTACAGTTTTTCAATGACCATGAAATTCAGAGTCCTGGTAGTTAGTTAATCAATTGTGGCCCTGAAAAAATTTGAAGGAAAAAAAACTACGAATTTTTAAGAAAATGCTTTTTTCATGAGATTCACTCTTAAACACTGACAAACGTCAACAAATAGCGAAAACTATAATTTCTAAATGTTTGCTTTGCTCGAAATCGCGCGCATTTACAAGGCCCTAAATTGTTTTGCTGACTTGCAGGGACCCATCTGTTATAAGGATGCCCAAAATACAGAGATGAATCTTATAGTTTATTAGATATAATCCGTGTAAAGTTTGCTTATCATTTTCGCATAAATTATGACCTAAATTTGGAAACCGCTGCATTTCTCAAATTGGGTCTTTGCGATTTTGGTGAAACTCTGTTCAGCGCAAGGCACTAATGCGCACTATGTGTAGCCGAGAGATTTTCATGAAAAAATGCTGGCAACAGCAGATTTTCGACTCAGACCTCAAAGGGGTGTGGCATTAAAACCACGTGACATTTACTCCGATCGCCAAAAATTTTATGTTATATTGTAGATTGATCTATATGTTATCCAGTCTATGTGTTAGACTTACGATAAAAGTAAAGGTGGGGATACCAGAGAGCTTCAAAGTAGGATGGTACCCCCCCAATAAAACTGGGTTTAGTCACCTTAACACAAAGACTTTAAAGGATCAGCAGTGAGAATAAAGGGAAACAAGCCAAGGGGGAAAAATGTACAAAGTTTAAAAGTAATGCTTTGCCGTGATTAGAACTCCCTCCCTCTGAGTCTACCACAAGTGAAGCTAGATCCTTTGACCACTGTGCCATGCAGCCACTGAATAATTGTTATGCTAAAACTATTATACTTTAAGCATTTTCTCTGACGTGAATGCTGTTTGAAGTTGGTGGAACTGTATTTATCATAAATTCAAAGATACATTTGAGGAAAATTAACTCAGGGGCTTAGTTTATTTCGAAGCAATTCTGCATTATTTCGGTGTTTATTCACTCTTGGGTTCAATGGCGGATGGATGTATGGAGCTAAAACCAGCCTTTGATTGGATCAATCAGTCACATCGATTGGCAGAGAAAGAACCGATTGGCGATTCACTATTGGTATGCCTTGGTGTAATAAGAATTCAAAGGTACAGATTTTAGGGAAAAGCAAGCCTTTGCCGGTAAAAAGCCGAAGTGAAATGCACTTTTGAATAAAACATGATAGTGCACCACAGCATTTGCATTCGCACTTGAAGTAGTGTTGCCTGGCAACCGTAAAAGGCACCCTGATGTCACAACTGGATGATGTCTACTGCAGACACCCAAGAGATATAATAGAAATATTTGCAACTTGAGTTTCTGCCTTGCTGTGCGATCAACACGTGAGCGGCGTTACATGTGCGACAAATTTATAAACCTTGCAAGGCTTGGAATTATTCACAACTTTATTTTTTACTGTGTTGTGCTAACACGGACCATTTCTGACTGAAAACCCTCTTCTTTTTTTACAGGGAGAAGTGGAAAAGATGATAATGTTTCAACTGTATTCAATTCTGGACAAAAATGTTTATTTTATGGTAACTTCAAATACAATACGCTTTTCAATGAAGTTACACAAAATAATGGATGTTCATTTTAAATATAACTATTTCTAAAAGTTTGACATGATATTAATCGTGTTATTAAAATACAATAATTGGTAATATTGTGTTTAGAGCGTTTTCACATGACGTCATGGCGGCTATATTGGTGTTCCAAAACAATAAAACAGCAGCCATGTTGGTGTAACAAACTTTGTAAACTTATCCTTTTGTTTCAAATAATTTGAGAAGCAGAATTAGTATTAATTTGTACTTAAGGTCATTTAGGTTTTTTTATACATAAGGCATATGATTTTTAAAAGCAATAAAACTCCTTCTTAGACTTTCACATTTTGGTTCTAATTGTGGTTTTTTCCTTACAAACTTAAAGAGGGCCACTGTGCAGTAGAGCCACAGTCAGAGGTTTTCACGTGTTTTTTTTTATCAACTTCACCTCTATAATTGAATTAAAACAGTAACCTTGTCAAGATGTACCTGTACTGGTGCAATACATACACTGTGCTTTGCATTAATAATGCAGGTCTGCATAATACAGAATTGACTGTAAAATTAGAATAGAAGTTGAAAACAGTCACTAATTGGCCACTGACCTGTTGTTGACTGCTGACTGCCCATTAAAATCATGGAAAGAGCAATTTGGAGGAAAATGGCTTGAATAAAATGATGAATTCCTCGGCAAGCCATGTAATGCTTTCAGCTGCTGCTTTTTTCATAATTACAAGGCGACTCCAGAGATATGCACAACTGGACTGAAAAAGAATAACCACAACACAATCAGTCATTAAAATAATGATGAATATTATGAAATTCTTGTAATAAACTGCAGAATGAAGAAATACAGTTACAGTTACAGTTTACGATGCAACTAACTGCATGCTATGATCTCCTTGCATTATTTCGCGCTTGTGAAAAATTTAAAGTCAACTTATAGGCAGGTCTAATCCAGGCTCAATTACCAGTTACTGTTCAGGAAATGACCCCCGACTCCTCCCCCCAAAAAGGGATGGACACCTGGGTTTGCTATTGTTGATTTCCACCAATCAGATAGATAATTGCCTGCTCAATTGCATCAATTATTTTTCCCGATGCAGTTTTCAAACAGCTGATGCAAAGGTGTTGTGGGGGGGGGGGGGTGGGGTGGGGGTACTTCCTTATAAGAGGCTCATGGGGATGTGCCGCTGGATGGGGTCGCATTTTTATGACTGGATTGACTATAATGGGGTTGCTGTTTCAATAGAGTTACTAGAATGGGGTTGCACATTTTCTGATTTTTGGCGTAAGAAAGTTCTTCACATTTATGGTTAGCAAATGGACCAGAATATTTATACCGTAGGTGCATGAAAAGTAAAGTGTTCTTCATTCAATTTAAAAAATGGGTCACTTCATTTTATGATGACCTATTTAAAGGTTTGATAAGGTAGATACATAGATAGAAAGTGGTTAAATTGGGACCGTGAAAATGACATATTTGCCCAAAAGTGATTAAGATGGGGTCTTTAATTGCCCACAGAATAGACTATAATGGAGTAGTGGCTCTGAGAGGCCAGCAGCACATACCAAGCAAAAATAAACCCAAGTACCCTGCTGCCACCCCCCCCCCCCCCCTCCCCCCACCACCACCACCTTTTGATGGCATGTGATTGCCTTTTGCAACGTTTTACCATAAAAGAAACCTGAGATATTTACAACAAAAAGACTTTTTTAGAGGCTGGTTAATGGACTAAGTGGTGGAGATTTTCCAGTAATTCAACCAACTGGATCTCGATAATCATCAATTATTTTGTGGCTGACAGCCTCCATGAAAGAGATGACTTTTAAGTCCATTTCATCCCTGTTCAGAACATGTAAAGTTCAATGTTTGAAATGGGCCTTAATTACCATAAGTTTTTCAAAACTCTGCTTTGAATTTCTTCAAGAATTATTGTTCAATTGACAAGCTATATCAAATACTTCACAGAGTTTCATCCACTACGTAGCTGCCCATGCAGAGGTTCTAAGGGCTTCGTCACACACTTGTTTCTTGCCCAATGAACAGATTCTTGTAGAAAGTTAACCTCACTAATGCGGACACTTCATTATCAACTGTATGTTATAACACGAAACCTTTCCTTCTTGAAGGTAAGAAAATCTTCAGTTGACAGCATGTTGATGTTCTCAGCACTAGAGGAAAACCAGATACAGATTTGTAGATATCAATTTCAAACTGTTTTCTGGCATCAAACTAGTTATGCCAAGAACTATATAGATAAGCAATTTTTTTCAGTGTTTCAGTGGATTTAGTCCATGGAATGATGACTTTGTGAAAGTTAGAGATGATGTTAATTTGAAGATGCCAATGTCCTCTTTTATTTCTTTAGTATTTTGTTCTAATAACGTCGCCCTTAACACGGACACCCTGTTAATACAGACACTTTCTATGGTCCCTTCAGTGTCCATATTAATGAGGTTTGACTGTATTTCCTTGCTCGTACATGTGACATAAATGCTTAGACCACCCTAGTGCATCACGTTATTTGTTGTTGTGTATTGTGTGACATACATGAGGAATAAAGTCCTTTTAGCTGGTCAACCATCTTGGCTGATTGTATTTATCTTACATGGTTTCAAAGTACAGTGAAAATCCAAGCCGAACAATTGTTCTTCAATCACAGTTTCCCATCGGTCATAAAAAATCACTGATTGAAAATTATACAAGAGCTAAGATGGCGAGATACAAGGGTCTGGAGATGGTTTGGACAACACAAGATCTAACCTTCAAGTGGCATCTCTTCTACAGACAAGCAAGTTGTATATTAGACAGTCCCTTAAATGATAAGGAGGAGAGTGTCAAGGTTAGTTATGGGTAGGAGACAAAGCACTGGGCGTTTTTGAAGGATTTCAATTCGCAAAGCCCAAAGTTAAGATGTACATGTAGCAAAATTAAACATCGTACTGGAAAAGTACAAAGAGTACTGTGCTCCACATAAAAACCACACCATGGCTGCTTTGAAGTTCAAAGAATGCCGAAAAGCCGACCGTGAGAGTTTTGAATCCTCTGTAAAGGATCTAAAGATCCTCGTGAAGGACTGGAGCTATATGTACCAATAGAGAGAAAGAATGGTTTGTGACACAATTGTGTTCCGTTGCAAGCACACTAAAGTCCATTAAAAGTACCTCAATTTAGAGGTAAAGCTGTGGAAATTGGTCGCAACCATGAAACGAATCTAAACAGCCTAAAGAAGCTTGCCAAAGACGAACACCTGACTGTGAATGTTGTAAACAAAGAAAAACACCAAACTTGGAGTCATCATAAGCATTCAAATAAAGGCACAAACAAGCAAGACATAAAAAAAAGGTTCAGAAGGAAAAGAAAGACTAGACAAGAAAGACAAGTGTTGGAGGTGTGGTTACGACAAAACCCACAAGAAATGTCCAGCAATGGGACAACAGTTTCTGCAAAAAGATGAATCATTATTCCAAGCTCTGTAGATCAAAATAAGTGCATCACCTACAAGAAGAAGATGATTCACAAGTTAGTTCAGTAGTCTGAATTTCATCCGATTACTTCGAGTCGTTATTACTTCCTCAGTAACATCTCAATCGACCAGCCGTTAATGCCATCCAGTGACACCACTACTTTTGACCTTTGCTTCAATTCATGCAAAAAGTAAAACACGATTTTCAAGTGGAAAACCGAAAAATATCATTTGGAAATGTCTGCAAGATACAGAATTACTTTATTTTTTCGATCGTTAATTCATGTTTAACGTTCAAACTATCAACTGCTTGCAGTACAACTCTGAACAGGTTGTAGTTCTATAATCTAACCTGAGATCACGCTCAATTTTGTTTCGCTTTGTAAATAACATTCCGGTGGGCAATTTTAGCGCTGGGCAGTAGAGAGAATGTATGAGAACCGCTAAAATTGGACCTTATCTCTGATAATCAAACGTGGTGGCAATCACGCAATGAAATAAACACACAAACGGAACACTTAGTTCAAAAACACAATAATTTGCTTTAATGGAAAAGAAGCTATTTGGTCCTTAACGAAGAAAAAAAAACAAGGGAACAAGAAAGAAAAGCTAACAGAATCATTACACTTGAAGGTGCATGAAAATAGCAAGAAGGTCAAAATATAACATTGATCTCAGAAAACTTCGCATAAGCAAAATCACCTGCCACTGAAACCACAAAGCGTCGCTCTAAATGAAAAACCTACCGACTCTCCGCAATGATGCTTCATTCGCAGTTCAATTTAGCATTTCAGTTTCAAAGACAAGGGCAATTTTGCTGTTAAAGATAAAGATTAAGCTTATTGAAATGTTTGAACTACACGAAAGAATGCCCAGGGATGCAATCTGCTGAATGTCAAGCGACTCTCCCGCTAAAATTTTTCATTATTATACATAATTATGTGAATGTTTAGGCAATCAACCAATCAAAATCACTACCCGGTTTTCGGGTAGTGAGTGACGTCACTGGACGGCATTAACGGTTCAGACGTTAGTGAGGGAGTAATAATGACTCGAAGTAATCGGATGAAATTCAGGCTAGTTAGTTCAGATGATTCAGGACAAAGTGGACATGAGTCACCCCTGTTTGGTTGAATCAAACAGTGTAGCTAAGGATGAACAATTTTATGAAACTGTTGAGGTAGAGGACACCAAAGTTCCATTCAAACTCAATAGCAGTGTGAAAGCTACTGTTATTTCCTTGAAGACCTACAGCAGCCTCAAGTGCAGACCCCTACCACCCTGGAGAAAGACAAGAACTGTACTGCTTTCCTTTTCAAAGCACAAACTGAAGCCTCAAGGAGAAGTAGTGTTGATCATTCAATACAAAAATAAGTGGAAAACATCAAATTCTTTGTTGTGGATACTGAGGTGGAATCTGTGCTTGGTGGAAACTCCTGCACTAAGTTTGGTCCTCCAAAAAGGTTTTATCAGCTGATAGGTCAGGATCTACCATCCAAATGAGTGAAACTGGAGGACTATCCAGAATTGTTCACTGGCTTAGAATGTTTGCCTTGCACTTTTCACATAGAGCTCGCAGAAGAAGCTTTGCCTGTAGTCCACGCCCCATGGAAGGTACCTGTTCCACAGAGAGTAAAAGTTGTTAAGGCAATAAAAATGATGGAAAAGCTAGGAGTAATTGTGCACAGGAAGAACTAACTGAATGGGTCAACTCACTTGTTGTAGCACAGAAACGTACTGGTGCAGCGAGACTGTTCATTGATCCGAGGGATCTAAGTCGTGCCATAAAGAGACCCCAATACCCCATGATGACTATTGATGAAGTGGTCAGTTGTCTTAAAGGTGCCATTACTTCAGCATTCTAGATGTTGCAAGTGGCTTCTGGCAGGTAAAGTTAGATGAAGAGTCTTCATGCCTCTGCACATTCAACACTTCCATCGGCTGGTAAAGATTTACATTAGGCTACCCTTTGGAGTGAAATGCGCTCTGGAAATCTTTCAAAGGACCACGCATCGAATGGTTGAAGATTCGGATGGTGTGGTCTTGGATGATGAAATAGTGGCTGGTGATGAGACAATGCATGACAAGCAAAGAAGATGTGAAACACCTTTGCTTTTGATTGCAGCAAGTTCCACCAGTACATCTATGGCAGAAGTGTTGTTGTAGAGACAAGACCACAGGTGCTTACAAGCAATCAGTACCAAACCACTGTGACAAGCTCCACTGAGGTTTGATAGAATGTTGCTTAGTTTGCCAGACTGTGATGTTGAGATTTGCTACATTCCCAGTTATAAACAAGTCTTTGCAGACACACTGAACTGGGCAGCTGTGCCAACTGTTGACAGTGAAGCTTATGAAGAATTCTAGGAAATTAACATGGTCCTGTCCATATTAGAGGAGCGGTATGGAGACTTCCAGAAAGAGATCATAGTATACCCAGAGCTACAAGCAGTCCTAACCATAAAGAGAGTTAATGGATGACCAGACACAAAGCAGCAAGTTACTATAGAGGCGCAAGACTCTACTGGACATTCAGTGACAAAGTCGCAACAGCAGATGGACTCCCCTTCAAAGGATTACGCTTGATTGTCCAAAAGGTTATGAGACCTGAAATTCTTCACCAGATCCACAAGAGTCATCTAGGAATAGCCAAATGCAGACAAAGAGCCAGAAAGGTACAATTTTGGCCTGGAATGTCCCTAGACGTGGAGCAAATGGTCTCCAATTGTAGCCTGTGGGCAGATTTTGCAAAGAAACAGCCTATGGAGCCATTGAAATCCACTGCACTACCATCACTTCCTTGGCAGAAGATAGGAACTGATCTGTTTGAATTTTGAGGGGAACACTATTTACTCTCTGTATGCTATCGCAGCAAGTTCCCAGAAGGTTACCAAGATGGAGTCTTTGAGAAGCAGTGTGTTGTAGTAGAAGAGCTGAAGAGGCAATTTGGAGTTCATGGGATCTCAGCAGAAGTGGTCTCAGTTAATGACCCCTAATTCAGCAGCAGTGAATTTCAAGAATTTGTAAAAGAGTAAGGTTTGAAGCATGTCATCTGTTCGCCACATTACCCAAAGTCTAACAAAGAGGCGGAGAGAGCCATTCAGACTGTAAGAAAATCTATGGTGGAAGAACAGTGACAAACATCTGGCCTTGCTAAACTATTGGATGACACCACTACCAGGCATTGAACTGTTGCCAGCACAACTACTGATGGGACATCGATTGAGAAATGAGTTACCAATGATGGACAGCTTGATTCAACTTGCTAGTGTCAACCAAAAGGATGTTTCCATGTACCTGAAGAAAACCAAAGAGGATCAGAAGAAATACCATGACCGACATGCTAGCAGTGAAATGAAGGACCTGCAGCCCAGAACGAAGGTGCGAATGCAGCCCTGGACTGATTCCAGAGAGTGAAAGCCAGTGACAGTAGTCAGACAAAAAACACACCAAGGCCCTATGTAGTTCATGCAGAAGATGAAAGAAAGTATCGCTGTAACAGACAGCAGGTACGAGTTTGCCCAGCTCCAGCACATGGAAGTTTAAATGTGGAACTGTCTCTTGATGGCACTGCACACCAGAACCTAACCAAGGATGACTGACCATCAGGGTGCAAAGAAAGTCAGTTTTACAGCTCGCCATTCGGGCAAGCTGTAGCAAGCATGTACTAGCCCGAAAGTCATTTCAACTAGCCAGAAAAAAAATTGGATGAGCAGGATTAATTACAGTTCTTCTGTTATTCGAATTCCTAAAAAAAATATCACTTGCCCATCGGGCAAGTTAAAAACAGAATTCACTAGCCCGATAGCAAAATCCACTAGCCCCGGGCTATCGAACACTACTTTCTTTGCACGCTGGACCATGATGCAGCCCCAGTAGTGTTGCCTGTAATTTCACCTCAGGAACAACACCATGACCCTGAACCACCAAAGATGGACAGCTCAGCGCCTTATGTTACCTGAAGTACCAGATGAGTAGTAAAACCAGAGCAGTTGGACCTCTAGACCAAATTAGGGACTAAGAACCATTTAATGGTTTTGTTTTCTTTCAAAATCCAAGGACAGAGACACTTTTTTAGGCATAGATTTTATTTCATTTTATTAAAATTCGTTTTGTTTTCCAAAAAGGGAAGGATGTGGCATAAATGCTTAGACCAGATGCGCATATTTCATCTCTTCTTCTGAGGACCCTAGTATGTCATTAATTGTCATAGTGCATCACGCAACATATACGAAGAATAAAGCCCTTTCAGCTGGATAGCCATCTTGACTGTTGTGTTTATCATACAGTACACTCCCTGATTATCATTGATTGTCACAGAGAACAAGTGGAAAGAATTCCAAGATTTGCCAGCTTGTCTACCTGGTCTTTGATAAGATTTACAAGTGGCGAAGCCACAACAACAACATGGCCAGTGGCTTGAAAAATTGGGTCAAAAACAGACAGTAAAGCTTGATAAATCAGTGACTTTGCACATCTGGTTAGATTTACAAAAACATCAGTCTTCTTCTGAACAAATTGGACTATGGCTTCTCTCTGATATGGCTTGAACTCTCTAATATCACATGTTTTGCACATGAGCACATCATTTTACATATTTAAGTCCGCTACCTTCTCCCCGGTAATAATAACAAACACAAGTTTACCCATAGTTGGAAAACAGCCTCTAATTGGACTGTTTCTATGAATGGAAGTGGCTGCTCATTTCAGCAGGCATTAATTTTGTTGGGAAGGAATGCGGACAAAGCCCTAAAAATGGCTGCATGGGAGGCTGTCCAATATGCAGACACTTCAACTTGGTCCTTCATTCTACTTCTTGGTGTCTGGATATCACATGAAACAATTAGCTGCTGTGTTGTGTTTGATATATTGTGTTTGAAAAAATTTCTGCAGTACTGGGGAAAAACATGGCCAATATAAATTCCAACAGATTTCAACAAGGATAGGATAGGATAGTCTTCAAAGGAAGGTGCATCAAAGATAGAACACACTCCATTCATATTAAAGAGAAAAATACAGTGAAACAAATGCAATTTAGGATGTAGATATTTGAGCAATGATAAGATATTTCATAGGGTCAAGTAGGGTCAACATCAATTTTTGACAAGATAAGCATACCCTACTGCTTAAGCCTAATTTAGGATGAGGAAAAGTTTTTCATATTGTTACATCAATACTAGCAAGGAAACTTTTCAAGAAAAGCTTGTTAATACAGGGACCACGGTTCATAGTTTGGATTGGTGGGACTGAACAAACGTCGAACAAAGGTGCAAGTATGTCTAGTTGGGTCAGGGGGTATGCTACCAACAAAAACTCTTAAATTTAGAGCTTCTACAATCACTAGAAACGCATATTTTTCTGTCAATCCTGAGAAAATTTTGTGAAATTTTTAGCACCATTTTGTTAGGTATTTGCACAATAAATTAAATTTAAACATTATTAAAATATGATATGAGGCTCGTTCAATGAAACAAAAGCTTAAAAAATAATGATATTGAGGCCAATCCTTAAATTTATCTTCTTTTACCATTTAAACTGGATTTCACCACACAGTATTAACAAATTATCAAGAAAAAAGAAATGAGTCTTAAAGGTTTCGCTTTGGACCTATTTCAGGTCATCATAATTATATGCTAGTCCACTTAGATGGCTATATGAAGGAGGTCAGCGTCAGAAAATGTTCCAACGTGATGTTTGCTATTATCACTTTGACTAACGAATTCCTTGGCCACATCAGCAAGTCATACAGCATCAGTTCTTGTCTTTAGTGTGTGTATGAAGATTGCAACATTGCTAAATCTCTGCTGGGTCATCTTTGGTCGCAGCCAGGTTTTGACTCTGGGTGCCATAGAAATTTAACGATCTTTCGCCTGTTGCTGCAGTTGCTGGATTGACTGGCATGGAGATTTAGTTTGCAGATTTTTATAACCTCAGCAATCATGGCATGCTGATTATTCAAGGCAGGGCTCTTCACTTCATTTAATATATCTGAAAAACTTTTGATTTGGTTTGCCCTTCATCAGAACCTTGAATATCTCCAACTGGGGAAGAAGATAGTAGAACTTTATGTCTTCTGCAACATTTTCTTTTACAAACTTTATTTGAGAAGAAATTTGGTCGTCATTTAGAAAGTTAGCAAGAACACTTTCCAAGTTCTCATTATAAGCTATAAAACTCGGCTGATCAAAACTTTCGTTAATAGTAGAAACAACATTCCGTTTATAACGCCAATTGCCCATTCACGGAAGGAAACGAAATTTCGGTCGCGTATATCTGATAATCTAAACTTAATTGTAGAAATGAAGCAGTCAAAGAACAGATTTAAAAAACCGCGAACGCTTACAGGCATGTTGAATGATCGAGACACTCTGAGAATAAAGTGGACGCGATTTCAATCATAATTTGCACGAAAAACTAAGCTTACAAAAACATGGGACAACAGGAAATTCGCATTATGCTTATTGGTACATTGCTTTTCACACAAAGATTACAACTGCTTGTGTGAATGCAAAAAGAAAAAAAAAGAATCCCTACGAAATTATTGGTGGGGTTATAGCCCAGCCAGCCCCTATGAACCGCGGTCCCTGTAACGTGAAATTAAAAAGATCGGGGTTTTCCTGAAGGTGACCTAAGGTCTTCGTGTAAACAAAACGACGTTTAAACTTGACCTTTGGTCTCATCAAGAATATAAAGTCTTAATTAATGCGTCAGCTCTTCAATTTAACTCTTGACAGGGAAGGAAAAGAGCAAAAAGCCCTGAAAATAAGCCTGTTATACTCACGTGTAATGGTGGTAAACCACAGCCAAACCAAACTAGTTACAGTGCGTTTAGCGGGAAGAATGAAGACTGGTTGTGGTACGTTCCGAAACCAGAACAAAGGCTAAATCGTTCCTTAGAATAACTCACAGACGAAAATTGACCACGCTGAATAGTGGATCTAGTAGTCGCTGCATTGAGGAAATGTTACAAAATTCAAAAGAACTTGTTCCTTTTCCTGACCAGCATAAACTTTTTCTGAATGGACCGAAAGGCATCATGGGTAGAGTTGTAGTGGTACCACTTCATAAAGGAGAGAGACAGTGAAAAACAAAAAGTAACCATTCAAAGGTGCATCGAAAAAAACAGGTACTATCGCGTTATCCCTTGCGAGGCTCGGGGAAGGAATTAGGGGTTCTATTTCAGCATTCCGGCCGCCAGAGCGCCACAGAGAGCTTGCTCGCAGGCTACGCACGCTCCTATTGGTGAGATAAGTTGGCGCGTGCAACAGCATGCATTTAATAAGGACCTTACGAAACTACAATGGCAACGGCAACAGGAACGCGAACGCCTAAAACACAATAGGTTTGGGAAGCAAAACAACAACTCTGCACGTGCATCACACTTTTTTGTAAGTATCTTTGCAGTCCCTGCACAACTACGACGTTGAAATAACTGGATTCGGATGCGACCTTCTCCCTTCAGCCCTAGCTGGCAGGGGGCGACTTGGAATTTATGAATCGTGAAAAAGTTTGAAAGGCTGCGAAGTCAGTTCTCTGCGACATTTCAATTGGCGTCGCCGTTGTCGAATAAAGGGGGAGGGCAACCAGAACGGCAAGGAAGCAATAAGTTTAGATTAGCAAAAACAACTCTGCATGCCGGCATTACGCTTTTAGCACCTCTCTTTGCGGTCGTTGCACGACTACGACTTGAAACTTCCTAATTTCACGTGTTTTAAAGGACGTGAACACATGGCAAAAATTTTCTTTATCTTCTTCCAGACTTAAATACAGCCCTTTAGAAGTCACATCCACAAAAGTTGACAAAAGTTGACGAATTGAGTGAGATGGAGTAAGAGGGGTGAAGTGTGAAACGACCCAGATTCACTTTCAAGTGACGTTTTCGCCGCCGTTGCCGTCCTTTAAGGTTCCTGACGCCCCTATTAATAATTAAGTTGTGAGCGGAGGAGGCTGGGTTATTCGGTGAGTCCGAGAGATAAGAAGGGTTCAAGTAGTTTCGCTACTGTCAATAGGTCGCCAACGTCTTGAACGATTGTTCTTGCTGTTTTTGTTTTATATGTTGAAAGAAAGTTCACCACTGGCTCAAGACAGTCAAGACAGGAACATGATTGAAAAAAGCCCCCATCCTGATGGTAAACTGGTTTTAAATCCAATCAATCAAATTTCATCTAACTAAATTCGCGATCGCGTGAAAGCCTACGGGTTATTATGACTTTTTTATATATTTATATATTTTTCATTTTTTCAGCCTAACCTGGGATACTCTTAAGTCAAGGTCTGGCTCTTACACCATGAGTGAACTCGCTAGCTAATCGACTTATAAAACGTTAGCGAACTTGACCAGGCACGTTAGTGAAACGACTTAAGACGTTAACGGAGCGAACAGGACTTAAGCGAAACGACTCGTTGGCGAACTACGATCAGTCATGCACCAAGAGGAAGTGGAGTACACAAATTCAGTAAGAAGGGTGTCTTAATCAAGAGGATGAAATTATTGCTAGCAACGGATAAAAGTTTAACCAAGCGGCTGCCGATGTCGCTCTCACAGCAGCAAATAAACATAAGCAGCCGGAAAGTCTGAGTGTCAGGTGCGTGGTGATTAAAATTTCTTGCTGACATAGTATATGTCCTTCGCCTTCCAGCTTCGGTCAGTACCTAATAGCATAACTGGAAAGTAAATGCAGTAAATGGAACCGAGTCACTTAGCGAGACACCAAAAAGGGAGAGAGGAAGAACTAACAAGGTGCATTTTTCCTTCTCTTTTCCAGTTGTCTAGCCTCCCCGCAGTGATAAATGAATGTGTGACAAACGAACCCCAAAGGACGTCTGCGGGGAGGCTACCAGTTGTCAGGATAATGGCCAGGAATGGCTTCCTGATGTCCTGGTGTAGCTGCGCCTCATCGGTGGCATGGGTATGCGCATGCAGCATGAGCCGATTACCGGCATGCAGTCATAGTAAGAGGTAAAGGTCGTATACGAGATACAACAGAAGGTTTTAGTATCATTAAAATAGAGAGTGTTACAAGCAAAGTATACTGGGCTCCCTTTAGCGACTGAGTATGAGCAAGAAACCATAACACAATAATAAGCCATTTATACGAGGAAAAAGTAAGACGTGTCTTAAATAAGACGCAAACTGTACCGTATAAACGGCACAATCCGTCTGATATATAAGACGCGACGTAGCCAAGACACGTCTTATCTAAGAACAGGCAAGGGTTAATGTTGCCCTAATATTGCCCTTATGTTGCTGGTATGAGCTAGTCCTCGTTCTTCATTGCTTTTGGTGATGTTCTAGATCTACAGATCTACAAAGAAACGACTCTTCATGTGGTTGACTTTCGGTTACATTTTTCCAGGAGAGGATGAAAGCCGTATACGAAGTCAGCCCGAAACGAAGGAGAACGTCACAGCATTTCCACGACTTCGACTGTTATTTTGTTTAGAAACAATGAAGTTTGTTCGGCTGTATACACTTTCGGTTTTTACATCTGCAACCCTCGACTCTGCCAGTTACAAGTTTACCGCGAAGAATTCCATCGCCCCTCTTACGTGCAGTTCTATCGAATGCCATTTGCTATGCGTGATTTAGGCTATAGGTAAGAAAGCTTTTCGCATCGAAGGTTGCAATAAAAAAGAAGAAGAAGAAGAAGAAGAAGAAGAAGAAGAAGAAGAAGAAAAAGAAAAAGAAGAGGACAGCTACGCACAGGGCAGGCCTTATTACGATTTGGCTGGTTAAAATGAATTACAGCATTAGCGAATCGGAAAAATAGTCCGGGCAGCGCCAATTTGAAAATGATATCATGAAATTAATCACGACAACCATCAGAAATATCATACTTTTCTTAAACTGTTTATGCCGTGCATAAGTACAATGGTACCCTGATAGAACTGTGTTTAAATGTAGAGACCTCATTTTGTTGTACAGCATAATTAGTTTTTCAGCACTTTTTGCCTG
This sequence comes from Porites rus, assembly GCA_964035705.1. Lineage (NCBI taxonomy): Eukaryota > Metazoa > Cnidaria > Anthozoa > Scleractinia > Poritidae > Porites > Porites rus. Next base: position 25,387,265 of record OZ037997.1, on the reverse strand, counting down.
GCAAGAGAGGAAAGCGTCTCACTTGTTAACTGGTTATTTGTAGGGGATAATTAGAGACAGGCGAGATAATGATGTTAAGATTACTTGTAACATGTAGGAACAATTTTCAAATTTAAAACAACAACAACAACAAAGATCAGGGGCACCCAACAGGAAATTTTGAGAAAAAGACCTAAAAACAACAACAAAGCGTGAATAAAGTTTTCTGAGACTATTTTAAGCATTTTGGGAGATTGCTGGAAAAAAATTATCTGTTCCTCACTCCCAGCAAGACTGATGGAAGAGTTCCCAGCCAGCAACCTTACAACCTGCAACCTGACTTACTGGGAAGTTTCATAGGGTACAATTCAGATCTTGAGTGGTAAGTAACCCATACATGTAACCCGTAGCAGCTATTCTAGACTTCAAATCCCCTCTGACACCCTGAAATATATTTTTTCCAGCAACACTTTCCTTCCAAGGACTATTATTTCTTCCACATCTCCCAGCCAGCAAAAATGTGCCTGAAGAACAGATATTTTGAGGAACAGATCCATTGGGTGCCCCTGAACGATAACCAAAACTTACCGTAAAGTTCCGAAAGTAACGACCTTCGTTGCTTATTTCGCTTGCTTATTTCGAGCGAACTCGAACTCCATTAACTAGCTTCATCCATTCCTTCCGGTTTTCCATGATGTTCTTCAGTTCAGCTATGCTCAAACCAGTATCATTTTGCAGCTGGTCTACGTATGTCAATGCTGGTCTTCCTCTCTTTCTTGCGCCGTGCTTTGGTTCCCAGAGTAGTAAATCACTTATCACCTCATCCTTTTTTCTCCAACAGTGTCCTATAAACCGCAGCCTCCTGATCATCAGTGTATCTGTAATCTTAGGAAGATTGCCGTACAGTTCTTTGTTGGTTTTATGCTCCTCGGATTTATCGCTACTTTCGGGAGATCGTTACTTTCGGTAGCTAAAACGCGTACCGTACTAGGGCCGTTCAAACATACGGTAACAATATCGCGACAAATGTGGAAAATCCACACTTTTTACTTGCAGAAACTATTTTCATATTATTCTTTGGAATAACAATTCAACAAAAAGAATTGTTTGATTATAGTATAGTTCAGAGACGAAAGGGATACCAATAATGAAAAAATTGTAATGTACTTTTAGTCAGAGATCATTTATATTTATAATCGTTAAAAATAAACCTCGGATCAGTTTGGCATGGCTTGTTATAACTATCATTTCCATTATTTCTTGCAAAAAAGTAAAATCACTTTTGAGGTCGCTATTTTCGGAGAGTCGTTGTTATCGGACGGGTCGTTACTTTCACGTACTTCCGGGATTTGCAACACCGGTGAAATTTTATCGCTGCTTTCGGAGGGTCGTTACTTCTTTCGGAACTTTAAGGTAACGCAGTGAGTATCAACTGACGGATAGCTTGTAACAAAAAACAGAAAAGGTATACATCAGGTTGAAATTGTTCGTGAGCACCATTGTGGAAGATTAATCAGGCGTCACAGAGCAAGAACTGAGAGAGTGCTAAGATGAACAGATGAAGCGAGAAACAAACTTCCGGTTAACACCGGTTCAATTAACGTTGACAAGTGACTCGAGAAAATAACTAAAATATCATGCTTACTTTATAAATTTATAAAACACACTGAAACAATAACAACACTGAGTCAGAATCGTGTGTAGACTTACAGTTTTGTAACAATTCATGAGAACAAAAAACGTTTGGCTAACGCGATTGGAGCACAGTAAGGTTTAACCGGCTGCGGCAGCTAGGCTCGGCTTAATAAGTGATACACACTAATGGCACACTTCTGACTCACGGAAAAGGAACGTCGCAACGTCATGTTGACAGAGAGTTTGCCACTGACGGTTTTCTTCGTGCATCTCAGTGTTTGATCAGCCTTGGGATTTTCGAAGGATCGCGGGAATATGAATATGTTCGTTTGATTTAATTCGAGTTTCAGAGAGTGGTTCAATACATCTAATCAATACTTTCTACTTTACTGAACATGTATGAAAAACTGCTATTTGACGAGTAGTTTGCTTGAATACCAAACAATCCACGATGTCTACACAATGTCAACTGAACCAAACGTTAGTCTCACGCTTGCTGCATTGTGAAAAAAAGAACAGTAGCCTCCTATTGTGGCAAACTGCAAACCACTAAGTCGTGAAACTTCCTTGCTTTGTTTTCAGTCGTACCCAGAGCCCACTGTTACTAAGACTATTTCATGCGAATAATTTAATGTCATTTATTTACTTGTATTTTTCACTAACTATATCATCTTCTATACTAATAAAACTGAAGATGTGAATAGTCAATGCTTACGTATACTAGGTCGAGTAATTTCGTAGAAAGGATGGCACCTGCGGGTCTTTGACCGTCTGTTCCTTGGTTTGAGGTTTTCCGTCACTTTCTAATACATCTGGAAAGAAAAAAGATAAAACCAAGAGAATGTGTGTTTCCTCGCCAGTTCCGGTCCCCATATAATCTCGGGGCTACTATACCGTGTCTACTGCTAATTCTCTTATAGAGCAGATAAGTATGTTAATCATAATGACTGAAAGCGCTGAGTTCAGTTTAACAGATAAGAATCATATGGCTTTTGTACCTCTAAGGATGGAAGCAGAGGAATTTCGACCATGACATACAGTATTGGAGACGGAAACTACTGAGAGATCGAAGTCACTGGAATATGTCGATGGAAGCTCGCTTCAATGCAGTCTTGCACAGTGATCAGTGGCCCAATCTGGGAACACTGATGATATCCATGGGTACGCGCTGGGCACAAAAGCTGCGGAACATATGTCGTGACATGTAAAAGTCTGAGAAAATGTTAAATGCATTCTAGCCAGGTCCTTTTGGTCGGAGAATCCACTTCCTCGCTGCAGATAATAATTGAGTTAATATCCCTAAGAGCCAATTCACTTTTCTGTTCTAAGGAACTAATTCAAACTTACAACAGCATTTCGACAGAATAATCGGTAGTCACGAAATCATGGGACTGACTATGCGCGATGAAACGTGGTTCGAGGAAGAGTTTAGTCTAGTCCCTCCGAGAATTGATCCGGCTACTTGTACGTCGAAAAGCATTATAAAAATACATTGACACATAAATACCTTGCCGTCCTCTTGTACAAGTTGGAGGAGTTGGCACCTTTTCTGTGGCTTCCATCTAGACTGGAAGTAGAACTGCACTTATCATCAGCGCTTGTCCATGTCTTTACTTTGTTGGAAATGACAAAAGTCGACACAGTAAAGCTAGTAGTAAGGGGTAATACCTGCTATTAACGTTTTCCTAAACAACGCAACGATGGATTGCGTATGAGGCAGTAAGACAGAATAAATAAGATGCATTACAGCCTCCATTTAAGATGAATGATAAAGCGTGTAGTCATGATCCATGTCATACTCCAATCATTCCCAGCTGAAGAGGTAGGAGAACAAACCTTAAACCTAGTCTTTTAAACTTCTACAAAAGCCGTGCGCTGTTTTCTATTTAAAGAGGAACTACGAGCCGAGTACTGCCGAACAAATATTTTTGAATTTCCCTTGATTAATTTTCCCTTGATTACTCGTTCCGCATTGGTGCCCTCTACTTGACGCAACTGCTCAAACCAACCAACCATGACCCAAAAAACCTGATCTCACGGAGAAGTAAGTTTAGTCCGTTTCCCGTTGGACTTCTGTTTTGTGATTTTTTTACCGGAGAATAAAGGACGAATCCATGTCAAAATTATCCATCTACGTATGACTCTTGTGGCGGTACGAGAGCCATTATCGTTTACAGTCGTCCCGGGGGTGGAGTACTTCCTTATATAAGCTATATAGGTATGTGTGCTAGGGTTTATTCGCCGTTTTGGTCTGAAAACGGGTACACACTTTGACCATTTGGTCTGGAATCGGGTATGGTTTTTGAGGGAACTACGGGAGTGTATGAACGTATTTATCGTTTCAATTCCAGATGAGTAAGAACGAAATAGAAATATGCGAATTTGAAATGACGAAGATGATGATGATAATAAACTTTATTTCAGTGTCAGGCCTTTTCTAGCTGGCCATGTAAGGCCTAAGAATCCTAAGAATTTTTTGTTTGCGCTCTAATCTAAGTAATGATAACATAATTTCTGCCTCAAAGTCAGAACTGAAAACGGGTATGGATTTTAGAGGTCTGGTCTGAAAACGGGCGTGGAAATTACATTTTTGGTCTGAAATAGGGTCAGGATTTGGAGAACCGGGCGGCACACCCCCACGAAGAATTACCAGGGGTACCCCCCGACAGTCGTTCTTTGTTCGAAATAGCACGAATAACAAACAATAACAAACGTTGCCATTTGGCACGATTCGATACAGGGAAGATTCTGTGATTAGAATAGCTTGAGAAACTGTAACGAGACATTACAAACTTGGTTCGGAGCATTTTATAGTCATTTTTCTTGCGCTGTCACAATCGTGATTTTTCTTTCTTGAACTGATAAAATTCTTTGATACAGATATCGTGTCTCAACATGAGATATCCGGTATAGTGCGCCTTATCTGATTTATGTGTGAAAGATTTTGTCCAGTTCAAGTTCTAGGTCATACCTCGTAAAGAGACTTTGTTTTTATTCAATAAACCTGAAAAACAGAGACTGGATCGAAGAATATGTATACCTGGAGCATTACTCTAGTGCATTCTCCCCTGCTTGAGCTTTAAGTGGGCCATAAATATGGACAGCGAAGGCATTCAATTATCCTTAAATTTCTCCAGAATAACTACTTGGTGGGTAAAGTTGTCCCAAAAAGTATTTAAACGTCTTGTGACAGGGGCACCCAACGACAATTTTCGGGAAAATATCTGTTCGGAAGAAGATTTGAGATCTAGAATTTTCGGAACATTTGTTGTAAAATTTCTTGCTTGCCTGCCTCTCCTAGGAATTTCGAACAACTAAAAATGGTATAATTGCCCATTTTTTAACGGATTTTTACCCTAAAAAGGTCACCTCGAATTTTCGGAAGCCTTTTTTCTGGCTGAAATTTTCGAAAAGGTAACTTTTGATCCCTATAATTATCGGATCATTAGACTTTCAGCTAGGAAACCCGAACAGATGAAATATTTTAAGGGGATGAAAATATGCCTATATCTACCGTTTAAATACTAAAAAACGTTTAAAAATGCTATGTTTAAGTGGTTTTGAACTACATTCTCGTTGGGTGCCCCTGTTGTGAGTCTTGGTCTAATCGGAGCCTTCGAGGCCTTGGTTGTTGATTTCTGTTGTGCTTACTGAATATTGCTGATTTTTTAAAACTAACTATGCATGACTATAACCTCAAGTCATATTTAGACACTGTTTAGAGCTTTGCGTAAATATGTACTGTAGACCTGGGCCTTCGACACAAGCGCTTTTTTAAGCTTTGTGTCATACAATTATTATTCAGGATTATTATGGCAGTAAAAACTTCTGAATGCTTAGAGTGAAACATTACCGGGTGCATTGCATAACCCGGCGCTGTGGGCTATATCTAAAATCTGGAAAAGTCCTCTGTCATGTATAAATAACCATTGCCTACAATACATCAAATATTTTCAAAAGTTCAAGTTCCTTTACCTGTACTAAAGATGGCTTTGGTATAAAAATGTTTAAAAAATGTGTTAAAAAATTGCCCTAAAAGATTCCGAAAATATGATTTAAAATTGCCTAAAACGTATACAAACACTGATAGGACTGGGCCAGCCTCCTCCTCAGGCGCTTCGTTTTTCACATGGCAGAGGCGAGCGCGAAACGAGTGACTGGTGATCGTAATAAACCGCAGGGGACCATGGGAAGGGTACAGACGGCAGGCGAAGCGCCTGCCAGATCTTGTGTCGTTTTCTTGGCACGGCCCAATTTTTGGTCTTTTTAAGTCTTGGAAGCGATCAATTTTAGTAGCATATTGTTGTAAACATTGTAAACTTTGAGTAGACAGGTGAATTGCTCAAAATTTCCAAAACCTGAGGTAGAAATAATCGACAGGCTGCAGAGGAGTCGGATTCTGCTGGATTCTTACGAATCGAAGACCTCTAACAAAATATTTGATGACTTGACGGTATCGGGTAAGTCTTATATTTTAGTATTTAATTTGTCGTTTATTGCAGAATCCGGATTAGTAAAGTACAGCGCCGGCGACTATGTTTCTATTTTTCGCTCTTTTAGGCCAAATCCACCGAACAACGAGCAAGTAACCTTGTGAATTGAAAAAAGTGCAAGGCCTAGCTAAATTGTGCAAGGTCAGGAGTTGATTATCAAGACCACATTATGTCCTTACACCAAGATTTAAGTCTGCGACGTTACTAACTATGAAACCAGGGGCAGATGGATATATTTCAGTTGATGCTTTTGACAAAATAAATAAACATGCATAACTTGATTTGTTGAAGCGTACAATTACCTAACTCTCGGTATAAGATCCCTAGATTCTCGAGGGATAAGTAATGAACTTTATTTTCGGATCAGGAAAGGGGTTGAAGAGAAGGAAGGTGCCAGCATTGATCAATCAATTATTTTGGACTACCTCTGTAAATCTTGATGAGGGAAACGAAAATCTCCAGCTATAAAGGCAGTCTTTTCTAGCTTATTTTTTTTTAGTATTTTTAATTATTATATAAACACCAATAAAGTACCAGGAGAGCTTTCGCGTGAAAACTTGGTATCTTCACATGTGAAAATAACATGTTATCTTACATAATAAATCGCAAAAACTATTAAAGTGAAATGGTTTGGTACTTCATTGGTGCTTGAAGATACGAAATTTCTCTTCTTGTGTTGAAAAAATATTTCACTCGTTTGCTGCGCCCACTCATGAAATATTTTTCAACACTTGAAGAGAAATTTTGTATCTCCGCGCAGCCATGTAATATCCTCTATATATTGTACAATAATTAATGCTAAAATATATTTATCGATTTTATCTTTTGTAAGAGATTTTGTTATTGCTATCATTAGTTTTAACTTTATTTCATTTCATTTATGGGTGTAAATATTCATATTCGTTGCAATTCGATTCGATTTCGATTATTGCCTTTTGATTTCGATTCCATTACGTAAACATTTCTTAATTCTTATAACATAACGCACAGTGTAAACAGCATGCAATCCTAAACCCTCAATATAACAATAGTACCAGAGACAGGAAGATTCACAGTCACTTGGTTTGTCGCCATGTTTGAGAACCTGATAGAGAGTGTGTTGCACATGGTTAATTGCCCTATTTGGAAATTCTCAAGGGGAGGTTGAAGGACAGCATTTTTGCCAGGCAACTCAACATGGCGCAGTACGAACTGCTATCGTCTTTGCTCGTCAATCAAAAACACTCATTGAAGAGTTCTGGATTCTTATTTCAGACTATAATAACTCACTAGGGGCACCCTGGAAAAGGTGCGCAAAAATTGAACCAGAATCAAAATGCGGAAGCAAAGGATCCTGAATTGAACTGAACCGTCGTAATCACGATTAATCGAGAATTTGATTAATTGTTACACTACTAATTTTATTTAGCTAGATCTCTGGCATGATGGCACCCCTATTGCAAGACTAAACAGCGCTCCAAGCTGCGACCATTTTGGTCGCCATGGCGAGTGAAAAAAAAAATTGGCGACTGAATTATCGGCGAAAGTCGCCATTTGGCGACCAAAGGATATAAGCTCAAAAGAATAAAGTTGACTTCACGTTTTATCGCTTTTTAACTGAATCATCGTTAAATTAAAGAAATATTACCAAGCTTTTCTTCTGTGTAAATTCAATGATGAATCTGTTCCTCTTGCATGGCAAGACATGTGTACAGTTCTGGCATAAGGATCTGCGTATCGCAGCTTCGAATTCATTGAGCGGCCATTTTGAAAACTCAGGTGGGAGAAACTGGGGAGAGCCCAAACTACTTCCGGCGGGGGTTGACTTACACCCAGGCCACCCCGACAGAAACAGTTAAATTTTTGACACAAAAGATTGCAAGTCGTATGCGCTTGTAAGTTGCGTTTATTGCGTTTTTTTTTTTTAAATAAAAGCTGTTTTTATTATATTCATCAATAAAAATACTTTTGTTGGAGTAAATGTGTTTCATGAAGAAATATTAAATTTCCCGTGAGAAAAGTTAAGTCAGGCACTTTTCACGCTGATCTGGCTACACGTAGCCTGCGAGAGAATTCAGTTTTATCGGCTCTAGTTTCACAAGCGTTGTGATTTGTGAAGCTAGTGCCGAAAAAACCGGATGCTCTCGCAGGTTAGGCAACACGTGGAGTTGATGGTGCTGTGCACAATTACTAAAATGGTTTTCTTCGGCCAAAAAACCTCGAAGACCATTCTATACGCCATGAACAGAACTCTTTGAGCGCCACCTACAAATAACGTTACATCACTGTACAAAACTTTAAATCCCCAATCTGTTTACTTGTTTATAATATTATCATTCAAGACAAAGTACCAACGTAAACCAGCAATCTAATTTGTTGAAACATCAGCGCCATTGATCGATGTTTTGGTAAATGCAGTTAGTCACCGAATCGCGATAAATGTATATTTTACATTCTCCTCTGAATACGTTGTCGTGATAAATTCAAGTGTTAGTACTGCTTTTTCGTGATTAGAAAACCATATATAGATATTTATTAGGATAACTAAGAATAACTTGATACTGATATACGTCAACAATGAGTGGAAGTTATTCAGGCAAGTTTCATTTAGCACGTACAAACAGTATTTTTGTCATCAACTTTGAAGTAAGAAACGTTTATTTAGGCCAGAAGTATTGTTATTGTTATTGTTATTGTTGATTCAAGTTTTAATTTACATATGTGAGTGGTTTCAATGCCAATGATTTAGCTAAAGAAAGATGTTTCTTAGCAAGTAGACGGTACGAACAAATGTATATTCACGTAATCGTATCTGATCAGATTTGTTTCAATGATATCACCGCAAATACATGTTCCGGGTTTCAACATCCGACTTTGTAGTAAATTGTTCTGGTTACCTCTCATAAATGTCTTTGCCTGTTTTTGCCATCTTGTACTGCGTTTACAACCCGCAGGCAAGTAACAATGGAGTGTTAAAAACACGATTTATTTCCGTACACAACGTTCAGCAGTAGCTCCTTCATGTAAGTAGCATGAAGTGTCTTGCGTTAATGAAACGACAATTTTTGGCGACCGAAATTTTCCATTGGCGACCATTTTAAAAATGAAGGTCGCCAAAAGGCGACTTATTGAAAAAATGAGCTTGGAGCGCTGCTAAAAATGTTTGAATAAAGTATATAGTTCAGTTAAAACACTATGATTCAATGACCACACTACTACATCTCATTCAAACTCCAGGTCTGTAGTCTCAATGTAACTTTATTGGACCCACAAATGTAAAAGAAGGAGAAAGGGCTTAACCCTTTTTTAACAGAAGTCAGTTCAATGACAACATGCCCATTCAATAATCTCAGTAGCCCATGCACAGCAATTTTTTCTGAGGGGAAGGGGCAACTGTACACATGCTTTTATCACAGTATTAGTTCAAAAAACACACATCAACCCAATTTCCATTGTCCAAAATCAAGGAATTATAGGAGCAAAGTATTTTAATACTTTGGGCAAGACAGCTAGATTGAGTTTAAGTTGGATTAGGGGTGCAGGTGCAGGTTTTCTCTTTTGCTGACCATAGTTCAATGACCTGACCACATCTCAGTTCAAAAATCTTGGTAGAAATTCATAAAACATACATCAATTCAATGTCCAGTGACACTAATTTAAGGAATAGGAGCAATATTTTCTATTTCTCTGGGTGAGGTCGAAGCAATGGAAAGGGGTGAGGGTTTCGCATGGCTGAGCTTCGGGTCCATACATAAAACAGCTGGCATTTTTCATTGCTTGACACTGTTAATAGACCTGACATTAGCCTACTAATAGTGTAGTGTAGTGTTTTTTACTGCATATTCTTCCAGTTTGTCTAGGGGCCTGTTTTTACTGTTCTTTCCATTAAATGCTTGTATCTTGATTATAATTTTGTAGTTAAAATTTCTAGGAAGGGGGTTGGGGGTTAGTAGTTATGCAGAACGATTTATACTTATCTTAACGTTTTTTGCATTTCAAGGTTATTCTGTGCCCATTGATAATTATTAGATGATCTTTTTTTTTTTTTTTTTTTTTATTTTATTTATTTTTGCCTTACAGACATATATTAAATGTTTACAGTACTAAACACTACTGAAACTAAATACTACTAACAATATTCACTATACTTGCACTATTTACAATATTGGCTATACTGACAATACCATCCATACGATGCTCGTACTGCTAATAATTACAATGGTTACACTACTTACAATTCTAGTACATCACACGCACACACACACCCACATAAACACACACAAAAAAAAAAAAAAAAAAAAATAGTTAGTAGGTCAGAGGAGTTATTTTTCATGTCTATTTTATAGCTTTTCAATTCTGTATTTAATTATCATTTTACCAACGAAGTCTTGGAGGAGAATTGGTTTGTTGTGTAGTTTGTTGGCGTAGATGTAGTATCTCATAAACAACATGGTATAATTGAATTTCCTTACTAGTACCTTTTCATGTAAGTCCGAGAGGATGCCGAACAGTCTTTCTTCGCTAGATGGGTTGAAATTGATCTTGTTTTCTATATTGAACCAGTTGATAACCCGTTGAATGAAAATCTTGACGAAATGACAATCTCTAAAAGTATGATTAATAGAGTCTTTTTCACCACAATATATACATTCATCATCTTCCTTGATTCCATAGCGGTAAAGTTCCTTTTTGGTGACTACAATTCGGTGGATTAATTTATATTGAAATTCCTTTAATTTGGTCTCTCTACAGACGGTTTTTAGGGAGGTGAATATTTTTTCCCATTTATCTTCATCCAAGGAAAGATCTTTGCTCCATCTCTGTGGCCCAGAATGACCTGTTGTGTGGATTTTTGTGCATAATAACGTATAGAAGTCGCTAGTCTTGATTTTGTTCAGATATAGAGTTATCGATTCATTTAATTGTAGACTAAGATTATTATCAGAATATAACTCTTTATTAATTGGCTTCGTTGATTTTGCTTTGGCTAATAGGTGCTTTGGGATAGCGCTAATAACTTGATAGTATTGAAGGAAGTTAGTTTTACAGGAATACTTATTCGTAAATTCCTGGTAGGTCATTGGTTGACCGGTATTGTGTAAGAGATCTTGTATTGACAGGATACCTTTTTTAAACCATTCCCTGATAAAAAAGGTTTTACTGTCAACAAGTATTTCTTTGTTGTTGAATAGAATTATATTTTGTGCTTGATCAAAGCTGTACAGAGTTTTTAATTCACTGAAGTATACTAGAATATTTCGGTAAAACAATGGGATAGATTTTATGTATTTCGCATCGTAGTTACATCTCAGTAAAAAGTTCAAACCTCCGAATTTTCTTAGGTAATAATCAGGAACTGTTTTCAAATTCTGGTTCCCTGAAGTCAGTAATCTTGGAATCCAGGCTAGTTTTAGAGCTTTAAACATTATGTCGATGTCTACCATACGTATCCCGCCTCTTCCCAGATCCTGATAGAGCCCAGTTCGTTTGATTTTATCCCTTTTGTTTTTCCATAAGAAACTAAAAAGCTTTGTTTTCACTGTGCTTGCGATATCTTCAGGAACATTAAGAATTGAAGCTGAATAAATTAATTGTGACAATCCTAGGGACTTAATTATCAGTACCTTCCCAAATAGTGTGAGGTCTCTAGATCTCCACATATCCAGCTTTGTTTGAAGTTTTCGTATTTTCAGATTAAAGTTCAATTCATTGTTACCCTTCTCATCATAAGAGACATGAATTCCTAAGAGGCGAACCGGACTATGTAACCATTTTAGTTGTAAAGGATAACTTTTGTTTTTTTCCCATTTTCCCAACCAAATTGCTTTCGATTTCTTTATGTTTAACTTGAGACCCGCTAGCCTCCCAAAATCTCCCACCGTTTTCAAAGCATTTTCAACGGAGATCAAATCTGCACAGAAAAGGTTTGTGTCGTCTGCGAATTGGCTCAATTTGATTTCGTGCCCGAATATTTTGATTCCTGTTATACTTGGTTCTTGTCTGATTTTGCTGGATAATATCTCCGTGGAAAGCACAAATAAGTACGGAGAAAGGGGACACCCCTGTCGCACTCCTCTTGACGGTCTAAACCAGTTGGTCATGAAACCATTGTTTATCGCCGCGCTCTCAATTTTTGTATAGAATGTACTGATCCATCTTTTTATACTTGTTCCGAAATTGAATATATCCAGTGCTTTCATCATGAACGACCATTCTAGAGAATCAAAAGCTTTCCGAAAATCTAGAGATACTAGAATGCCAGGTATGCTTTCTGACTTCGTATGTTCCATTATGTCGATTATTAGCCTAATATTTTCCCCGATATATCTTCCTTTGATAAAACCGGTTTGATCAGTGTGCACTAGATTTGGTAATAATGGTTCTATTCTCCTTGCTATTGCCTTAGTTGCTATCTTGCAATCAACATTTAGCAGTGTTACCGGTCTCCAGTTTGAAAGTTCTAGTAGCGAGCCATCTTCTTTGGGAATTAAAGTAATAACGCCTCTTCGTTGTGAAATGGTGAGTTCATTTGCATCATAGGCCGCATTGAAACTAGCAACAAGATCGTGTCCTAGCAGATCGAAAAAAAACATATAAAATTCAACCGTGAAACCATCTTCTCCTGGAGCTTTGTTGTTTTGAAAAGTGTCTAAAGCTTTTTTGCATTCTTCATAAGATAATGGACCTTCTATTCTATCTCTGTCTGCATCTGATAGTTTTGGAATTTTTAAATGTTCGGTGAATTCATCAACATTATTTTCCTGTGAATTATTTGCTGATGCGTACAATTCGCTATAATAGTTTTCGATAGCTTCTAATATCTGAGACTCGTTGTTTGTTACTGTTTCACTTTCTGTTCGCAGTTCAGTGATGGTTTTCCTGTTGTAGTTTCTTTTCTCCAGATTGAAAAAGTACTTTGTTGGACGTTCGCCCTTTTCGACCCAGCGAAATTTCGATCTAAAAATAGCTGCCCTCCCTTTCTCCTCGTAAATAGATTGGAGTTCCATTTTGAGATCTTCATATTCATTTAGGATGTGCGCGATATTGGGAGAGTTAAAGTTGTCGCAAATATTGCGGTCCAGAATTTCGAGCTGTCTCCTAATTTCCAATTCTCTATTAGTGGTCGCTTTAGCTTTCTTTTTACTATAAGCAATGGTTGCCGCTCTGGTTTCCATTTTTAACATTTCCCAAAGAAGGCGTGCGTCTGCCAAATTGGAGTAAAAAGCGCGTGTGCGGGAGTACGTTTCACGGATTTTGGACACATAATGTTCATCTTTCAGTAACGTGTTGTTGAATTTCCAAAGTCCGGGTCCTCTAGACTTTTCAGTTGTCCAAGACAAAGAAATGTAAATTGCTCGGTGATCCGGTGCTATAGAAGGATAAATTCCGCTTTTCTTCACATGTTGTGTCAGATTTTTGGCAACTAGGAAAAAGTCTATTCTGGATTGCAGTTTTAACACTTTTGATTCATAAGAGTATTTACGTAGCCTCGGGTGACGTAATCTTTGAATATCTACGAGATCGAAAGCGTCCATAGTTGTCAAAATCAGGTTTCGATAATTTGTTGGTTTCCAAATTGTGCCACCAATTTTATCTATCTTTGATAGTGTGCAATTCCAGTCGCCTCCTACAATAAGCGTGGAAATTTCTGACTTGTCGATAAGGCAATTGTTTAAGTTTTGTAAGAAATCTAATTGTTCACTTTGGCTATTCGGGGCATAAATATTCACCAGTGATAATTTTAGAGAATTCAGAACACAAGTAATTAGCACGATTCTTCCAGCCTTGTCACTGAATGAGTAATCGATCTTATTTTGTACCGTAGGGTGTAAAAGAATGCAAACACCTTTACTATGCCTGGATCCGTGAGAGAAAAATATTTCACCTCCCCATTCGTTTTTCCAAATAATTTCATCTTCTGGTTGAGAGTAAGTTTCTTGCAAGAAATAAATTTTTGAGTTATGATCTTTGAGATATAGAAAAATGCTCCTCCGTTTGGCTTGATCTCTTATTCCCCTTACGTTTAGAGAAAGTATATCGTATTTTGCTTTCTCTTGCATTACAATAAAAAACAAAAAAAAAAACAAGAAGAATATATATGCAAATTTAAAAAAAAAAAAAAAAAAAAAATACAGAAGCAAACAAAACTAAAATTATACAAAACGTAAATTAAAGTAGTTTTTGAGCGTTTCCCTTCTTCTTCTCCGAACTTTGCGTTTTTTGTTCCTGTCCCAAATGTAAGTTACAGTTTTTGTCTTCCTTGGCCAGACGATTGGACATTTAAAGATAATCTAAGTCTTCCAGCTCGTTAATTCTGACCGGCTTACCCTGCGGAGAGGTCTTGACATATATTGATCCATCCATTGACCAGACACTCAACAATTCATCATTTCTCCGCATCTCGTTTGCCCGATTCATTATTTTTTTCCTGTACGAGGTAAGATTCTCGTTTAAAAAAATTCTGTCGGCTTGCACTAGAGTTGACGACGAGCACTGCGGGAAGATGTTAGAAACTCTGACATTTTTTAGCTTAGCCCTAGCCCTGTATAGATTTGTTTTGACCTTGTGGCTTATAAATTTTACAATAATTGGTTTGTTACCCTTCCTGTTCAGCTTGTGACATATTTCGATATCCTTTGGTTCCACCGATACATCTAGGGCCTACGCTAATTTTAACACCACGTCTTCCGTCTCGGTGTAGGCGCTTTCTGGTACACCATGTATTTCTATTGAGTTTTTCCTCGTGTATTGTTCTAGTTTGTCTTGAAGATCGTACAATTCACCAATTTCTTCTTCCTGCTCTTGAATTTTCTTTCTTGCTGCCACCAGCCCGCGTTCTACCTCGTTGTACTGCTTCGTTATATGTTCTAGAGATGATTTCAACGCAGTTATATCGTCTGTTTGATGTTGAATTGTGCGCTTGAGATCGGTCATTTCGCTTCTGATTGTTTTGTTTTCGCGTAGGATAGTTGCAGTATTTATTTGAATGTCTACCAACATCTCCCTTAGTTCTGCATTACTGGGCTCACCTTCGGCGTTTATTGCTTCATTTGTCGCTTCCACTAACTCCGCGGCCTCTTCCTCTTGACATTCCGCCATGTTGGCTCTTTTAAGTGTCGATGGTTCTTCTTCTTCCACTGATCCTCGAGCTCCTCGTTTGTGTTTTCCTCCTAATTTCTGCATTTAATACTTCAGCAAGTGATTAAACGTTGAATTATTATGTCCAGGCGGTATAAAGTTCTCTAAAATTGGCGTAAAGGGACAGAAACTACGCTCCTCACAAAACGTGCCACCGCACACCGACCCCACGCATGCTCTCATCTATTAGATAATCTTGTATTCCTCTGCAACTCCAAAGCAGGTCAAAACTACCCCTTCAGAAGACTTTTGAGGAGAATTTTATGCTACCACAGGTTTGCCAAGAAAGGAATCATGTATAAGCAATCACAGGAACAACAATGTTGAATCTGGGTAGAATGATCCCAAGAATTTCATAATAGTCAGTCTTTCCTACCACCAGTTGGCACTGGGACAATGCAATCATCATTCTCTAAAATGGCATTCACAGCATCTTGTTTGCCATGAAATTTGAAATATTCAACCACAATTATTTTTTTTAAAAAAAGTGTCTAGGACAACGTCTCCTGTCTGGCCAAATGGTAGTTACGATGGTATCTCATCAACTACATCACCCTCTTCAATCGGTCGTCACTTGTTTCCATCCGCCAAACTGACGTGACGTCATCTGATCTCCGGTGAACATCTTCGGTTTACGCGCCGGCTTCCTATCGTAAAAACTAATATGGCGGATGATCTTTTGTGGGTCCACGTGTGTCCAGCAGATTATTTGTGTTTTTCTGTGCACATAAAGCAGGGTCCTGATTTTTTTCAATAAACCTTTGAAAACTTAGGGTAAATTGGACAAGGGTAAAGCTATTTTATACCCTTAAAGCTTGCCACAGTGGAGAACGTCAGTTTGATGGATGGCGTGACAGATAGCGTATCTTTCCATCCATGAAACTGACGTTCAATAACAGGCGAACGCGCACGAAAATTGACGATGATGTACCGAAAACCTCTCTCGGAATTCCGAAGATTTTCCCGCTAAGCATTGTTGTTTGGCGGGCATTTTCGAAAGGAAAATAATAAAGTTTCCGCGTATATGAGATCTGGAAGTTGACTGCTCGGTTTATAGTACTCAGCACAAGTCGTTTGTTATGGCTTTGCCGGCAAATGCCCAAGAAGGTAGCGGCACAGCTGAAGGCATATATTTAGAAAGTGAGAAAGACAGTGCTACTGTATGTACTTGGCAAGCGAAGTTAAGAGGATCAACGAACAAGTTTGTTGGCTATGTTGGATCAGTTGAGGAAGCCATGACTGTAATAAGACAATATGAACTGGAAACAACAACAAAATTCTCTTGTTTTAAATCAGACAAAATGTTTGGTGCTGGAGGTAAGATAATTATGAAGCAACAAAATAATTATGCACTATTCAACTGAAAGCCGACCCCCCACCCCCGGGCCAAGGTGCGGGAACAAAGGGTGTTTGATAAAATTTGACAGCATGTTTTGCCGTTGGGGGTGGGGATTTCTCAAGATTTGCCGTGTTTTATTTTTCTCCTACAGGACTGTAGGTGGGGGCTTTAAAAGTTTAAGTGCCCCCTCATGGGGGTTAATCACCATTGTAGTTGACATTAAGTCAAATCCCCACCCTTTCCTGGGGGTGGGGGAGGGGGGATTTCAGTTGATAAGTGCATAAACAAGAAGTTGGTCATAAAAAAATTCTTGAATCTGATTGGTTATCAGCAGCTATGATCTTAGCAGTGCAGTGTAACATAATAGGGATAAGAATGCTGGAGTAGAATGTGGTGTAGCTTGCACACCAGATTACAAAAAGAAGATTATAATAAACAATGCTGTGATCTTAGAAATTTTTCTTTTGTTGGGCGGGGGGGGGGGAGAGAAATATGCTGGAGTAGAATGTGCATATTCTAAACACAGTGGTATTCATGGCATGAACAATTTATGAATCAAAGACATGAAATACCGTAAAATTCCGAAAATAAGCCCCGGGCTTATATTTTTCAAAGGCCCTTTTTGAGGGGCTTATTTTTGGAGGGGCTTATATTCGCAGCGGCTTATATACGGAGGGAAATTTGCGTTTCAAAATCGATTGGGCTAGCCTTATAGTTGAAAGTAAATTTACCGTTTTTGCTTTGTTTTATTTTGTATTTGATGGCAATTTTCCAAGTAAAAGCCCCCGGGGGGCTTACATTTGAAGGGGCGATTTACCGGAGGGTTTTTGCGTTACCAGTTTGGGGGGCTTATATTTGGAGGGGCTTATACACGGAGGGGCTTATTTTCGGAATTTTACGGTATCTTTAAATCTATGGTTGACTGAGTACTATCTGCAAAGGGTGCATGTTATACATTGGCTTGACTGTGGTGTAGGTTGCATACCAGATTACAATCAAAATTATAATAAACAAGGCTATGCTCTAAGAAAAAAAATTCGGGGAGCCCAAAACACTAAACCTTTGACATTCTGGCTGCCCAGCATAGTAATTTTGGGCAAAAACTAAGATTTCCTTCTTGCCGAAAAGCAACAGTAAGTCAACAGGGGCCTCTGAGGACTGCTAGAGTACAGCCCTAATAAACATAATACAGACTTTCCTTGTTTCCATGACACAGATCCCTTTGCCAAGCAAAGAAAATTCTATTTCAAAGATGACAAAATTCCATTTGATGGAGTACCATTCAGTATAATTGGCACCAAGGTATTTGACTGCCAACATGGACCAGACAGGAAAAAGTCATTTAAAGCGAGACATTCTGAAGAGAAGGTATGTTGGTTATGACTAAAAAATATCTGCATTTTTATTTCACAGCCACAGCCTTTCTGGTGCTTTTAGCACTAAACTGTAAGGAATCTATAATATTAATCTTCTAACTACAGGTTGATGATCACTCATTCAAAAGGAGGAGGTTTCTACCTCAAGACACAATGAAGTTTGGCTGCCCTGCAAGTATTCGTTTATCAGAAGTCATAAAGTATTGCAGTTACAAGGTACAAAACCACCATCACAATAGTGATAATAGCAATCGACATTATACTTCCGCTCAGTAAAATACATCCCTTCATTCCATAACTTATTACTGTCTTTTAACTCTATTAGATCAGGGATGACACAGAAAGACTAAGAAGGGACATGTCCAAAAAGCTGAAGACTGATATAACCAGCGGACAGAAACCCCAAGTGGAACGCAGAATTTATATCCAATTACCAAAGGAGGATGAGCACAAAGATCACATCACTGGAGAGGTCTGTTGATGTCAATGGAAAGAACTGGGACACTACCTTAACTTGAGAACAATAATATTAACTTTTGTTTTTGGCTCTTTTTGTTTGAGTAATAGTTGAAGGCTTAGGGAAAAACACTTTGAATGGGTGGGACAAGAGTTGAGTCATTTTCATATAAACCTTCTAGTTTTTCATGTATAAATCATTATGGTAATTATAGTTTCGGACAGGTATTACTTTCCTATGAAAAGGCAAGAAGGCATGTGAAAGAAAGACAGACCTTCCACTCAAAGGCTAGGTCACAAAATACAACAGGTGTACGGGTGGCTACATGCTATGTAGTGTTAACAATCATAGCCTAGGTCTGTAAATGAAGTAATGATCATGAAAAAAGGTCCAAGTAGTGTCTAGGACTAAAATAGAAGCTGATAAAAAATAAACAAAATTGTCTAGGAATTATTATTTCAACTGATTTGTTGCTATTCTATCCAAATAATTTGTTTTTGAATGTTGTTGTTGACAGAAGTGACATTTCATTCATTACATGTGAGTGTACATTGTACCAGCAGTGCCTACAACTATCAGCGTGGCTGTCACAATATTTCTGTCAAAAATGTAATTCCATTTTCATTTTTCTCCTCATGTATCAAAAAACCAGATTGGTGGCATTCTGCAGCCCATCGACAAACGGCTTGTAGACAAGATTGGAGAGCTTGTTGGCGAAGGTGTGAAAACTGTGGACGAAATGAAAAGACATCTTAGGCAATTCGTAAAAACTGAACTATTTCCAGGGCAATCTCCACCAGCATCAACAAACAGGCGCTATTATCCAACAGATGTGGATATCAGGAACCACATGTATCAGGCATCAGTAAAAAAAATCCTGTCCAAATCTGATCAGGAAAACCTTGAAAAGAAAATTGAAAATTGGTGTCAGGAGAACCCACAAGACTCTTTCTATTTTAGACCCTGTGCCCTATCAGCCTCATCAACAGCTTCTGAAAGCATGAACAGTGAGGAAACAGATCAAAATTGTGTGCGAGATGATCTTTTGTTTGCTCATCAAACAGCCTGGCAAAAGCAACTCATGATCCGTTACGGAAATGAGATCACCCTGCTTGATGCAACCTACAAGACAATGAGATATGAGCTCCCTCTATTTTTCCTAGTGGTAAAGACAAATGTAAATTACATAGTTGTGGGGTCTTTCATAATTCAACGGGAAACTACAGCCTCCATACAGGAAGCACTAGGAATCTTCCATGATTGGAATGCCAGGTGGAAGCCCCAATTTTTCATGACTGACTTTTGTCATGAAGAGATCCATGCAATTGAGAACACATTCACAGGTACGGATGATTCAACATCGGGCCAATATTCTCAAAGTGTAAAACTAAATGTAAATAAAGACTTGTACATTCAAGCAGGGGGCAAAGAAAATCATTTTTACAGCTTGCCATTCAAGTATTCAAGTACATGTAGGCAAACAAGATTTTGAAGGAATAAGTAACAATTTCTATAAAATTGTAAGTTAACCCTGATCCTCCCTAGTGACTGGAAAACCAGCCCAAATTAAATATGACTTTAGGTATTCAGTTACAAATCTGGAAACTTCCTAGAGGGCGAAACCTTAAAGTCAAGCTTAGGTTGATGCCATACGAGGTATCAGTATATCCATCATAATGCTTTATCTTCTCTCAAATGCCAACTGACTATTATAATATTAAAAATAGAATGTACAAAAAGTTTCACATTCTAATTTGGTTTAACAGATACCACTACATATATTTGTGACTTTCATCGAGAACAGTGCTGGGAAAGATGGCTACGAAAGTCTGAAAATGGGTTGACTGACAGCAGGGAAGAGGTCCTAACATTGCTTCGCAACGAGGCAAAATCACCAACAAAAGAGTCATTTGAAAAAAATTTGTCTTCCCTTAAGGAGAGTGCAGTTTGGCTGGCTAATCCCAAGCTCAGGAATTGGTTTGAAAAAACATGGCTTGTAGAGTCTAAGGTAAGAATTGAAATAAAGCACACAGCACACAGTTTTATACTTGTCTGCAATAGATTCCTTCCTGTAACTCCCAATCTGGAGGACAAAACAATGGTTGTTCTCTCTTCTGAGAGAAAAAACCTTTTCAAATGCAAGGCAATCTTACTCTTTTGCCCTCCAAATTGGGAATAAACTGAAAGGGGTCTAGAAGTACATTACATGCAATATACACAGTTGAACCCCTATCCAGCCAAATGCATTGACACTGAAATAAATTTATTATTATTATTATTAGAGTTGTATTATTTTAAAAAAATTATTATTATAATTACTAATTATTAACTGGTCACCTATTAAACGGCCAACCCGTATTACTCGCCCAGTAATCAAAGCTCCCATGAGGGGTTTTTTAAATTGTTTTTTACCTCTATTTAAGCGGCCACTATCCATTTCCCCAAGGGTGGCTGCTTATTAGGGTTCGAACTGTATAAGAACGAAAGCTTGCCTCTGCAAGCCCATGTGCTCCTTTGCCTGACATACAGGTAAATAACACGCCTGTCTAACATATTCGTGTAAATAATAAATATTGATGAAGTGAGCTGTTAGCATGCAGCAAGGACCAGTTCACTTAAAAGTTTAAATTCTCTGTAATTTGCTTTTTATTACAGCGATGGGTATGGGCATTCAGACAGGACCGATTCATGTTGAGTATCAACACTAACAACGGCATTGAAAGGCAGAATGAGTCCTTGAAATACCAGTACCTGAAGGATCGAAATAACAACAGCCTCAGTGGAATGGTTACGACACTAATCGAGGAATTTCTACCCGACAAATACAGAAGGTACAGTACATCCCACATTCAAAAATTCAAATGCTTAAAGTTAAAGTAGGGATTAATGCAAAGATTCTACAACATATGCAACTCAAATATCACTGCATAACTATTAACAATTCATTAAGACGCTGCTTTTTTCCCAGGTATGTGGAGCTTAACACAAGGTGCAGTGAAGGATACAGGCGCTACAGCTCAGATGTGCCAAAATACTTGCACAATAAACCAAGACCATTTGTGAACTACTGCAGGCAGCGCATAATATCTGCTATTGAAGTAGAACCCCAGCATATCAAGGAGGTTTGTAATGGCATAGAAGATGGTCAGTTCCAAGTGCAATCACAGTCAAGCAACACATGGTACAGCCTGTCTTTTGGTGCTGGGGATGTCATGCCACGATGTAGCTGTCCTGATTTTTGCCACACGGGGCTCCTATGCAAGCATTTTTTTGCAATTTTCGACCATTACCCAAAATGGCAGTGGGGTTCATTGCCAGAAAAATATCGTGAAAACCCCCATCTCTCACTAGACAGGGAGCATGTGTTTGCTGATTTCACTAAGTATAAAAGTGGTGAAGAAAATCACAACATTCAGATTGGTCAAGACGTGCCAGGAAATCAGCAAGATGGCAAAGCAGGTGTCCCAAACCAGAAAGTCAAAGGCATTGAAAGTCAAATCAGGCAAGAGGCAGTAACATGTAGGGAGAAGCTTAAAGGGCTAACATCATTGACATACAACATTGAAGATGTAAGTGCCCTCAAAGAACTCAACAGTTCCCTTGAAATGTTACTAATTAAGTTCACAACCTTTCAAACAACTGACGAAAAGGAAAACTCGTTACAAATGCAAACGTTGATTAAAAAACAATCTGGCAAGAAACAACTCAAATCATCTTTTGGAAATTACCTGCCACTACCTGTGCGCCCCAAGAAAAAAAGGTTTCACAACAGAGTTGGAGAATTTGCATCCATGATGCAAAAACACTATAAAGTGCAAATCCCTGTTGATGGAGTGTCAGTCAAGACATCCAAAACAAAAAGTTCTCTCAAAAGAAAGAAAGAATTGCACAAAGAATCCAAACATCCTTCTCCACCAAAGAAACAACGCACAGAAGAACAGAACCACCTTGTCCAAAATGAAACTAAAACAAGCAATGATCCATCTGCTGCTCAGGAGAGAACTGATACCCCTCCAACTAACACTCAACACCCAAATTCAGAAGACCAACTTTTGTAAAAAGAAATATTCTCATCGGCAATCAGCAACAGTCAATCATTAACAGTCAGCAACAGTCCATCATCAGCAGTCAGCAACAGTCCATCAACAACAGCCAGCAACAGTCCATCATCAGCAGTCAGTAACAGTCCATCATCAACAGTCAGCAACAGTCCATCATCGGCAGTCAGCAACAGTTCATCATCAGCAGTCAGCAACAGTCCATCATCAGCAGTTGGCAACAGTCCATCATCAAAAGTCAGCAACAGTCCATCATCAGCAGTCAGCAACAGTCCATCATCAGCAGTTGGCAACAGTCCATCATCAAAAGTCAGCAACAGTCCATCATCAGCAGTTGGGAACATTCCATCATCAAAAGTCAGCAACAGTCCATCATCAGCAGTCAGCAACAGTCCATCATCAACAGTCAGCAACAGTCCATCATCGGCAGTCAGCAACATTCCATCATCAGCAGTCAGCAACAGTCCATCATCAGCTGTCAGCAATGGTCAATTTGGTGACTCAAGTACTCCTTCAAGCAAATCTACTCCAGGGCCTATTATAACTGACGAAAATTCTCCTGATCCTCCATCATGGTTGACAATAGAAAATTGTGACCCTGAGGATCCAAATTACAAACTTAATCTGTATATAGAAAACAAGACAAGAATTTTACAGAAGACCACCTGGCTCTCTGATTCTGAGATCCATGCAGGGCAAATGCTACTCAAGAGGGATTATCCCTTCGTGGACGGGCTATGTGATCCAGCAATAAAAGGGTCCCTTGTTGTCCCTGCAACATCAGAGTTCATTCAGATCATCAATACTGGGAACCACTGGGTGTGTCTAAGTACAATTTCAACAACATCCAGTCCCGACACTGTCAAGATTTTCGATAGCCTTTATCAGAATACTAATTCAACAGCAGTAGAGCATGCCTGTCGCATGTTGATGTATCCTGGAGACAAAGTCACTTTTATCAATGAGAAAGTCCAGCGACAAGTTGGAGGTAGTGACTGTGGTCTGTTTTCGCTGGCATTTGCAACTGATTTGTGTCATGGTATAGATCCCACAAATCAGAAGTATAACCAAGGATCTATGCGACAGCATTATGTCAACTGCCTAGAAAATGGAGCCATGTCACCATTCCCCAAAACTGAAAAGAGAGTGCCACGTCACTTGGGCAGTATCAAGTCATCTGTTGCTATTTACTGTGTGTGTAGACTACCATATGACAGAGAAGAATATGTTCAGTGCAGCAATGGAAAATGCAAAAAATGGTATCATCCCACTTGTGTTAAAATACCAGCCTGGGCAATAAACAGCAATCGTAAGTGGAGATGCAACAAATGCAAAGACGATGCAAAAGTTACATCTTCCTCAAGAAATTAACCTGCTTAAAGTGGCTAACAAAAGTTTTGCTAAGTACTATCATGGAATGCCTGGCCTCCGACATGTGCTTTTAACTCAAAATGAGCCCCATTTTTTATTGTTGAAATAATCAGAATGTCAACTTAAAACTAATTGAAAAGTTTAAAAGTTTTTAGCATCAGGTTACACGTTAATTTTTCCAAAATCTTAAGGTGCCTCTGAATCCCCTGCTAGCTTAAACAAAAGGCTGTATCTTCACTAATGAATTTCTATTCAGTGTAATAAACAATGGAGGTCACCTAACTTGTTTTCAAGTTATAAGTATTTAAAGGTGTTTTTGACAAGTTATACTGTTGCTGTGGTATAGTTTTATGTCTAGAGGAATAGCGAGTAAGCCACTGATTGTTTGATACCATTGCTTTTCACCATCGAAACAAAAGTGCTGTTTTGAGAAAACTGTACATTTTCCTTATTGAAATCTATGCCATTTGGTAATTCTAGAAAATCTTCTCGCACAACCTGTTTTTCAATATTTTGTCAAATTTTGTTAACATACTTGTTTTCCTGCTTAGTGAAATAACACCATACAAAATTTGGGGCATTGGACAAAGTTTCAAGTTATAAGAGCGAGAAGCTGAAAAATGGGTATTACTGATTAACACACACCATCTCTATGGCAACTACTGATGATATTATAGTAGTACTTTTGGGCTCTCCAATTGTTGGGCAAATACAAAGATGTGTTACATGTAGCTCAGAATTTGGACTCCACATTTCATAATGATCTTCATATATCAGTACTCATTTTGTTACCAGTGGTAGTTTTAGAGAATAAGCTGTGATATATAGTTAGCATGTGTGTGTTACAAACATTGTATATAATTCCTGTTTTGTGAAATACCTGTCAGCAAATGAAGGTAACGTGTATATTAATTTTGCTTAGAATTATGAGCATAAAACTGACCATAAATGTTATGGATGGTAGGTTTTAATAAACTGAGGCATCACAATACTGCAATCATAAAATTAACTAAGTAGAACTGTGAAGGTTATAATGATATGTCAAATGAAACTTTCTTTGACCATTTCCAGTTGAGATGTCTCATTACAGTTTAACAGTTGCAGCATACTAGCTGGTTGATGACAGTTGGCTTGATATTTTTCCTTGTTTACTATTTACTGTCATGTTAAGAAAAGATTACAACTAAGTTGTTAGGTTACACGTTGTTGCGATATTCTTAAAATCATGCAAATTACATGTATATCATGACTAAACAGGGGCACCCAACGAGAATATAGTTCAAAACCACTTAAACTTAGCATTGTTAAACGTATTTTAGTATTTAAACGGTAGATATAGGCATATTTTTATCCCCAAAAAAATTTTTCATCTGTTCAGATTTCCTAGCTCAAAGTCTAGTGATCCAAAAATTATAGGGATCAAAACTTACCTTTTCGAAAATTTCAGCCAGAAAACAGGCTCCCGAAAATTCTAGATGACCTTTTTAGGGTAAAAATCAGTTAAAAATTGGCAATTATACCATTTTTTAGATGTTAGAAAATCCTAGGAGAGGCAGGGAAGCAAGGAGTTTTACAACAAATGTTCCGAAATTTCTAGATCTCAAATTGTCTTCTGAACAGATATTTTCCAAAAATTGTCGTTGGGTGCCCCTGACTAAACTTAATAGCGAAATAAATGCAGTCAGTACTTAAAATGTAAGTTTCTTATTACATGTAGCTCCAAATAAATGAAAAATTAACAGAATTTGCAGTAATTGGGCGTGTAATGCCATATACTATTTCAATGAAAACTCTGTAACGACACAATGATAGTGAGGTTTGTTAATTTCAACATTTGTCACGTCAGTTTGATAGATGGAACCTTGTCCATCCACCAAAATGACGTCGCTTGAGAATTAAGCTGATAAACCAGAAAAATCTTTTTCTATATAGAATACTCTCCATATGAAACGCTTTTAGAAGTGAGCTCGATAGAAAGTAATTTAAGCTTAAGTCTTTCCTTGCCACTTTCTGAACGTAATCTATAAATGTCAATAGTAGCTTTCGCATCATACCTTCTCGGGCCTACCTTCTCTTAAGATTTGCCTTTTAACCAAACAACACAAGGTAGATCGGTTAGGTAAATCGTGGCAAACATAATCTCACTTCATTCGCTAATTTGAGTGGTATACTGACAAGCATATATCAGTCTAGACCAGACAGTGGCCGCCATATTTGTTTTTACGATAGGAAGCCGACGCGTAAACCGAAGGTGTTCACCGGAGATCAGATGACGTCACGTCAGTTTGGCGGATGGAAACAAGTGACGACCTCTTCAATCAGGGTAACAAAATTGTCTATCAAATTGAAACCAAAGTTACCAATAATTTATTTATTAAGACACAAATGATGTGTTATAAAAGAGCATGGCAAAACCCAATTGGTCTACTGTGTAATATCACAAAAACAAATAAAAAACAATACAGACAATAAGTATTTGCTGCACATTCGACACAGCTTCATCATAAAATGAGATATATAAATAAAAAGTAAGTAGAATTTATTTACACTGGGCTGTGCATTCAGTTACAAGTCTAGTACCCAGTGAGGTAATCGAACAATAAAAAACTACAAGTAAAAAAACCTAGACCTAGTTTTGTGGCTGTTTTTCCTGTACAGCTTACATTGTCAAACAAATGATACACAATGCGAAATCCTGAGACAAAAATTTAACAGATTTAAAAAATATTTTATCATCTATTTAATAACATAACTTACAGGTCTTGAGACTAGACTGGTTTGTTGCCTTTTCGAGTACTCAAGATACAGCGTGCAGCGAATAGTATTCTAAAGCTTTACAAAATATTTGGCTTCATTTGGCTGTTGCAACAATTCTCAGCTCGCCATTTTTCATTTCGACAGAAGAGATCGTTTCATCACTCGGGACCTAAACAGAAACGACTACTAAATTACTAACTTACTAATTTTCCTGACCGGCTGTTACCTTGGCGTGCGGCAGTTTCATTAAATTAAAGGCAGTACCGTCCCGTCCGCGGCTAGTAGTTTTTCGATTTAAAGTTCGGTAGTAAACATTATGTAGTTCGTTAGTAAACATTATGATGCTTGAGTCCAATGTGTGGGGTGAAAACAGCTTCCTCTTCATACACACGACGTGGATAGGCAATGATTTGCTCAAAATTCGCAAAATGAACAGCACTGAACTTATTTTAAAAACTGCATATTTGTCCGCCATTGCTCTTGCCGCCATCTTGAAAACAAGATCTGCCAGACGTCTCGCCCGTTGTCTCCTTCCCGCCTTCCCTTGCGCGCACATTTTCATCAAAAGAGAGACGTCTGGGTACGAGGCAGGGACTGGGCCGTTCCTCGAGAACAGGTGAGAAAGAGAACACGTGATAAGTAGGCGTTAGAGACTATGTAATCGGATATCTAGTTCGGAATGGTTTATAGTACAGTCTCGGAAAGGATCTCAAGTTTAGGAGTCAGTCTTGTACGGAAAATTATCTGTTATCAGAATAAAGAGTATGGTTAGTTCATCATTTTTGGTGCCGAAGACCCGGGATGAATGAATTGACACAAAAATACTGGATTACTGAATAAATTGAGCGGAAAGAACTGACGCGGATCGGAAACGAACAGAAGACAACAAGTTATAAACACATGTTACACGGATCATTTCACGGTGGAAAAGTTTATAACAACGTGAGATCTCAACAAAAAAATTTTGGAACGGTCGGGCTTTAGAGTCTACGTGCGAAAGGTTGTAAGTACAGTGAGAGAATTGCTACAAGAAGAGGACGTGGAAAATATTCGCCCAACGCTAGAGTCGCACAAGATCAACCTCGAGAAACAGCAGAAACAGATCGAAAATCTCAACCAAGAAATCGCTGAATAAGTGGGAGCGGATGCAATTGAAAAAGAAATATTAGACCGCTGTGAATTCGAAGCTTACCTTCAAGAAACAATTTCGCTTATTTCTTCACGGTTATCGTTTGCCAAGGAATCCAAAATTTCAGCCGAGACAACGCCGTCGATAAATCAAGGAGCTCCGATTGGCGCCATAACGAGTAGGAAGGCAAAACTCCCAAAACTCACTTTGCCAAAGTTCGCTGGCGATCCCACAGAATGGACAACATTTTGGGACAGTTTCTCATCTGCTATCCATTTAAGCGAGGAACTCAGCGAAGTCGATAAAATCCTTGTTAGTGGGAACTATTTCGGGTTTGCCTTTGAGCGGGTCGAATTACAATCATGCGGTCGATCTTCTCATGAAGCGGTTTGGAAGCAAACAAGTTATACGGAACATTTCTCACGCCTGTCATAATGGCCAAAATACCGCAAGAGTTACGTCTTATTTTAAGTTGTGGTATGTCCGACGAATGGGACTTGGAAACTGTGATAAAATCCTTTGCGGAAGACTTACAAATACGGGAAAGGTGTGCCCTGGGACCGGTTTCAGAGCAAACGCCAAAGTTGGGAGTGAAGGAAAAACGAGGCTTCGGATCTGGATTTCGTCACGGTCAAATCAGGGGAACTCCCACTTCATCAACGTTTTTTTCGAACCGAGAAGGACCACTGCCCAACAAAGAAATGTGGTGTACCTTTTGCAACGGTCCTCATCCATCAAACAGGTGTGCTGTTGTCACTGATCCTGAGACAAGGAAGAACATTCTCCGACGGAAAGGACGATGTTTTGGTTGTTGAAGGAGTGGTCACATCAGTAACGATTGCTCAGCCAGATGTTATCGTTGTGGCGGGAAACATTCCTTGTGCAGCATGCAGAAACAACCGATGCAATGTAGACAACCCCGCGGCGCCACACAGGAAGAAACTGTGAGTACAAATTTGTATTTCACTCAGGATGTTATTGTTACAAACGGCTAGAGCAAAGGTCGGAAATCCCAGTGGCGATGTTTATTGTAATGTGAGAATTCTGCTTGATTCTTGTGCTCAGAAGTCCTACATAAGCACGAGGTTGAGAAACGAATTATGTCTGCCTTCAATTGGAACAGGAACAGTTTTAATTAAAACATTTGGAAACAATGAACCCTAGCTGAAGAAACGTAACATTGTTCAGTTTGCGTTGGAATGCCAGGACAATTTGAGAGTGTTCATCAATGCCTATGAAGTTGAATTAATCTTTGGTCCTATTGCAAATCAAACCATTGAAATAGCACGGCATTGTTATCCGCATTTTCAAGGTTTGCCTCTGGGTGTTACGAAAACTAAGACCCTCGAAAACTAAGACCTAAGACCTAAGACCCGTCTTAGTTTTCGAGATTACGAAAACTAAGAC
This sequence comes from Porites rus, assembly GCA_964035705.1. Classification (NCBI taxonomy): domain Eukaryota; kingdom Metazoa; phylum Cnidaria; class Anthozoa; order Scleractinia; family Poritidae; genus Porites; species Porites rus. The sequence continues at coordinate 25,358,147 of OZ037997.1, read as the reverse complement.
CCACTAAAATCGAATCCGGCGAAATATGAAGTCAAATTGTAATCGAAATAGGTCTAATCTGTCAACTTATCTTTTGTCTGACTCTTTCCACCGAGTTTTCGGTCAAATTTAACGGTAGATAATTTCGAAAGCAAAGGCCCCTCTTAGTTTTCGTTGTTACGAAAACTAAGACCCCTTAAAAACCGATCCATAATATATATATATGAAGCCGAATTACGACCGTTCAAAGACTATAGGCGGTAAAATAACCAAAAACTATCATCCGCGTGCTGACGATCCGCTTCTTCTAAAATTTGCAGACATATCAGTTTTTAGGCTTTAAAAAGAGGACGAAAAGCCTTAATTGTACACTGAAAATATGTCTTACCCCACCAATTGGTCTATAATATTGGTTGTTTATTCTTAAAAATCGTAAAATTGGCTTTCTACATGCTGGAGATGGATTTTTGCCTTTGTATCTCTGCGGGAGCGTCTCTGCGACCGTGATTGTGTTACCTAAAAATCACCAAAGGGGTGTTTTGTTTTGATTGTTTGTTTATTATATTTTTTCTGAAATTAAAACGCAAACTTTTCGAAATGATGCCTTGCTAGTGTAGGAAATTTATTCATTCATTCATTGTTTATTAAACGAGTGATTTTAGCCAGTGTCCCTCAGACAATTTCTCCTTGCCCCCAACCTACCCCTCAACTACCCCTTACATTGTAACTTTTCACCTTGTTTCCGGTGATCTCCGGAGTGGGAACGATAAAAATAAACTGTTAAAAAACGCAATGTAGTATATACTCTTTTATTCGCCCTTTCTAAGAAAGAATTTTGCTGGCTATGGCCTGGCCAGAAAAGGAAAAAAAACAGCATTTTTGTGTGAGTAATTGACCACTTGACGACCGGTGTCACAGTGATATGTGTATCCCCGTACACATATCCCAAGTGATATGTGTATCCCTTCAATATGGCTGCCAGTGAAATGTGTATCCCCTGCCCCCCACCCCTCCAAACAAGTGTCAGTTTTATTTTTGTTGTTTTTGTGAATTTGGGGGAATCATTGTCAAGGGGACTACAAATGATTCAAGATTATGAGTAATGTAATCGACAAAAGAGCAACGATTCGAGAGAAAATAATCGCAAAGCCGTTTCTGGCGAGTTTACTTCTTCATGGGCCTCAATTTTGATTTGACACTCGTTCCTCTCCTTATCCAACGTGATTATAATTTTATGTCACTAGTCGCGTTAAATAAGTATGACTGACAAAATTTCATTCAGCAAGGGATAACTCAAATTTTCCATCTCTGCATGTTGTTTGATTCCTGTCTTAACCCTAGTTGTGTTACTAATTGTGTTAAATGATATCGACGATATTTCCTTCAGCAAGAGAACAAAAAAACAGGGGATACGCTTATCCCTGCGCCGGTCCAGTGATGTGTGTATCCCTCGTGCGAGCGCCACAATTTTCCATCTTTGCATGTTGTTTGATTCCTGTCTTAACCCTTGTTGTGTTACTAGTTGTGTTAGATGATATCAACGATATTTCCTTCAGCAAGAGAAAAAAAAAACAGGGGATACACATATCCCTGCGCCGGTTCAGTGATATGTGTATCCCCCCTGCTAGCGCCACAATTTTCCATCTTTGCATGTTGTTTGATTCCTGTCTTAACCCTAGTTGTGTTACTAGTTGTGTTAGATGATATCGACGATATTTCCTTCAGCAAGAGAATAAAAAAACAAGGGATACACATATCCCTGCGCCGGTTCAGTGATATGTGTATCCCCCGTGCGAGCGCCACAATTTTCCATCTTTGCATGTTGTTTGATTCCTGTCTTAACCCTTGTTGTGTTACTAGTTGTGTTACTAGTTGTGTTAGATGATATCGACGATATTTCCTTCAGCAAGAGAACAAAAAAACAGGGGATACACATATCCCTGCGCCGGTTCAGTGATATGTGTATCCCCCCAGCGAGCGCCACAATTTTCCATCTTTGCATGTTGTTTGATTCCTGTCTTAACCCTAGTTGTGTTACTAGTTGTGTTACATGATATCCACGATATTTCCTTTAGCAAGAGAAGATAAAACAGTCAAAAATGAAGGGGATACAGATAGCTCTACGCTGACTCAGTGATATTTGTATCCCCCCGAGAGCGCCAACAATCTTCCACCTTCGCATGTACTTTGAAAAAAAAAAACCCGTAGCAAGAGAAGTTTCAGCGATATGTGTATCCCCCGCGTACCATTTGTATCAGTGTGAAGTGAGTAACTTCAGCCGCACACTATTGTTTTACAGCCAATCACGCGAACCCAGTAAAATAATAACATGGCCCAGAAACTCTATCAAGGTTTCACTCCTTTTTGGCGGGAATTTTGGTGCCGAAATGGACTCCATTAAATGGGTCGACATTTATGCGTTTGGTTATTAAAGAAGAGGAAAAATTGAGAGTGTTCCAAGAGTGCCACAGCTCAGATTTTGGTGGTCACGCTGGACGTGACAACACGATCCAGAAGATCAAAGATCGCTATTACTGGCCTCAGTACTACAACGACACCGTTGAAATGGTAAGAAAAAATAAGCTTCTCCTTTACGTGACATTGACACGATGTATTAAGATGTGATATGACAGTTATAATAATATCTTGCTAAGGTAAGGAATGGGGGTTAAATAAATTCGTGTTGTAGGGGATTTCGGTATTCTCGACGAACTAAAGAGGAAATAGAGGATCTATAAAGTAGACTAGTCACACTAGGATGCTTGGGGTCATGTTTTCTCACCCCACGCGAATTTCGCGGGGCAAGATTCGGTCTGACCAGGGGCTAGCGCTCGAAATGTCACCTTCTCAATACCCCTCCCGTGGCCAATGAACTCAGTTGCTAAAAGCAAAAATTCCCATATTGCACTCCTTCCCCCACCGATGCAATTTCACCCCTTCATTCGTCTGATATTCAACAAAACAACTTCCCACTAGTCAAGTCTTTTGATCGCATCTGCGTTGATAGCGTAAAGCAAAGGGAGCAATTTTAGAATAAGTTATCATTTTTTATTTTGCAAAGAAATTAAGTAAATGCTTGTAACCTCATGAGGACAAGTACACAAGAAAACTCAACTACGCTATTCTTTCTGTTAGATTAAAAATTGTGACCGGTGCCAACGTAATAGCCGTGAAAACAAAAGCTACAACGTGCTGCACCCAGTGAAAGTTACAGCTAAAGTGTGGTATCTTGTGGGCATTGACCTCATTGATGCTAGTAGGACACCTGCGAAGGGGAACCGCTACCTGCTTACCCAGACAGACTACTTCAGCAAGTACGTCGAAGCTATTCCTCTCCCTGACAAGAGTGCCTTGAGTGTGGCAAAAGGCCTTTTCAAGACTTATTGTCGACACGGAGCTCCAGCTCACATAATTTCTGACCAGGGAAGGGACTTTGTGAATCAGGTAGGTAGCATAGACTTTGAAATCACCTAGCTTTTAATAGTCCATCAACATTTTCAAAGTTATTTTAAGTGGGTGTCTTTACTCCAGGTATGTGAACAGCTAATGAAGACTTTTGGAGTCCAGCACAGGATCACATCGTCATATCATCCACAGTCAAATGGTCTAGATGAGAGATCAAACCAGTCTATTAAAAGGTACGCCCATTTTATTCTTAAAGTATTATAAAAGCAATAACCAAACAACAGTAACAACAATCGAAAATACTGCCATGGACAACATTAAGTGTACCCGTTTCAAGCACCTTCAGAAAGTGCTTGTAAGCTCATTTTACCACTTCACGGAAAGTAATGAAACAACCGAATATTTATCATTATTCAGTCCAAATAGGCCCTTTGCAGCTTGCCATTCTCGTGGTACAAAACCGCCGAGCTGGGACGCAAAAGTCGCACTGGGACAAGACTAACATAGGAAAGTACCGTTTAAAATTGTCTGCCTTTTGTTGGTCTTGCCCCAGGGCGAATTTTGCGTCCCAGCATGGCGGTTTTGTACCACGTGTATGGCAAGCTGCAAAGGGCCTATATCTCTCCTTTAATCATTGCGTGTCATCTCCCCGGGCACCCCAAATAGCATGTTCTGTCAAATATGGACGACTATGAAAATTAGAAACATGCCAGTCAAACCACTTTTCCTTAGCAAAAAACACCAAACCTGAACATGACTGTCAATTTCTTTTCAATTAGGAATTTACTCCCTTTCATTTTTTTAACCAGCATCCTCAGGAAGGTCATGGATGAACAAGACGACAACTGGGATGACTACATTGATGGGGCTCTTTTTGCGATCAACACCAACGTTTCTACCACGACCAAGTGCAGTCCATTTTTTGTCATGTTTCGGCGGCACCCTCGTATGCCATTTGAAGTCGAAAAGTTTGTAACACCTCTCGAAGAGGGAGATGAGGCGATCAATAATATTATTACAGAGTTGTGTTCAGATGATAGTTTACAGGCACATATAGAAAAAATGACCGAAATCAGAGATGCTGTCTCTCCCAAAATTGAAAGAAACATAGACGTTGCCCAGCAAAAGCAAAAGCAACAATACCTTAAAAGGAAAGGAGGTCTGAAGTTTACCTTCAATAATGGTGATACTGTTCTGCGGAGAAACATGCTGCAGAAGACATCAAAGGGCTACAAGATGGAGGACCAATGGATTGGGCCATATACTGTAGAAGGACTTGATTTGTTGAACGGAACATGCCAACTACGTGCGAAAGACGGAAGACTACTTCAAAGAAAAATTAATCTTAAAGACCTTAAATTGTATAGGGAGCAGTCCACGTCACAAACACCTTCAAATGATGCCCTACTACAGGCGTCCTCAGCCCAACAACACCCTACGCTACCCCAAGACACTATATCAGCTGTACCACAAAATAACCAGTCTGGGGGATCAAGTGTGTGGCAACATACACAATCCACTCAGCTGAGTGGTGCAGCAGTACAACAACCTGCCCAACACCAACAACAAGTCAGCCCGATGGACCAGCCACTCACAGAACAGCCCAATCAAGAAGTCAAGCAAGAGGAGCAGGGGTGCAACAACCTGTCCGAATAACAACAACAAATCAGCCAGGTGGGCCAGCCACTCAAAGACCAGCTCCATCAACGAGTCAACCGAGAGAAGCAGGGGTGCAACAACCTGCCCCAACACCGACAACAAGTCAGCCCGGTGGGCCAGCCACTTAAAGACCAGCCCAATCAACAAGTCAACCGAGAGGAGCAGGGGCGCAACAACCTGCCCCAACACCGACAACAAGTCAGCCCAGTGGGCCGGCCACTCAAAGACCAGCTCCATCAACGAGTCAGCCGGGAGGAGCAGGGGTGCAACAACCTGCCCCAATGCCAACAACAAGTCAGCCCAGTGGATCAGTCACTCAAAGACCAGCCCCAGCAACGAGTCAGCTGGGAGGAGCAGGGGTGCAACAACCTGCCCCAATGCCAACAACAAGTCAGCCCAGTGGACTAGTCACTCAAAGACCAGCCCAATCAACGAGTCAACCGGGAGGAGCAGGGGTGCAACAACCTGTCCGAATAACAACAACAAGTCAGCCAGGTGGGCCAGCCACTCAAAGACCAGCTCCATCAACGAGTCAACCGAGAGAAGCAGGGGTGCAACAACCTGTCCGAATACCAGCAACAAGTCAGCCCGGTGGGCCAGCCACTCAAAGACCAGCCCAATCAACAAGTCAACCGAGAGGAGCAGGGGCGCAACAACCTGCCCCAACACCGACAACAAGTCAGCCCGGTGGGCCGGCCACTCAAAGACCAGCTCCATCAACGAGTCAGCCGGGAGGAGCAGGGGTGCAACAACCTGCCCCAATGCCAACAACAAGTCAGCCCAGTGGATCAGTCACTCAAAGACCAGCCCCAGCAACGAGTCAGCTGGGAGGAGCAGGGGTGCAACAACCTGCCCCAATGCCAACAACAAGTCAGCCCAGTGGACAAGTCACTCAAAGACCAGCCCCATCAACGAGTCAGCCGGGAGGAGCAGGGGTGCAACAACCTGCCCCAACACAAACAACAAGTCAGCCCAGTGGACTAGTCACTCACAGACCAGCCCCATCAACGAGTCAACCGGGAGGAGCAGGGGTGCAACAACCTGTCCGAATAACAACAACAAGTCAGCCAGGTGGGCCAGCCACTCAAAGACCAGCTCCATCAATGAGTCAACCGAGAGGAGCAGGGGTGCAACAACCTGCCCCAACAACATCAACAAGTCAGCCCGATGGACCAGCCACTCAAAGACCAGCCCAATCAACGAGTCAACCGAGAGGAGCAGGGGTGCAACAACCTGTCCGAATAACAACAACAAGTCAGCCAGGTGGGCCAGCCACTCAAAGACCAGCTCCATCAATGAGTCAACCGAGAGGAGCAGGGGTGCAACAACCTGCCCCAACAACATCAACAAGTCAGCCCGATGGACCAGCCACTCAAAGACCAGCCCAATCAACGAGTCAACCGAGAGGAGCAGGGGTGCAACGACCCGTCCAAAGACCAGCCCCTTCAACATATGACCAACGAGAAGCGGGAGTAACAGAACCTGCCCCAGATACAAACGAGTCCATTAGAGCAGCTACAGCGCCTCCCTCAACATCAAGCAACCTAGGTAAAGAAGCTGCACAGCAGGCCCCTCTGCCAGGAAATTTGCATGAAGCAAGAGATTTTCGCAGCTTAAGTAACAAACTCAAGGCCATAACTGAACAGGACATCATTGCCAGTTTCAATGAAGTCATACTGGGTGTTTTATCAAGCATACTTGATGGCACTAACAACAGCTGGCGATACAATGTTTACTGTCGTAAAACGTCTTTGGAAGGGGTTGAAACCATTGACAGAGATAACCTGAAATTTAATGTCACATTGGTGATTTTGATGAAAACCAAGCTTATGCTATGCTTCAACTAATTGCCAAACATTTTCCAAAGCTTCCAAGTACGTGCCTAACAGAAGTTCTGCTGCCTGAGGCACTTGTCCACCTGTGCTGCCATCGACTAGATATGACCTATGACCAGGCAGAAACATTCCTATCCCTTGGTGGTGAGGACGAATTGGGGGACTTCATGGCACACCTGAAAAATAAAGTAGACAAGAAAACCAAAAAGAAAAGAAATAACTTTGGAAAGAAAAGGAAAAATTGTGCGCAGGACGGGGAAGTAGAGTTTATAAAACGTTGTAAGATGGATGAGCAAGCAATCCTCAAGATGCAGAGGCCAAAGTTTAACCTGGAACCAGAGGATAGTGCAATAAGCAAAACTGCAATGCTTACTGACAAGCACATTCAAATGGTACAGGAACTGTTACATCGCCAATTTCCTCACATAGAGGGACTGATGTCTCCTTCAATATCAACTGTCCGACAGTTTCCAATAATGAGACAGGAATTCGTCCAAGTTCTTCACACTGGAGGGCTTCACTGGGTCACCGTGAGCACTATTGGATGTAAGGGGAACAACAAAATCAACCTATATGATAGCCTCTACCATGGTATATCTCCCCAGACTGAGGAGCAGATAGCATCCCTTCTCTTTGTTGATAATGCTGAACATATTGAGGTATCTATTCCACCAGTTGTTCAGCGGACCAACGGGACCGACTGTGGAGTATATGCCATAGTATTTGCCACAGCTCTCTGCAACAACCTTGACCCAACATCTCTTAAGTTCAACAGACGGGCAATTAGAGATCATCTTTGGCAAGCATTACAGTGTGGACACTTGAGCATGTTCCCATTTGAGAAGAGGAGGCCACAAGATCAAAACAAGCCTGTCAAAATCAGTGTCTACTGCGAATGCCGCATGCCATACAACCCCCCAAAAGACAAAATGGTAGAATGTACAGGTTGCAAAAAGTGGTTCCACAAAGAATGCCAACAGATCGCTGACAAAGTTTTCAAATTTGCCAGATTTCAATGGAGGTGCAAAACGTGCTTGCGGGGAAATCTACCAACTCCCCCTATTTCTACAAGTTCCTAAGTAGCAAAACTTCTGTAATTACCTAAGGATAAGCTGAATATCTTTTCCAAAGAAGTAGTACCAAAGTTGTTAATGTTGGAGTTGCGATTGATTAGTAAGTCCCAGCATTGTTATTGACGTTCATTAATATACGGTATCACAAGATTATGCCAAAGCAGAGCTCGTTTGTTTCTGTTGAAAGTATACATAGAACAATAATTTGTGTTGATTAAGCACATTTTCATACTTCCTGCAACGAGCAAAGGTTGAAAACAAGCACAAGATGTAGGTGCAAAGAAACCTCCACTGCATTTTGGTTCAAACCGGTGAAGCAGAATCTTGCCCGATTACTAAGCATAATTATTTGATTCAGAACACTAATGTGACTGGTAGTGATTTCAGTCAAGGTTGTGGTTTGGTTGGTTGGCAGAGTCATTCTTTGTTATTCTATGCATTTAGAGATATAAATCATGTAGACAAAAGATAACTGTCAGTAGCAAGAGCTCTGAAAAAAGGAACTCAACTCACACGCTCACAAACTTACATCACTCCCTGCCAAAAAATAAGGTTTGTTGGTCAAGAAAATTTTAGTAACAAGCTACATATAAGTGTGTGTGGCCTACGCGCAAGCCTGTATTAATTTATGGAAACTGTCACTGTAAGCTAGGAAAAGCTTTTGGAAGAAAAATGATAACTGCTCAGTAAGACTGTGTTAAGACCTGACTGTTAACCCAGACTTTGTTTTGGGTCAGTTTTTCAGTAAGTTGTTTCAATGTTGCACGTGTGGTGATACTCCTGTCAGAGGCAGCTGCAGGCTGTGGCTCTAAAAAGGCCTAGAGGCACAGAAGTCCTGAGCCTATGATATCTAGGGTAGCAAACTTTTCAGTTTTTTGAAAAATGTGACATTCCCATTCCAAAAATAGCCAAAGAGCCTGTAGGTTGCCAGGGGCCGGCAAAGCAAATCAAATGATAACAGTTTGCAAAAACAGTACTCTCAATTAGGTACAGATGTAGAGGAACATTTAAAGCCTAAGTACAGACAACCTCTTTCAAAAAGGTCTGTTATCATGCAGCCACTCGTAATTCAGTAACCAGTCACCAGATGCCCTGTGGATAAAAGTTAAATTGTGTCAGTAATTTGCTGTATCAAAATAGCATCACTTTTAAGTAGCCACTTTTCCTTTCCCAGAGGGTGGCTGGTTATTTATTATTACCAAGGCTAAACTGTAATTACAAACTTGTGATATGATAATTTTCTGAAAGTATATCCCTTTGAATGGATCAGACATACCTAACTCCAGACAATGGACTGCTATTATTACAGTTATTCAGTTCTTCCTACAAAATGTATGTTTTCTCACACAAAGACGTATCTATTCCAGCTAAAACTTGAACACTTAACTATGTGTGAATAAAAATGCATTTATCCAAGTTATTGTTGTAAGCTTTCCACGTACACATCCTTCGGGATTCTTCACACATTTGTATCCCCCGTGGGAGTGGGAGGCATCACAAATGCCTATCAGATTAGTAAAGCAACAAAAAATACAGTGTATTTTTTTCAAGATCCATAAAGCTTACAAAACTTCATGCCCTGCAAATAGCTATAGGGCTAATCTAGGCAGGACAAAAATAAATTATTATAAATAAATGACATATTAAGAAAAAAGGAAAAGAAAAGAAATACAACAACATACAGAAAGAAAAACCCCTCACACAAACTGAAGCACAAGGGTTTTGTTATTAGAACAAAAAGACTAAAATTACAACAGGAGGCATACACGATGTACCAGCAGGTTAACTTTTTAAAATATTCTACTACATACATAACATTCCAATAATTATCTTCATTAACCTAGGGTATTAAGGAGTAGTGATTTCATTTTTTTAAGAAAATTTGATACGTTGAGAGTTTTAACAAAATGTGGAATAGAATGTCAAATAGAAATTCGTTGCATTGTTCAAATGCATCAAACAAAGTATTAATCGGTATTATTTGATGTTATAGGTTTGGCTTGTTAGGATCTTCTTCAGTTTGAAAATACCAATAAATACTGATAAACTGCTCTTTCTGTGAAATCGGCGGACCCCTTCGAATAGGCATGTTAAAGCTGTTAAAGTTTCTTGAGCTGTCCCAGTGGTCAGTAAGCACAGGGAGCCGACACAATCTGTTCACAATCTATTCGTGAAACCCATTGTATTGTAATTTTATAGTCAATGTACTGGATTTACTGTTTGCTTCATCTGTAGCGCGGTACATCGCTAAATACGTGCATGGATCAATGATAATTAAACGTTGCGTCAATTTTCCCAAGGTAAAGGGCCATACTTTTGCCTCAGAAGTGGTATTTTGAGCGATTTTGAAGGATTTTGAGTTCACTGTTTAATGGAATCTTTCGAACTTTCAGCTGCGAAGTTTGATAGCGAAGTAATGCGATTTTGGGGAGAAAATCGCTCCAGTGCTGGAGCTGTTAAAAAAATACATTATACTCTTGTCTTTTTATTAAGAGAACAGTAAACAGCGAACTCAAAACCTTCCAAATTACTCAAAATATCACTTCTGAGGCAAAAAGACAACCATTCAGGTAGGTAAGCTAACACAACGTTTATTTACCCATTCCAAACCGAGAGTACAATAATCGGCGTTTTTCTCCCGTGGTTTCGTCTCGAGACAAGTAATGGCATGGGCTGCTGACGACCGTAATACCAACCGGCCAACAAAAACTATTGAATAAAATTAATTTATTCCTTACCTTGCTTCTTAAAATCGATCTCCGACGTTTTCCCTTAGACTCCTTGACAAAGTGAAGAGTACAGTGTTTAAGAGTCTAACTGAAAACAAAACAACCATTTGCTCCCTCTTGAGCCGCCATTTTTATTATTGAGCCGCGGATGGACACTTAGCATCAGTGTTTATTGTATCCTACCCTGGGTGCCAGAGACTTTTCTAGCGCGGTTTCCGGTTTCTGTCAAGTCTTTATAGTGACCCCGCGCGAAAAGCCTCTGGAGCAGAGCGCTATTGCTTTGATGGCGCCGATCCAATCGTTAACACGGTTAAATCAGTTGGTCCAGATTTTGGACAAGACGGCTGATTGGCTACTAACGACCACCTGAGGGACTTTGAATCTAACAGACGCTACAATTGGTTGACAAGAATAGACCAGCACGTGAAAGAATATTTCCAACTTTGCTGTTGTTGTACTCGCGAGAAGTGTTGTGATAGCAGCTTTGAAAAGTTTGAAAGAGCATGATAAGCAATGTACTAGAAGGGTTTGACGGTGTAGACAAGTTAAAAGCTAAGAGCGAACAAGAGGAGTATTTAATTTTATTCAACGCAATTAAGCTATTATCACCAATTCAACTTTTACAGCAATACGGTTTAAGCTTTACTAATTTCCTATTTCAAACGATTACAACATGTTTTGAAATAGTTTGTATTGATGGATTAGGAATATAAAAAGAAAACATGTATTCTTAGTATAAAAGAGGGGTCAGAAGGTCACACACGACTTTTACCTCATGCCAAAATGCTGCTTGTTCCAATGAATTTTTTTCCGTGATGGGTAGATCATGCTCTGGAGAAAAACGTTTCAACTGAGGAAATTTGGTTTTTGCCGATTGTTTCATACTGAGAGGTCGTGACACGCATATTGATTTTCTGCAGTTATTGTGTCTGGTCGGCGTATGATTTGCCCTTTGATGCAAGGGCATTTTCGTTGACCCCTTTTGAAATGTCAAGCTCTTCAATGCGGCTAAATGAGGGTTTTAGGTTGTTTAATTTCTCCAAAGTGCCTCCTGGATCTGAATAATTATAAGCAGTTTTCTTTTTGTCCGTGAAAGTGACGGTTTCCTGCAATGTTTTGTCACGCTGGGCCCAGCTCGTTAGCGCTTTTAGCACGATGTTAAATTCTCACGGATAGTGATTTTCAGATCCAAATCTCGGAGAATGGATTGCAGCTAAAACTGAAGCTACACCAATTATGGAGAACTTCGATTTGACCAAGTCATGATTGCTCTTAAAGCAACTTGTCTTTCTAAGGATAATGTGGTTCTTTGGACATTTCTTCACGTGCCGGCCCACATGATCACAGTCGGAGACTTTCAATCTGATTGGCGTAAATGTCATCCGATAAAAAAGCTCAAAGGTCAACGGGGACAGTAAAAAGCACCGCTCCGTACCAGAGGTTTTTCTCGCGGCTTCGCCGCTCGTGGCTTCGGCCTACGTCCGAAGACGTGTCGGCCTTCGGCCAACACCGAAAATTCCCGCCGCACGCGAGAAAAACCTCTGGTACCCAGGGTAATTGTATCCCCACCCGGGATACACATATCACGGGGATACACATATCACTGTGACACCGGAAGCGATTATGATTTATTCAGGTAACGCCGTCGGCAGCAACATGTCAGCTGGCAACAAAGGCAAAAATCCATCTCCAGGGGAAAGCCAATTTTACGGTTTTTAAGGATAAACAACTAAAATTAGAGACCAACCGGCGGGGTATGCATACTTTCAGTGTACAATTATACACAGGTAATGGCTTTTCATGGCTAATGGCTAGTCAATATTGGCTAGCCTCCTACACAGACGTTCTTAGGGGTTTGTCATGTGTTCCTGCCCCACGAACGTCTGCTGACTTGAGCGGAAAAAAACGTAGACCAATCACAGCAGAGTTCCAGATCTGGGAAGTGCACTTTGAACCTTGAGAAGTTTCGCGCTTGACTTTATAGCGGAGCTCTGGCGTGCGAAGCGTGCCTGCGGAGCACCATGCGTAAGTAAATCTAACCATCCAAAAAAATTTGGTAATCACGTGACCCTATACCGCCCGCTGCCCGCCCGTTCGTCCGCACCACAGGGCTACCAATGTTCAAACTCACACTTTCTAGCTAGTTTGGGAGCACGGGAAGACTGATATTGCACATCAATGTTGTGATCAATTGACAGGTGTCAAAACAGGGTATACGCTGACCGGTATCACCTGACCGTATCGCAAGCTCAGGTGTCGACCCATCGAGGTCGAGTATCTTTTTGAAGTTATCCGCTGACAAGTTACTAGTTTTCAAATGATTGCAGGCTCAAGTTTAATTTTTTTAATTCATTTAAAATATGTTGTGTTTTATATGTGCCACACGATTAAAATTTTGATTTCAAACTGACCTCGGAATCTAGAATTCAGCCAGTTTTTACAGGCAGGGAAGACGTGCCAGTTGCTTTTGACTTTTCTCACCAAGGTCACGCGTTGATCACGCTCTACGTCCAATTTTTATGCTCTGATTGGTCAAAACTTGACAGGTGAGTTCATGCGGAAAATTTATGCAGCATCTTGAAACTTGTTTACTTTGACGGCTGAAGCTGATAGAGTTTTATGTCAACTTGTGATGTTTTTGACTATCTTTTTCCACTGAATGTACAAAATGAAATTCAGCTGCTATCAAAAGTCTTCTTTATTCATGTCTAGTTTGTTTATTGAGTTTTTGGTTGAGAAATACGTCGCTTGTCAAAGTCGGAAATCCGATTTCGGATGGCATTGTTTTCGTTTTTCACCTTGCTTGATGCGTAAGAGGGTTGAAAAGTCTGAAGCGATTCTGGCCTTACTTGATAGTTTTCAGTGCATCTCAATGGTAAGCCTGAGTAATTATTTTATTTGATGTTTGTTTTTTATATCTAATTTAATGAAGTCGAGCGTAGTTTATGGGGCAATTTAGTTTATGTACGTTTGTAAGATTTGAGACAATGATCCGACCAAGTATGAGGTTTGATTATAAACTCATAGAACTTTATAAAGCCTTCAGACATTTTCTCACCGCAAATAGAAAGAAAACGTTACAAAGAATATTTAGTTATAATTCTGGCTGTAAAAGAAAGCTTTGAGCGATCTTCTTGCGTCGAGTTCATCTTGGCAAAAAGCAAACACCGGGAAGCCGGCTTAAAACATTAACAAGGATTTTCAGAGACACTTTAACACTTGTCTTCATGAATAAAAATTGTTGTCTCCGTATATGTTTCACCGAATTATTTTCCTTTTATTATTGATTGTTAGTAGTCTCTTTGCAATTTTAATCGCTGTGCCGTTTGTTTTCACTCGCTCATGAACATCCCTTGCAGGAGTAGTCAAAATGCCACGCGTATCAAACGCTTTTGAAGATTACACTTCGTTATAAAACTGTTAGATAAAAAATAAACGTAATAAATTCTTTATTATGTTGAAGCGTATAACTCTATTAATCGTAATTTAAACAGTCGACTTTGGCGCTTGTCAAAAGTGAGAACCGGCTAGCCGTATAGGTGATTTTGGGAATTCTACGGTGTCGCTATATAAACGCCCACGCGTGCTTAGCCTGAATTTCATCAGATTACTTTGAGTCGTTATTACTCCGCCTCAGTAGCTGTTGAGAGGGGAAAACGACTCGAAGCAATCGGATGAATTTCAGGCTAACGCGTGCTTCGATCGTCCTGAATATTGAATGAGTGCAATTTGTATTGCAAAATTGTGAAATACTGCATTCTGTACGAGGTCTGTATGATAAAAACAGCGCCTCATGGTACCGTTTCACCTCAGATGTGATGTATAAAAAGTACAAAAGGATGGTTTACACGTCCCCAGACTTGTTGGCAAGATTTTTTAAAGTAAATTTGCCGAACGCAAAAAATTCGGCCTGATTTGTTTTCTAAGAATTTGTTTTCCAGACCTAATCTACTGTGATCAAGAGCCATAATGGCTATGCTATTTTTTGGGTGTACATATAAGGCTATCAACTCGATGTAAGATTAAGTTCACTCTTAGCTTGGACTGTTTGCAAATTATTTTTCTCTAAAATCACTTAGCCTTTCCTTCAAAAGTCACATGAATGTGCTCTAAAGTTAACTGATTTGTGGAATACAAATTTATTGTTTGATTTAAATTATAAATTTGAGTTAATAAGAGCTTCGCTTTTAGCCCTGGCTAAATCTATATAATAGCTCCAGAAAAGATCAGAAAGGTCTCATGAAAGGTGAAGACCTTACAGTTTTAGAACAAACTACTCAGTTAACTCACAAGCATTCGTTCTAATGGTTACCCTCAGAATCTCGTTGAAAAAAATTACCTCGGAGGTTAAATTTGCTGAACGGAAGTCGGCTTTACTACAAAACAATAACGTGTGAAAAAAAATTCTGTCTTTTGTTCAGTCTTACAAGGTAACCCTGCCGTTGCATCACCCAAAGAACAAATTTATGAGCAAACGACATCTAATCCAGCCTTTACAGAGAGAAATGTACAAAAAGCCAACGCTTATCTTCTATATTATGGTCAGGAGCAAAAATCTTTGGTCACGTTATCATACTCTACAGAGCTTGTACGTATGTGTTTGGCTTGTCAACACTTTGACTTCAACAGCGCCGATTGGATCTCCGATAATCTGCATGTGATCTCCAGGCGATATTTGCGAACAATGGGAAAGGAATTTATCTTTCAGTTCAGCAGACGTTCGTGGGGCAGGAACGCCTGACGAACCCCTAAGAATGTCTGCGTGGGAGGCTAATATTGGCAAAATACCCCTGATTTTAGCACAATTTTACCCGTGGTCACAATTTTCAAGTTTCAGCGTCTGTGTTTTGCAAAAGCTGTTCCCCTATGGTATGACAGTTTCAAGAAATGCCGGTATGTCGTAACTTTGTGGTATATGAACGTTTAAGGTTATTATTTTGCTAATTGCGGTGGATTTTTTAACGGACATCGATCGATTGGCATCAACGAGAAGAATGTATGCTAATTTATAAATGTGTTTAGCTATAATACTTCAGCATGTGCATATTAAAACCAAACAACCGTAAAAAGCCATACAGATTTTCATGAAAAGTTGATGTTATTTTTTGTCGACTCGCTAATGGATGCTTCGCACGCATCCTTAGTGTATCAACCTGAAAATTATATTTTCGTGCGCGTCATGATGATATCTTTGTACTATAACTCAACCTAATTATGACTTGGTATTTTCGAAGAGCTGGAGAAGTGAGTTGTAGCCGCTGGCAGGGTGTTCAGTTTCTATTTCCTCCTATTGTTTCCTATTTTTTGAGCCTATTCCTATTTTCTCCTATTTGTAAACTAAAACCCCCCGTTTTTCGTATTTTTTTTGCTGGTGAAACCAAAATTTATAACAAAATTGGAAAATGGTATATAAATAATTATAGTTGTTTGTGGTTTAGAGTGAGATTTATCATAAAGCAAGTAGTATGTTGACTTTGATGTTCTAATGTTAGCAAAAATAATAGTTAAATTTGTTCTTTCCATGACCTCTATTGCTTATTACAGTTCTGTTAAGCAATTTTAAACTAGGCAACCTTAACAGCATATTATAGCCTCATTATAAATTGCCAATATTTCATTTTTTGATCCCAGCGGGTTTTGTATTGGGACAGGCAGAAAAAGAGGGGAGGCAAGGAGGGTGGGCTAATGGGGATGTGGTGCATTCTATTGCAGGCATAAATGACGATTATAATAAGATAGCATTTATAGATCAGGCCTCGGTTGTTCAAAGGCTGGATAGCGCTATCCACCGGATAAATCACTATCCAGTGGATAGTGCAATTAGTTTCCATAATACTTATCCGCTGGATAGTGATTTATCCAGTGGATAGCGCTATCCAACGTTTGAACAACCGGGGCCTGCAAAATAATAATATTGTCTTTATATGGTATACAAATGGTTCCAATCTTTTAATCAACAGCCACATTTGTACATGCCCGTTTAACACGGTTAATTTTCTACCTTAAAAATGATTTTTGCTTTTAGTTCATTAAATTTCAGGTATTTTAATGAGAATCTTAGTGGGGAAAAAAAATAGAGGAACCAAGCTCTGGTGGCATGGCAGAAGAAGAGAAGCCTGCAGGGAGAGAGAGAAGGGAAGAAAAGAGGAACTGCTCTCCAAGTTCATGATTCTTTCAATTCAAAAATGCAATGTCAAATAAAGTAGTTTTTTAAGTGCTCTTCATTGTGACATCTGTTTCTCCCAAAATAGGGTTTGTTTATTGCCAACAATAGCTCTATAAAGTTATGAATATATCTATAGACACATAACAGTTCAATAACCATACCAGTGGGGTTTACATAGTACCGTTTATATCTTCCAGGGTTCAATGCTTAAACACTGAAAATCGAACTTTTGATCTAACATAAACTTAAGCTTAATGTACTATATACAGTTTTAGCTGTCCAAATTAAATTTAAATGCGGTATCGAGACACCCATCTGGGCCCTCAATATCTGTATTTCTTGAGAAACATAAGAAAGCTGAAGAAAGATGTGCCGTTTTTCTGTTAGAAACCGTCACTTTAGTAAAAGACATATGCATTACGAAGTGAATTAAAACCCACAGCACCTACTTTTTGTGTTTTTTTTTTCGGAGAGACACTTTTAATGCGTCGTTATAAAACATTAACAAGTGCTTATTAATGCCCAGAAATGCCGTAACGAAGCATATTTTGACAATATATATACACGTTTGTCTTGTTTCCTCGATTACACGGTTGCGACGACAGTCCGTAACCTGAACTCCTTGTACAGAGATTCATTGGCACAAATTGAAGAAAGAAGTTCATCGATCGTCTGATACAAGTTGCTGCGCGTGAAAGTCCAGAAAGTCCACTTCAGTTGAACAAAACTTGGTTTTGCGGATCCTTATTTAAGAGGCAGTCTCCCTAAAAGCGGTCCACTCGATTTCGCGACAAAAAATTCTTTTCCTTTATTTTTTGTCGGTGAAGAGGCTTTAGTAGGTGTATACTAAAATCGCTATTTTTGTTTTCAAATTCTTATTCTTAGCTCTGCTACAAGCCAAAAACGAATTGAGTCCGTCTCGGCTTCTCAGAGAGTGTTTCGAAGACTAAAATTGATGGATTTTGAAAAGCGCGTTGTAAACAAACGAATGCCCGCACAAAAAATCTGTTCGATTCAGTTTTTTTAATTAACCTTCGATAGTTCACAGGCTAAATAAAAATATCTTTAATCAAACCATGTTCAAGTTACACTGGTTCAAAGAATACCTATTTTGCAGGCTTAATCGAAACCCTGAAAGTAAGGAAGATTTGAGGGAAAATATCTCAAAAGTTTCGGCCTAAATCTGGTTTAAAAATCATATCAAAGTAAAGTTTTAAGCTTATTTTTTTGGTTTATAGGCTCAGACTTGCGGGTATCTTCTGGGATTGCAACCAACAGTAGATTATAATCTGCCATTTTGCGTATTAGCATAATTACAGGCCGTGTCAGATGTCATGATTGTACAGGTTAAAAGTTCCATGAAATTGCCTCTTTTGACACTTGAATTCGTCCCCGGCCTCTAAAAGAAAGTAATTAAGCTTCTTTAAGTACTTTTGAATCGAAAGAGATATACTAACAGGGATGGTCATGCATGTTACTGATTACCACGATCAACTGGCGGGCGCCGTCGTCTTGTAACTACCTGCACTGAACAGTAAACAATGTTTTTAATAGAATTCTCTACATCAGAAGTTGATCCAAGCTCTCTGAGTAATGAAAATAAATATCACTACCCCGGGATACAAAACATGTACAAGAAAGGCAACGTAGAATTTTAAGTTCTTTCCGCAATTTCAGAGTGAATTTCACCGCGGTGCATAAAGGTCCATAAATCATTGTAATAATCAGGCTGTTTAAAAACGTTTGACGCACATCAAAAACAATTAGTCATTTACCGTTTTATCTGTTCTCGGTAAATAAGAGGCTTACCTTTACTTTAGATTCTTGATGGAAGAAGTCTATTCAGGCAGCTGAAGTTATGCAGTTTCGTTTCAAAATCAAATCATAGCGTGATAGTGTCACGTAATGTTATGGTCACATGGCTACGTAACCCGTCGGCGGCCAAAATCTTTGTGATAAACGAAATTTCTGTTTCTCTCCAGAAAAAAAGCCCTAATTGAATGAGTTTTTCGTCCTTAAATTGCACAAAATGCGTATCCCTCCAAGGAATTTGTATTGGTAATGAATCATTTTCTACGGCATGGTACCACTGGCCTTGTTAATCCTCGCCTAGGGTTTTTTTTAAATTTTTTAAATTTTATTATTTTTTTTATCGCGCGACCGGATGAGGAGGGGCAGGCAACCTCTCCCTTGGAATGACTTTTTGACTCCCCTCAACTCTCGGTCAATCGAAAGTTCAAATCGATCGCATAGCAAAATACGCCTTGCAGGGTATATTAATCCCTTCCTTTAAAACGTTTTCAAAAATCACGTTAGCATGCGAACGAGATGTAAGGTTGGCTTTAAGTGCATTTTTTGAACCCTCTGTTATCCGTTCATTTCAAACCAGTTTCTTGTTATGACTATTTTGGCCTCTTATATGGTACATTTCTAACATTCACGTACAGTATAAAGGATTAGAGAGGTGACCTACCAACCCTTTTGCCCCAACCTGCCAGGTCGCTAATTGTAATTATTGCACATGAGAATTCATTTCTCGGGCTTGACAAAGCATATTTTTTAGAGCAAAATTTGATTCCTGTTTTTCAAGTTTGTTGCTTAAAGAAGTGAAATCGCATGTGCAACAATTGAGATTAGGAACCTGGTGGGGTGTCCTGTGCTACCTGGTCTCTAATCTCTTATGCTGTCAACTTAGAATGTCCCATATGAGAGGCCAAAATATTACGACAAAAACGTTTCCAAAGAACGGATGTAATAGTCTTTAAAAATGCACCTATGGGGAGTCTTGTAGTTTCCATGTAGAGCATTTTAATGTGACCTCTTGTTGACATCCGGGTTACGTGATTTTGACGTTCTAAAGGAGAGAGGTCTGGCCAGGGGTTTTGGGTTTTCAGGTATCTGGGCTCAATTTTGTTCAGGTTTACGGAATTTTAGTGCCGCGATAAGGATATAAATTATCTTTTTTTCTAAATTTTTGATATAAAGACACAATTTTTTAGTCTGCGAAAACATCCGTTTCTCCTCGCTCTTCGCCGTTCGGGACGTTTCGCGCGGAGGAACGTCTGCGACTCAGCGACAGAAATGCCATACTGATGACGCAAATCAATGTCTTCATAATAAATTCAGTAGTCATGGGGTTCCAGATATAAAAAAATTGTCTATTTTTACGTGTCTTCTGGTGGATTTTGGTAAAGTATTGCGCTCATCTGCCAACGAACTCCAACAAAACTCAAATGCTTCTTCTAGAGAAGACTGTATTCCACAAATATTGACTGTTTTGTTAGAGATTCTTCGCGTTTACATTTGAACTCTGTGGCCTTTTGTCTTTTGTCTCTCATTCGTAAACAATAGCTAAAACAATGTAACTACTCAATTGACCAATCAGCTCTTCTGACCGGATTCAGGACAGATTTTACGTCATCAGTATGGAATTTCTGTCGCTGAGTCGCAGACGTTCCTCCCCGCGAAACGTCCCCAGCGGCGAAGAGCGAGGAGAAACGGATGTTTTCGCAGGCTAACAATTTTTATGTAAATATACATTGTCACACTGATCGAAATATGCTGACCAAAAGTTCGCATGGGCTGGCAAAAGAGGGAATCTGCCCGATGAGACTTGCATGACCGAATTGCAGTGAACCGAAAGTTATACAGTTTATCTGGGTGTGTTGTTTCTCAGCAAACTGTCTCATAATTCCGATTTATTTTAAATTGCACCAATATTGCTTGATGAAGCGTGTATGAAGTACTGTTCTTCCAGTTCAAGTGGCTTTCAGTGTGTCCAAATATCGAAGAATATATATCAGTACTTGTTATAGGATCTGATGGGTCACCTAAGCCCAAGAAAAATTAAGAAGGGCCACTGTCAATTTCCATCTACGTACCAAACTTTTTCTTGATGAGTTAATGCTAAAAAGTGTAAAGAGCAACGGTTGTGTTTCATAAAGCGACCCTCAGCTACCCCCTTTACGAATTGATCAACAAGTACTCAAAACAGTTCGTTCGCACAAGGTTCGAGGCGGGGGGCGGGGAGGGAGGTGTCTCCCAGGAAATTGGTGCAGTGGTCCTTGCGGCTATCTGCGTCGCTGTCTTACGTTCCGTCCTAGAGTACAATGTTGCGTGGCTTGATATAACGCCCTTCCTGCCCATCTGCCTAGTACAATAGATTGGATCCAAATGCGAGCTTTAAGGATAATATACCTTCGGAAGCTTTACAATTTGCTAGAGTCGTTAGAGTTGAGAACAGGCGCAGTGGGCTCTGTATGAGCACTATAAACAAAGGCAGGACCTTGTCAACCTGTGATTAAAGATCATTTATCTATTTATTTCATTTGTTTATTTAATATTTAATATTCACAGTATTCTTCAGTCGATTTAACAACATCTTTTACTTAAATTGTTCTCTCAGAACACATAGCCTGCGTAGCAGGCGCTTGGAAGTAGTGGGCGCGAGAGAGAGACACGCGGAGACACCCGTTCTTTCTTGCGTCCACTACTTCCAAGCGCCTGCTACGCAGACTTAGAACATTAGAAATGGCGTTTCTGGGGGAGCATGCGCCTTACCCCGCCCGTAGCGGCTCGCTCCTTGTCCTTGGACGCTAATACTAGATTCTGGGATAAATAAAAAAGGTTGGACGGTCTGTCTCAGTCCTGAAATACCTTATTTAGGTATATAGTATTCTTTTTCAAGGTAATTTCAGGCATTCGGTATCAAACGTTTTACACATCTTTAGCTATATTGGTATCTTATGAGGACAAAAGCGGGTATATTGGTATCCCACTGTCCCCAACAATCACCCCCTCTATGCGGGCCGGGCCTGAAAATATGGACGGGCGGATTCCATGCCGTGAAAATAATGATTCATTACCAATACAAATTCCTTGGTGTGATACGCAGTTTGTGCAATTTAAGGAGGAAAAACTCATTCAATTAGGGCTTTTTTTTTTTCGGGAGAGAAACAGAAATTTCGTTTATCACAAAGATTTTGGCCGCCGACGGGTTACGTAGCCACGTGACCATAACATTACGTGACACTATCACGCTATGATTTGATTTTGAAAATTAACGACACTGCATAACTTCAGCTGCCTGGATAGACTTCTTCCATCAAGAATCTAATGTAAAGGTAAGCCTCTTATTTACCGAGAACAGATAAAACGGTAAATGACTGATTGTTTTTGATGTGCGTCAAACGTTTTTAAACAGCCTGATTATTACAATAATTTATGGACCTTTATGCACCGCGGTGAAATTCACTCTGAAATTGTGGAAAGAACTTAAAATTCTACGTTGCCTTTCTTGTACATGTTTTGTATCCCGGGGTAGTGATATTTATTTTCATTACTCAGAGAGCTTGGATCAACTTCTGATGTAGAGAATTCTATTAAAAACATTGTTTACTGTTCAGTGCAGGTAGTTACAAGACGACGGCGCCCGCCAGTTGATCGTGGTAATCAGTAACATGCATGACCATCCCTGTTAGTATATCTCTTTCGATTCAAAAGTACTTAAAGAAGTTTAATTACTTTCTTTTAGAGGCCGGGGACGAATTCAAGTGTCAAAAGAGGCAATTTCATGGAACTTTTAACCTGTACAATCATGACATCTGACACGGCCTGTAATTATGCTAATACGCAAAATGGCAGATTATAATCTACTGTTGGTTGCAATCCCAGAAGATACCCGCAAGTCTGAGCCTATAAACCAAAAAAATAAGCTTAAAACTTTACTTTGATATGATTTTTAAACCAGATTTAGGCCGAAACTTTTGAGATATTTTCCCTCAAATCTTCCTTACTTTCAGGGTTTCGATTAAGCCTGCAAAATAGATATTCTTTGAACCAGTGTAACTTGAACATGGTTTGATTAAAGATATTTTTATTTAGCCTGTGAACTATCGAAGGTTAATTAAAAAAACTGAATCGAACAGATTTTTTGTGCGGGCATTCGTTTGTTTACAACGCGCTTTTCAAAATCCATCAATTTTAGTCTTCGAAAAACTCTCTGAGAAGCCGAGACGGACTCAATTCGTTTTTGGCTTGTATCAGAGCTAAGAATAAGAATTTGAAAACAAAAATAGCGATTTTAGTATACACCTACTAAAGCCTCTTCACCGACAAAAAATAAAGGAAAAGAATTTTTTGTCGCGAAATCGAGTGTACCGCTTTTAGGGAGACTGCCTCTTAAGAAACCTAAACTTTATTTGTCGCTGTGGCATGCACATAGAAACTCTTCCTGTTCCAAAGACTGATTTTCAGCTACCTGCTGATTGCCATAACCTGACAGAAAAGGCCACCATATTTGATCTGGCAATATTGGCTAGGCGTTCTCGGCGAGTATCTTTTGGTGACGTCACAACTCACGGTAGAGTGCAGGATTGACCGAGCAGAGAATGCCTATGGACTAGGCTGTATTGGACTGTTGTTCAAAATCATGTGGTACAGGGGGGGGGTTGCCCAGTAGCAATCCGTACAAGATTAGGTTATTTGCTTAGTGGACCTGTCAATGTTGCAAGTTCCGATCACTGTCCTTCAAGCGTTAATATGTTCCATGTAATGAAAACTGAGTGTCAAGTGGTTTCGGAAGACTTCAATGCAAATGATGCTTCACTCAAAGAACAACTAGCCAAGTTTTGGGACTATGACACTCTCGGAGTTAAAGGAAGGGAAGAAGATTTCTGTGAAGAGTATCTAACTAAAGTAAGATTAAGTGGTGACCGCTATGAAGTTTCTCTACCATTCAAGAAAGAACACCCCATCATTCCAGTCAACGACTCCTTGGCACAAAACCGTCTGGTCTCCTTGTTGAAAAGATTGAAGTCATCGGAATCAAAGTTACTAAACCAGTATGATTATGTAATCAAAGAACAGTTGGACTCTGGTGTTGTTGAATTGATTGACAAGCGTGAAGAGGAAGTTGTCCCAGGAACTGTTCATTACATTCCTGACAAGGAAGTACCGAAGGAATATCGAGTTGTTTATGATACTAGTGCAAAGTCTTACAGTGAATCAAGTTTGAATGACTGTCTTTTATCTGGACCTGCATTAACGCCATTGCTCTTTGATATCCTGTTGAGGTTACGTCTCCCCAAAGACTTCTTTGATCGGAGATTTAGAGAAGGCATTTCTGAATGTCGAAGACAAGCCGGAGGATAGGAATTTGCTGAGGTTGCTATGGATTGATGATGTCAACTCCTTGAATCCAGAAATAATCAAGTTAAGATTTACGCGGTTAGTGTTTGGCCTTGTCTGTTCTCCATTCATTCTGAATGTGACATTAAGAAACCACTTGTCAAAGTATGAGCATGGGCAGAAATTGAGGAGAACATTGACCCAGAGTTTGTGAGCACTGTAATCAAAGCCTTGTATGTTGATGACTTTGCATCTGGAAAGAACACTGTATTGGACTGTTTTGAACTTTGTCAGAAGCTGAAAACGCGTTTCAGGGAAGGAGGATTTAATATGAGGAAGTGGGCGTCAAACAGCAGAGTTAAACGAATTAATCAAGAAAGAAGAGACCACTCTGTTATCTGAAAAAACCTGCAGTGGAACCAACCAAGTCTGTTAAAACTGAAAATATTGATTAACCAAAGACTACTAACAGCAATGCGATGAGTGAAGAAACTGTTGTCAAGGTCATGGGTGTTATGTGGGACAAGTCAGAAGACTGTTTCAAGTTTGATCTCAGCGCGTTCTCTAAGCAGACATTGAGTGGAACTCTAACAAAACGAAAACTGTTGAGCGTTACCGCTCGATTCTATGATCCACTAGGCTTGCTCTCACCACTTATTCTGCCATTTAAATGCATGTTTCAAGAAATTTGCCAGCTTAAGGTTGAATGGGATGAAGCTCTTCCGGAAGACCTCACTTCACGTTGAAAGGAATTAGTGGAAGACATAGAAGGAGTTTCAAGTTTTACAATCCCCCGTTGCATCATGGATGGAATAGAAGCAGAGCAGGTCAAATGTATTCAGCTGCACGGGTTTGCAGATGCAAGCAGGATTGCTTATGGCGCAAATGTCTATGTTTGGGTGACAACGTCTGATGGACACTATTCACACCTGCTAGCCTCCAAGACCCGAGTCGCCCCTTTGAAAGGGGAAACAATTCCTCGACTTGAACTGATGGCTTGTTTGACATTAACCCTTCTCATTACAGCAGTGTATAAGATGTTAGTATGCACAATTGAAGTTGACGCGGTGATTAACTGGACTGATTCTCAAATTGTGTGGTGGAGGATCAATAGTGAATCGAAGCAATTTACGCAGTTTGTCCAAAATCGGGTAGAGAACATAAGGAGTCTATGGAGCAACGAACACTGGAGATATTGCCCATCTGAGCTTAACCCAAGTGACATTGCTTCACAAGGTTCTAAAGCCTCTGATCTTGTATCCAGTGATCTCTAGTGGAAGGGAGCTCCATTCCGAGAAAAAGAAGAAATGCACTGGCCAAATGTGCCTTACTGTCCCATCACTGGAGAAAAAGTCACAACTGAAGCTGTAAAAGAGTTGAAAGTGGTAGATGCAACTAAAACTTCAAGTTTCATGACAGCATCATCCAAGGTCTCTCATGATCAGAGTGTTTCAGAAGTCATTGAGCTGGAAAGATTCAGTAGTTTTAGCAGGCTTATCAGAGTGACGGCCCTCGTCCTGAAGTTCATTCGCAAAGTCAAGAGAAGCATTGAGACCCAACCTGACCTTAATATGCGGGAGATAACTGCAGCAGAGCACCTTTGATACAAAGAAATGCAAATGAAACTGAACGAGAAGGAAAAGTCTAGTACAGTATAGGAATAATTAGGAGTCTTCAAAGATGCAGATGGGGTCCTACGATGCAAAGGTAGGATCCAGAACTGTTCACTGCCATATTCAGCCAAATTTCTTCTCTTGTTACCAAGGAAACAGTACTTCACACAACTGGTGATTAGACAGTCTCATGAGAATGTGAAACACAATGGAGTTAGAGAAACACTAACTGAAGTTCGCAGCAAGTTTTGGATAATTAAGGGAAGGCAAGGAGTCAAGGATGTTTTTTTAAGTGTGTGATTTGCAAGAAGATGCTGGGAAAAGCTTTTAGTACTCCACCCACTCCTCCGCTACCCACCTCTAGAGTCTCGGATGACTTGGCTTTCACTAAAGTCGGTGTGGACTTTGCAGGACCGCTTTATGTTACGAATATCTATCTATCTGTTGGGGAGATGTAGAAGTGCAATATTGCTCTGTTAGCGTGCGCCAGCACTAGAGCTACCGGTATCCACCTTGAACTTACTCCAGACCTGTCTGCGAATTCATTTATACGAGTTTTGAAGAGATTCATCTGGAGAAGAGGATTCCCAGGCCTAATAATTTCAGACAATGGAACAACTTTAAAGGATGCTGAGGTGAAGAAGTTTACCCTTGAAAGAAACGTCGAATGGAAATTCAATGTGTCTACAGCAAGCTAGTGGGGTGTTTTTTTCGTAGACTGCTCACAGTCCCCTATTTTTCGTGAGATCGTTTAGATATACCGCGTCTTACCGTCACGGCTATCTTGATTTTCAAATGTACCAAGGGGGCGGGGGGCGGGCGTCGGGGATTATATGCGTCAAGCTTGTAAAGAGGTGCCTCAACAAAGTTCTAGGAAATGCAAAACTCAGCTATGAGGAACTAGAATCAGTCTAGATCGAAACTGAAGGCGTTCTAAATTCTAGACCCCTAAACTTATGTCTATGAAGAGTTGTCAGAGGATCCACTCACGTTCTCTCATCTTGTAATTGGTCGAAGATTACTTGATAAGCCTACCGCATCCACAGAATGTCTACGCACGATGGCACGACGTGAAAGATATCTGCAAAGCCTCCTCACTCACTTCAAAAATCGTTGGAGAACAGAATATCTGACAGGAATCCGAGAGTACCAGAAACTCAAGGTAGCAGAGCCAAAGAGAGCAATTCAAGTAGGGGACATTGTGCACATCCATGCGAATAAGCCATCGACACAACAGTGGAGGATGGGTAAAGTAGAAAAGCTTCTGCGCAGAAGGGATGATGTAGTGCGTGCAGCAGAAGTGGTTACAGTGGACAATTGTCTTCGCCAGGTTCGCTTAAAACGACCAATTCAGAAGCTCTACCCACTTGAGGTCGATGCGCGCGACGAGGACCCAGTTACTGCAGTAGGAGCTAGTGTGTATCCCGGAAGCAGAAACATTCAGGTGGTCAGAGATGACGATATTCCAGCAGTGACTATTGCTACTTAATCTGTCTAAGCAGAGACTTTGGAGTCTTTGAACATTGAACTAAATCTTGAGTTACCGTATTAGATTTTCTCACCTTGTGATAGACTTCGTCAATCAGGGGAGAGTGTGTTGTAAACAAGATAGGACTGGCCGTAGCTCGAGAACACGTGACAAAGAGAACACGTGATAAATAGGCGTTAGAGATTATGCAATCGGATCATTCAGTGTTTTTCCTTGATCTAGTTCGGAACGGTTTACAGTATCTCGGAGAGGATCTCAAGTTTTCGGAGTCAGTCTTGTACGGAAAATTATCTGTTATCAGAATAAAGAGTATGGTCATTTCATCAACTCACATTCCTGTCTTATACAAAATTTGGTCATACTAAAATGTTGCTAAAAATTGCGCGACGCCTTATAAGATAATTATAACGTTCAGGTCTCTTGGTGACTTAAAAAAAAGTGTGAGTGTGACAAAACACTTTTCCGCATTTTTCTCAAAATCTATTTTCCTTTTCTGTCGCCGAGCAGAGACTTTATACTCTTGGACGTGTTCATAGAAGCACTTCCCAATACAGCACTGCAATGACATTTTGTTGGTTCTCTTTATAACCTCGACCTCTTGAGTTCAAAGCGAAGGGGCGCATATTTCATGGTCTTCTCCGACTCCTTTGCTTCTCTGTTTTCAGTCCACGGACAGCTCATTTCTAGTAGTGATTGTCTTATCTTCCTTATGTAAGTTAATTATTCTCGCATCTAATTTCTGTTTGCTTTGACTTCAGAGTTCTCAGCATAAACTGTGGCACATCCCAATAGGCTTTAGCGCGCTGGTTTTCGTACACTGGTTTCAGTTGGTTCGGAAAGCGAAAACCAAGGGGGGTGGTGTCGATCAGACCCAGTTTTTTTCAGCAGCTCGAAGAAAAGGTTCTTTAGCACCGGATTGTGTCGAGCAAGGTATTTGGTCTGCGCCAAAGCTGAGCAGCTAGCAAGCAGGTGCGACTGGTTCTTGCGATTTTCCACACATTCTGCATGTGACATCGGATGATAGATTTAATCCCGTTCTTCTCTGGTGACACACCGTCGTTGGAAGGAGCTGCTTGTACAATACCTGTGCGCCCGCGATGGTACTAGACAGTGCTGATCTCTAGGCTGCTAGCCACGCAAAACAGTCACTTTCCAAGTTGTTTTCATTCCGTCTTGTTGCCACTAGCTTTTCTTTCCCTATTGACTTTTTCCGCTCGCTTTTTCTTTAATTCTTCAGGCCTTAGCACATTTCCCATTTAACGCTCCATCCGCCTCTCTGTTGTCATCTGTTTTAGCAACGGGATGAGGGGAGCTAAGTTAAGTTCCAAAACCAGTTCATGGGCTTATTTCTTGGCACCTTTAATTAACGCCCGTCGACCATTTTCCTCTGTGTTCTCTTCATACCTTCTAACCACCGGCATAAAGGGGTCTGGATTACTGTACAGCTTGACCACCACCTTGATCTTGGTCAATTTAGATTCTTCTTCCACTGACTTAAGGCCTCTTCCTCCGAGTTTTCTAGGAAGGTGCAGCTCAGCTCTGTTGATCCTAAGTGGTGCTTGCCTCTGCTCTGGACGTCGACGATCACCTTTCTTACTTCTCGGTCTTGTAGTTGTTGTAGGTCAGCAATTGGCCAAACTTGAGTCCACATCAAGTATCACGGCAGGACTGGTAGTAGGCCTTTCCCGATTGCGCTCGTAAAATCCTAAAAAAATGCTGGCAAAAATGGCTAAAAAGTGCTCAAAAAGTGCTCAAAATCTCAAAATAGTGCTCAAAAAGTGCTAAAAGTTGTGAACAGTTACCTCTAAGCTTTTCGTAAATATGTCAATTTTTACTGAAGTAATTAACAATCTATTTTGCGTAGTGTTATTCGACGGGTTGTTACGAAAGGTTGATAGAATATTGAACAATAATATTTTTTAAAAAACTAAAGCCGGTTACGAATTGTAAATAAATTCAGCAGTGCAAGCATCAGATGATTTAGAAATTTGAGATGACACACGCATGATACATCAGCCAATCAGAAACTTCTGTTCTCACGCTCAGTGAGGATAAGTCCACGTGCCTTTCCATGACAACGGTCTCTTATTCTTGACAACATCATTAGTTATTCAAATTTATGACCTGGAACACGATTCTCTTTGCGAGCGACAGACAGTTTTTGCTTTAAAATGTTTTTGAAGACATATGTTGCTCGAAATTTGCTCGAAATGTGAAATATTGCTCAAATGTTGCCCAAAGTGCGAAAAAGTGCTTAAGGGTGCTCAAAATGCAAAATAGTGCTCCAAACTCAAAAAAGTTCTCAAAAGGTGCTCAGCGCCATCGGGAAAGGCCTAACTGGCAGTGTAAACTGGTTAAATGCCAGAGATGCCAACTTTTTATTATTGTCAGATAGAGGGCTGGTCCGGGTAACTGACATTCTCTGTAGGAGAACTTTTGCTGCGCCCTTCAGCACAAGGTGATCTTCTTGTTTGATATTTTCCATAACTGCTAGGAATTTGTAAAAGGATCCTTGCTTTAAACTCTGTATTAATTCGGAGCGCGGTGGGGGGGACACCGCATATGAAAGAGGTGGGGATGCTCGTCGGAAATTTTGAATTAAACCCCTGAAAGAGACCGATCCGGGCGTAGCCCAAGCTTTTTTTGACCCCTAAAAGAGACCATGTTAAAACACAAACAATACACATATTTTTATATTTTTTCGCGTGCAACCCTAAACGAGACCTTCACGGCTAAATATGATGGCGTTTTGCCCAGAACACTCTAAGTAAGACCAAAATCCGAAATTTACACCCCTAAGCGAGACGACGAGCATCCTCACCCCTTTTGTATGCGGAGTCCCTCCCCCGGGATTCGGAGTCAACGATCTTCACTTTCTCAAGTGAAAAAAGGTTTTTGCCTTCACGAAAGGATAAACTGACGGACGGAGAAAACTCTAAAACTCTCTGAGAAAGGATTTTTCCTCGGGACACTCGCTGGCTGTGAGAAGGCACGGAATCTGTTACCCCTGTTGAATACCCTAATTTAGACAATAATTATAGAGAGGACTTGATTGCAACGTAAAAGTTTAATTGAAGATCGTACCTTGAGTACAACCAGAACACAGCCCTTGTCTTAGATGTACGATGCAACTAAGATGTATACAACAATAGATGTAACCGAAGAAGCTCTCCTACAAAGCACTCGTATTTAAGCCTAAGCTAGCGAAGCGATACAGATTACATCATAATTCAGTAAGTCAAATTACAGAATACAACAATCATTCCTAAAAGACTATATTGATGATAGACTACTGCTACGAGCGGAAACCCGGTACAGTCACTAATCTCCTGAACGATTTGAATTGGCATTCACTAAAACTGAGACGCAAAATTGCACGACTTACTACCGAGTACTAAGTGGTGAACAATAAAATCACGGTCAATATTCCGGAGTACACATTGCACGCCCAACCCGTGTTACACGCTCTTACCATGGCAGCAAGTTTATAAGCATTGGTAGTGACAGCAATACCTATAAGTACAATTTTTTTTACCAGAACTCTAAAAGAATGGAACACTTTACCTTCTTTTCACTAGATCAGCCTTCCATAGACGCATTTAAATCTGCTGTTAATCTCCCTCATTGATTTTATACATCATCTTATTATATTATTTATTTATTATCATTTTTATTATTGTTTTTTTTGCACATTCACAGTGATGGGTAACCTTTGTGAATTATAACATATATACAGCTTTCGAGAAAGGTTGTCGGAAGAAGTGCACGCGACAATCCCAAAAGGCATTGTGGGTGGGTTTATGTTTTCACATTTCTGCTAAGAAATTTGAAAGAATGACACTTGAGGCCATAGCCATATGTTTGCGAGTGCTAAAGGAAAGCACCACAAATAAATTCGACAGTTACAATCGTCAGGAACAATGTATTGATCATATCTCATGTTATCTTTCGGGGTTGTCGCGTGCACATTTTTCCGAAAACCTTTCTCGAAATAGCTGTAAATAAATGAAACTCGAACCTGTTTTGAAACATTAATTAGCGTGCATAACAGGCGCTTTATGAGCAAAGCGAGGTGAACGCGGCATTTTGCGCGAAGCGCGAGACAAAGAGTTAGTTGATTAAGTTTCATCCAATCGCAAACGTGTCTGAGGTCCGAGTTCAACTTTGATCAGTTCAATTTCTGAAATACGTTTCCAGAAGAAATATAGAACAGTGCCATCAGCAGACATGGTAATGTTACAGAAATCAAGGACATTGGGTAAATCGTTCATCTATATTATGAACATTAGTGGGCCTAGGATAAAGCCCTGTGTAACTCCGACAGATGCCGCTACTTTGTCAGACTGGGCATTGCCACAACAGGTAACTTGGCTTCTGTTGGATAAGAAGGAGTCAAACCAGTTCCGGGCATTGTCATCCACTCTAAAGCTAGTAAGTTTGCGATACAGAATGGAGTGATTCACTGTGTCGAAAGCCTTGGTCAAATCCAAAAACACTACTCCTGTGGTTGAGCTGCTGTCAATCCCCGGTAGTAACTGATCAATAAACTGAGCAGAAGTTGTAACAGTAAACAATTTCGGTCTAAAAACAAACTATGTTGAGGAGATTAAATTATTCTCTGTCAGGTATCCATGAAATTGGGTGTGGACGACTCTTTCAATGATCTTGCTTAAAATGGGCAAAATTGAGATTGGCCCGCTATAGTTTGATGGGTTTTGTCTGCCACCTTTCTTATGCAGGGTATAACCCTTGCGTTTCTCTGAGTAGAAGGAAAACTTCCTCTCTGTAGCGCTAGGTTGAACAACATAGTCAAGGAGGGGGCAATGGGGTGTACAGAGTCCTTGAGCAGGCAGGCCCTGGTTTTATCTGGTCCGGTAGCTTTGCTGGGTTTTATACGTTTAATAACGTTAGTAACAAAGTCTTCACCTATTGTTTGAAGGGAGATACCAGGACTGGAAATTTCAGGGCTGACCTCAGCTTGAGCTAACTATAGGTGAGGTCCAAAAGGCATTCATTCTGTTTTATTGGGATGAATTATCAGCTGGTTGGACCGAAGCCAGTATATTATGTTTTCAAATTCAGAATTGAGCATGCACATCTTCAATGTAGTTGGTGGTTAGACCCGATGTAAAGACAATTTTTTATTCAGCGTACATCAAGATGGAGGATCAGCAAGTTGAATGTTGTTCACGTAGAAAATGAATGGAAGATACACTGGTCTCAGAGGAGAAGCTGATTTAATTAAGTCAAACCGTTCTGTTAACAGTATATCTTACTTGAATATTGACAATGAATAGATTTTTTATTTCCTCATTCGTCTCATCATCTTTACAACAATATGCTTCATACGAACATATTTGTTTATATCAAATTATATACTTTATATTTTATAGAAATAAATAACGAGAACAACATACGAAGGTACAGCATTGTCAGTAACACCTTCAGAAAAGGAAAGGACTCATAAGATGGAAAGTTATGGAAAACACTACAAAAGAAAAAATATTGGTTAACAACAACAAGCAAGAAAGTTTGTCCTAGCCACAGATCAGTTTAAAACCTTTGACATAAGACAACCAACTTAAAGGAAACAACAACAACAACAACGTTGTTTGAGCAAGCTAAGACAAGCCAAATACTGAGCAATAAATACAGGCAAAGGCAGTGTCTGTTTTCCGCTGATCCACCAATACCTACAAAACTGACCTTAACGCCTATGAAGCCACTTAACTAATACAAACAATTCACTTATATGAAAGAAGTTAAGAACGCACATCACTTAAAGATGCAAATACTGACAGGCAATTTAAACTGAGAACAGCCTTTGTTCCAATTACGAGGACGCTGTTTCGTTTTCTCAGACAGGGAGAAGAGTTTGAACGAAAAGAAATGCTGAACGTTTCGGATTTGGCTTCAAAGGGTTCATGAATATTATTCGTCTTCTACAAGAAATCGGCACACCATGGGTTCACTTGCTCCTAAAATAAAGAGAAAAACTGTTAGTCGTGACCGTGGCAGGTTAATTGCCGGTCAGCGAGAGATTACCAGAATATGCATTGGTATACTTCAGTGAGAGTCCACCAACATTGTGGGGCAGAAAAAAACCGACCGATTTCAAAGCGGCCATTTTTTAAGGAGTATTTGCGTAAGTAACGCTTGATTGTGATGGCAATAAAATTGACTGATTTAATGTTCAAAATCATTGTCTTTCTGCGCAAACTTATTCTGTAAAGCTGATGTTCATTCTTTTTTCAGAATTTTTTTGCAAGAAGCGCAAATCATACAATAGCTCTTGGGCTTACTGCTCCGAGAATAAAAGAACGATAGCTTGTATTCTCAGTAGGGAGGGGTACGAGATTAGAATCGGCTTACCAGGGTACTCCTCGCCGGAGAAAGTGTTAATTATCCACTCACACGCGGTTCTGTTTTCCATTCTAAATTAGACATTAAAAAAAGACACGTTAAAATATTTAGATAGCCATCACCACACTAAAACCTTGTTCCCCTGATTAATTTAACACTCTATCTACATACACAATAATGCATGAACTCCAGAGGCCATCTTAAAAATAATGACCGAGCGCATAGAGGGAGGTTCTCTTTTCTAAGATGACCAGTTTCACTTCAGTGACCTATTCTTCCAATTACTGAAAATAAGAACTTGTTCTAAAGAATGGACAGGTACATTAATACCATATAGGAGACGCTTTACGGTCAAGTCGCCCAAATAGTTATCTCGTTGGAAACAAATTCCAAGCTGTTGTCCTGCACGCACGGCTATGCAGTCGCGTTACTTTGCAAGCCTGTTCCTTTTCCATGTTTTTATAACCTCCACCCACTTTTAACCGCTCTGTGGTAGTAGCCAACTCGAAAGCTTGGCTCCTTTGGCTGCTATACACTTTTTCCTTTGTTATGTTTAATTCAATGTATAGTTAGCTCTGTTTTTACTCCTTTTTTTTCTTATTGTTGTTGTATTGTAATTGAATAAGAGTGAATGAATGAACTTGAACTTGAACCCACATATATTTAGGTCTCTGGGCTCGGTTCTTCAAAGACCGACTAGCGCTAACCCGGGGTTAAATTTTAATGCGGGTTTCTTTTTCTTTTGTTCAAAAGCGTTTTCTCGGATAATTTCTCGGTTCTTTTTAGAGTATCGAATCAACTGACATGTCTGAATTCAAATCTCGAGCTAATCCTTTGAACAGCCTGGCTGTGGTGACATAACTCTGGGATTTGGGCGAAGACAGATTCAATTCAATTTTGATTCAATTTTAGATGCTTCAACGGTAATTTCTTAGTTGATTTGTTACTGTAACTAGTTGTTTCGTTTCGTGTCTTTTGTAAATTATAAACAAAACCTAAGCTAGGAAACGTTAATTAACTTATTGTACAGTATTGTACAGCATTCTTTTGTGTTGTATTTGTACGTACGTAGGGGAACCGATTTCCTATATGTTTATATTATAGGGGATCATGTTTTCGTAAATTTGGATTTAGAAGCCTATTAATACGACCTGTTTGGGCCATGAAAGTGGCTTGGTCGTATTAGCTGGGTACTGTCAAGAAACATGATTGCAAATAATAATTTTATTCTGACTATCAACGGTCATGATATCACTCACTTTACTTAGACACTCGCTCAGGCACGTAAGACTACGTCAGTAAAAAACTTCACTGTTTGTCTTGTTAATTACTTCACTTACCTGTAACAAGTATTTGACTGGTCGTATTAACGAGTGTGGCGAAAATGAATACTGGGGACTCTAAAAAGTGGTTGTTGGTGGTAATAACGGAGTGATAGTATTTAGAAGGTTGTAGAGTAAGAAAATGGCCGTTTTAATGCTTGAGACGTTAAAGTCTACATGAGTTTAATGTCTATAGCCTAAAAACGGCCAATGACTGCAGGCGGCAGAACAGGGGGCAGGTACAGCCCCCTGCAAAAGAAAGTTTGTGGGGGCTCAGCCCCCCACCTCCCCATCGCTAGCTCATTTTTCAATAACATTTCTGTCACAAAAACACTACTATAGGAGTGGTCCACGCAATCAATATGAAAATTGAGTACATTTCCTGGCCTCTGACGACTCACAAACTACCTAAGAAGCACTACGAAGCCAGATTGTCTGAACGGCGGCCTACTTATCCACTGTCACAAATTGATTACAGACACACTGGTTACAGTTAAGATAGCAAAGAGGTTTGGTTAGGCAACGAACATCACAAAGAACATTTAGCTGAGTGTACAAAGAAACCCCTCCCCCCCTCTCCCACCATGTTTCAAAACAGTCCGCTGCATCTGGACTAACGTTTTTTCTCTGGCCAGATTAAAGTAGTCATGATAAAGAGTTGACAGTATCAGCAGGATGGTCTTATGGCAGGGTACCACTGTAACGCACAGGCAAAAACGTTCTATCGTTTGTAGGTGTACCACTCTACCCGGTAGCCTAGGCCACCGTTTTTCAGTCCGGGGTAAGAGGCAGGCTTGTTACACGTAACTAGGTCTACGGATCTAGTTTATTAATCCCCACCTGTGCACCAGAAGCAGTATATCTTAATGCCTCTATTTTCATACTGCCGAAGACATCCTACTAAAGGCGACATTAATCTGAATGAAGCAAACCTAATAAGAGATGTTCCTAAGCTGACTCCATTGCTGTCTCTTTCAATGACACATGCTAACACCTCACCATAGGGCTTGAACAGATCAACAAGGTCCTACAAGGAAACAGTTCAGAGGTACTGTCAATGAGTCACTTTGAGGTATGGGCAAGTGACGAAAAGAGAAAAAGGCTCGATTGGTATTTCAAACTGACCACGAAGCCGTGGCCATGTTGGTGTAGCAAGTCTAGCAAACAAATAATGTACGCTTTCTTTTGTTCCCGTAGATATGTATAGATGATGGCCACGTTATTGAGAACGCTATATTCGAGTAGTCTGAGATAGACTCCGAGTAGCCTCTTATTTTTTTTAACTTGTCATTTGCAAAACTCTCATGATACGCCTTCTTGTCTCCTGGAATTTTGCAAAAGCGTGGTCTTCAATTATTACCCTTGGGTTGACTGTTGTAATACCAGATAGCTCTTATGCTGGCACGAAAATCATATTGGATAGGCCTCTGTTCACATATAAAATAGGTGATTTTGGCACAATGTTTGTAACGGAGCAAAGCTGTCCTGCGCCGATCTCGAAAGTGGAGAGTCACACATCGGATAAGTTCTGTGCCACAATGTGGTGCAGCATAAAAATTCGTGTTCGAATTTTGCTTGCAAATTGCTTCTGGTAGCTGGGTCTGAAGTACAGGTCACATTCCACAGGTCAAGAGTAGCACTGCTCCATCGATAAATTACAAAACCACACAGATTCCCCGTGATCTCAGAGAGCATTTTCTAAACAGATTAGGGCTGGGAGACACTTTAAATGCTGCTTATTTACCTGTATCATAGTGACTTGAAATCCGACATGAGGAAAGTGACCTGCAGTTTAAACCAGATGGCTTTAGCCTCATGTTTTGATGTTCGAACTGCCTTTGTTATAACTGTATTACCTGTATTTATACCATGCCAGGTTTAGGATGGGTAGCATATGCCTGTATTTATTAAACAAACCTTTTCTGTGATTGAGGTAGGAAAATTCTCAATAATTATAACATCAGCGCCATCTGTTAAGGAGAAAACATCTCCCTAAAATAAATTGAGAGATAAGTAACGTTAAGTTGTTTCTATCACATTGGTTGTCTTTACACTAGGCTGTTAAGTAAGACTTAAGAGCTGCTAAGTTTTACTTAACCAAAAAATATGTGTGAAGGCCTAAGTAAATCTCAAGTAACTATACTTTGCATCTCATTAAAGTCAGAAAGTTGAAACGATTCAAGAAAGTTTCAAGTGTGACTTGAAAACCACCCTTAAAACCGACTTGGTGAACTTGCGGTTTCTAAGCTTTGGGAAAGGCCAAGCATGTCAATCAATCTTAATTATGTTGCGTGGGAAAATACGCTTAAGTTAACCTGAAGTAAAAAAGACAGGTTATGTGTGAAGCTTTCTTTTACTTGAAGAATTTAAAATTTATTTGTCTTAAAAAATTTCTTAGCTTATTTAGGTTCTAGTGTAAAGACTGCCATTCTGTTTAAACAATGAACCAGGTCGAGGTAAGATGCAAGTTGAGTGGGAATCAATACATATTAAAAATGCATATGGTGGTGACCTGCAATGAATCATCATTCTTCATCTGCATTTCACATCTATATCTGTCTCCATAATAGTGTCTCACTTGTACATTAAGAGTGCTGCTGGGCCAGGTCCAGTTTGCGGTGTTAATGAGTGCAGGTTTTCTTGGGGTGAAAAAATGTCAATAAGATGAAACATTCCCCAAAAGTGAGTAATATTATTTTTCCCAGCTACTCCAAATTATGTTACCTTTTCCGTTGATGGGCCTTCATTTAAGTAATTACATCAAGTCCCTTATTGCAAACTGACATTACCTTTGACAGCTGTTTGTTCTTATAAAATGCAAGTTTACTAAGCACCCAATTATTTGAGCAGAACTTATTCATGTAAAATATTCATGTTATTTTATAAAATGATTAGTCTTGTTAGCCAGTTTTGAAGACTTGCAAGCTGTCATCTCAGTCGATGCTGTTTTTTAACTCACCTTTATCCCCACAGAGTTTGTGTTAGATCTACTATTTCTTGTTGATGTTGTGACTGGCTTTGTGGTGCCTTTGTTTGATCTGGACTGAGACTCTTTTACCCACTTTGGTGAAGAGGAGATGGGGTTACTTGCTGACAGTGGAGGAAAAGCCTCCCTTTGCTATTAGAAAAAAAAAACAACAAAATTTTAGTTATCTAAGGCCTATCAGGCTAATCTTCAAGAATACTCAACAACAACAACAATTTTTTAAGTTTAAAAATAGTTAACAATTTTTTATAATTATCGGACCTGTGCTCTAGCAGAGCCCGCCCCTTGTATGTTACTTTTGCGTTTGGGCGACTAGAAAATCTTAGTTTTTTCATAGAAATCATAAACAGGTGTTATGCACCCTAGATTTCACTTGTTCAGAGTACCACACTCCCTCCCTCCCTCCTCCCAATTGACAACAAAAGGGTAACAATACAATAATAGTCAATAGTATTCATTCAAAGTATTTCTTCATTTTTAATTGGATAAAATCACACGCATTATTCATCATAGCCAGCTACTGTCATCCAAATTTGGAAGAATTTTGCCATATTGAACTGATGATGTCAAAAGTGCAGCAAAGTTGGAGATTATTGAACCGTTAACCGAGAAGACCTGGGGATGAGGTTGAGTTGTTTTGGTGGTTAGGACAAAAATGGAGGAACATTTCACTTGTTTCAACAGGAAGGTGTTATCCTATGAGGCTGTAATTATTCAGATGATACTCAGTCTCATTCAATAATTGTTAAATAATAATACATAGTTCAAAAGCTGGGAAAGAAATGAATATGAATAGGAAAGCAAAACAAAGTAGCATGAGTGAAAAAAATGGTAAAAAATGGTAGTAAAGGGTTTGCTACATGTATAACAAATACTGGGTCATTGGCAGCGCATTATAAATCTGTTTCAACTGTTACATTATTCCCTATTTCTAGATACAATAGAATCTCAGAATTGTTCTTATAAAGTAAGTCAATTGCTCTAAATCTTGGTAGCTTTAATGGGGAGTTGCAACTGTTAGGTCAGTGTATTTCTGTCTGTCTCGAAATCTTTTTCGCCCAAAGTCTTGCCCTTTTAAACCACTGTCTCACAAACTATCAAACCGTTTGCCACACCTACATAGTGGATTTTTTTCGTTTGTTAAAATCTTAGGTAGGTACATTATTTTTTAGAACACACACATGAAAAGTTGAGAACTCTAGAGAGAACTCTTATTATTCTAACCAGTTCAGAAAATACATATACTGGGTATGTATACTTTACCAACCAGGTGTATATATATATATTTTTACCTTTGAAAATATTTTTATCCTTAAAGACTTGTCAATAGTTTTACTAATTTATTAATTTTTGTAATTTTTTATTGTAATGCACGTTTGATTATTTTTTTATTTTAAATAAATGTTGTTGTTGTTGTTGTTATTAGACAGCTGTAACAGTAAGAATCATAATGTTGGCAACAAAAGATGTTTTTGCTGCACACAATAGCACAAGTATTCCTATCAGTTTTTTCTAATTGACCTTTTCTTTCTAGATCTAATTGTATTGTAATTATTTTAGTTAAACCCTTCTTCTATTCTTGTAAATTCTTCACGTCTTTTTTTTTGCTGACCTCAGGCCATTTAAGCCCCCGGCTTTGGCTGTTCTTGTGTATTTTTTTTCTTCCAGCTTTGGCTGTTCTTGTGTATTTTTTTTCTTCCAGGAATTGATTAATTAAACATAACATTAAAGACATTTTTGTAGCCCACATTATATTTAATAATAATAATAACGTCTTTATTAAAAAGCATCCGATAAAATTACATATCTGATGTTACAGTAAAAATATATATCGATAGAATTCCAAAATTCCAATAATTAAGACGAATAAAAAAGATTAAATTGATTAAAAATACATATGGGGTATTTACACAGCTAGATTATATTTAAAAATTAATCTATTAAAAAAGCTATCTTTGAAACGTTCAGTGTTAATGCTGGGCCTGACAATGGATTTCCTTCGAAGGTTTGCAATACAGTCTTTGTAACAGTAAGAATCATAATGTTCATAATTTTCAAGACAGCTTCTTTTGAATTATACTACCAGTGCGTTTTGTCAGGTTCCTCCTGCCGGACAGGGCACAAATTAAGTAAAACAAGGGACAATGAAAGAACAAAATAATACAACCACTGACGAGACTTTATTGTTGGTTGTATGTTTTACAGTCCCCCTAGCTACATGCGCGCAGAAGGACCCCGGCCCAATGTCATTATACTAAGAGCTCAATTCAAGAAAATCGAAAACGTTTAACTTGGAAGTATAAGCTAATAAAAACCAGATTCATTACGTTTATGATGCTGATAGGCGTCTTCTCGGATCTCTCTCCGGGCCTTCTAACAGGCGGTGAATCAGTCAAAGCACGTGCTTTCATCATAGAAGCTCTACCTCGCCCTGGAGCACTCGTTTGATAGGTCTTTTTTCCTTTTGTTATTCCCAAAGCCGCTTTAGGAAGGGCGATAGAACCAATATCTTTCGGTGGTTTGCCTCTTCCATGTCCTAAAGCTGGAATAAGTTCTGTTTCTTCCGGCTTTTTTGAGGCATGCACATCAATGAAGAAATCCTGATCCCACGTCCTCCACCGGGAAGCCATATTTGATTGTTTACAACGCAGTCTCTCGTTCCAGTCCACCTCTTACACGGCGTTGTGTGACTTTGGTCGTGACAAGTGGTAACAAAATTAAAGCCAAGAATAAGGGTAACAGCTTCGTGGGTAAAAAAATTACAATTACAATAATATTACAATTTTCCCCCATACAACTCCTTATATTTTCTTTGTTACGCGATGCTTGAGCTACCGGTGCACCCACTTTCATTTTTAGATAGCCTACATGTAGCCGCACCCTCCCCCGACAAAGGAAAAACAATTTCCCTTGTTGGGGGGAAGGGGGAAAAACATGTAGACTATCATTTCTTTATCCACAGTTCAAAAATACGACCTTTTCCGGAAAATGTTATTCTGCAGTAATAGAGTTTCTGTCAAATGAAAGACTCTTTAAAACACTTCTTTTTGCCCTAAACCTGGTGAAAGGGTTATCAATAAGTGATTGAAATGTTGTTAAAAAACATTATTTTCTCCGTTTTTATTTTTTATTTTTTACTTTACCCTCTTTATTTTGTCATGTCTTGTGAACCATACGCTCTCAACAAAAAAAACAACCACAGACTGAACACGAGATCAGAGTACCTACCCTAGCCTGCTAACTGTGATCCTTTTTTAGAATACCAGCCTTAAACTAGGATACATTTCAGGTATAACATTCACGAGAACAGAAACTACACTTTTAAAGTATTTAGACTATTAATCAAATTTTTCTTTCACACCCTTTATTAATTCAAAATATCTAACTCTAGTACCATTACATCAATAGTTTTTTTACACTAGCATAACCACAAATAGCAGCACATCCCCTCCAGGAAGAGTCATCTAAGTGGAGTATGAATAGTCCCGTATCTTCAACTTGGAGGTAGTAGAGTGAGTGACATCATCAAGTGTCCATAAAATAAATCCAGAAAGTTTAGAAAGAGGGGGCAGAGGCTTATGGTGTGCCTGTTAGAACTCTGAG
Organism: Porites rus; assembly: GCA_964035705.1. Classification (NCBI taxonomy): domain Eukaryota; kingdom Metazoa; phylum Cnidaria; class Anthozoa; order Scleractinia; family Poritidae; genus Porites; species Porites rus. The sequence continues at coordinate 25,316,797 of OZ037997.1, read as the reverse complement.
AGCATTAAATTTGTCTCTATAAACTAAGGCTGTTGAAGACAGATGTTTAGAAAATTCTGTAGAAATTGAACAAAATTTCGGACAATGAGGGGGGAACCATGGCTCCATCAGCACTCCTCTAAATCTGCCCATATTAATAAGGAGATATTATGCTTGTGCTTACCAATATTATTTCTCCCTAGGTTATTCCTTGGGAAAATAGGAACTACACGTAGTCTATCATCAATCACCACACAAAAGTACCATTTCTGAGTCAACAAAGTGTTCATCGAGATCACTGAAGATGCTATTACCCACAGTCTCTATTCAAGCATTGTCAGAGGCTCTGGGTTTTCAAACATCAGATATTTAGATAACAAATCATTTAGATAATTTAGTCATTTAGATAACAGAGGACACATTGTAACTATACTGGTAACTGGTACCACTTAGAAGTACCAGGGATAATTAACAATTTATTATTCCTTGAGCCCGAATGGGCCATTGACTCAGAGGCCATGAGGGCGAGAGGAATAATTATTGTTTTAGTAAAATCCAACTAGTTGGTCAAAAACGTTGAGAATAAAAAAAATTAGCTAGTTAAAGCGAGACTTTAAACCTTTTTTGCAGCCAAAAAGCCTGTGCTTTTCGCTACTAGTGGGCTACAACATGTAGCCTAGTAGTAGCTCAACCAATCAGAATGCAGCATTGATAATAGACCACTAGCTGGATTTTACTAATAAGGGTTTGGAGTCATAAGGTAGCTTGTTCAGATCCAGGTGGACACAGATTCTGCAGTCTCTATTGACTTTTATAGCCATGCTTTTTCTTACCACAAGGACTAAGTAAACCTGATGTCACACCAACCCTCTCCAGTCCTGCTTTGACCTAATGTCATGATTTCCAGTACCTGGTATGGAACTAAGCAAGAGACAATATGATCATTTTCTGCCCTCGACAACTAGGTCCAAAAATGCAAGAGCTTGCAGGAGACAATCGCTAAGGTCATCCTTTTTATTACAGGATTTAAAATAGTCAATAAACTTAGGAGAAATCTGAAGTAGTGGCTTTGTGTTGTTTCCAGCAAAACTAGCTTGGTGGCTTTCAATGAATGATGTAACAAAATCCTCACTTCCTTCCATTCCCTGTTGTTCTTTTAGAAACTGTTCACACTGTGCCTCAAAAGGCTCCTCTTTTGTTCTGTCCACAAACAAACTCTCCACCAAATTCACTGATGCCCTCTTTTTGGCAGTTCCACTTGGAAGGCAAAAATGTTTTGAAGTATATAAAGGATCAAAAGGTATCACTAGGCCAGGTAGTAAACAAGTTAACATGGCTTCAAAAACCCGAAGATGCACTGCAAATGGAAGAAGGGCTGCAGTTTGTTTTCCAATTCGATGACTTTGCATTTCAACAACGTACAGTTCGGTTTTTGGAATGCTGTTCACAAAGTCTTGAACCTTAAATGCAATAAATAAACCAGACATTTCAGCTCTTCTTGCTTTTTTGTTACTGATTCAAACATCTACAAATATCCCTTTTGTAATAGGCTGACCTAAATTATTGGCTGTATTTCTTAAGAGAAACACCCATCAATTTTCCCTTAAAGGTTAAGCATAATGAATGTTTTAAGCTCTGAGAACCTCTGTTGCCCACTTTCATCAGAATCCAGTATTTTTCTGTATTTTCCAGGGATGTAGCTAAGGAAAAGCTCAGCAGGCTTATCTTATCAAGCTGGCTTTTTGCCTAGCTACACCTTCAAAATTACAAGCCTAAATTTCAGACCTCTCCTCAATTCGTAAACTCCAAATTACCCCATGCCATTAACTTCCAGCCTAATTTGAGCCAGTCGTAAGCTCTCTTTGACCAACTGAATTACCAGCAGCTACCTCTTAATAGCACCATCCCTAATTTTCCTGATATAAGTGGTCCAAAACGAAAAATCTGGAAAACAAACCAGCCACTATTGTTGATGTGTCATATTTACAGTGAGCAGATGGCTTGAATAATGATATACACACTGTACAGAAGCTTCAGTTATCTGGATCATTCTGAACGATTAACAATGAAAGATATTATTGATCAATATGATATGTGTATGAGACCGCTCATTCACGTTTGTTTTATGATAATCACTTGTTATAATAAACTGATAGAAGTGTCACCTGAAGAAGACCAGTAGTATGCAGTCAAAGAGTGGCATTCAGGAGCAAAATGGGACAAATGATCAATGAGCCCTATCATCATCTTTCTGTCCACATATACACAAGCAAAAAGGATGTTTGCATCACCCTTTTGATTACGTCACATCAAGGTCAATCAGATGATACAACTTCTGCAGGCAAAGTTTGGCAAGGGAATGAAATTTGGAGCTGTTTTCGCAGCCATTTTTGTTGCTGAGCTACTTTTTTTGTCTGTGTTACTGCATTGTTACGTCCAGCAAGGACAGGCAGCAAAATATGCTCTGCTCTGTACCATTCTACTACTAAGGAATGTATGTGTATGTGGAATGAGAAAAAGAGTAAAAAATACACAAATAAACACATACATTGATATATTTAATCACTAAAAAAAGCAAAATTATGAGAAGAAAGGAACAGCTTACCAAAGGTTTAAACACAGCTGGATTGTAGGGTTTTGGCTTGGTAATTTCAGCCCTTGACCAGCCTAATATTTGTTTGTCTTTGTCCATATGAACCCAAGCAGCATTCTGAAACCCAATGTCTATAGAAACAATTTCTGATATCACCTAAAATGATGAAAAAAATTATGACGTACATAGGTGATTCTCTTAAGAATTTCTCATAGGCGTTTTGTATATGTTGTAGTTAATTTTTTATCTCAGGTAATTTTTGTTTTTCTTTTGTTTCAAGTTTATTAGCATACATTACCATACCCAAAAACAAAAGAAAAACAACAAGTACCAGAGATAAAAAATTAACTACAACATATAAACGCACAAAATTGGACTGATTTATTTTCTGAATTCAATTGACACGAAGACCATTTAAGCTTTGAAGAACATAACAAATAGCTTGACACTGCTCCTTTAAAACACTGCAATTAAAATGTAGATGTGAACTGTAGAAAATACAAAATTTAACAGAAGGCATGATCATAACAGTTGTTATAGCATTTTAAGCAGTAAAATACAAATTAACCGGAAAAAGTGTTTGTTCAGATCTTCAATGGGATCAGAACCCATGCGTTCTGTGTTAGCACTGCCGTGCTCTACCAACTGAGCTATGAAGAACCATTCATTGACTGGGAGTAGGCCAATTTGATGTGTTCATCTTAACCAATGAAAGGAATGAAACACAGAATAAAGATGATGTGAATTGCAAAAAATACAATTTTATTACACTGCAATTAAGTTGCCCAGAGACACAAAATGCACACATCATAAGACAAATGGCCACAATATTATTAGCTTCAGCACGATGCTCACCTGTTTCCTATTCAAATCCAAAAAATTCCAGATTTGTTCGAGTCCTTTGGTAGTCTTTTTCTTGACTGGTGCTAATTCACCAGCTTCTTCAAGTCTTTTAAAAAATGCCACACCAAAGCCTTTAACTTGAAAGAGTTCCTCAATGCTAATAAATGGTCCAAAATTATCACGATATTCCACAAGAGCGGTTGCTTTACTCTTTCCTATCCCTTTGGTGTTTGAAAGCTCCTCTAAACTCCGAATATTAAGCTCCCTCAAAATTTCCTGGAAAAAAGATTTTTAAATGAGCCAAAATAAACAGAACTTTGCACATTTTGCAATTATCAGTGGCCATTCAGGGGGCAGCATAGCCGAGTGGTCAGAGCACTGGACCTGAGTTCAAGTCCCGCTCTGACCGCTAGCTGGATTTGTTCACGGTAGTCCCAAGTTCAAATCCTTTGTTTCAAACATTTGCTCGGCCCCACTAGCAATAGTGCTATAAATACTGCTGAGGGTAAATAACGGAATATTATAAATTTATAATAATAATTATTATTGCAGTGGGTCAATCCTGGGAACATCCATGGGCATGGTGCAGAATTTGTTGACATTTGCTGCAAAATTATAGCCTGGGATGGGGGAATTGAATCGTGTTTGCCCTTTTGTAGCAGGATCCCAAAATGAAAGACTTGCGGGATTTGTAATGCACCCAGTGGAGAGGTACTGGAAGAGAGAATGGGTCATAGAGGGGATCCCTGCAATTGGCATCCCCAGGGTCAACCCCGAGCATTATTTACCAGGTTTTGAAGTAAATATAGGCAGGCTACGTGGAGGTTGTTCCAGTCGTAGCTATCATTTAATTTTTCGGTGAATGCCAGGCTAGTCCATCAGTTAACAGAGCCAGGATCAGCTGCTTCACTAACCTCCTTCTTCGTTTCAAGTAAATTTATGAAGACAGTTCCTTTACTTTTTCCTTTTTTCATAGTTTTTAACTGTGGATTATCATTGTTTTCCTCTTCCGCGCCATTTGTCGAAGATGCATAGCGGCAAAACGAAGTCGGTGAAAACGCACGTGTGATGGTATATGTAGTCTTCCCAGAACACAGTCGACTTGCCCTAAACAGCTGCCCAATCCCCCTGAAACAGGGGAATACGAAATGTCTCAGATGGATACAACGTTCCATTGTGTAGTAACTAACAGAGAAGCAACGCTGTAGAACACATCCCTCTCACGGTGGAAATATCGATCCAAATTCTCAACTTGTCCGCCATTGTCTCAGATGCTGGTGCCAGTCTCTTCTCTCTACCGTTGTGATTGGAGGCTTGGTTACCGTAATGTTATTGGAGAAAACCGGTGACTGTGTGACTGTGCGAAAAACCTTGTTTTATTTTTAGGGGCATTACACATGAATAATGACGCGGAACTGCGCCTAAAATCATGTGATGAGCTGCTCATAAACGAGTATAAAATCTATCGCGAACGTGGTTCAGTGTAGTTCGGAGTTATCTTAAGTTCAAGCTTTTCAAGGTAAGTTTTTGTGTTAAGTGTCGAAACCGAAAGGTTTGCAATGGAGATTCTACATTATGCATGTCGTTTTCAATTGAAATGCATGCACCAGCATTTGCTATGGGAATGTTTAACTCGCGGGTTTACGTAATTGATTTTGTTTGGCGTGGTGGGTATGCTAAATCAACTTGTAAGTTTCTCTTTTTACCTCGGCATGCATTTATTGGCATGGATGTGCGACGCACAAAAACGATTTACCTACAGTGGAATCTCCCACAAGCGTAACAGTATCATTGCTGATTATAACTATTTCCAGTCCCTTTGTTTCTGATCTGCTCCTAGGGTTCTTTCCATCATGCCAAAAGTTTCGGAAATTTCCGTTTGAGAAATAAATGGAATGCTTTCTTCCGTGTGGAAATTTTCTGGTCAAAGCATAGGCTGTCCAGACTCTGTGGGAGTTCGTTGGACTTCGAATTTATAACAGAATGTATGAAAATAAACAAAGTACGTTGTTGGGCTGCCTGTGGTCAAAGTGGTCCACTTCCACAGGTGGTCGTCTTTGACCGGTCAGTCTGATCCGATCGAAACTTGCTGTTCCATGTCAAAAAATTCTCGTTTCCTTTTCTACTTTGCCAAGTAGTAATCAAACTTTCAGTCAAAACCGAATGGATCACTTCAATTTGTTTGGTAACTTTAGGCGCTTTCCATTCAACCGAAAAAGTCTGGTTTGCATTTTTGGTAACTTCGAGTAGAGAATGGCACAGCATTTTCCAAAATTTTAAAAAAGAGGACAACCTTGCGAGGTATAACCAGATTTTCGGAAACTTTTTCTCGGAAGTTTTCTTTCCCTTCAACTTTGCTCTCAGAATTTCTAGAATTTTTAGTTGAATGGTTCGCATTTCGAAATTTCAAAAGTTTGTGGAGTTTCTGGAAACTTTCCTGGGAAATTTCTGTACAATTTGCCTCTGTTTCCAAATTTTCAAAAGTTGTAGTTGAATGGAAAGCGCCCTTTGTTTCAATCAATGTCGTTCCATTTTCTCCTTATAATTTTACTGGTTTCTGCCTGTTTGGTTTGGTTTTTCTTTGGTTTCATATAAAACACTCACACACTCACTCATCCTCTTCATTCCAGCAGGGGTGTAAGGCCGTAATCAAATTTCGCCACTCTGCCCTGTCCTGAGAGTCCCTGAAAATTGTCTTCAAGTGACTATTCCCCCTTGTTTAATTTTGTGCGGTGCCCATATTCAAGAGAAAACCTAGCGGGCACCTTTTTCCACACAGATATAGTAATAAAATTATTATTAATAATTATTATATTGTAATATATGATATCTGTTATTTATCTTTTACACAGGTAAACTGACAGTGGATGTGAAGACGTAAGGGTGTATCTTCTTTTCTAGTAAAATATTGATCTCTCCTGCTAGAATCAAACAGGTCTTGTAGTGCAGTCATGGCAAGAGCAAACCAATTTTCACTGTTAATGTGGAAAAATTTCATCCTTCTTAAGAGAGCCCCAGTGCGAACTTTTTTTCAGATTGCAATGCCTCTCCTGTTCATAGCCATCCTAGTCTTTCTGCGAGCTTTCAAGATAAAGAATGAGTACAAACCAAATGTCACATATCCTGCCTTTGAGGTGAATAAACTTCCATCAGATGTGTCAAAACTCTATCAAATTGCATTTGCCCCTAACACTAGTGATGTACAACAAGTTATCAACGACACTGTGAAGCAGCTTGGATTTACACATGCTGAGCCCTTTAGCAGTGAAGAGGATATGGTTAGCTCTTTAGTCAGTTTACAAGGCAATAACAAAACATTCCTTGGAGGAATTGTCTTCAATACAAGTCTGAACAGTAGTAATATTATATACAAGATCAGACTTAGCTCAAAGACTGATATAAAGCAAAATGGTGGCAAGGAAGAAAGGCAAGGGTTTGGTACAAGTCCTTCTACAACCTGGAATACTCAGTTTACATTTCCAGTTTTACAAGTTCCAGGACCAAGGAACAAAAATGCCTCCCACGGTGGCCCTCCATTTTATTTTGAAGCTGGATTTTTGGCCATTCAACATGCAGTGGATGTTGCTATCATGAATTACAGGTACAAAGGGAAGAATGATACACGTATGCTGGATACAATAGTGTCAGTAAAGCGGTTTCCATATCCTGATTACACTCATGACAATTTTGTTCTAGTGATACAAACTAGCCTTCCTCTTCTTTTGATGTTATCACTTATTTTCACCGCCTTAAACATTGTCCGTGATGTTGTCTATGAAAAAGAGAAAAAATTAAAGGTAAGGCAATTCAATTTTAATTTTTAATCAGTGTTAATAATATTTGAAGTCTCTTCATCGATGACCCTGAGGGGTAGTTGCTCTCAGATTTGACTTGATCCTGTAACTCAAACCCTGCCCCAATCCTAACACCTCTAGTTGGACCTGCACCTGCTCCCAGCAAATAATAATTATATTAACCCAAGGGTTGTCCAATACTGTCAACTAGACTCTAGATGTATCCTAGCATGAAGAGAAAGTAGTGTCCGATAGCCCGGGACTAGTGGATTTTGCTATCGGGCTAGTGAATTCTGTTAGTAACTTGCCCGATGGGCCAATGAATTTTTTTGAGGAATTCAAATAATGCACAGAAGAACTGTGAAATCAATCTGCTCATCAAAACGTTTTTTGGGCTAGTTGAAATGATATTTGGGCTAGTAAATGTTAGCTTCAGCTTAATTGCCTTAATGGCAAGCTGTAAAAATGACTTTCTTTGCACCCTGTACATGTATCCCCTTGCTTTCCTTTGGAAAACCAGTATTCACAACATCTCTCTTTACTTGACCCAGTTGTACAGTGTATAAATGGATAGTAGTCTGGAAACATTGCTTGTTGGGTTAACCCTAAGTTGGACTATATATAGCATCCTATCGAAGGGGAATTGGTTCAGTAATTCTTTCTTTTATAGACAATGAGTTTAGCCAGCCCTAGCGACATGCACCTTGACATCTACCTTTTATGTTATATTTATTGATAGATTTGATCAATTTTAAAATAGGTATTAATGATTCTACTTAATTTGACAGGAATCCATGAAGATGATGGGACTGAGTGGCTGGTTACATTGGCTTGCATGGTTCACAAAATATTTCTTGTTCCTCCTAATCATTATGGCTTTTGCAACCCTTTTTTTTACTGTAAAATTCAACTCCAATGGCCGTGTCCTGAACAAAACTTCTCCAACTGTTCTATTTGTTTTCCTCATGCTCTATGCAGTCTCTTCCATTATGTTCTGCTTTTGTGTTAGTGTATTCTTCTCCAAGGCAAACATTGCTGCAGCTGCTGGAGGGATCATCTGGTTCTGCAATTACATCCCATACGTTTTTGTGGCACAGTACTATGACACAATGAGTGTAGGAGACAAGGCTGCATCGTGCCTTCTCTCCAATGTCGCGATGTCAATGGGAGCTCAGCTGATTGGCAAATTTGAAGGAGCTGGCATCGGATCTCAGTGGTCAAATCTTAACCAGGGACCTTCTATCGATGATGATTTTACTCTTGGTCTTGTCATGGTCATGTTTGTGGTAGATTCCTTGATCTATGGTCTCATCGCTTGGTATGTTGAGGCCGTTTTTCCAGGAGACTTTGGTGTTCCACAGCCGTGGTACTTTCCTGTTTTACCCAGTTACTGGTGTGGTAAAGGTAAAGAGGTAAGGTAGAGGTTTTAAAACTTTAGCTTGGTACCTACAATCATTAAACTATCTCCATCATAGGTAATTAGATAATCTAAGGGATGTAGGAGGGGGGATGGGGGTAGTGAATGTTTGAAAACCAAGTGTCGCTGGTGACTGGTTGTTTTGCCTATGAGTCATTTTGCTAATGTCCGCTTCGCTAAGGTCCTCATTTGTTCCGCTTAAGAAACTGAACCAGTGATGCACATGTATATACTTCCTTCTTTAATGCCATGACACAAAAAAGTGTGACACCTATGTATACATACCTGGTTTGTTCTTTAAGCCACCGATTACTCATTAGGCAAAAGACTTTAGGGAACTGACAAATGTTAGTGAATTGACTAATGAGGTGAGCTAGCAGAATTTCGTGAAATGACAGGCACTACAACAATAAATCATACGGTCATGGTTAGTACATACTTTTTCTCCATCAGCCATAACACTTTACATCTGTCTTGCCCCCATTATAAACTCCTGCTCCATTGCTGCTCTCTTCATCTTCTTTAGATGATAACATTATTACTCTTCTTAGACTTGTACCCCTGATTGCACATGGCCAACCATACCCTTAACGTTACTCATGCCTTTATTTTGCTTTTAATTATTGTTTTAAATTTCTACTTATTTTTTATAGGTGGAGATAAAAGAGTTCCATGACTTAGAAAATGGCTCCAGCCAAACTGGGATGTCAGCACCAGATTTCTTAGAAAAGGAACCAGTGGGTTTGGTGCCTGGAATTGAAATTAAAAACCTCAAAAAAGTGTTTTCTACTGAAAAAGGTTTGACTTGAGTTAGTTATTTCTTCATATATCAGGGCTCTGCTCTAAAATCACCTGGAGGCAATGTAGAGACCCCAGGCACCTTCATTTGGCACTGATTGGGTGGAGACTAGGATATATCTTTGACGATTTTACTTAAGAATCATATGTTGGGCACCCTGGATTTCTCAGGCTCAGTGCACTCTACAATTATTATTTTTCTTAGAGAACAGCTTTTCACACACGTTATCATTATTAGATAAACGTGTCTTTGCTATTTTATGTGAGACAACACTAACTTGTGTGGAAGTTGTTTGAAGACAATTGAATACAGACAGGGCCAGTAAAAACCAAATGCCATTATGTATATACACCAAGTTGCCAGGAGTATTGCCAGCATGGTAAAATTTATTATACCTTACTCTTCTACTGAGTTTTATCATAAGGTTACTGTGTAAAGAAATCCAGATTGTAACCTTCGCCAAGCAGTGGCGGATTTAGAAGAATGGTCCCCACCTTTTTTTACAGCCAAACCAAGCCCGAGAGATAGTATTTTTTAAGAGGGATTACAAAAAACTACTGTTATCTCAGGGTATTGATGAGTGGACCCAATTATCTGAAGTCCTGGATTTACAAGTCATAAGTTACATAATCAGATTATGATAACTAAGTTTCCTTGTTTGATTTCAAAAATCATGTTTTCATTTCAATTTTTCCAAAGTGTACTTTGTAAATTTATTTTATTTTTTCTTATTTTATAGGAAAGAAAGTTGCGGTTAATGGAGTATCACTGAACATGTATGAAGGCCAGATAACTGCTTTACTGGGGCACAATGGAGCTGGGAAAACAACTCTTATGTCTATGCTGACAGGGTTGTTTCCTGCTTCATCTGGCTCAGCTCTTGTTAATGGTTGTGCCATTAGAGATAACATTAGTGGAGTGCGCAGCAGCTTGGGTAAGTTATGTGTATGCTTGACTTCTAATCAAGGGAGGTTCAGAACTGCTATGATAATATTGAAAACATAGAATTAAAGTTATTTTTGTTATTTGTGAGATGGTAGTATGCTCGATTTCTGCCGCTCTCTTGTCAGTCATCATCATCATCATCAATCTTCATCATTGTTATCATTATTATATCATCATCATTATCGCCACCATTGTCACCACCAAAATCACCAGCATGTGTTTTAGAAACCCTGAATAAAATACTTGTTGCTAATCAGAAAATTTTCCTCCAGGCCTTTGTCCTCAACATGATGTGTTGTATGACCATCTGACTGTTGAGGAACATCTGTGGTTCTTTGCTAAGTTAAAGAACTGTCCATCCCACCGTGTACGGCAGGAGGTCAACAGAATGATTGAATGCATTGGACTTGTTGACAAACGACATACACAGACCCGTGCACTGTCTGGTGGCATGAAAAGAAAACTTTCTGTTGGAATAGCACTTATTTCAGATTCCAAGGTTAGCATGGTTATGTCATCTTTTATCTCTAAATGAAAATTTCATCTCTAGAAAATTCTCCTCTGAAATACTTAAGCCATAAGGGATAGATTTTCTTACCCTTTCATATACTTAAACAATATATGAATTGCCTACCTTTCCATAAACCTAGAGCCTGAAAAAGGTACCTCTTTTTTGTCGGAGCTTTCCGTCTAGGGAGTGCCCCCCCCCCCCCCCCCCACACACACACACACACACACACACGGGGAAAAGCAGCGCCGTATTCATTAGCTGCCATAACCTTGCAAGCTTCTACAAGTTACCTGTAGTCTAAACAAACAGCAATGACGATGATGATGATGATGATGATGATGATGATGACATTAAGTCTTATTTATTAATAGGTTGTTATGCTGGATGAGCCAACATCTGGCATGGACCCCTCAGCACGCAGATTCACCTGGGATTTGCTACAGCAGCAGAAGCAAGGAAGGACGATACTTCTTACCACGCACTTCATGGACGAAGCTGATATTCTTGGTGACAGGATCGCCATCATGGCAGAAGGAAACATCAAATGCTGTGGATCTTCTCTCTTCCTTAAGAACAAGTATGGAGTGGGCTATCACATGGTTATTGTAAAAGAGCCCCACTGTGACGTATCCAAGATTATATCTGTGGTGAGCGGTCATGTGCCTACAGCAATGTTAGAGAGCAATGTTGGTGAGTTTAATATGTTCAGCTGCCAGTGTGAAACCACCATTCTCTTACTACTTGTGAGATCGTCAGTTTTAAAGTATTTGGGAGCTTAAACAACGACGACAACGGCAGTAAAAAGGTCGCTAAAAATGAATTTACGTCTTTTCAAACTTATTCGCGTTTATTTTATTTAGACCCGTTCTATTTGTTAAATGAAGGCCATTTTTCCTGGAGTCGAACTCTTGAGGACTTAAATATTAACCGTTTTTGCTTTGTTTTACTTTGTATTTGAGGGCAATTTCCAAGTACAAGCCCCCGGGGGGCTTATATTTGGAGGGGCGATTTAACGGAGGGTTTTTTGCGTTACGAGTTTGGAGGGCTTATACATGAAGGGGCTTATTTTCGGAATTTAACGGTAACTTTTTAATCTTAGGACGAAATGCTATGGTGTTACCATTCAAATTAAACCTCTTTGGCAGAACGTTTGCATAGTACTATTTATTTCGTAGGATTTTACAAAAAGAAATTTGAATTACCGGTATTTTGTAATTTTTTTTCCTTAGCTACCATTACAAGTGAAGGGTTGAACGTGGTAGAACACTTACACTCATATTACAAACCATACAAACCATACAAACCTGCCAGCGGCAAGAAGCAAAAGGGAACAGTGCACGTAATTCTTACAATTTGTGTTATTGTTCTTTGAGCAGGTGCTGAGCTATCATTTGTTTTGCCAAGTGAAGCTACAGATAAGTTCGAGGAGCTTTTCTTGGAGCTGGAAAATCGCCGGCAGGAGCTTGGCATCGCTAGTTACGGTGCTTCAGTTACTACATTGGAAGAAGTGTTTCTCAAGGTTGGGGAGGAAATGGACAGCACACTCAGCGATAAACTACAAAAACGGGATCAAGAAGGTTGGTTATGATTATGATAGAGAAAATATGTCTTGTATTTTCTTTTTTAAGGCTGGGGCTATGTCACGCTATTTGCTGCCTTTTTAAAAAGAAAAAATGTGTCGTTACATCAATAGAATTCCAGAAATAATGGTACAGTTGTGTTATTTAAAAACTGTACTTAAGCATTGAAACTGTGTCCTGTCGTCTGTTGCTACGGATGGCAGGATGGATATGGAAAATGTTGGACCACCCTCGAAGAAAGTGACTCGCAGGAGAAGAGAGAAAGTGAGAGACTACTGGACTAGGCTTATGTGTTTGACCCTTCATGTTCGTTTGATTTCAAATCGCACTCAATGAAATTTCTTTTCTCGTCATTCCTTTTCTCTCTTCCCCCCGCAAGCCACCTTGTTCGCGCGTGGTGTTACGCGCACTCTTTCAAGGCAACATTGGAGAATACTTGTCTGTAAGACAAAGTTGAGCGTACTTAATAGATTTTGGTGAGTAAGCGTCATGAAGGTAACTGTATCACTGCGTTTGGTTCCTCAGAGACTTCCTCAGTAAATAGAATGCAAGTGAATGGAAAAATCCCAAATGAGACAGAAAGATCGGTCTTTTCACGACTGGGAACATTCGGAGCAGCGTCTAGTGGCTATGGCACGTTTAGCGACTACGGTAACTACACCCACTCTTCTGGGTTTCGTCTGTTTCGTCAGCGGTGGTACGCAATGTTTGTTAAGCGCCTACTTCACTCCAAGCGTCACAAGCTGTCTCTTATTGCACAGCTTCTCCTTCCACTGGTGTTTACGCTTATTGCACTCATTAATGCCAAGACTTTTCCTCAACCCACTGACTCACCGCCTCTTGATCTCACTACTAATAACTACCAGAACAACTTCGTTCCTTGGGCTTCAGACGGGTAAGTGTTGGCTCCCGAAGTATTCTAGTCTCCTGACTTCGTAGCCGTCCTTTGAAGGGAGGAGCGTTGCGTTACGACTCTGCGGCTACTTTCGGCTGGAGAGTTGCGACGACCGGAAATACGTCTGCGTCCGCAGGCTACTGCGTATAAGAGTAGAACTATTCGTAGTTAAGAGCACGATGATTTAAAGGGGGGGGGGGGGAGGTGACGTGGGGTTATCGGAGCAGAAGTGGGAAGGGGGATGATGTCTGAAAAAGCAAGTTTGACAAATGGATGGAAAGTACAGAGAAAAATAGGTATTTCCTTTCCGTTCGCTCTTAGGTGTCCATGTGCCGAAGAAAGCTTTAATTGGCAAAGTTATCGAAATAGGTCTAGTTTATATTTTGTTCCAAATGTGTCCCGTAGTCTTCTGATGGGAAGTCTATACTTTTGAAGTAAGTTGGAAGGGGCGTCAGTTCATACAAAGCCAAGAGCGAAACGAAAAGCATAATTAATTATTGCTTGTATAACTAAATTTGTTATGGCATTTCTATACCTTTTCCCTAAAAGAACAAAGTCACTCTGGAAGGAGATATCTCTTGTAAGAAAACAAATAGACAGCGTGTTTAGTTACTGATTGTTCGCTGATCTTCTCCTCAAACCAATGTAAATACACAAAACCGAAAATTGACATTTTAAATCTCGCTGAGCTCAGGAGCTTGGTCTCTTAGGTGTGAAGTCATATCATAGTTGTTTTTTGTTTTCCAAATATAGTTCTTCAGAGACAAAATCGTTAGCCGAAAATTTTCGAACTCAGTGGCCTGGTGGCGATACAAAGCCTGTTCACGTGACCGGTGATATGGAAAAGTACTTAACGACCGAAGCCACGAAAGATGGACTTGGAGGCTTTAACAGGCATGATTTGATTGCTGCTACTTTTGCAAAGAAGAATGGAACAGGTAGGATTTTTTCTTGGGAGTTATCCAACTCAAGTTCATATTTCTAGAAAGTTAAAAAAAACAGACCCATATCTTTCGACAAAAGAAATCAAAACCAGACCACTGCAAAGGACCTTTCCAGTTCTGCAGTAAAGAGAACCAGACTTCGTCACCCTGACAACTGTATTTATGCATGCTTTCTCTGAGCAAATGGTGAAACCATTAATTAAAAAAATATGAAAAGGCAATGAAAGGAGCTCCAATTCATTATTTGAATCTCAAAGAGTTGTCTTGAATTTGAAGGAAAGCTCAACGCCAGATCGGCATCTGCATCTGCATCGGCCTGGTGGCGATACAAAGCCTGTTCACTTGACCGGTGATATGGAAAAGTACTTAACGACCGAAGCCACGAAAGATGGACTTGGAGGCTTTAACAAGCATGATTTGATTGCTGCTACGACAATGAAAGGAGCTCCAATTCATTATTTGAACCCCACAGAATTGTCTTGAATTTGAAGGAAACCTCAACGCCAGATCGGCATCTGCAAAACATCGGCTCGAATCTCATCGGAGAGTTATGCCGATTTTTTTCTATGAACCTTGGTGGTGACGTTAAGGTTATTTTTTCTTTATTTTGCAAAAAAATTTAAGTACCGTAAAGAACGCAGACCAGCGGCTGGCCATGTTTGAGCTAAGGGAGGGGTGGGTTGGTCAGATAGCCCATTGCCTTGGAAGGTTTCCTGATCTTTGTTCATTTCACTTTGTTTCTCAGTTGATGTTACGGCGTGGTTCAACAACCAAGCTTACCATGCTATCGCCGTGTCACTTGCGGCTGCCGACGCTGGTATACTGCGGTCTGTCCTGGGAAAAAACGTCTCCATGACAACTGTAAACCACCCGTTGCCACGAACAGCTCAAGAATCCATCAACGATTTACAGCGGTAATGCTAACCTTCACATTAAACCGTCTAGATTCTTTTGTAACACAGTCTGGGAACTCTTCTTTCCTCTCTTTTTCTTTCCTGTTTATTCTTTGATTCACCCGTCCTTTTCCAATTGTAAAATTTTTTAAACTTAGCCTCTTGACATCGTGGTTAACTGCCTATGTGAAGGTAGTTTCCAGTGCATGCAGACACGAGGCACCAAAGACTTTAGAAAAAGTTTGTGCTTTTGACTGAAGTCCACTTTCGGGTAAAGTTCTGCCCTGGTTACCAGAGGTAGAGGTATCCTTTACGGGAAGCTACAGGCCAACACATCTTCAACCAAAGGCCGCAGGCACAAACGGCCAAGCGGCGAGAAAAAAGTAGGTCACTATATGGACTTAACCGAAACGGGAAATCGCACATGAAAACTCTCTGGTACGTAGGTTAGTGAATCTCCCTGCTTATTTGATTGTAATTATTCCATTATTTTTATCATTATAATTATTCCATTTACTGCAGCAATGGACTCGGCTTCCAGATCTCCTTCAATGTGTTACTTGGCATGGCTTTTCTGGCCTCCAGCTTTGTAGTGTTTCTTGTTCAAGAACGAGCCAACAAAGCGAAACATGTGCAGTTTGTCAGCGGTGTTGACCCATTTAGCTACTGGGATTCTGCCTATACCTGGGACCTTATCAATTTTCTCCTCCCGTCCCTCTCGATTTTGATCCTTGTAGCAGCTTTTGACGTGCCAGCCTACACTGGTAAGTAAATTATTTATTTTTACAAGCCTACAGGGCAATTTCGAGTCTCAAAGCTCTCACATTTCCATCATTAATGGTCCGTAAAAATATTTACTGTGCTGAGACGTGAACTTCGAAATGGGTATGGCATGTTATCATGGAAAACTGGTTTGAACTGGAGCTGGGAACTCAAACTACTGGGACTATGCCTAAGTGTTCGCTAACGCGAAATACGTCTGCATTTACCATTCTTTCTGCAGGGTGGGGGGCGATGTCAATAGGCACGAATTTATTCGATTTTTGTGCTTCTTTTCCATTTTCAAACTGCGGCAGGTTTAGCTCAGTCGGTAGAGCGCTTGACTATAGAGTGGGAGGTCGCGGGTTCGATTCCCGGGGAGTGGACCAATACTCAGGGCTCTTAAAACATATAAATTGACACTCAAATTAAGTGTTTTTTTTAAATCTAATCAACCATACAGTACGTCAGTTTGTAATTTGAATCAGAGTTTTTTCTTTTCTTTTAGGTCCTCGCTTAGGTTACTTGTTCATGTTACTGATGTTGTATGGCTGGGCCATCATTCCTCTCATGTATCTCTTCTCCTTTGTTTTCCGCACCGCCTCCACTGCCTTCCTGGTTCTAACCACGTTCAACGTTATTACTGGCCTGGCTTGTCTACTGACTGTATTCATTCTAAGCATTCCAGGTAACTTGTCTTTTTGAAAAATCTTCCTTGTCAATGAGAGCCTTAAGAATTAGGACAAATTGAGACCAAAACGGTGGAAATTGATATGATGGCCGGAGGTTTTAGCTCGTAGTGCCGTGGTGTGTTAAACCGTGTTAAAGTTTGTTTCCTTTGGACCTACCTGAACTTGTCTGATCCGGTCCGGGGAGATAAGTAAGGCACGAAAGTCGTCCCCCATGCCGATAGCGGAGCAGTGTTCCCCCCTATACGCCATATGTTTTTTTTGTCATGTTTTTATTAGACTTAAATTTAAAGCCAGGCCGAAGGAAATGCAACATTAAAAGTTCGTGACGCACCTCCTTTAACATATTGTTGTTGTTGTTCTTTCTTTATTTAACCCTAGACCTTGATCTCCTGGACGTAGCAAACGCTCTGAAATGGGCCTTCCTTGTTCTGCCGAACTACTGCTTGGGTCAAGGCCTAACTGATATATTTAATAACTACAATGCTCTGGATTTCTTTAACAAGGCTCTTGATATGTGTCTTCATACCAAAGTGCCCTTCTTTCACCCTACTAAAGCTAAATGCGAAAAGCTCATTCGAAAATATGGCCGCAGTCAGTTGGAGTTTCAAAAGAACTACCTGTCTTGGGACAACCCTGGTATTGGACGCTACCTGGTATTCCTGGCCTTAGAAGGGATCGTTTTCTACTCCCTTGTTCTATTAATTGAGTATGGGGTTTTCAACCGATTTACGGGAATCTTAAGACGTAGTTTTAACGCGATTGGGCTGCGGAGCGAAGAGTCTTCAGTGGCCGATGATGACGATGTTTTAGAGGAAAAAAGAAGGGTGATGTCATCAGAGAACATGGACGACGTGCTTGCTATCAAAGAGTTAACTAAGGTCTTCTCAGGAAATGGACGTGAGTACAATTAGCGGGTTTTTGTCTCGTACGTACGTCCTGTCTAGGCATGATTCATTAACTGGAAAATCGACAAAATTGACGTAGTGGTCTATGCCTGCGATGATCTAGCCTGCGAGCAAGCTCTCCTATTTGGGCAAGCGAAGAGAGCCTCGCGAGAACGCGCGAGGCCACTCGCGGCTTCGCCGCTAGCTCGCGCGTTCTCGCGAGACTCGCTTCACTCGCCCAAATAGAAGAGCTTGCTCGCAGGCTAGCGATGATCTAGTCCCAAGATCTCCTCAAAAAACACTTAAAGACATAAGACATAAGAATTTTTTCAAAAAACACATAAAGACATATTTATTTCACCAAGGTTTTTCTTAATTTATAATTAGATTTCTATTTAATTTTCATACTTATATGTAGTTATTAGATTTTTTAGAGTTTTAATACATTTTTGTAAAGCGCCTAGAACAGTTAATGATATAGACGGTATAAAAATAAAGTTTATTTATTATTATTACTATTATTATCCTCGAGTAGTGAACGATGAGCACAAAGAGGTTTGAATTCTGAGTCTACTCTGCTTAATATCTGCCAGACAATGAAATGAGGAAATCGATCCTTTAAGAATGAATAAAATTGTTACAGTAGACGTTTACGTGCAGCTTTGTCCAGTATAAAAGCTGGAAAGACCGTATATCCTGAAGAGCTTTACGGAGACCTTTCCTCAATACCAAAACATCCGTTTGAATCGTAGGCTACTTGATTACTTAGTACTATATGATGGTAATAGGACTGAGTGGAGTCCAGTTGGGTCTGTCATCATACGAGTGACAAACAAAATCGGGCGACCGCGTAGCGAGAGTCCGTTTAGTTAATCATAAGTATGATTTTGTTGGTTATAGCATTGGTATTATTTAATGGTCGGGTACGGCTTGTTTGGAAACCATCTGAGGTGATCTCTATTATCGTGGATATAATTAATTAAATAGAAACTAACTTGAAAAGTAAATAAGCCACGGTTTTTTCCCCAGGTCGTTCGCCATTGATAGCGGTGGATAGTCTGTGCCTCGGGGTTCCCATGAGTGAGTGTTTTGGCCTTCTTGGTATCAATGGAGCCGGAAAAACAACAACGTTTCGCATGTTAACTGGAGATGAGACCATGACGTCCGGGACTGCTGTGGTGGACGGGCTTGACATCCGAGAGGACATGAACAGGGTACGTTCATTGATTCTAGCCTCTAGAGGGTTTCTTAGTATTTTCAGGACATTCGACGTAACTGCACTCTAACTAAAGGAAATGTAACATGGGACAATCCTCATTGTTCGACGATTTTCACCGTTGCAACATTGTTGCGGCATTGCTCGGAATTGTTAAAACATTGTCCGAAAATTGTTGTCCTAAAATCGCCGTTGCTAATCGTCTACTGTAACGTCGTTTAAATCAAACAAACCATAGATCAGATCAGAACAGGATTCGCCTTGCTAACAACGTTTTTTGTCCAGTTCTCTGCCCTCCACAAATACCAACACTCAGAGTCTCTTTCATCAGAGTTGTTTTTCATATTCTTCTTTTAAAAGAACTTTTTGGCAAACTTTAACATGACGCATGTGTTGCTTCTAGGTTCGCCAGCGCATTGGCTATTGTCCTCAGTTTGACGCTTTAATAGATCAGCTGACCGGAAGAGAGCTGCTCTATATGTATGCTCGGCTACGAGGCGTACCGGAAGTTTTGATAGCGGATGTTGTTGAGGAGCTTATTCAAGCATTGCTTCTTCAAGATCATGCGGATAAGTTAACAAGTTCTTACAGGTATTTCTGATTTCGCCATTAATACGCAGTGAAACCTTAGGTTACCCTTGCCTTTTTTCGGTACTTAGCTGTGTGAGCCTTAGCCGTTGCAGGCGTTTAGATAGTTAGGATCGGCGCGACGATCGCTACTTTGTGCCACTCCGAACTATCCAAACGCCTGGAAAAGGCTATGCGAGCCCGAGACCCAGTTTACACCACCAATTTTCACCTATGCAACCCATTTACACGGAACCGTGCAAATTCTCCTGCAGATTGCAGTAATGTTTGCGGTTGAAAACCTTGCACAGTTCCGCGGGTTCCGTGTAAACAAAAGGCGGATCCTTCCAAGTTTTTGTCCGTTCAAAAATTTGTCCGGACTCCTGTAAACAGGGTATGAGTTTGCCGTTTCGTCAACTTGCAACAAAGCGGTTCCTAATTTTGAAATTAAAACCGACCAATGACAGCGAAGAAAAATCCTGCATATGAAGAGATAAACCAATCAGAGCTTACAACAGAAAAATGTAGCCGCCGCAAAGCGCGGGAAAACGCGGTTGGGATTATACTTCTGATTGGCTGATGCGTAAGTGGTGCAAATTATCTCAGCCAATCATATTGTGCGAAATCCTGATTGTTTTTTTATGCAATGACCTATTTCTTGCCTTACAATTGTCCGAGAATTGCTTTAACGTCATCTTAGGATACTTGTTGCTCGTGTCCGCTTGTTCATTGTTACACTACTGGAAAACTTGGGTGCGAATCTTCCCAATCCTAACTGCTCTGTGAACTAGAGGACATATCTATTGGTATGTGTTTGAATTTGGTGGCTTGTGAGTACCATTCGCGTAAAACCCGTTTTCCTTTGCCACTTTCTGATCTTATGCTTATTAAAACGCGGCAAACGTCGCCTTTGAGCAGAGCTCGTATTCATCTCCCATATCTCCCACAAATGCTCGTTAATGGGGTACTAGAAAGTATCTTACTTCAAACAGTGGAGAAACACGGGGATCGCACAAGTAATCAGGTGCTTTTATTCAACGAAAACAAAAAATTGGGGTTAGAAACACTTCAGTTCTATTTGTCTGTAAATGCCTATGTAAGGGAGACGAATTAAGTCATGGTTAAGGGTAGCATGTCACAGGTTCCAAGATGGTATTGCAGTGCAGTCGTGCAGTAAAAAGTGATGTGAAATACCCGCGGGGGCTGGGGAGAGAGACCTTTCCCTTCCCCAGATCTCGCGCGTGTTATTTTCCCTTTTCTTGTTTTATTTTCGTTATGTCCCTACTATCTGAGAGCCCTGGCACAGGCTAGGTCACTGAGTGGTATTTTTTAAACCTCTCCTTTCTAGTGGTGGAAACAAGCGGAAGTTGAGTACTGCCATATCGTTAGTAGGGGATCCCCCTGTGGTGTTTTTGGATGAGCCTACAACTGGCATGGACCCTGTAGCGAGAAGACTATTATGGGATGCACTATCACGTGTTCGGGCTGATGGACGATGTATAGTGATTACGTCACATAGGTGAGTATGGTCCATGCTGAAGAGAAAGTTAGGATGCTAAAATGATGAAAAAAGTTATGTTAATTACTTGGGGTTGTTTACAGAAAAGCGTCGAGGATTGAAAAATCAGCTCAGTAGACACTGGCCAAATATTTTTTGTTCCCTTCGCATTATGTCTTTTTCGTTCCCTTCATTTCTTTCTTATTTTTAGTTGTAAATCTTACAATTGTTTCTCCTTTATTATTCTTAGTATGGAGGAATGTGAAGCTCTATGCACTCGGCTAGCGATCATGGTTAATGGGCGTTTAAAATGTCTGGGAAGCCCGCAGCATCTTAAACACAAGTTTGGCGAGGGATACACGCTTCTAGCTCGAGTATCAAGCAACACACCCGACACTGCACCACTGAAGCAGTTTATAGAGAGCTCATTCCCTGGAAGCGTGTTGAAAGACGAGCATCAAGGCATGGTCCACTATCACATCCGCGATACCAGCATAACGTGGGCTCAGCTGTTTGGGGCAATTGAGAGAGTCAAACTGAACTTCAATATTGAAGATTACTCTGTTAGTCAGACAACCTTAGAGCAAGTATTTCTGAACTTTGCTCGAGGGCAGAGAGATGATGACAATTAATGGAATGTGAACTGTACTAGTTGAAACTATAGCCCTCGAGGGGAGGGGGAGCTACTTGGGTCAATTTTTGCTGGATATGTGCCGCTGTCCTTTCAGAACCTCTGCCCCTTTATAGTCTATCGTGTGGCTAATTATAGTCCCCAACTTTGTCACTTTTGGTCGAATGTAATTTACTTTACCACTTTCTGTTTATGCATCTACCTTATAAAACCTAGTAAGACGATTATCCTGACATGAATTCACTATTTTTTTTGTGTGTCAAATTCCTAGATACAGTTGACTCCTAATAACTCGAACCCTTGCTAACTCGAACCTCGCAGTAACTCGAAACTCCCGCTAACTCGAAGTAATTTTTGTTCCCCCTCAGATCATTTCTATATAATTTTACCCTCGATAACTCGAACCATGTTTTGAGCCCTTAAAAAGTCGGGAAAAAAACAGTGTACTGCCTCCGAAGCATTGAATTTTGAATTTCCCATTGACGTGTTGTAGGCATATAGTTTACTAGTGGATCGATAGTGGAGGCTGATGTTGTTTGTCAAAAATCTAACGTGAAATAGCTTCACTTCTCAAAAAGTAAAATGCATGCTCTATTTAGGCAACGTTTTAATACTTTACGTTCTGATTTATAATCTAAAAGTATCTTTCAATTTTCACTCAACAATTAAATGTGATTGAAATGCTCACTGTGCAATAAAAACTGTTTTTTTTCCTTACTCCCGGCTATTTTCTTCGAGCTCCCGATAACTCGAACCTTTTTCGATTTCCCTTGAAGGTTCGAGTAATCGGGAGTCAACTGTACAAACTCTCGAAAATTTGCGACCCCATGCAGCGGCACATACCCATTAGCCTATTACTAGGAAGCACCTCCCCGGGACTATAATCCATACCAGACACTATTTATATCCGGTGATAGATAACTGTCAACCAATGAAACAGTGGTTTAAAACAATTTTTATCCGCGCCATAAGACAGCGCCTTCTAAACTGAGTTATCTTTTTTTATAGATATTTTAAATATTATTTTCTAAAGTCGAATTATTATTATAAAAATTTGGAAAGAGAATAAACCGGATGTAGTATAAATATCGTGTAGGACAATTAATGTTGACTGCAAAATATGAAAAGTTTCTAGATTTTTCTGTGTCTTGCCTCAAGTGTTGCACGTATCTGTCTTCGAACTACTTTTTACCACTGCACAAGAACCTTTGGTTTTCAACAAATCCGAACTCAGTTAAGAGCAAGACCGACCATAACTTTTGCAGTAACCTACCGTAGCTTGTTCACAGACCCTCTTTTTCTCAGAGATCGTCGAGCTCGCGTATGAAAATGAAATAAAATCCGCTGCGGATTTATCGACCACGCGCTGTCGAATTGTTAGGAATAAAGAAAGAAGAACGTGTGTTGACACGCTAGCACCAACCACGATAACGTGCAGAACTTGGTAGCCTGCTTAGCTTGCGAGATTTCGCTTCACAGTGATGGGAGTACTTCGATAAATCCGCCACTAAAGGTACGGTAAAAAGAGCAGAAAAAACAGCTAACTTGTTTTACTATATTGTTGCAAAACGAGTTTAATAGCGATGTTGCACGTTTTACCACCCACGCATCAAACCTGTCTTGAAAGGTTGTGGAAAGTTGTTGCAGAAAGTAGAGATTAGTTCTACTTTTTGTAACAAAATCTGTACGTGTTGCGCGTTTTAACGGCCTAAGGCAATCTTGTTTTGCAACAAGTGACGTAACTCTCCCGTGTATGGCGTGAAATTTTATCCAGTCAAAGTCAGTATTAAGCGGGGGGCGCGCGCTGGGAGGGGGGGGGGGGGGGGTAGTGGAATACTAAAATACCAGAAATAAACCTTCCAATATATCAAAAACTATACTAAAATTCATGTAAAATACCAAAATTAAAAAAAAAAACAATATACTTTACACCAAAAATTAGCCGTGATTGAATACTTTATACCCAATTTTAAGCATAAAAGTACTGTATACCTGGAATTAAATACCCCAATATACTGTATACCCAAAACCCTGGCCGGCCCTGGTTTTTCAACTTGTTTGGCAGCAATGTTGCAAAGTAAGTTGCAGGTTATTGTTACCCGTTTTAACTTTAAAGTTGCTGTAGAACTCATCCCAGTAAAGTCAGTAAATGGTTAAGGGAACAGGCTACGCAGCCTGCCACAACGAAGTCATGAAGTTATCATGACTGATGCACTATGTCTCGTCCTATAGAACCGTGATCTAATTCAAAGGGTACTATTACTTCGTGTTGAAAAATTGTCAGTTTAGATTTTAGCTTCTCCCGCAATTTACTATAATGTTTAAATCGCTATAAATGGAGCTTCGTCTGCTTCGTTACGCTTGGAATAATCGCGACAAGATATGAAAAACTCGAAATCATTTTCTGAATAGTGACGTTTTTGCTGCCTTTGCGATGATACCATGATGAATGATAAATGAACACAACGACAGGATACGATTTGCGTCGGGATTGGCATTTGCCCTTGTTTTTTGTTATTTACCCACCCATCCCATGTTAAGGTTGACCACAATGCCAGAGTCTTCTCTTCTTTGATCATAAGTGTGGCTACTAAAGTGCCATGAGACGGAGCCTAGTGTGTACTGCAATGTGAGTTTAAAAGTTTCTTTAACATCACTAAATCAAAGGTTGAATGAGGTATTGCGTTAACATAAACACAAGTTGTCAATTTAACACTCCATTGTCATCAATTTACAGCTGAATATACCAACCAGCTCAACATTGGTATAAAGGTTTGTCCTTGTATATTAAGCCTACTCTCATATTACAGAGGCTTTTCAAGGGAGAAAGGTTAATAACAGTTAATTCTTTTCAGGTACTATATCTGCTGTAAATTCCCCCCCCCCCCGACCACCCCACCCCTCCCCCCAAAAATTGAGTTTCACAAAACTTTATGCCAATGGTGGCATTTTTTTCTAACTAACTTTACAGGCACTCTCACTGAAAAGACCAACAAAGCAACAGCATACCCCCCTCCCCTCCTGGAAGGCCTCATTATACGTGTAGGTAGAAACAGGTTACACTGTTAAGAAGGACATCACCAAAAACAGTGACAACATAACAACCAAGGGAAGATCCTTAACTTACTCAAATCCAGAACAAAATTGTTGATCACCTATTACTGGACATTTTCAGAAAGGGACAGTGTCAGTCTTAAAAAATCCAGAGTAAACTTTTCTCATCATTGGTAAATAGAATTAAATGGCCAAATTTCTTTTTAGTGGCTATGATCATTTTAATGATTAATTTTCTAGCACGCAGATACTATCCTCTTGTTTTTGGTCATGGATCGTTTATGATAGGGATAAAGATGCCTTGTTAAAAATGTTAATATAGTGTCAAAAGTCCCCCACCACTCACACTTAATAATCTCTAATTTTCTACTGATTTGAAGTTGAAATAAATAACAAAAATGTCAGCTGCATTTAGAAACTAACCAGCATGTTCTTGCCTGAATATTACACCTACACTACAGGCTAGAGGATGGTTTTTATCAAGCATCCAAATAATGGAGAGATTTCCAGCAAACACTAGAAAAACCAAATGACCATTATTTCACACCATTTATCACCATATGCTGTTGGGTATCCCTCACACCATTCTTGATTCAACAAGGTACACTGGTACGTTACCACATTCATGAAAAATGTGGATCAGAACTGTACTTTTGTAACCACTGTTGGATTGATGGTCAACAGCACATAGCAAGAATTCTGAAAATGAATTTTTTAGCACAAGTGAGACCGCAGCAGGCCTCATATTTTCACAGGAAAACTGTAGCTCACCAGCAGGTGAATCTGACACATTAGATTCTTGACTAGAGAAGCAGACAGATGATGAATCCAAAAATCCAGACGTAGCACTCAGAGCATAGCATGCAGAGCAGGCATTTTTTTTGCGAAAACTCAAAGGTACATTGATCACAGCCACAATCTTGAAAGCAAATAAAAAACTAAGGGAGGAGAGGCACACAGCAGGAGAGCATTAATTTGTCCTGAAAATAGAATCATTGTTCACGCTTCAAAATACACCTGCTTTGCAGGCTACTCAGAGTGTGAATTTTTTAGATTCACAATCCCACTTTGGAATGCAATGCAATGCATTCTGGGATTATATTCAAGAACCTGGATGATGATGCACCCTTGGTATTACTGTCTTGAAATGGCATCTACATGCCAGTCACTAACTGAATCAGGGAAGACGAATTTTCTGAATGTGTAATACACAATCTTCGGAGTAGGAATGCCGATTATTTTAACATTTCCAAGCTGTTTCTCAAAGAACTCGTCTTTGTTTTGATTTGCACACATGAACGCCACTTGAATGTCAACTAATTTGCCTCTCCCGTTCTCCACAAAACCAACTTGCACTTTCTGGATGTTTGCGGATATAATTTGCTGCCACGTGACCACTGGTCCCAGCGTTTCAATCAAGTCAGTGTTGTGTTGAATATCGTTTGCAAGTTTTTCAGACATTATTCCCTCCATTTCATCCCAGCTTCGCCTGTTTATTAGCTCGGAGATAACACACAAGGCTTGCTTAGCCCCTCGTAGAAACTCGCGTTCCTCAAATTCGTGATCAATAAACTTCTGAAGGAGCCATAGATTCACTGTCTTTAAAAGCCACCCAATAGGCCCTTGTGTTATGACCAAATTCGCAGTTTTTACTTTGGGGTCTTCGTCATTTTGTCGACCGTCGGAACATAGCGTTCGTGTTAGAGTAAATGGACGCGGAACTCGTGGTGTTAAAGTCGGAAAAGGTGTTCTCACATTAAAAAAAGGACCTTTTAAGCGTGTGTAGGCTGTATTTATGAAAAGCAGTTGGAATGAGCGAAAGCGGCGAAAACACACTTGGACCGCCATTGAATGGGAAAAACTCAAAACTCCGGCCGGTGAAGGGGAGGCTACTCAGCTGTAGCTCGTCCCCAGGGTCTTGTCGTTTTCTAATATGGAAAGCGAGAAGATCCTGGGGACGAGGTTGAGTTTTTTGCGTTACGTGTTTGGGAGGCTTATATTAGGAGGGGCTTATTTTCTGAATTTTACGGCATTTCGGCTAACAAAATTAACCTTCCTCAGGGCCAGAGCTATACCGAGAGAAAATATCTCTAAACGGTTCCTAAAATTGAAATTTAAAATTTACATAAGCAGGAGCCCATGGGCTCCTGACATAAGTGGTTAATAATTGACTACAATCATAAATCCAGATAGAATAATATATAGCTAAATGATTACACAATACAAATAGAAATAGAAAAAGTTCAATGTTCATTCCTTCGGTCTCGGTCTCTATCTATGAGGTACGCTTCTCTTGCCTTACGGCGTGACATGCTGAAAGTGGCCGGGGTTGTAATTTTCCTATAATAAATCAGCCCTTTGCCGTAGTGCCAGCCTTGCATTTAGTTTTGTTTCATTTAGCTACCTCTGAAACCTTGTTTAAATCCTGGTGGGGGCGGCTACTGTCACACTACTAACCAAATGTTCATATGGGGAGGCTCCTCCCCGAGATCTAACCCCTTACCCTTTTATATACCATTCTTCACGAAAAAGGTACCTTATTTAGAACTTTACATCGCTTTTAACTGCTGTAAATGCACTGTCTTTTAAATAGGAATCAATCACAAAAATGGAACGTTTTCTCGACTTCATAATGCCATAAAATTCATCTGTTAACCCTTTTGGGCCCTTTCACAGACCCAAATGACAGATTTTCCCACCCTTTTTTATACTTCAACTAGTGAAATTCCTTCCCTTTCGGAGAGGAGCCTCTCTGTATAGGCCATCATAGGGAGTACCCCCCCCCCCCACCGGGTTTAAATCACTAACGAAATTTCGTTACTTCTTCCAAGTATATACGGTTTCCCTGAAACCAAACTCAATAATTGGGGTTTGTTTTCGCGGTCGTCTGTACTGAATCATAAATTTAAAAAAATGGATAAAAAATACATGACAGCTAAGGGAGAGAAGTAAACAGCCCTGCTTAGAACACGGCTTTCGACCAAGTCTCTCAGCCTTCTTCAACGATAGGTGGCGCGAATCGTCGTGTTTTTCGCCTTGGTAAAAAAGTTTATAAAGTGCAGGAAAACGTTCTAGACTGTCGATGTTACGAAAAATTCATTTTTCTTAAGCTTAACAGCTGTGGTCTGGAAGAACGTTTGTCCACATACCAGGCTTAAAAAAAGTAGGCAACGCTCTTGCACTATTTCTCGCTCTCTTTTTTACCTGTCCAAAGTTCATCTCAAATGTCTCACGCTTGCGCGCCAAAAAGAAGTTACAGTATATTTTTTTCGTTTTCTCACCGCTTTTAACTGCCAGTGTTATCTTGGGATATTTATTATAAATCATGTGGAGCCCCCAGAGTAGGTTTACGGTCCTTTCGCCGACGTCGTGAGTCGTTTCGCTTACGTGTCATAAGTCTTTTCGCTTACGAAGCGACTTTCCCCACAAGTATCCAGACTTAAGGAAATAACCGAGTAAGTGGGAAGGGAAGAGGAAAAATTTTGTTGGCTTACTGGTCTTTTTGATAAAAGTCGTTTCGTTACAAGTCGTCTCAATATTAGCCTCTGAACAGGCTCTCTGTTTGGGGAAAGGGTGAAAAAACCTTACCCCAAACAGAGAGCCTGATCACAGACTATTTCGATATAAGTCGATTCAGTCGAGGTGTAAATAATTTCGCGTAGTTGACATTTTAATGAGGAATATTCACGCCCAACGTTTTTCTTGTCACGCTAACTATACTCTAAATGATCGAAATTTTTGTTCAGCTACACCGCTAACTTCGTATCGCAACGACGTGTATCGAAACGACCGGCTTCCATTTTGTTGTTATCGCTTTTGGTAGGAGGAGAGAAAGTGCTTTACAGCCTTTTCAATTTGGATATTACCAAAAACAACAGAAACAACAACAACTGCAACAACAACACACACAGAAGCCCTGCCTCCTTCTTCCTCTTCCTGAGGCTATCTCTTAGATCCACAACTTGACTCTCATTTGACATGCGGAAGGATAAAAGTAAAAAAAAAAAAAATCCGAAAAAGAAAGGGAAAATATTTACAACAGTCCTTGCATTTCTTTCATAAAAAGCGCGTAAGCATCGTCTTTGGTCCCGGTTTCGGCGACCTTTGGCTGTGAAACTTGTTGTGGTAAAGTTTCGAGAGGTTCTGATCCAGAAGTTGGAGGCCGAAGCTTGGCTTTGTTCTTGGGTTGGTCCCGTTTGACTCGTAATGCCGTAGGTATGAGTTTGGTTAACTCCGCTTGTGTATTTCGTAACTGCGGTTTGGCGCTAATTGTCGCCGTTGCCTCTTTGACAATCGTTGCTCCTTCAAGAAAGAAAGAAAGAAACACGAATTTAAAAGAATCAATTAACCTCTTTTATTACTCTCTCGGGACGATCCTTCTTTCTTAACGCAAACATCGAGATGAAAATGGGCCTAAGATCAGTCGGGGCGCTTTTCGTTTACGTAAAGTTATCTTTATACGTCGGTCCTGTTTAACAGGAGTCCACTGATACTGGTTGGAAGAGAATTCACTAGAGTTTACCTGTGTTATGTTATTATGGGTGCATCAGGAGGGTTACGAACACTAAGCCACCAGCCTTAACAAAGTATTCATTCAATAATACCGAGGGAGCTTAAGCAAGAAAGGCAGCGATGGCAACCAGAACGGCAAAAAAGCAATAGATTTAGATTAGCAAAACAACAACTTTGCACCTGCATCACGCTTTTGTCTACGTTGTTGCACGACTACGACGTGAAACGTCTATATCACGTTTGAAGGAGTACGCCTACGTGAACATAAGACAACGATTTTCTTTTTCTTTTTCTAAACTCAGATACAGTTCTTTAGAATTTAACTGCAGAAAAAATTCGCTGACATTTGACAAATTGAACGAGATGGAATATGATTGAAGAAGTTTGAAAGAGAGCGAATGCGTACTTCTTAGACTTTCAAAAAAGTCCTTCGTCGGATTTCATATGGCGCGGGACAAGACCTTTCGCGACTTCGTCACTCGCGGTCGGCCGCTTTGCGGCCAAAAAAGGCTCGCTCCGCTCGCCAAGAGGTCGACTTGTAGCATGTCTACCGTCTTCTCCGCTGTTGAGGTTTTTTAAGCACCCTAATAATGGTGATTACCATGTAAGTAACAAATTGTTTGAAACAACAGCGACAATGACACAGCGACGTACGTACCTTTTCCACTGTCAGACGTTGGATTAGCCATGGGTGGTTTGCTGATAAAGGTCGGAGGTGCTGATAAAACTGCACCATGGGGTGGGGGTGGAACCATTCCAGGGGGTGGTCGAGGGGGTGGGGGCATTCCAGGTCTTGGCGGGAGCGACATGGGCGGCTGCATAAGGGGTCTTGGTCCTCTTGCCAGAGCATGCGCCATCATGTTAGGTGGTAACCCAGGGGGTGGTCCTGGGGGAACCATGCCAGGCATCCCTGGGGGAGGACCTGGAGGCCTACCAGGCGGGGGACCGGGGGGAAACATCCGCGGGGGCGGTCTGATCGCAAAGTTGGGTTGGATTGGTAAGGATCCAGGTTGTTGACTCCCCAGGGGTAGCTGACCAGGGGGTGGCCCCGGAGGTGGTCCTGGTGGTTGGGCTACCTGTGTTGTGCTTCTCTTGGTTTGGTCTCCTTGCTCCTCTGATGTTTTCTGCATCGACGAAACAAAGAGAAAATACTTTGGTTAATGAAAAAAGGTGACATATAATATACAACTAAAATTAGACAATGAAACAAAACCGAATGCAAGGCTGGCACTACGGAAAAGGGCTCATTTATTATAAGCCAATATTTCGGCTACAATTAGGTTACCTGCAAGTATGAAATAATGGGTTTATTACTTTTCTTCAAATTGAGAGGATTTAATCAATATGCTACAAAAACCGAAATTTGGTAAAGCATTGTAAACTGATCTATCCCTTGAGAATGGGCAGTACACTTGCATCAAGCTCATTTTAAGCCAGATTAATTTGAAAGAGTAATTGCATATCTGCAATAATATAGTAAGATTTTGACTTTGAATGACAGGGGAGAAGTAACCCAACCACTATGAATTAAATTTGTACAGTTGAATGTTACTCCCAAAAACCTTTTCATGACTTCAGTCAATCTGCGCTAGGTGGATTCTTCCTGACATCACATCAATCATCTCTATTGACCTGTCAGTGTGTCATTCTCCAAGGGTGACCACTTAGCACAGGTTAACAAGTATGTTATTTAGGATGTCTTCTTTTCAACTCAATAATAATTATCATTTGAACCTTATTTTCTGGAAGAGGCTGACCAGCCATTTTGAGAAGAAAATCTTGAATGGATGATGTGTTGGCACTGTTTGAGGGTTGACCCCCACTTTGCTCAACTTCATCAGCAAACCTCACTGTTCTTTGACGTTCTCTTGACTCTGCAGTGAAACAGAGAAATAAGTTGATATCAACTCACTAAGCTCAGGGCTGTAAATAGGATAATTTTTGTTTTCAGACAGGACATACCGTTATGTCTGACCAGGTCACTATTTCAGTCAGACAGACCATAAAAGTTGTCAGGGAACATCGATCAGTACCATGCAAATTATCAGCTTCAAAATAATATATATAATATATTTTTGTACTTGATTAGTCTAGTCTTCATACTCAACCACTGGCAGGATTTTGTCAGACAATGGACAAATTTTTCGGTGGATGATGCCCAACTGTAATCTTCTAATGTTTTTCATTCCACAACATTCAACATAAAAATGGGGCAAGATGAGAAATGGCTAAAGGTTTCTAATAAGAATAATAATTACAATTATTATATACATTTTATTGGGAGTGGGAGAATTTACCTCCTTCACTGTCCATCTCCTCATCTGTATTGTCATCTTGTTCACCAATCTGTTGCCCATCATTTTCCCCTTCCAGCCTCTCCAGTGGAACTGCTGGGTCGTACTCTTCTTCTTCACCCCCTGATTCACTGGTACTACCCTCGCTATCACCATCATCATATGGTCTACCCTCTAAGTCATCAGGTGCTGTTCCAGGAGGTGGGGGTGGGGGGATGCTGACAGGTGGGGCACCTGGCGGGGGTCCTGGTGGGGGACCAGGTGGTACAACTCCTTGGGGGAGGGTTGGTGGGGGCCCTGGTGGTGGACCCGGAGGTATTAATCCAGGAGGAAGGGGCCTGAGGATGAACAAAAGTACAGTGCCGCTCCAAACTAAGTTACCAGTCATGTCTCGTTTCCTGCGCAATGAGAATCATGTAGTGCACTACATGATTCTTGTTGTGTGCTAAGAGAATCGCACAACCCCCCCAAAAATCAATAAAGCAGCAATTTTTGGCATATATTATCGACGACCCATCCAGTGCAAAACCAACTAGTAACATGTAATAAAAGAGCTTGTGTGCCTGCATAAATAACAATATTATTGTAATGTCGACTGCTTTTTTATAGTTACAATAATATTACAGGTGAAATGTTTTTGCCACAATTTTTAAAGTAACATAAAGTTAAGGTAAGTACACATTATCTACACCATTATTAAGACTGGATGCCAACTTCACATGAAAAAGCTGGTAAAAATGAACATTTTGAGACATCCAGGTACAAGGTTGTTACACCATAGATGAGTAATCTTGCACTGCAGCAGCATAGTCCAAGGCACATAAATATAAGATTAACAGGTGAGGATTTAGCAGTTGGTTCAAGAATGAATGACCGGTCAACATGACTGGTTAGTAAAGTTTTTGGCGGCACAAGTCGCCATTCTGGTCTGACATAATTGTCCCTCAACCGACTGTTATTCTGTGCCCTGCAGTTGTACTACTAACAATGGCATTTAAAACAAGAATAATAAACAGAAACTCACAGTTGTCCAGGCAATGGTCCAGGGAGAGGAATATCACTTGGCATCAACATTCCTGAAGAAAATTATTTAAAATTGATTCTTGAGAAAACAGTCTTTAGGGCCAAATTGTTTAAGGACCCCCTTATCACTACTTGGGTTTAAATTCTCTTCTGGGTTCCTTTCCTGGGGAGCCAATTCTGGAATCTGCGTACAAAACTTTTCAAAGTTACCATTCAAATGAAACTTCTTTGGCAGAACTTTTGCATGCTATACTATTTATCCCTTAAAGCCCCAAGATCCACATGCAAATTCTCCAGACTGATCTCCATACATTTTTTTAAAGAATAGTTGAGAGAATTTGGTTTAAGGTCAAAGCATTCTCCCTTTGGTAATCAATTCAGTAATTCTCATAACCTTTTACTTCTTATGATCTCCTGATGTTGTTAGGAGAAAATTGATGTTGGTCACTCTTGGGACCTAAAGGGTTATTTCTCATAATTTCACATGAGGAAATTTTGATTTTGATTTAAGAAGTTTCCATGTGCCTACTGTTACGAATGAAAAGTTGATTTGATGGCTAATTTCTACAGGGTAATTATCATGAAATGGTGAAACAACCAAGAATGATAAAAGTAGCAGAAGAAAGCAGGGAAAAAAATGGTATAAAGTTGTTCAAATAATATACTTATTAGATAGAACAAAAGCACCGCACCTGCATGTGGTAGAGGGATGTTGGGTGGTAATGGAATATCTGCTGGAATCCTAGCTTCCTGAAACAATGGAAAAGAAATTTAACGATACAGTTATTTTTCTTGTAAAATAATGTTTAGAATCGATGACACTGGAAAATGAAATGGTACAAATAGAAGTGAAATACTGGAGTATCTATTGATTTTTAGGGTGGTACAAAGAAAACACACACCAGCTAAACACGTTTTCCAAAAAAACATACAAAATTTGTTTTGTTATACTAAAGTATCTAATTTACACACCTCTGCTAAAGCTTTTTGTCTTGACTCTGTAAGGAAAGGACCCAGTAATTAAAACATAGTTATAAACATACTTCGTTAAAATATATAATCAGCTTACATTATCAGTCAAAACCATAGCAGAAGGTGCATTTACTTCATCAACATAGCTTAATATAGAAGACCTTAACCCCTAAAGCAAGAAGGTTTTAAAACTTTATTACAATGTGGAGAGTTTAGTTGTATAAACAGCTTGATTATGCAGCTTCCTTTTGTTGCTACTTTTCGTTTGTTCATAAAAATTTACAGATAAAATTCAATGACTGATTACAAAAAAATAATAATAATAGATGACAAAATTCTCAAATCCAATTGGTTATCAGCTTCCTTGAGTTCAGCATTAATACAATGTAGGAGTGTAAAAGGACAGCATGAGACATGCCTAAGTAATAATAATTGGACATTGCATAAAATTACTGATGTGTTCACTTCAATAGGTTTTTCCAACAAGTCATGCTTGTAGCAAAAAACTTTCCAAATACCTTGCGCTTATTTTAAAAACCTAAAAATACAATTCTCCAACTCAAACTAACTCTCCCAGACTTCTGGGATTTTGTTAATCACTTGTATGATAACAGAGGGAGTTGGACTCCACTCAGCCTATTACCATAATGATTACACATAGCTAATAACTACCCTCTTACAAATTCAAACAATAAATTATTAGTATTACCATTGGCAGACATCTGGGCCAGCAAACGCTTTCTCTCACTTTCAGCAATCAGTCTACAGGGTTGGGGTACAAAGAAGATTGCTTGACATGCATTGACAAAATATACAGTCTGTAACTACTGTTACTATATCACTCATAAATTATTGTATTACTCATAAATCCACAAGACATAAAACACACAAGCCATGATTAATCCAGTGATCCCTACAACAGCTGTGTGCCTTTACCATTATAATGACTTTCTCTTTGTTAAAAGATGACTTTGACACATGCATGCAACTTTGCATAGGAAAAAGAACATTTTTCAACTACGACAAAATGGATAGGAGAACAGAGATGTGTATCCGTACTTAAAAACCAAGTTAATTTAACATGTGATTACAGGAAGACCCACTGCTGAATTTTGAAGAAGAAAGTTAAATGTAGGTGAGAGAGAGGAAAACAGAATGTGTAAAGCTTGACCCAGTTTTTTTCTACTGTGTTCAAGTTTGACTCTAAGCGTAACTTTCATGCCCTTAAAAAAGCAAAAATGGAAATGAGTCTGATTGTACTCACTGTCTCAAAAGTCCAGACTGAGAAGGATCATCTTTCTCCTATGAAAGAGTGAAATGTTACAAATAATAAGAGGAAACAAAAAATTCACAGGGGGCCAAGAACTACACTGTACATGTATGAATGGAAAACCTGGTACGTTGCTACAACTGAAGTGAGCTTTTGCATTGACAAACCTCGTATGAATCTGTGATATTTTCCTACATAAAATCAGTGACTTACACTTAAAAAGTACAAACAAAATTTCCAATGAAGCATTACCAAATCTACTAGCATCTGAGTTGTACATTAATTTTTTATTTGCTTCACTGAACCAGGCCATATCATATATTTTTTACATAACTAAAACTAAAGGTTGAAAAGTATTTAGATAATTTACTACTTTGAAAAAGGCCAACAAATTATTTCACAAACTTAAGATATGAAGACAAGTTTTGGCAATAAACTTTGACAATAAAAATGATAAATCCTGCAACTTTACTTACAAGAAGACCAACCATCCTATCAAGTGTTTCTTTTAGCTTTCTTTTTTTGTCTTTCAGTGCTTTGTCATTTGGAAGAGGGACTGGTCCAGCATCATTTTCTATAAGGAGAAAATCATTACAAATTCTAAAATATAAGGGGGTGGTACACGTGCATATGATAATGAGGAGTATTCAGGATTCCACAACCTGGGAAAAAGAGGGCTTTATGAATGAGTAATGCAAGCTTTATAGTATGACAAAGAATTAAATACTGAGAATATGCTTTAAATGCACATATAATTTTAGTCAGATATGATGCAGTACCTTAACTCAATATTCAATTCTCAAAAATTTTGAGAATCAAAAATTGAATCTCAAGGATCAAGATGCGAGTGACTGTCAACTTACATTTGAGTGACATTGTAACAGGAGGATATGGGCTGTTGAATTTAATACTGCTCTGCACTGCTGGACAAGCTGTAGTTCAAGGTCTTTACTAGAGCAGAAATCTATATTTTCCCATAAATTCCCTTCAGCATTAAGGTTTTACCCGTAAAGATTACTTCAACTTTTCGTCCCATGAAGCCAATCAAACACAGTCTTGGATTCTTGATTCCAAACTGTGGATTCCGAATTCCTGGTACTGGACTCTGGATTCTTCTTCAGTGGAACTCAGAATTCAGATTCCAATCATTAGTGGGATTTCGGATTCCTTTAGCTGAATTTCAGAGTCCAAAGCATGGGATTCTGGATTCCACTAGCAACCTTACATGGGCAAACACTTTTAATTCTGCCCCTTAAGACTCCACCTCTTTCAAAACTTACACATGAAGATTTCCACTTGTCCTCAGTCAAATGTAGTCATTAAAGTGGTAAAAAAATTACTTACCCATATTTTCTATTTTCTCAATTTCTTCCAAAATTTTTCTAGGGTCTTTGGATTTTAGGACAGCTTCTCGCACCATTTTTCTCTGCTTCTTATTCTGTGGGTAAAAATAGAGAAAAGTTCTCATACAATACAGCCACGGAAAATAAATGTAATAGCTAGAGAACAAAGAAAAAACTTCACAGGTTTTTACACCGAGGTAAACCCCTAAAAAGAGTGCTATGCAGCTGTGATATAAGCTTAATAGTCTGATCTTAGTGCAGCTAGTTATTACATCAATACCTAACCATTCTTGCCTCTGTACACAAACGAACGAATCGATACAAACCTTCTTCAATTCTCGCTTTCTTGCTTCCTTTCCTGTCAATGAAAAAAAAAACACAATTAAGGTGAAATGAGTAAAGCTTAGCATGGCTATAGATGTAAACGAAGGTAATAAAAGGACACAAAATTAAGGAAGCAAGTAAAATCATTATGAACGAATGAGATAACGTCTTACTTGCTTGATCAGTGGGATTCATAAACTTTCCACTCTTTGTGGTTGATATCGACCGCCTCCCCATCTTGGTCTTGTTGTGTTTACCACAGAAACTGCAGCAAATTAAAATCAAAGAGAAAATGTGCAAAGTACTAAAACATCATGGCGTCCTTATTCGGCTGAGCAGCCAGGCAGGGAAAGCAGCCTGGCCTTTCAAGACAAAAAGTTACGCTCCGGGTAGTAGAAAAAGGTAGTTTTTCAGTGTTGGAATACGGTGGGATGGATGCCCCGGTGCTTTTCAAGTGTTTTTTGGCTTTCCTATTTCGAGAAAAAAATTACTTTATTGGTGACTTACAGAGAAACAATGTTTGGAAAAACCACAACTTTTTTTTAACCAAAAAACAACAATCTCAATGACCAGATCAGATGACCACATCCCTAACCTACCCCGCCGAGGAAACTTAGTTGACGGACTACGAGTGTATCAACGCCAGCAGACGACGAAGGAATGTAGCCTTGAAGGAAAATTCTATTGAATTTTTGGATCCTTGAATCCGCAGAATGACTGTGCATCAAATTTGAGCGATGTTCAAGTGAAATGAGCTTTGATTTCCAGGCAGGGTCGTCAAGAAGTCACGCTTCACTTCCGAGTTTTTGTCGTCGAGTGGGGTCAAGTCAGGTTTTGGACACAAAAACGGATATTACCTGAAGCTATTTTATACTCAAAATTATGCGGATTTGATATTTAAACAGCATGAATAACACGGAAGGAAGAAATTGTTCCTTGGAGAGGCAACGAAGCCGAACCACGTTCACTCAGGAATCAGCTGTGGCTACCGTGAAATGTGGTTTCCTGTGGAAGACTTCTTTTCATACTGGACGCACATCTTCGAAGAGCAGATACTTTGTCTTAACCAGAAGCTCGTTGGATCACTTCCGAAATAACCAAACGGTAGAAATTAATTTTCTTCAGTTTCTGTCTTTGTTTGTGGAAGTTACTGTAAAATGTACAGCTTGATGACCAGCTGGATAGTTATGTACCAGTCTGACTCAATTCATGGTTTGCAACCACGTGACAAGGCGGCCATGTTGGGGGTCAAAACAAAAGAATATTTACTCGAAGAATTTACATGAAAATAGAATTTAGTTCCCAGAGGAGAGAAATGCTTTTGTTCTTGACCACCAACATGGCCGCCGTGACATCACGTGCAAACCAGCAATTCCAAAAATTGCCCATGACCCCCACCCCCCCCCCCCCCGAAAACATCCGGACATTTGACTTGTTGGAAAGATTTTGCTCAAATTCCCTGGTATATGTTGACAGTTTAGATGGTCAAATGCCCCACCGGCTAGTGCTTCAAAAAGCGTCAAATCCCCCACCTACCAGCAACTATTCAAAATTTACCCATGCGTCAAACCATTTATTCAAAATATGTTAATAACCTACTAAACACTACCTAGATATCTTATGTCTTGAAAAGCTGTTTTTACGGAGGTTTGTTCATTGCAATAAAATTGGTTATTCCAGAAAGCCCACATTTAACAGTCTTTTGCAAAGGTTCTCATATGCTCCAACAAAACAGTGGATATAGGAGCAATAACCCTAGCCTATGGTCTGGAGAACATTTGGGATCAGGGATCATGTACAGTACTGTACATCGCCTTTGACTTTTTCTCCTCTTTCCTTTAATATTCCCTCTCCCCATGCTCCTTTTCCTTTCCCTCCCCTCTTTTTCCAACTCTGGACACTATGTTTGAAAGAGGTTGCAAGCATTAATACAAAGTTTATTATCATCCAGGAAAAACTGAAAGGAAGTCTACCATTAGCTGCCATAGACACGGTAGAGAGACTTCCTGAAGACAATTGCTCATTTAGAATCACTGGACCATTTAAGCACCCACTGATTTTACAAGCCTGTAGCAAGGAAGAGTGTCAAGAGTGGATAAAGGCAATTGAGAATGGTAAGACCACCCACAAATTTTAGCTTGTGTGGATGTGCAATAGAGAAGAGAAGTATGACATCATGTTACCAAGGTAGCAAAATTTGTGAATCACAACAAATGGGAGCTTAAGCAATGACAATGGGGACAACAATAGCAAAAAAGCAATAGGTTTATATTAGCAAAACAACAACTTTGCATGTGCATCATGCCTTTTTTTAGATTTCTTAGCCTTCATTGCATGACTGTGACATGAAACTTCCTAATTCCATGCGCCTGCTTTATGGGCTGGGGGTAGGTGAACACAACACAAAATTTTTTTTTTCTTTTTTCAACCTTTCGGATTCAACCCCAGAAAATGTCGTCAACGTTAATAATATTTGACAAATTAAATGAAATTGAATATGATCGATGAAGCTTTTAACATTGGGAATTCACTTAACTCTTAATGCATATATTTTTAAATAGCTTATGATATAATTTATAATATAACAAGAAAGTTAAGGTCTAAGTAAAAGAAATTGGAATCCAAGAGAAAATTTGCAGTATCCTGGTGCTTAAATTTTGTGAAAACATATATTTATGTTAACGGTAAGATATTCCAATATCTTTAGAATATTGTAGCCCCAATATCTGTTTTTTTTTTTAAAGTAATTATTGAACTGCACACAATAATGACTTTCTTAAAGGAGATACCATGTGCAGTCAGTCTTACTGAATTTTACAGTCATATTTTTCTTTATACAGACCTTTAAATGGTCATAATAAACAGTATCTATGGATATAGGTCTCTTGGGCCTGGAGTGATTGTCAATTTTGGGTCTTCAAGTGTTAAAACCTTCATTACATTTTAGGAATTCAACAGTGGCGTCTAGATTCAGATTCTGGCACTCCAGGATTTAACAAGAAAGATGAAATTTACAGCTTTCAGAATGTCCCTGGGATTAAGGTATCTTAGTGAAAAGTGTTAGCAGTGATTTTTTGTTTCACAAATAAAGAAGCCTTGACGTTGCCCTGTTCTGTTGTAAAGCATGCAGGAAGCGGCTAGAGTATGAAAAAAGTAGGGGAAACATGAGACGTAGTTGAGTGTTTCTCCTTAATTCTTGAGTGGATGGATTGTACATCCAGGCCTTTAACTGAGTAGCTAAGCAGCCAATTTTTATTTGATTTTTCTCCTTTCTAATCAGGCTCATTTTTTCTTGTGCGTACTTGCTTTAAGCAAAGTTAGGTTATTTAGGTTTTACACTTATTTGCTTTGGCACCCACTTCCGGTGAAGATTATTATTTATCGATCTCTTGAGGGCTATGCTTCAAGTGTCATATGACATAAATTATTTGCACGGAAGGTCAAGTTCTACATGTAATTATAAACATGAGCTCTCTTTAATAATTAAAATCTCAATACTGCGAAATTAGTTGCACTGTATGCGTGCATGCACCCTCATATGACACACGTGCATTTACTGCTGCCATTGTTTCATTTCATTTTGATTTTTTGATGGTATCATTCTTTATCATTCACTATTGTTCATTTCTAAATGTATTTTGGACTTAACAGTGTCTGTCTTACCTGACATAGACTGAATGGAAATAAACATCTTTTACCGTCTATCTTCTGTTTGTAAACAGCCAAATGGTAGCAAATGTGCGAACGTTCAGCTCATGTGTGGGGTGGAGAATGAACCTTACAAAACACTATCTACATCATAAGTTACCCAATGCCTTTATAATTTAACTGCTTAGTAATGCCGTAATCAGAGATAAGTATAAAAAAATAACAGTAATTTAAAATAAAAAGCATATTGTTCAGGTTTTCACAATTTTTGTCCACAATGAAAGCATTTTCTTTGTGGTCCATGACTGTTTGTGAAGTTGTGAACTCAGCAATCTTGTGACGGAGGATTTTTTCTTGTTTGCTTAAGAAATAAAGGCCTTGAACTCTCAATAAAAGGGCTTCTGTATGTACTTAAATGTTTTAAATCGATCTTCTGGTGAATGATTTATTACATAAAATCTTACAAATTAAAAGTAATATTTGGGAGCTGATACAACACAATGGATGCAACAGAAAAGAATTAGGCTTGTGGTTTCTCAATTAAGGGGATGACTTAATGTTTTC
Organism: Porites rus; assembly: GCA_964035705.1. Classification (NCBI taxonomy): domain Eukaryota; kingdom Metazoa; phylum Cnidaria; class Anthozoa; order Scleractinia; family Poritidae; genus Porites; species Porites rus. The sequence goes on along the minus strand of OZ037997.1, from coordinate 25,276,353 downwards.
CCTCTGATTTAGTGATTAATACCTGCCTTTTAAGGGATTTTTTAAAAAGCAAGCTCAAAGTGTAACACCTTAGAGTTTCATTTGTTGACTAAAATAATTATGTTGGTCAGGTCAATCATGACAGAAATAACAACATGGATGTACTTCTTCAGTTTTCAAAGAACTGACAAAGGAAGATAGAAACTATAATGTCATCTGTTGAAAAATGACTCATCCTGTCCACAAGAAAGAAGGTTACTGTTTATAATGAACATGTGCTGAACACAGTCTTTACTAACACAATAATCCTAGCAAATGAACCAAAACTTTCTCAAACTTTGCTTTCTTGAGTTATTGTTCATTGTGTCCTTAAACTCCAATGGTATTAAATGCTGCCAGGATTAAAGCCACTAAAGATCTTGTGATCTTTAGGTGATCAAATATTATTTTATGGTTGACTTTGATTCTATATTTGGCTCAACATTTTTGTGAAAACATTTGGTAAGGCTTTAAATTAAACCAAGAAACATTTATTTCTCTTTAGCTTTGATTTTTTGTGCTTGTGTGTTACATAATATACTTATAAGCAAGATCTTGTTCTTTGGATCGGAGTTGTTTTCATGCTTTTGACTTAAGTGTTTTTGTTGTTAAAACAGATGCTCTATCCATCTTTGTGCTGTCCAGTTGGAGATAAAGTGTCGTTCTCAGGTACAGTAGACAACTATTTATAGGTAACTCGTTGTTAAGGCTCATTGACAGTGCAAGCCATGGCCATTGGATATTTAAGACCTGGGAGTGTTTTTTCTTACCCTAGATGTTATACTAGTCCATTGCAATGTTAAGCATTTTATCTGGCTGGAGAGGAATAGGCACTGCAAAATAAAAACAAAACAAAAGCAAAAATAACAAAAAAAAAAAGGGTAATTTTGAGAGGAGAGAAAGAAAAAATAAATAACTTTTGACCCACTTATTGTACTCTTATTTTCTGAAATTCTCAGCTGCCAGTGAGCTTCATCATGAGTTTCCAATGATAAAGTATGCAAGAGGAGGAAGATCCATCCCGCATGAAAGAGTCTTTAAACTTGATAATGACAACTTGGTAAGAGATAAACCATTGATAGACGACTTGTTAATTAATCCACAGCATGCAAGTGAAGCCACTCCTGTATAAATAAGCCTGAGGGGTTGTTGGAATCTTTCTCTTTTTTTTTGCGTTTTAAGGACAGTAATATTCTATAAATAAGTTATGTAATATTTTTTTAATTTGATTTCAATTTGTTTTTGATTGTGATGTCCATGACTCAGGTACATAGAGGATCTACTTTTTTTAAGTACCGGTACAAACAATCTACTCCTTAATAATATTATTTCAAACAAGAGGAGGTTAGTATCAAAGCAGGTCCCCATTGCTTTGGTATCTCCCCCCACCCCCCAAACCAAGAAAAAGATAAAAACAACAACAACAACAAACAAACCAGAAGGTATGACAGATATTCTTGTCAAATTGCTTTATTTTTTACTTAATAAATGCAACTCTTCTTAACTGGAACTTTAAAAGGTATTTCAGGGATGTCACTTAGGTCCGGCGGGGGTGGGGGCAGGGAATTTCCTCAAACTAGCATAAGTAAGAACCCCAGCTATTTTCATACGAAACAAAAGGAATCACAACCAAAAGAATTTCCTTTTTCTGTCTAACACCCTGCCTGTTAATTGCACATACCTACATGCGGTAGCAACTGCGAAATAAAATCTTGGCACTTGACAGGCCTTTATTAAAACAACAACAACAACAACAATAACAACTTGCTAAACACAGAATAAACAACCACAGATACTAGTACTGATTTTCATTACCTGCTCGTTACATTAATTATAAAAACAACTTGTGTTTAAAATTTATTAGCGGCTAACCGTTTTTAAACACCTGCCTGCAGCACATTATGTGGAAGAAAAGAGGGAAAGCTCACAGTTTTAATTTCGCCAATACCTGTAAGTTGCTGGAACTTTAAAAGGTATTTCAGGGATGTCACTTAGGGCCGGCGGGGGTGGGGGTAGGGAATTTCCTCAAACTAGCATAAGTAAGAACCCCAGCTATTTTCATACGAAACAAAAGGAATCACAACCAAAAGAATTTCCTTTTTTTGTCTAACACCCTGCCTATTAATTGCACATACCTACATGCGGTAGCAACTGCGAAATAAAATCTTGGTCTTACCAGACCAGTTCCAAACAGTCGCCGCCGTTCTGCCTTTTGATTGGGCAGAAAAACACAAAAGTTTTCTGGCACCAATCAGAAGTCAGAACGGCGGCGACCGTTTGGAACTGGTCTGGTAAGACATTGTCCCCAGGGGTTCTTCTCGCCGTTCTTTACTTTTCTTCGTGCCATATTTTTCCGCCCGGTTAGACTTTCCCTCGCCCCACTATCTGCCCCTGGGTCTACGAGGATGCACTGCTACTTATATCAATTTAGATGGCAATGTATGATTACCTTCCCTTTGTCACCTCCTGGTTATACACGTATGCTTATGAAACAAACAAGTGGTCACCCTTAATGACATCATAGCAACATTCATACCCAGCTTTCACACATGCTCAACAACTGAGCAGAAAGTAACCAACTTCAAACAGCTGTTTAAACCCCAGGGGGTGGGGGATGGGGGTACTCCCAAAAATTTTCGTTAGGTGTGTGCCGCCCACACAGATGTGAAACAAATGAAAATTGAGACCCCACTGAAGGCCCAAACCTTGAAAATGAGACCCAAATCAAGGGAAAAAAGAAAATTAAGAATTAAAGAAAACACAAGAAACTTCCATGAATTGCTGTCCTTATACCCTGAGGTGAAGTTCAGTTTTAACAGATGATTTGTGTCTGGTATAACTGGGCATTTACGCAGTTGAATTTTAGCTGATAGAATAACCGTACCCTTTTTAAGGAGCACACCAGGAACACAGTATCAACAAGGGTAAAAGTGATACCCTATCTAAGTACGGAGACCCACAAAAGCCACACCCTATTCTCTTGGGGCAGCACATACCCATCTATAATCACGGCCAAAAGGTTTTGGCGGTGATTCACATGTTTTTCTATGGAATTTGCAGCTAACTGACAGTACACACTAATAAACAAGATTTTCCCCCCACCCCTCCTGAACAAAGTTGAGTCCTTAACATGTGCAAGATAACGTAAAAGGTGTTTGACTTGTGACACCGAACACTGTGTAGGGGGGAGGGGGAAGTGTCCCAAATGTTTTGACCAGGATTTTGGCTCACATATTGGATTACCCCACGGGGTATTGACACATCTACTGGTCCCAATGGAGGTTCTACTGTGATTATAGTACTGCTATTACTATTGTTACTACTGTTGTTATACAATTATAATCAACATTATCATAATCTGACATGCCTTTTAGCAGCAATGCTAACACTGAATTTTTGTTGTTTTTTTTTATTGATTTCCAGTATGTCTAGATAGAGTGATTGAGGTACGATGTGGTCAGCAAACCAGAAACTTTTTCAAGTTCCCTTACACTGAGGTTGAAAGCCAGTCATTCTCGCTCATGTTTGAGAAACAGCAAGGTATTATGTTATCATTTAAATACGTAAATGTACCTGATCAGCATGCATGTTTATATTTTTACATATCACAATTTTGATTAAATGTCGCTGTGGTACACACTAGGGTTGGTAAGTGGAAATAGGTTATAGGTTATGTTGTATGATAGGAAAAGTGGGAATTACTACAACGTAAGTCTTTCTTTTTTTAATGTCGTGTAGGTGAGTGGAGTCAGTTATGTTCACTGGATCTAATATGTGACTCAACTGTGGCATTTGAAAAGTGGTCTAGTGCTGTGAGTATACACTGTATGATGCATTTACTATATTAACTTTATTTATTAGAGATATTTACTATAGTTAACATTTTAATAAATTATGTGTGGTTGTTTAAGCCACACCCTTGTGCAAAAAGCTATTGACTTCATTATTTTGCATGGAAGGTCACTGGAAATTCTTCCACTGTAATCTGTCAGATTCTTCTACTTACCCTGGTTTTTTCAGCTGGGTGAGATGAAAATTTAAGATAATAATGGAAATTAAATCAAACCAGCCCAGTGGGTCTATTTTGTCTATTTCCTGATTGTTTCCTAAGAAGGAAGCCCTGGCCAGGTGGCCCTTAGTGACAGCCCTGAGTTATACTAATTACACACAACAAATTTCACTTCAGATGAGGGAAATTATTTATGGCCAAGATCAAAGAGTGAACCGCCATAGGTTTGATGGTGTTGATCCAGTTGTTCTGTATCCTTTACGCATTTATTAGTATTGTATATGCATTGCAACTCTGTCCACCATGGATATGGTTGGGAGAACAACCTCATCTTTTGACCTCCTTGCTTTTTCATCTCCTTTAATCTTGCTGAATCTTGCATTCTATAAATACTATGTGAGCATAGATGAATGTGAATTTTAATAACCAGCTAAATAATAGATTTCAGCTGATCACTTACATATGCATGTATTATGTTTCTCCTCTAGCCCATAAGAAGAACTTTTAACAATGCACAAAATAACTATTTTGGGCATTGAAGAAAACACTTTTTTTACCTTTCATCTAACATACATATATTTATCAAGATGAGATTCTTTATACCAGTCTTGGGCCCAGGCATCTTAATACAAAGGCACACTAACAATACAGTGAAATAATAATATTAGACCTAATTTAGGTTCTATTTGGACGAATATTTAGTTTGCGGTATACATTCAATTTCTTACCTCGGTGCAAGTATTTAAGTGCCTTGTTTGAAAAAAGGGGGCAGAAATATTTCCTTAATAGCCTTGAAAGGTGGTTGAAGCGACATTGGTCAGTGATGTCATCACGGCGGAGTAAAGGAATTTCAGTGGACCAGGCCTTATCATTTGCTCAACACTGCTGCAGTGGAGCTAAGAAGAAACAGCAATTAAGAAATTATATCAAGGTTGTGGTTGAATATATTAGACCATTCATCAGTGATCTTTGTCAGTTCAAACCTGCCGATCACCTTTTCAATTGCTTGAGACTGCACAATATCTAATTCAGTTTCTTGTTGAGAGGAAAAGCACTGACAGCACAGAATTGATTTAGTGGTACTTAAGTTTGAATTGTGAACGGAGGAAAGATAATGAAAGGCAAAGTGAAAATTATAGTTTTTTAAAATTTTTTTTCTTATTTCTCATTTGTGATACTTCCCAAAATTTGTTTAAAGCTAATCAAATACATATTAAATGTTACAAGCCTGTATTATAAAAGTGTTTTGCTGTTTGTCTGAGAAATTGTTTAGTTGTAACTTAAACTAACTTTATTTTCCTCTTGGCTTTGCAGGATGTTCTTGAGGTGCAGTGTGGAATTATTCAACACAATGAAAATCTCTTGTGGAACTCATTTCTGATGTTGTTTAATAACCTTAATGAACAGCCAAATGTGAGTGTCATTATAATTTTGAAATTAAAAGCCAAGTCTGTTTGAACTGGCAGTATTCAGTGCATCTTGCTGGCTTTCGCTTGCAGGTTTTATCCATAGGCTCCAAACTAGCCAACACCTGATACAGTTAAATAAACTGTTTTGCCACATGAACTAAGTACAGCTTGGTAGCTTTTATTTGGATCATCACTCTTGAGTCTTTCATCCCAGGTTCTACTTTTAGTCAAAAACCCTAAAAATCGCCTTTTGCCGATTTTTTCACCTGATTTTACATTAAATAGCCAGATTGGGTTGTTTTATGCTGAAAAGTGGATTTTCTCAAAAAGCTTGGTACTTTGCTTAACTTTGCTTGACAATTTAAAAATTGTTGTTAATATACTATTTCCAGTGCTGACAAAATTTAACTTTGATGTCATCTTTTAGTTGTTGAAGATCTTCTTTAAGTATGCAAAGGAGCATCCCAACCTTGGTATGACACCAACTGAGTTTGCAGAGTTTCTTCACAGAGAGCAAGAGGTCAGTCACTGAGCTGTCTACTGTGAGATTGTAGGTGTCCTCATTAGGAAAATTTCGAAAGCTGGGGAGTATAAAAGCAATATTTTATTGCATTGAGATTTAGGGATGAATTTTGTTCTGTTTTACTCCCCCAGCCTCAGAATCAAGTTTGAATTTTGATGATTTGCAACTGGCCTATTAGAGTAGGGCTGCTCCATAATCCAGTTTGTTTATTTGTTTATTTTATTTTACTGAGAAGAATTCATGCACATGTAGTCTACATTTTTGGGCAAGTTTTCATGCTTGCTACGCACTTTGGGGAGATCAACTAGCATCAGTGTATTCTGGGACGAGTTGTATTTTCCAGAATTTACAGAATACTTCTTCTAAGGACAATAATTATCACATTACACCACAGTATAGCCGGTTCACTCCTCATAATAGCTTGGGTAGCTGTACTTCATGAGTGATCTGATGTGGAGGAGATTATTTATGTATTTCTTTCTATGTTGTGTTGTCATTTGTTGCTGTTAGGAGTCACTTAGTTTGCCAGCCTGTGCAAGACTGATGTCTGTCCATGACAACTTTCATATGACGTACAAACAGAGATGTGCAGGAAACGACCCAGTGTCCTTTCGACTGAGCAAGTCTTTTTTGTCATTTCATGGCTTTCTGAGGTGAACATAAATGAGAAACAAATGATCACGCTGACAAAAGCTGTAAAATCTTTAAAAACAAGTACGAATTCACATAAAGTGAAAAGAAAACTTCTGCTGCATTATTTTGACTCAAATATATTATTTAGTTTTAAATACCACCTTCTTGCAAGAGAGACACAAATCACACCATGAGCCACACCCTGTATTCAGCTATGTTTTGTTTGTAGTTGGTGCACTTCTCAGTGGCTTTAATCCTAGTTGACAGACTGGGCTGCTCAATCGGGGTAGTGGTGCATCATGATGACCATGTTGAACTGAATTTTCAACCCTGAATCTTAACCTGAATCCCTAGCACCTACTATTTTCTTTCCAGGAATTCCATAATAGTAGCCTGAATAATTTAGCATTCCTGTTACACGCATGTGTCATGTGCGTCATTCGTAGCTACTCAGAGATATTCGCCTCCATTGTTAGTCTAAAATTCGTGTTAAAATAAAGCTCATGCTTGTATGTATGTAGCTTTATTGTTGCAGTTCAATATTTTCCTTGGTTTAAATTTTATTTTCCTTTGTTTGAAATTCGTTATCATACATTACCACACCCCAGAACAAAGGAAAATAAAATTTGATCCACAACATAGCCATCTCTCACTTTGCAGTAGGGTGTGTCTTATGCTTCATATTTGGCTAACTAATACTTGTTGACTTTTCTCACCTCTCCCTACAAATCTCACATTTTTGTGATATGTTTTCCAGTTATCTTCGCAGTAAGGATAATTCTGCTGTCAATCCAGAGCATAACACTGTTTATCAGGTAAGCACATGTTTTTCTATCGTTGTGTCTGTCTCCAAATCTGTTTTTTGCCTCATTTTTTTTTTAAAGCAGCAATTTTTAAAAAGTAAGCAACAGGTTTAATTTAATCTATTGCTAAAGGGTTGGGTTTTATAAGTGTCCCTCATCTTCTTTGGCACACTATGTAGATTTCAATGGGATGTGCAGGGGCGGATCTAGGGGGAGGGTGCAGAGGGTGCGCACCCCCCCCCCCTGCCGAGATGACCTGCGGTTTTCTAATACAACTGGTATTCTGCAGAAAAAAAAAACTATGTGGTTTATTGGTGTTGAAGTAGAGCAAGAGACGAGTGCACCCCCTCCTAAAAAAAATCCTGGATCCGCCCCTGATGTGAAAGCAGATTCTTGTTTAAATTTTCTAACTAGTCAGACTTACACTTTTTTCTTATTTCTTCCAAACGTTGACAAGTAGCCTCCAATCTTCAAGGCAAGAAGGAAACAGGTCACATTAGTTTAAAGTCAGACTAATTTAAACTAAATGTCTTCTACCCACGTATTTGCAGGACATGGACCATCCTTTATCAGATTATTTTATCAACTCTTCTCACAACACATATCTGACGGGAAGGCAACTGAAAGGCCATTCCAGTCTTGAAGCTTACGTGAGAGCTCTGCTTCAAGGCTGTCGCTGTATTGAACTTGACTGTTGGGATGGACCAGGTACATTAACAACCCATAGAATACCAGAAGTTCCATTTTAGGGGATAGTGGAGCCAGAAAACAGCATGAAACACGCGCAAGTAGAGCACTTCACAAGCGTGTACAGCATGAAGCAACGGGAAGGCGTGACCTTAACAGGCCCCAGCGATGCTATACAACCACGTTAGTTAATCACAACAGAAATTGCATTTTGCCACATTTAAGGTTTAAATCTTTTTCTTTTCAGATGAACCTGTCATTACTCATGGACTCACATTAACTTCCAAAGTCAGATTCAGAGATGTGGTTCAAGTGATAAGAGTAAGAAATACATAAATCAAAACGTCATTGTTGTAACAGGGCCCCAAAGACAAAATATATGATTGATCGACAAGTTTTGGAAATACAGTAGAACCCCGGTAACACGAACTCTGAAGGGAAACGAAAAACAGTTCGAGTTAGCGGGGAATTCGAGTTAACCAGTTCGAGTTATCGGCGTTCTACTGTAACTTTCTTCGACATTCCCCACCGAAAGCGTGCATTTTAGTTCTTCATGTAAAGCGACTTATGGTTAAAAAAAAAAATGAGAAAGCAAACCATCTGTCCTTTACGTGCCACTTATCTTATTCCAAATTAGGGACAAGATGGCGAAGAAACGCAGGCGCACTCATTTGTTACTTTTTAGCTGTACAATCGCTTTTGCCAACAGTGTATCGCATCGTGGCCCTTGTACATGTATTGCGATTTGTATGGTTACGTAAGAAAATGATATCGTGGGCCTTGTATCGTGATTCGTATATTATCTTGAGAAAATGTATAATTACAGCCCTAGAATTAACACTATACACCGGTCGTGGCTTGAGTAAAGAACTTGTTTTGGTGGTACAAGTCACTTCAATGTAGAATTTTCTAGCTTTTTGCCTGGAACTGGACAACATGTTAACAGCGGCCAAGCGTCACAAAGCAAGGAACACTAATCAGAGGTTGCAAATGAATATCTTTGCTTATTTTTCTAGGAATATGCTTTTGAGGCATCCGAATTTCCCTTGATTTTGTCTCTGGAGAACCACTGCAACAAGGAACAACAAGTAAGTCTCCGTTCAACATTATTGTAAGTATTTATAAAACTCATTTGTTTGGTGAGCTCCAAGAGCGTTCCGCTCTAAAAACTATGGTGGCATACAGCACACAGTGATATAAATGGGATGTCCAACAAGATGTTCTTGGCTTATTTTGAATATGTCCTTCACTTTCAGGCTATAATGGCGGACATTTTTGTAACAGAGCTTGGTGATATGTTGGCTACAACTAACCTCTGTGACGAGCTAGGTGTGAATACCCTTCCTTCTCCTAACGATCTGAAGCGTAAAATTTTGCTCAAAGGCAAAATTAAAACCAAGAAAAAGGTATAAGTAATATTCGTTTTCTTAAAAACGGCTCATATGTGAAGTAATCAATGGCTGTTGTTTTTATAAGTGTTTTAAAATACTGTAAAAACCCGTGAGTAAGAACCTGTTTTGTAAGAACCTTAGGCTGAGATTGCCAGTTAGGTCCCCTCTTTATAAGAACCTGTTTAGCCTAAAATCTGAAACAGGCTCTTGTTGTTTAAAATCTATTAAAAAATTATGTACACTTGGCCAAATAAGATAAGTCAACTTTCGGGACCCTCTTCGGAGACATAGGTGCCTTATCCCCTTCAACTGCAATGTAATGGTATGTAGATTTTACATGAGGAATAAGCTGAATACCACTAAATACTCTTAGCTACAATTTTTTTTCTTAATAAAAGAAGAACCTATATAAAACCTAAATATGTGTTCAGTACCATTTATGTAAGAACCTGTTTAGGCTAATTTGGAAAAATGCAGGTTCTTACTCGCAGGCTTTTACTCTATTGGTATGCTAAAAGTGATCACGCTATTTTAGGCAATTTCAGCTCTTACGTCTGAAAGATCACTGAATTGACTGAAATATCAAAATAGATGTTCCAAACTGTAGAACACAGACGAAGTACAAAAGAGCCAAAGAGAAGAAAGGCCGGATGAGCGAATGTGAAGAAGATTCAAAGGAATTTGCGTTTAGTTAATGTTGAAAAGGGAAAGAATCTTGTTTTATAATTTTTTCTTATAAATCATGCTTCTTTTAAACTGCGCATGTATTTCTTCCTTAAGTGTTAACCCTTCGCTTTTTTCCACCACAGCATAAAATCTCAACTTCTATCTGGCCCGGAGTAAATGTCAGTCCTATTATTTCTGTAAGTGCTATCGTTTTAGTAAAAAAATTCTTGAACTGTGATGCTACTTGTAAGGAATTCGATACCTGTAAATTGATTTGTCTTGGCGAAATTCACATACCATTGGTTTTTGTGGGATGAAGTGACTCATGGCTGATGAGGTCTTTGTCACAGTATCCGTGTCAGTAGACTCTATTTTGCTGTGCCGTGTTCTTGGTTTTCCAGCAGTTGATTGAAAACTGCTCCAAAATTCAGCCGCAGTCAAGCCAAAAGTGATGTCTGTCCCAGAGTGCCCTTGGAAAAACCATAATACGTTTGTAGTGACACACAATAAGGAAGAGGACCCTTCAGTATGCACTGTGCAGTTTGTTTATATAGGGTACACTGTGCACGCCGACTGTCCATCCCCTCCTTGTAAGCAAATTTAAAATGTCACGCTCGAGGCTCGAGGTTTAAACCCTGTTCTTTTAATATCCCGTTTTATGTATTTATTTGTTTATGCTTTTCAACAAAATTTACTTCTTTATCTAAGTTAAACACATGTCATTTTGTATCAGTTAGCAAATTTTACGTGGCAGTCGTGTGATAATGGCAAAGAAATTCCTTTTCTACTTATTTCATATTTTCTGCTGTACTTTTACATTCGTGTTGCAAATAAATGGCACCAAAAAGTGTGCTGCACATGCAGAGTAGTAGTTTTCCTTATTATCGTTTTTCTTTTTGACGTTCTCGTTTTCGTCGTGGTTGTGTGAGAGTTAATCAGGCCCCGCTTTTGGGTTTGTTTAACCTTTATTAATTGACTTCACGAAATATTGACTTGTTCTTGTTTTCGTACAGAACATTTCCACAAGAGTGAAAAAAACAAGTAGAGGCGTGCTTATGTCCAGTCAGGTGAGTTTTAAGACCCTTGCAAACGGACGCATCATTGTCGACCAAAAACTCCCAACATTGTTGGATGTTACATGTTGCGTCCGTTTGCTCACCCTGTTGCATGTTGTTGCATGTTGTTGGGAGGTGTTGCGCAGGGTTTTAAACCGGTCAAACGTTTGAGCCAACAACTCTCAACATTTCTTTTGTTCCGTGATCGCCAAAGCGTAGCGCAACAATGTTGGATCTGTTTTCTCAGCTCTTCCAACATTGTTGGGGCCACGCACGCGCATTACACATGGTCTCCAAAGTCTTACGGGCTGTATCCTTCCCACGATGCACTGCAGGCCCCAACATTCTTGGGAGTTGTTACATGCGTTTGCACGAAGCTTTAAGGTGCTGTTAAACGAGACGATTCGCAACGACGATTTTTAGCGCAACACAGCGTTGCAACATTGTTTCGAATGGTTGCAACATTGTTCCAACATTGCAGCGCTGTGTTGCGCAAAAAATCGTCGTTGTGCGAATCGTTCCGTGTAACATCACCTTTAATCGATGTAGGTTTGCTCTTAAGTGCAAGTGTTGTTTTCGTATGTATTTGCTAGTTCGTGAAAGTGAAAATCAAACACACCTACTGGTAAAATATTTTCTTTTCGTCATCAAATGACGTATTTCGCGTTTGTTCCTCTCAACTGTATTATTTTGAGGTCTCTATGTTCCTTTGTTCCAGTTATGGTATCACAATGTGACATTGTGTAGGACACCCACGAGCAACACGAGCAGTCACTTCTTTCGTGTTTCGCAAAATCAGAAAAAACATTTTTTTATTTAAAAAGAATAAAAGCAAGTATTGACTTTCGAAAGTAGTTCATGCAGGGGTATCGCCTGATAGCTTATTTGCCTTCTACTTCTTTCTTCTGTTTTGCTTTTGTTTTTGTTACTCTTTGACATGTTTTAATTAGTCACTTACATGGGTAATGGCGTACAGGTAGCTTTTGAATTGTCTTGGTAACACACTGAAATCTTTTTTTTTTTGCCTTAGTCTGAAGCAGTTTTTACCAGATCAGAATCAGCAAATTCTCTCAGTTCAGGTCGGGTGCGATCATTAACAAATGCAACGATTGCGACGGTGGTAAGGCATTATGAACAATGTTAATAAACAAGTCGTGTATGTAATTGTTACATAGCTGGAATTTTTTTCCCAACATAATGCGCATTCATTGGTTACTTCAAGGTTGCATGACTTCTAGCAATAAACTGTTTCCCGCCAAAAGTTTCGAAGCGAATAACTTTGCAAAATCCTGACGTCAGAGTGTGTCGAGGCTCTGGTTTTTGCTAATGATGGCCGCTCCCTGAGATTTACTTTCATAAATTGGTACACGTGGAAGGTTTTTCTTCGAGGGCTATTTAATTTTTTTCCCCGGGACCAATCACAAAAAAAGAGTTCAATATATAACAAATAAACATGTTACGTTCATAACACAAAAATATCTGCGTCCCTGATTGTAGTCGGATCACTGACGGTTGGGGAACCATTCTGATGCCAGTAAAGCTGTTGTCAGTTGTATGTCATTTACTACTAGGTTTGTGTGTCACGCGTTCTGTTTACTACAGAAAAGAAAGGTTTGGATTCACAGATACCATTCAACTGTGGGGGAACGGGTGGTAACGGACAAAGTAGCAGCCTCGCAATACCTTGAAAAGCAACTGAACACATTTCTTTATAAGAAAACTGTTAATTGTAATTTAATGTTAAGTGCTTTGGAATATCTGTAGTGTTTGCTCCATGTGAAGTGCGTAATGTTGTCGTGGTTGTTGTTGTTGTTATAATTATTATTATTATTATTATTATTATTACTATTATTATTATTATTATTATTATTATTATTATTATTATTATTATTATCGCAGTCTTTACTGGTGTTCTTTTTGTGCATCAGCCGGGCGCAAACCATGCACCTAGAGCGTCAGTCACTCAAGTCAATCATTCTGTTCTTACACTGAGCATCTTTCTGAGGATTCGCGCAGATCCCAGCATGCACATCTTTTGAATCTCTGTCATCGTAGCTCTTCTCTGATACTTTCTTGATGTTTTCTACCACACCCTTCTTCACTGCACCAAGCGCACCAACAACCACAGGGATCACTACGGTTTTCATACGCCACATTCTCTGTATTTCTAGTTCTAGGTCTTTGTACTTACTTTTTTTTTCAGTTTCCTTCATTGCGATGTTTCTATCCGATGGAACAGTCGTATCAATCAGTAAAAAAAAAAATTGTTATTATTATTATTATTATTATTATTATTATTATATGCAAGGGCGCTTATGTACTTATTTTGGTTCACGTTCGATTCATAACAGGGCTCAACAAGTGAAGATCAGTACAGTATAGTAAGTACCTTGCACTGCTGTTATCCTCATGTGGTAAAGTTTATTCGAGGGTGGCAATAGTTCATGATATTCATTACAGAGCGAAGAGGAGTTCTGTTTGATTTTGATTCCAATTTAATCGAGCTGCGACGTAGTTTGAAAAATTACTCCAAATTTTTAGCAAATGAAAATAGCTCTGCGAAATCATGAAATTGTTTTCGACTTTCAATTCAAAACAGCTCTTTCTTAAAGTGTTGTACATAATAATGATTACATCGCCGTTTGTGATTTGGACTGTGTTTTTGTAGGTCCCGTTGGAAGATTCCATGGGCAAACTGATTGTATATTGTCGTGCAGTGCCTTACAAAAAGCATGAAATCTCAGGTGACTGCTGTGAAATGTACTCTTTCAATGACGGCTCTGCGCAAGATTTCATCACAGGTCATCCTCGAGGTACAGTGTAAATTTATACACCACTTTATCAAGGCCATTTAAGATGTTTTCTTTTTTGATATAGGATTTTTTCTTTATGAAAAAAAGATATTTGAGCGTGAGAATGTGAACTCTATGGAGAGATGCAAAGTAATTTTTGAAGGTTTATTTTTTCCTGCGCGCAACAACTTAATGAAAATTTTTAGCTACCAAGTTTTTCAAATGCGTGTTGGTTATGTTTAAAGAAGAATAACTTCATGCCGAATGCCGGGTGAGATTAAAGAACTTCTATTTATCAAAGTTACTGTGTATTTGCCGTTAAAAGTAAAAAGTATAAAAGTAGAGATCTGAAGCTTATCTGCAGTGAAGTTAGGGAAAAATCTGTCGTTGGATTTCGAAGTTACATTTTTTTTATAAAAATGTGGTTTGAAATATATGCCGATATCTCAAAAAAATTATACCTACAGGAAAATACAAAACATTTTCTATCATTCTTTATTAAGGATACCAAAAATCATAAAAATCGGTTAAATCGTTCCTGCTGAAAAACGGGATTCACAAACGTAACCAACAAACATACAGATCGGCTCGGGCCACCTTAACTACAATGCTCGTCTCATTAGTTGGGACAGAAGTGGTCAGTATTTTCTGCCCCCTCAATGTTGGTTTTTTCGAGTTGGCATGTCAGAAGCAAAAAATTCAACACTTGGAGGGGAGGAGCAACCTCGTTCCCAGGGTCTCTCATCTTCCCGCCCAAGCGGGAAGATGAGAGACCCTGGGAACGAGGTTGGGGGAGGAGCACAACTTTTTGTCGGAATATGGGTACAGCACGGCGGTGTTCCAACTTCATAAACCAGAAACGCAAGCACAGTGAGATACGCGTGCGGATTTGAGAATCACAAGGTAGAGAAAGTAATCGGATGTATTGGAAAATGAACCACGAACGCAACATAAACGCAAGGTTCAACCCATGAAACGGACGATTTCCATTTTCTTACTCTCTATATTGCGCATGGGCTTTCTTTGCGGGCGAGCACTGTTGAGTTCGTTGTTCGTTCTCTCCTTTGCTCCGAGAGGATTTTTCTCCGGTACTCCGGTTTTGCCCTCCCCTCAAAAACCGACATTCGACCAGGAATACGGTAGACCAAGAACCACTAAGTGGATGTACTACTGCCGGCTTTCCTTTTTCTCGATAGATATTTTGTCGTTGGCTAATAAGCACATTGTGAGGACATACCCCAAAGGATCAAGAGTCGATTCCTCAAACTATAACCCGCAGGTCATGTGGAATGCCGGACTTCAGATGGTGGCCATCAACTTTCAGAAGCCAGGTACTATATATTTCATGTGGTGTTCAAGTGACATTTTTTCATAAACTGTTTTTTTTTTGTCATCGCTCGACCGACCAATTTTTGGGAAAAATGAAGAAAAGAGAACAATTTTCTTAAATTAATCCAAGAGCAAGACATCCTTTTCTTCTATTTAATCAAACGTAGCTTTCCATCCATAAGCTTTTGGATAACTGTATTTCAGCTGAGACGGGTTCGTGCAGGGAAACGTGAACAACACATCCTGCCATCTTTTTCTCCACATTCTCTAAATGCCGTACTCTAACGATTTGAAGAGAGTGGTCCTGACGCTAGTTATAACTTTATTTTACGTGACCGACCTAGCCACTTAAACGAAACGGAGGCTGGTAGAGAACGAGTGACCTAACCGGTTTCTTCCATTGGATCAATTCCTTTTTTTTCCTTCTTTGTGCCAGACTATGGCGTGCATCTCAATCAAGGAAAGTTCAGGAAGAACGGTGGATGTGGTTACATTTTAAAGCCGGATTCTTTGAGAAACAGGGGTAAGTTAGGTAAAAGCAACAGGAAGTGAAGTCGCCAAGAGCAATAACTTGTGCATTGCTTATACAATAGCCCATGTTCGATATATTAAAATTCCAAGATGACTCTGAGGCTTTCTGGTCATTTTTCTACATTTGATTTGGTTTTCTTTGTGCTCAAGTCACTCCTGGGAATTGCGAGACAATGGAGTCGTAAAAAATTTGCAATTTTCTCACTCAGTAAAGCGTCAGAGTCATGTTAGAATTTTTAATATATCGAACGTGGGCTATTCTCAGGTTCCCAGGTCCCCAACCACGGGGATATGAAATAATGGTTGACTCTTGTTCAATTCACATCCCTCCCCACTTAAGAGTGTTAAATTTACTAAGCTCAGTCTACACGCATTGTGATTGGCAATCCTTGTACTTAATTCTCTTCTTCTGCATGGCATCCTTTCCTGATCTTTTGTTATTCTTGCCTTTCTTGACAGACAAGTCTAATTATTACCCAATGATTAAGGAAAGTCCGAAAGGTGGAAAGTCATGTTACTTCACAATAGAGGTAAACGCCCTAGTCTGTAAATAAGACGGAGAATGGTAGCCAAGTAGTCGGTAGAAACGATAAGATCCTTGTTAGCGCTTTTTTCAACTGAAGTTTTCCATATTTTTAACAATTAACTTAACTATGTACTTGTGTTTAACTGGGTTAATTGCGCGCTTTAATGTCAGGTCTTGTCGGGACAGTATTTACATGGCGACGAAGATTCCCAGCTTCCAATACGTGTTGATGTGGAGACAGTTGGTGTCCCAGAAGACTGTGGTATACGAAGCACCGAGGTTAGACAACTTTCTGTTAACGTTAACCAACTGAGAATAATGGATCAGAGAGGAAATCTTAGGGCGTTGACCGGGATATGTGAATTTCACTTTAAGTTATTATTAGAGGTTTTAATTTAACTGAAGACTAATTTCTGGAACGTCAGCACATTTTAATCGGCTACCTCAAAGCAAACAGTGCAGAATATTGTAATGGCGACACTCCAAGAGAGCATAATTTCCTATTATTCTTCCTTGACAACACAGAATAAGAGTTTGCGGACCTCACCGAAAACTTAACTTCAAGCGTTTAGTTGGTCTAAAAATAACTTTGGTGACATTCACATTTCCAAAAGGCTAGACTGGGCGTTTCCCCCTTTGTTCCATTATTCTCTCTTGGGTTGGCCTCGCTGAAACAAACATAACGGCAAGACAGGCTGTAAGTTTTCTGTGGAAAGTTTGATACTTCACCATCCAGTTGTTATAGTTATATGCTTCAGTTAAGCTTTTTCCTCAATTTAAATGTTATTTTTCTTTGGTATTGCGTATGGTGATGTATGACAAAAGGGCCTTTTCTAACTTACAAAATGTCAGGTCACGTGATCAGCTTTCTGTAAGCACGGAAACAATTCTTTTTGGAAAAATTGATTTCAGCAACAGCTGAAAGAGCATATAAAAATTAGGTAACTTGTCAATTTTCAACCGTATGTCTCAAAAGTAGCGATTGCCACGGACGCCGAAAGTTATAAGGATTTGCGTGGGAAAAGCAGCTCTTGCCACCCAGTCACGGTTGAGTAGTTTTCCATTCAGATGCCTGTAAATGTCGAAATTTTTAAACTGTCGTAAAATCTTTCCCTTACGCATTATAGGGCTCGAATTTTCTGCTATAAACAGGAAATTTAAAGACGAGGTGAAAACGGTTGCGTAGGAGGTTAAGTTGCGATTACCATTTCTTCAATCAAGTTATTTTAGGACTTCCCCCACTTCTGCACATCCTCTCTTACGTTGGATCAATATTTTCAAATAAAATGGTATGATATATCAAACAATGCGCATCATTTAAATCGAATCTAAATTCAAATTTTGATTTGTAGTTTCTTTTCTTTGACAGCCCACTATGGACAAACTGAATCCGCAGTTTCATAATGCCAAGCAGCTCTTTAAAATCATTATGCCAGAGCTAGTAAGTGTGTTATATTTGACTGATTTGATAAATCAACACAGTTTATTCATTGTCCTGTACGTAGATTATTGCGTTGAATTGATTTCAGTCTTTGTAATCGGCACGGCCGGGGACCCGGGGGGGGGGTTACTGCCATATATGGGCTCTACACTGGTATAGGCTAATGGTTCCAGGGTCCTAGCGGCACATCCCCACCCAAAAATTCCTAAAGTACCCCCCGGGGCCAAGGGATAACAACCAAGAGAACACAGCACTGGAACGATTCCTTTCTTTAGTTTGTTAATTACTAATTGTTTTTCTTTTTAATTCAGTGTCTTGTTTACTTCAAAGTTCAATTATTAAGCAGCAATAAAAGTAGGATACTAAGGCTGCTTTTTCAAGAAGTTATCTCTTTGGACAGCCTTAGATCAGGTAAGGATCATGATTGACTGTTATAATTGACAGCCATGGAGTGGCCAATCATAGCCAAATCATGGAAATAAATAAATAAATCAGATCCAGTAAAACAAAAACAACAACAACAAACCCGAAAACGCGTGTTAACGACGTCTTGTGCTTGACAGGAAAACGTTGCGTCAGTTTCAGTCTTGACGTCGCAACTACGGAAATATTTCCGCAGTTGCATGGCGTTTTTAAGTATTTGCGTCGAGAAATATGTGCCACTGTGGTTTGATAAGAATTGTCGAGCTTCGCAAATTTACAGCATTTACAGCATTTTTTTCCTCCTTAAAAAGAACGATAGAAACCTTTGAAATTCTAGTTTGATTCTCAGAAATAGTCTCTGTTAAGATTTTTATTTGTTTTGACTCAGTTTTGATTTATTTATCAGGAATCCGCTACATCCGTCTTCGAAGCCTGACTGGTGTTGAGATTCCTCACAGTGGTTTGTTTGTTCGTATGAAGCTTCAGGATTTTCAACCTGCCACTTTTGAAGTCAAGGGTACCTCACGAGAAAGGCTTCTAACATTTTAGACTGATTTTTACTGAATTTTATTTTTTTCAAACTTACCTTGAACTCGCTTGACTCACAGATTTTCAGCTTAGTGAAGTCATTCAGTGAAGTCAGTCAGTCCTCTCACATTGAACATTGAAATCAATGTTTCAATTTGGCTCATTACCTCCTGGGCTATTTAACCAGTAAAAAGACGTGCGACTGAGGTGGGATTAAGTTAGGCTCAGTTAATTGTGATCTGCCAGGATCTGCCTTTATATCGGGTCATGTAAAGTACTTCGGATTCCAGAATTCTAATCCGGGAAATTTTTGCTTGTGGAATCCGCAATCCTGGGCTTTGGAATCCATAATTTAGCTCAGGGAATCCCGAATCCCGCTTACGATTCGAATACGGAATCCAAATTCCACTGAGAACGAATCCGCAATCCAGTACTTGGGATCCGGAATCCATAGCGTGAAATGCAGAATCCAAGACTGTCCTGGATCAACTTACATGGGTCCGCGATCAATATGTTAAGTTTAAAAAAAAGACCTGCGAGCGGAATAGCTTGTTACAGTTTAATCGAACATAACAGACAGTGTTCATATGGTCCAAAACCATTCTTAAGGGTAATTATGGGGAAAACCTTTTTACTTTTAAAATGGAACTGCGATTTTTTGTTTAATTTAACTTGCTCGAAAAAGTTGTGAAAGGTGCCTTTCCTTTGTATTGGAGTTTGTGTTTATTTCTTCTTTGCGAGGTAATGGGAAAGGTAAATAACTTATATTAGATTTTAATGAAACATTAATAACTCTTATTTTATTCAGATTGAAGTGGTTTACATGAACAAAGGATGATGATATATCTTTGTCACTTTTTTAACGGTTATCATGATATAAAAAGTACCATATCTCTATTTTCTTCCATATCGGTCGTTTTTAACTTCGTTTTACATGTCTTTCGACATTTTTCGATATGCATGCGTGCGTACTTAAGTTTCCTCAAGACAAACATGTGCAATTTTTTGGGGGGATCACACCTCTGTATCTTAAAATGACCAATCAAAACCTTTCGCTTGATTGTAATATAATTCTGAGGACACTGTTTTTAAATCATTGTTCGTCAAAGTGTATCATACGTGCATCTCAAGGATCTGTTGACTTAAATACATATCTTTATCAAAAGGAATTATTGTTACTTCTACTTTTTTAAGTAGTAAAAAATACTTTGTGTCAATGTATATAGCACGAAATTACTAAGTGAGGATACTTTACGTCGTACGCCCCGGGGGGTACTCCTAGGAATTCTTGGTGGGGATGTGCCGCCCGGCTATCCAAATCCTGACCTTTTAGCAACAACTACGACGGCAACGAAAACGTCAAACTTTATCATGTTTATTCCCTCTCGTTCAACTCGTCAAATGTTGGCAAAATTTTTTGGAATTTAATTCTTTAAGACTCTATCGAAGTTCAGGAAAAGAAAGTCTTCGTCTCACGTCCTCACAAAGCTTGAAATTAAACGCACATTCACGTCGTAATCCGAAATCGTACTGTGACGGAAATGAAATGTACAAAAAAGCGTGAAACACCTGCAAAGTCGTTATTTTGCTTATCTAAACCTGTTGCCTTTTTGCCGTTCTCGTCGCTGTCGCTGGTTGCCGTAGCTTAAGTTCCCAAATGCCCAAGCTCTGGGGCCTGCATAAAAATAATGACCGAGCGCGCAGCGTGAGGTTACTATCTTTGGGAAGGTCATGTCGAGGAGCGAGGACATTATCCGATTTAATGCACCTTTCCATTGTTTTAGAACTAGTTGGTCATTATTGTGGTCACTTAGGTGGAAGAGTAGGTGTTTTTCGAAAAGACAACCTCCTGTTTCACCTCAGGGACATGCTCCTCTGTTTATCGAAAATATTAACCTGCTCAAAATAATAGACAGGTGCATTGATTTAATATAGATATGCAATGTTTTAACAATTATTGGACGAGGTTGAGCAAAATATCGTGATTTGTCTGTGGCGTGCAGATCAATTATTAACTAATTGATCTGCGAGACACTGACAAATCACGAGATTTTGCGATAACCGAGTTCAATAATTGTTTGATCTTTCGATCACCGAGTTCGTTTTTTTAATGAATATCCTTGGGAAGCGAAGCGGTCGGCCATTTTCACGCAAGAGCGATCGCACGACGGAGAAAACCACGGTTTCTTTTACGCATGAGCAGAATATTATTTGCAGCCAAACACTTAAAGCCAAACACAGCTGGACGGCATTGCGCATGAGCAGACCATTATTTGTATTATTATTTGCCAATGAAAAGAGAGAAAAATTTGCTTCGAATGATAGTTACTTTTATTTTTATTCTTTTATTTCTGTAATTTAAATTAAGTAACGAATCAAGAAATAGTTATAGCATCTCTGTTACAATCATGCAAATGAAGCTTGTTGCTGTTGTTGTTATTGTAACAATGTGCACGCAAGAGCTTGCTCGCCCCCTGAACCATGGCAAACGATGGTAGGGGCGATTTCAGTCGCAGTTGTGATCGTTTAAAACGAATGTCATGTTTTGCTTTCTTGCTCTTTCTAGAATAAGTTTGGTAACGACATTTTTGATGAAATCATTGAAAAATAAAACTTCTTTAAAGGCCTGGACATCAAATTAGAAATTTTGTTCTTCTTAACTTATTGAACCCGTTGTTTCTACTGTTCAGTTGCCACCTTTACGTTGCACATTACGGAGTTTATAGGTACAAAATGTGGTAATGTGATTAACTTATGTCTATTTAACATAGATCCGGTTTTATCAACTAAGTTGATAGGGTAGATTGGCCAACATAGGGAGGTAGAGAGGCTGATGTCTTGAGAGTTAGCCCTTCGTTAGAGCTAAGGACTAGCGCTCGAAACCTAAGTTTCTCTATCTACCTATTGAACTGGACTGGACTGGCACGAGCGCTCTTTCCGCGCTTCCGGTGCGCTCGAAGTGCCGGCGAAATTTTCCTTTTTGCAAACCTGAAATCCTATTTTCTGTCTGTAATTTCAACCGCCCTGCTTCGAACATACGAAAAACGGTGAATTCAGCGCGAGTACGAAAAGGGGTTATTCTTACCGTCAACCGTCCAAAATGCAGATTAATATTAACCGTCGAAAAGTTTCAATGTATTTCAAACCTCACTATTTCAGCTGATCTTCCAGAACTTCTGGTTCCTAAAGAATTCCAAAACTGGAAAAACCATGCAGCCCCCATGTTCTCAAAAACTCTCCCTCTAGACGTTAGAAGACCTTACAACTTGCTTATATCTATGTGATCATGAGGGCCAAGGCAACCTCAAAAACACAACAGTTAATATAAACTTATACAGAGACTCATATTTACTTAAGGGGTTTCCATGCAGTTTTTCGGAGACCATACCGATACTTTTCAAAAACTATTAAGCTAAAGAATAATAAGTTATTAATATAAAAACTAGAGCCTTAAAAGTGTGTATATTACAATACAAAATGTACTGTAACACAGGGTAAAAGTATGAGTACAATGTAAAAAGTTCTACAATGCAGTCCAATGTCCCCACCTTCTAGAAGTTTATGCTTAGATCCAGTATTATAATTATGAAAACTACTATTAAACAAACATTGATCCGAATGCATAAAAAGGTTATTAATACATTTGTAAGCGCTCACCGGCGCTGTAAAGGTTTCCAACGAAGTCTTCCAAGATTGTTACTTGCGGAGGCCTAACCCTAAAACAGCTTTGGCCATCCTCTTTTTTTTTCTCCGTTTAGCATCGTCCGACCGACCCAAATTTTTGGCATTTTCAAAAAAAAGGTAACGACATAGTTAAACCATTTTTCACTTGTAATAATTTTTTAATCTGAAAAATGAGCATAGTAACAGCATAGAGAAAAACAGGAACAAAAACAGGAACATTTTTTACAGTATATTGTGTATTTTGTTAATCCAGATATGTGAAAAGAAGATAGGTCCCGACCCCGCATTTTACTGACACCCTCCAGGAAGTGACTGATCACAAAAAAAGTTGATAAATTAAAGTTTACACTAGTCACCATGACGACAGCTTTCAAAATATAAACTATCCCACCTCACCTAGATCGATGTGCTGCACTTGTGGGAATTGAACGCTCAATAAGGCAATGATAAGTTAATAATGATTTTCTTTATACATTATCTAGCTGGTTGAAATAATGACAGCCGTTTTTAGTGTCGTCACTCCCCACTAACGGCCGCTGAAAACCGAACTACATTCCTTTCCCGTGATTAGCCAAGTATAATTCAGCTCCCATTTTCTGGAAGGGGTTCGCGCTTCCTTTGCGGTACTTTGACTCCTCCAATCACGGCTTTGCTTTTATCGTTGCCCCATGTGTAGAGCATAGCGTTGTGTAATAAACATAAGTTGTGCAACCTGATTTTAAGGTATGCATTTTATTCACAACCGTTTGGGAATACCAATATGGCGGATGTGACGTCATGTCTCTTTATATATCTCTCCCTCTCTCAGGAAAAACCTATGACTATTAGAGTGCCAACAGAAATTGTCGTTTATGTCGGTGTTTTCAGGAGCTCTATTCGAGTTCAACCAAACAAAAATCACGGTGGACGAGGGTCTAGGTTTTGATGCAAGACTGATTTTTTACGTCTTTAAATATGGAGATATCGACCTTGTTGCTGAAATCAGGTGAGCCTGCGTCGCAGACGTAATTTAACCCCGGTTAGTAAAGTTCGCGAAGCGAAATCCTTGTTGTGGGCCCCCAAGGGTTTGCGTTTGCGTTTCGAATTTCCTTTCAACCTGATTGGCAAATCGACAATGACTTTTTTAACGGGCCAATCATGGCGAGTACTCAAATCCTGATACACAGGAGGGGGCCCTGAACAAGGATTTCGGCGCTGGGCGCAGGCTAACCTTGTGGAAGTTTCCTATATATTATCTCGTGCTTGAATTTTAGAAATCACCATCCCGGGCCACTTATTGCTGAAAACTTATCAATAATATTTACAGCCGGAATTATTTGTATGCCGACACAGTGTTCATGAGCGGATTTAAAGGTTGGCCGAGAGGACCACAGCCACCCCTTTTTCTATGAATTTTTTAAAATTATTTTTAAAGAGTTCTCAGTAAAATAAATAATAGCTAGTGCAGGCAAGAGTCCTAGCCGCCCCTTCCTGAATTTTCTGGATCCACCCCTGGTGGTAAGATCATCATCATTGCCATCACCATAATCATCGTATACATTTCCCAACGCAAAGTAATGATAGCTGCAACCAGTTGCAAAAACGTTGAGACAATCGGACGAAAAAAAGACCTTTCTTACTTCAGATCGCTCACCTTCCGAGCATGGGCAGGCCAGTTAAGCCAAGGTACAGTGTCTTAAGTATTTCTGCCAGTGGTTGTAGGAACATTTTGACGTCAAATTTGATGCTGATTACCCTTAGGGCTTTTAAAAGGGCTAAAGCGTCATTTACTTTGGGAAATGTATGTGAAGATTAACTTTTCCTTCATCTGAAATAATCAAGTCATATAGGGCTACAAAAGTTGCTTACTATCCCACTTTCTATTACTGACGGTTAAAATCTTGAGTTCCCCATGAAGAGTAGCAAAGGTCAAAAATTAAATCCTCGTTCATGAACTTATTTTGTAAATATGGATTCTTTTTACATTTAGGTTTAGCTTGGAGAATATAAACGACACTGATGAAGACCATTGGCTTGGTTATCTTTTCCCAAGTTACCCAGTTTCAACGTTTATAGATTTACCATCGACAGTTGGTTGATTGATGATAATGTCTAGGAAGGTGATGAAGCATTTAAGCTGCAGATAACTCTTGTGGATCCACCATCACAACCCAACGTTGTTATAGGAAAACAGGACACTTTAGTTGTCGTAATCAAAGACAATGATCCAGTTACATAGAATACTTTATGGTACGGTATTTTAGCACTTGTTTTGGACGTGTCGGAAGATTGCGTGAGATTTCTGATACAAAAACGAGTTAGTAAATACTATAAAAAGGGGTTTCCATTTTGTGCGTATATACATACCGTAACATTCATGAATCTGTCATAGTCTTGCTTTCACTTAAATTTTTTATCGATTTTTAAGTACTGAAATGGTAAAATTTGCCGCTAAACATCGTGCAGTGACAAGGAAAACAACAACTAATAGTAAAAATATTAAGGTAACAGTACCGTCACATGAATCACTGGAAACTTTTTGCTCCAACGCTACAGTTCAAAATGAGTGGAAAAAACTGCTTTCAATAACGGAAGACAAAATAGCTCCTATTTAAAGTACAACTTTACTTCCCTTTCCACGGCTGTTTTTCAGGTTATCTACAGCTTTTATCTGTGACAATAGGGAGTTTAAGATACGGAGACTACGGACTACGAACTACGGCTGGACGAGCGTTGTCTTTCGTTTGTAGCACTGGGTTGAGTCGTGCAAATATAGAACGTTAAGATTGTACTACAGACAGTAGACTACGAGAGAAGAGGCGGGGTGGGAAACAACACGCAAAGACTTTCTTGTTTTCATCACAGTTCACAAAAATGCAAGTCACTTTTGCATGTGATCTTATCTTTAGAACAATGAACAAATTCTTCCATACTTGAAGGAAGCAATTACGCGTAATTACTTCGGGTGAAATTGGTGAACAAAGTTTTGGTTACAGAGGTTTAATTTTTTTCGCCCATGAATACTTATGTCAAATATTAAAGAAATAGACAGAAATAGTAATAGCTCATTTATTAGATTTAGAAGGTGGATTTCTCCGACTACTGATTTGATGTTATAGTTTGAAGTATTGAAATACCGAGTTTCGATTGTCTCGAAGATGTTTACAACCTTTTTCATTCAGCAAATGCGATACAAAAACTCGCATAAACAAAGGTTACACAAGTAGAAAGACACACTAATCAGTTCGAACAAACATTGAAACTTTTCAAGTGCAAAGAGAAAGTAAATTACCTGCATGATTTCTCTTCTCCTCGGCCGTCAATCTGAAGCTTATTAAATGTCAGCTTAGCTAGATAAAAATGTAGTCACAACAGTGGATTAAAAGCGTAAATCTGAGCAGAAATTAAACACAACTTACATATTTCGCTTCCCTCTCACTTAAAGCAGGTGAATTGAAAACTTTTTAACGAAAAGACGAGATTCTTGAATTACCGAGACGGCAAAATACGAGCAAAATGTTCTCCGTAGTCCCGACTACGCGAAACAGCTCAACAACTCACCGTAGCCGCAGGGCTACGCAGGAAAAATGAACAGTCATGTGGTTTTGATCATGCGCAGTAGCATGTTTATCCGTAGCCGTAGTCCGTAGCAGCCGTATCTTAAGGTGGCTCGATATAGTTTTTCAAGGTCAATACCTCCCAAGTTTGAGTGTAAACTACGTCGCCATAAACAAAGATTTGGAAAAATTGACACCACAGTTGTATTAGATAAAGATGAAAATTTGTTATGATCAGGGTTGCAATGACATCGGAGTTGTCATGGCAACGAAATGACGCCATTACCTATTTTGCTTGCAGGATGATTTCTCGGCACTGGGAACTGTTCTTCCAAAATCTTTTACTGGAACTTTTTCCTACAACAGCCGCCTCGATGTTCGTGAAGTTTAAGCGAAATCTGTAAGAGCGTTATCGAGATATTTTGGGAACAAGTTTTTATGGTTAGAAATACGGTAAAAAATGGGCAATCTTGATGTTCGACTGTTATCTGTACTAAACGAAGCGCTTTTGGCATGCAATCTCACCTCGAAGTAGTTTCAATCTTTTTAAAAACGTGTGTGAAAGATCATTGAGATACCTCCAGCCGATTGCTAGAAAGAAGGATTTGATTAGTGAGTATCAAGGCGCTCTTGTTAGCGGTAATGTAGACATTTCGGTCTACTTTAACAAATTAGCGAATAATTTTTAAATCGCTCGATAAATTTTTTAGAAAATTTAAGAATCTTGAGATTAACCGTCCTTTTATATGACCTCTTAGTTTCAACATTATTGATATATTGTAAGGCAGTGAAATAAGGGCTTGAATTCGCTAATATTTTGTCAGAAAGTTTATGTTTACAAGTGAGAGCCTCTCATTATTCAGGGTTATTGTCTCCAAGTTTCATATTTTCGTGCACAACAATACCTAGTATTTTTGCATATGTCAAATGCATTGTTAGTTACTGCTGTTCACGTGAAAATGAAACTTTGAGACAATACCGCTGAATAATAAGAGGCTCTGACTTGTAAACACAAAATTTCTGACAAAATATTAGCGAATTCAAGCCCTTATTTTACTACCTTACAATATATCAATAACCTTGAAACTAAGAGGTCATATAAAAGGACGGTTTATCTCAAGACTCTTAAATTTTAAAAAAAAAACGATCGAGCGGTTTAAAAATCATTCGCTAATTTGTTAAAGTAGATCGAAATGTTTACATTACCGCTAACAAGAGCGCCTTGATACATACTAATCAAATCCTTCTTTCTAGCAATCGGCTGAAGGTATCTCAATGATCTTTCACGCACATTTTTAAAAAGATTGAAACTACTATGAGGTGAAATTGCATGTCAAAAGAGCTTCGTTTAGTACAGATAACAGTCGAACATCAAGATTGTCCATTTTTTAACGTATTTCTAACCATAAAAACTTGTTCCCAAAATATCTCGATAACGCTCTTACAGATTTCGCTTAAACTTCACGAACATCGAGGCGGCTGTTGTAGGAAAAAGTTCCAGTAAACGATTTTGGAAGAACAGTTCCCAGTGCCGAGAAATCATCCTGCAAGCAAAATAGGTAATGGCGTCATTTCGTTGCTATGACAACTCCGATGTCATAGCAACCCTGATCATAACAAATTTTCATCTTTATCTAATACAACTGTGGTGTCAATTTTTCCAAATCTTTCTTTATGGCGACGTAGTTTACGCTCGAACGTGGGAGGTATTGACCCTGAAAAACTGTATCGAGCCACCTTAAACTCCCTAATGTTATAAACAAACTGAAACGAAGATATTCTATTCAAATATCGGGACTGAGAAGCAACAAGAAAAGCGAGAACGCTGCATGCACCTAAAGGCAGACACTTTAGGGCGAAACCAAGGCACCGCTGCGGCTTCTGATTGGACGTACCGTTTTTTTTTCACGTGGGAAAAAACATTGTTGGCTACTCTGATTGGACGAACTATTTTTCTCACTTGTGAAAAACATCGTTCGCTCCTCTGATTGGCTAAACTCTTTTGCGTGAGAAAATTTTCTGAAAAAAAAAATTTTCAGTGCGTAGTCTCAGTACCCAGTACCTTAGGCTAACGTGTTCGTTGGTTGGCACGGACTTCCTCACTACTTGAAAAGGTCCTGTCCAGGTGCGTGAAAACCTCAAACACTAGCTATAGGACGTTTGCTTGCATTAAACTAGTAGAGTTTAGGGAGTTGTTGTAGACGAATTCCTAATCATTTATCTTTTTGAACTTTTCCTTAAGCTTTATTTTCCAGCTTCAGTGTATAAGGCGCGTCAAGAAGGAAAAAGTGAAAGGAACCATGAGCTTAGAATAAGCCGGGGTTGTTAGAAATGTACCATTACACCATCAGACGTTTTTCAAACTAAAAGTTTCATTTTATGTCCTCTATTCAAATGCCTAGTCTTTCCATTATGTTTTTCTAGCACTTAACTTTCGAGTAACACTGTTCTTTAAAGTTTGTTATAAGAAAATCCTTCTAAGGAAGTGTAAATAAAACTCGTATTGCGCCACCGAGAATCATACTGTACTCATTGTAATAATTCTCTGTTGTTGATCGTTATGTCGGTTCCGCTAGACACTCAGTGTGATGGTTTTGATGGTAACGCCGTGACGGTTTGCAGCCTTGCAACTGTAAACTCCAGCGTCTGCTCTCTGAATTCCTTTGATGCGTAGTTGTAGCTGTACAGCTGCGCCTTTCAAAAACGCAGGAGCATTGGGGAGTGGTCCAAGGATTACCTGAAATACAAACCAACAGAGAAATTATTTATGTCATAATTGGGCACGACAGAGTTCGTTAGCTGGGAATAGGGTCGCATTATAAGGTATTGGTCTTGTGGTGTTATCTGCTAAGGAACTGAGGGCAAACAAGAGGAAAACATGGGCTTGTGAATTAAGCAAGTCGTAGTGGCAGGATGAATACCGTCGCATTTTTTCCAGCATTTTTCATTTTCCTCACTTTCTGGTGTAACACATTTTAGAGAGTTGTCTGCACAATAGAGTCGAGTTGCTAAGATGACTCATTAATGGCAGGGACCAGATTAGGAATTGATCTTCTCATAGAATCGACATAGAAAATGCCGAAAAAACGAAGAACTGTTACACGCTCGAGTGAACGGAATTCTAAATGATCCTTAGGATTGGTCCTCATTATGATATGTCTTCGTGTTCGTTTAAGAAGAAAATTCCATCAGTCATACGAAGACCTACCTTTCTTCTTGCTGATGGTGTAATCAGTTGCTGCCCATGACTCCAAGTTACAGTTGGCAGAGGCAACCCAACAACTTGACAGTCAACGGTAAGGTTTTCCCCAAAACGGTACTTGTGACTTGTGGTGTGTGTACCATTGACCAAAAACTTCACAGACATTAATGGTTTTGCTGCATTGTTAAAAATAGTGGTACTACAGATTACGTGTCTGTTAACAATCGTAACTTTGTTGCCTTATTAGCAAATCGAGCGAGACAAAAGTTCCAGCTTCTGTGAGGCGAATATTGGAGAACTGACAATTTGACTAACAATAGACGACTGTTTAACCGTGACAATATACGGATCGAAACGCACCAATCACTGATTACGAGTCTTCATAGCCAATAACATCACGGCTTAACTGACAGAAGACCAATAACATCGCGCCATAATTGACCAATCAGATCAATAACCAGAGTATAATACCATCAACTGACGTGATACAACTCACTTTGACTCTGAAGATGACTACCGCACAGGTTGTCGAAACTTCAGTCACTGTCAACAACAACAGTCCTATTCAGGACAACGTTCACCCGGACGATCAAAATCAATTTTTTGATAGATTATTTTCTCTTGAAGTCTTGAAGATTTTAACATACTAGAAGCTCCAAACAACAAACCTAAGCATTTAATACTCAGTAACTCGTACAAGAGTTTTTAGGAGGGTCTGTTGGTGATATAAAACGATCTGCACACATGACCGGCCTCATCCGTTCTCTAATAGTGGTTAAATACATTGACTTCATGATCTCCTTCTTTTGGCGGAGTGCCCGACTAAACGTCTCTACCTACGGCAAAACATGATTCTCCAGTAAGGCCGAACGTACTTCTACGGCGCAGATGCAAATTGAAAGTCCCATTTCTCCCGCTTACAATGAGCGCTGCAAGCGACTTCTCGTGCCGTTTCCTTTATTGTAAATTTGAATAAAAGGAGTTGGCGGTATATCTCAGTTTTCAATTTTCGAGCCGCTGTTGAAAGTCGCCCTCTCAAGTTACACAATTTATTCCAGTTCCCGCTCTTTCATCCTTAGGGACTTGTCAGAAATTAGCAGCGGGTAGGGGAGGTGGAAACAGAGGGAGGGTCACAACTTTTCGAGACTGCAAAGAAGGGAGGATTCATGAAAAATGGGCCGTTAAAAGGGGAAGGGTCATGCAAATATGTGTCCGTGATCATGTAGAGGTTCACCCACAGAAGAAAAAAGGAGTTCTTTATTTTGTAAAAAAAACTGAGAGAAATAGGAGAGACGAGTGATCAGCTGTCAGAATCACAGTCGGACTCTTAATGCTGTCATCTAAAATGTATGTCATTACAAAGAACAGACTAGAAATATATTTTAAGCTTTCATAATACTGACTCACCCTAGTGTATTACAAGAACGAGATTTTATCATTTATGCAAGAGGGGGAGGGTCATGATATTTTAGGCCAAGGTCAAGGGGAGGGTTAGAAAATTTCACTCCCATTGCAGGGATGGGTCACCTCATTTCCGAACCCAAATTTAAAATTCCCACCCCCCTCTCCCCCTGCTAATTTCTGACAAGTCCCTTAACATTTACGGGCCACTCGTCCCCAAGCCTTGCGAATTTAGAAATAAAACTTACACTCGATCCTCAAGTTGTGTATGATCCCAGAGAAAAAGCGCACGTTTTGTACGATGCACATAAATCTCCCTGCGTCTCCGAACGTAGTGTTATGGATCATCAAGTCTCCACTGTCGTCAAGTGTCAGACGCCGGTTAATGGTCTGCTTGGAACCTGTTAATGAGCGAAAGTCAACACTTTCTGAATCAAAACCTCGCAATCCCCTAGCCCGTCTCCTCCAATCCGTTCATTTAAAAGTAAAGTAAAGTAAAGTAAAAAGTAGTAAAGTAAGGTAAAGTAAAGTAAAGTAAAAAGAAGTAAAGAAAAGAAAGAGAGTGAGAGTAAGTAAAGTAAACTGAGTAAGTAAGAAAAGTAGAATAAAGTAAAGTTATCTAACTAAGTAAAGTAAAATAAAGGAAGGAAAGGAAAGTAAAAAGAAGTGAGTGAAGTATAAAGTAAAGTAGAGTCAAGTAAAGTGAGGTAAAGTAAAGAAAAGTAAAGTGAAAAGAAGTGAAGTGAAGCGAAGTGAAGCGAAGTAAACAATAAAGCAAAGTAAAGTAGATTAAAATCAGGAAAGGGAAGACAAGAAAAGTAGATGGTCCTTCCATTCAGCCGAAGGCTATTATTTTACCTAAGGGCCATACGACAAAAAAATACACTACGTTAAAAATTATCTTTACATGTTTTAAAAACTAAGGCACGTTAAAAAACTAAAACTAAAACACAAATTGCATTAAGGTAAGTTACTAAAAATTTATGATACGAAAACATGTCTTGCTTAGCGGTAGAAAGTCTAATGAACTAATGAATGAAGACACAGTTGATTGTATGTAAATATTCTGAAGTTAGCATGAAAACTTTAGGGGTATTTCATGTCGATCAGGCTTGACTTACCATCTGTTCTTTTTACGGCTATAATCCTGTTGTTTATTCGCCAACTGACAATGACTGGGCCAGAGGCACTGTAGCGACAAGGTAATGTTGCAGTCTGAAAAAACAAAACTGTGACATTGCTGGAACGGCTTAACATCTGTGGAATATCTGCAAAAATAATAAAATACAAGTAGCTGAATAATTTACCCCTTATGTTTTACCACACAGAAATGGTTAGTTGATATTATCAAGTCGGTCAGGTAATGTATGGTTCAATTCTACTGCAATTCAGCTTCTTAAAAGTAGCCTTCTTCATTATAATTTTTTTTTATCGAAGGGAAAGAGCGATGATATGTAATCACTCCAATACCTTTTTCACAAAGACGAAAGTCCTGTGAGGAGACCTTGTATCCCGGTGGGCACTTGCATTTGTAACCACCGTGAGTGTTAACACATCCGTCCTTCCACGCACACAGAACCTTGTCTTTATGTACAACGCATTCGTTAATGTCTAAAACAAAGAACAATGCTTAATGAAGACAATGATAGGCTGCTTACAGTCTGTTTCGCTCTTCGAATATGTATCTATTGGCACATTTGGAAGAGCACATATTGGAGCTAGTCGTAGGCACCTCCATATGCGCTCACTTTTTGAGAACATGCAGGAGCCCATTTATGGAACGTGCTACTGTTCTTGAAGTGGCTAGTAACCTATAAAGGCTAACTATGAAAATACTTCAATCGTTATCAAACATAGAAAGCCTAATACGAACCATTTTCTTTCAACCATGTTAGCACTTAGCATTAATAGATATTTTTCATTATATGAAACATGATACTTAACATCAGATAATTAGTACTTAGTAATGTTATTTTATTATTTCAGTATTATTTCTTCGAAGGCATTAGCTTTTGAGCTACTCTGTAAATTTGAGGTAAAATAAAGTCATGCAATGTAATGTAAGAAAAATAAACATGTAGTCACCAGAACAACTTTTTCCATTTCCTGAGTAGCCATTTCAGTTCGAGTAGGGCTGGTTTGGTTGGGTCCAAGCCCGACATGGTTTTGGTACCATAGGCGTCTTTAGTCCCAAAACCTTGAAAACATGATAAGTTTGGACCCCTATAGATGTTCTAAAGCGTTTCGTAAAGGTATATTTGTTTCGCACCACGTGCTTCGTGTGGTCCCGGTACCGAAAATCAGCAGTGTAAACAGTGCACTAATTAAGGGCCTTAAGGCCTTATTCAATCACAGCGAAACGCGCGCAGTGGAGCCTCTATTGCTATGGAAATTGGAAACCTATCGAAGAAAATTTGATTATGACGACAAATGTCTCAGATTGGTCAAAATTTAGACAGGTGTACAGGTAGTACAATCTTTTGTCATGACTCTTCAATTTCACATTTTTTCGAGCTAGTTCAATTAAGGCTTCAATGCTTCTTTGAGATTTTAAAAAATAATTGCATATTCGTCAAGGCTTCTTGAACTGAACTTTCCTTGGTCCCGAGGGTGTCACCTGAATAGAGGTGTCCCCTGAACGGAGGTTGGGCTGGGGTTGGTTAATAATTAAACAACAAATAAAACATTTTTCTTTTATTCTGCCTCGGAGTCTGCTGCAGTCGTTATTTCAACCAGCTACGTAGATAATGTATAAAGAAAATCATGATTAACTTATCATTGCTTTATTGTGTGTTGAATTCC
Source organism: Porites rus (assembly GCA_964035705.1). NCBI lineage: Eukaryota > Metazoa > Cnidaria > Anthozoa > Scleractinia > Poritidae > Porites > Porites rus. Next base: position 25,242,964 of record OZ037997.1, on the reverse strand, counting down.
CACAAGTGCAGTACATCGATTTAAGTGAAGTGGGATAGTTCACATTTTGAAAGCTGTCGTCATGGTGACTAGCGTACACTTTAATTTATCAAGTTTTTTTTGTGATCAGTCACTTCCTGGGCATCCTCGGAGACCCAGGGGCAGATAGTGGGGGCGAGGGAAAGTCTAAACAGTGGGGGAAATATGGCACAAAAGAAAAGTAAAGAACGGCGAGAAGAGCCCCTGGGGACAATGTCTTACCAGGCCAGTTCCAAACGGTCGCCGCCGTTCTGGCTTCTGATTGGTGCCAGAAAAACACAAGTTTTCAGTGTGTTTTTCTGGCACCAATCAGAAGCCAGAACGGCGGCGACCGTTTGGAACTGGCCTGGTAAGACATTGTCCCCAGGGGCTCTTCTCGCCGTTCTTTACTTTTCTTCGTGCCTTATTTTTCCGCCCGTTTAGACTTTCCCTCACCCCCACTATCTGCCCTTGGGTCTCCGAGGATGCTTCCTGGGGGGGTGTCAGTAAAATGCGGGGTCGGGGCAGGAGCCCATAACCTAATGAGGCTAAGTTACTACCGAAACAGGTAGACTGTTTTTTCGCAGACGCGCGAAACAGTCGCCTCTGCAGAGAAACATATTTGAACTAAGCGCACGTGATTTATCCCTGACTGCCTCAAATGTAAGCACACGTGATTGCATTCCTTCACATTCCTGAGAATTAAACGATGGCGGGCTTTTCCATAAACAAACAAGGAAGGTCTTATATTCGTGGTGACTGACTCTATAATTTATTCCTTACGATTCGCATGAGATCATCGAAGGTAGACATCTCATTTTCGTCCACTGTAATTAGTTCACATCGATCTTCCGGAAAAATATTATAGAACACTTTTAGCTGGATCATGTTGTATTTAATACTAAACGAAAGGGGATAAACGACGATAGACAGCCAAAGCGCGAGCAAAAAATGCGAAGGAATGTTATCACGTGCGTTTGGCTTTGGAGATACTATCTCTATAGACACGTGACCAAAAACGATCACCTTTGTCACTAACGGCAACTGTTACGTACGTCTACGAAAAAACAGTCTACCTATTTCGGTAGTACGGGTATACTCAGCCAATTTTTTTTATAGGGAAGCCTCCGCCCCAAAATCCAGCCCCTTACCCTTTAAATATACCATTTTTGATAGAAAAGGTTCCCCTTTAGTATACCTTTTATGGGCAAATGGTACCTCTTTCACATACCTAGTTCAGAACTTTTCATCCCTCTTACAGCAATGCTCCGTCGCGCGTGACCAGTAAATTCCGACAATTCAGACAACGTTTCAAGTTTTGTTTACCATATTTGGGTGTTTTGGTGTGATCTGGGAAATTCGAAACGAAATTACAAAATCCGTAGAAAGATTTGAGGATTTAACGAACTTTCACAATTTTCAGACCTATTGATTATAACGCTTTAGATCGAGAATTCAGGCCAGGTAAACCTCTCAGTACGGAAATCAGAAGACAGATAGTTGATTTGTATTTGAGCGGAGAGGGACCGAGGGAAATCTCACCAACAGTTCGTGTTACTTATCTGGGGCACCCAACGAGAAAATAGTTCAAAACAACGTAAACATAGTATTGCTAAACGTATTTTAGTATTTAAACGCCAGATATAGGCATATTTTTATCCACTAAAATTTTTTATCTGTTCGGATTTCCTAGCTGAAAGTCTAGTGATCCGAAAATTATAGGGATTAAAACTTACCCTTTCGAAAATTTCAGCCAGAAAAAAGGCTTCCGAAAATTCTAGGTGACGTTTTTAGGGTAAAAATCCGTTAAAAATGGGCAATCATACCATTTTTTAGATGTTCGAAAATCCTAGGAGAGGCAGGCAAGTAAGAAATTTTACAACAAATGTTCCGAAAATTCTAGATCTCAAGTCGTCTTCCAAAAAGAGATTTTTTCCGAAATTTGATGTTGACTTAATTGCGGAGTGTGTCGCATCATTCGTCATTATCTGTACGGCACATATTTTCCCCTTCGTCGAGGAGAACGGAGAAATCCTTCTAAACTTTCAGACAACGTTCTAGAATCCATAGAATTGTTCAAATTGATGAAACCTAGCATGTTTGGAAGGGAAATACGCGAAAGGTTGTTGAACGATGGCGTGTGCGATGGGAGAAACTTACCGGCTTTATCGACTGTAAACAAGGAATAGATCGTTTTCACTGTCACGCAACGAAAAATAAATTGGAAACCGTCCAGTGGAAGAAACCAAGAAAATGAAATGTTATAAAAGACTAATATATAAACAATTTGTCCAAATTTCAGGTCTTTGTAGCCCACAGTTTCTGAGTTATTTGTCGAAACGTTTCACGCAACTTTGTAGTGCTTTGTATTGAAACGCCATATTGGTGGACCGTTTTGGTCCACCAATATGGCCGCCGGAAATCAACAAAAACATCTGCAGTTTACTTTTTCTATAAAAGCTCTTTGTTTTCACTCGAGAACTAGCATACGTGCGCATAAACATATCTTCTAATACTTAAAATGATTATACTGCTGAAAATAAAGAGAAGAAGCTTTTTTTCAACGAGACAGCATTCCGTTTTTGATGTCACGCACTGTGAAAACTCGGAAGTTCAAACTGCTGTATTTTCGAAATAAAGCATGCTACGGGAATGGCAAACTTGTACAAAGATTTACTTTTTGTTTATCTTCAACCTACTGTAAATAAAAACTCGTTAAACCTCGCTATTTTGACTTTACAATTTGATGACGTCACTGTGAAAACCATCTATAAAGGTCAAGCTCCGCATAATAATTAAATAAATACTCGATAAACCAGAGGTTACATACGTCGTTATTTCTTCAGTATTTCCACAAGTATCGAACTTTCCATCTCTAATTTGAAGATCTTTTCCTGGAATTCTACATTTCAACGAAATCTCCGAAGTTTTAATGTGATCTTCGCTACGCCACTCAAAGAAGCGCGTTTATTGGAAGACTCGGATCACGTGTTCAGTTTACTGGTCACACGTGACGGAGCATCGCTGTAACTGCTGTAATTGCCCTTTCTTCAAAATATGATTAAATTACAAAACCAGAACGTTATCTCGACTTTTTTCACAGCCCCGGTAAAAAACGCATCTGTTAGCCCTTTTGTGCCATTTTACCGACCAAAATGACAAAATTCCCTACCCTTTCATATACATGTACTCCCTACCCTTCATATACCTGAATCCTGGAAATGGTAAAGTCTAAGGCTAGGAGAAAAGTAAACATTAAACTTGTTTACAAAATATATTATTTGATACAGCAATTTTCGTATGACTTTGAAGTGAAAACGCGCGAACAAAACAGCGAAAATAGAGCGATTTGATTCGTTTGTCGAACGGATACAAACGCGCGTGGGTTTTCGTTGGTTAAGCAAACGCTTGGCTGAAAAAACTTCATGCCCGAAGAACTTTCTAGAAATCAATCGATACTTCGCTTTGACGTCATATCGCAACACGATTGGCCAATCGAACAATGCCTTCTTCATACTGAGATTTTCTTTGGCAGGAGAACGAGGAGTCTATGTTTGATCTTTCATCCACTGGGTGATAAAACAAATAACGAACACTTACCGAAACCATTTTTCAAGGTCATACCAAAATCGCTCTATTCCTCCACGGGGTATTGTTCTTCCCGCCTTAAGAGAATTCGAAAAGTGTTACGGTAAGGTGTTCCGTTTACACGGAATCACGCTAACCGCACGAAAATTTGAACTCCTAGCCGTTCAAAAATTTGAACGCTAAAATCGAGGTCAAATTTTTGACCGGTACGGTCGAAAATTTGAACGGCAAGGTGTGGACACCGGGTTGCATGTATGCGTGGATTCTCAGCTGGAAAAAGAGAGGACAATTGCAAACAGATATTGCGAGAATGGATTTACGAGTCGTGCTATTACACGTTTTACTTGGAAATATTACGGTTCGACAGCGCAAAAATATTGAACGGTTTTGTGTAAAAAAAGTGTCTGGTCAAGTGTTTCAACCGGTCGAAAATTCGACCGTTTAAATGTAGCCTAACACACCCCGTATCATGCGTCATTGCTCCTTCAAAAGCTCTCACTCAGAATCTCTGCGTCAGAGAGTGGAGTCAAGCTGCGAGGCAGATGAGCAACCCACGTGACCTACCGTGTACTGACATATTCCAGAACTGACACCTTAGCAATTTACCAGCCTTACCTTGGTTACAGTTATATCCTGTGAAACCAGTTCTCCAACAAACTGTTGTATAAATAAAAATATGAGATATAAGTGAGAAGCATTAATAAGTGTTATTATTCATTCAAAATATTTCCTCAATTCTGATTGGCTAAAAGCACACGAGTAATTCACCATAACCAGTTACTGATGACCAAATTTGGAAGAATTTTGTGTTTAACAAGGAAATGACGTAAAAACTGCAGCCTTCTACAGGTTAATGCACCGTTAACCCAAAAGACCTGGGGACGAGGTTGAGTTGTTTTTGTTGTGAAAACTAAGATGTCGAACACTTCACTCGTTTCAAGAGTAAGAACTACAGCTGGAACTAGGCGAAATAATTGCTAAAAACATAGTAAAAACAGCAAGAAGACAACTCGGAGGGCGACATCTGCTGTTTGGAGAATATTTGCGGAGCTGGACAAACCTAAACGTACACTATCGAAGATAAACTTAACATCGATGCAGGTAAGCATGTTTTAGCTATGTTTTTATGCTATTGTAGGAATTATTTTGAATGAATAATCAAGCAATTAATGAATTCGGCTTTCGTAGGATATGAATAATTAAGCAGATCTTGGAGGGTGTTATTCATCTTGGCCTTCGGCCTCTGTGGATAACACCCTCCTCGATCTGCTTAATTATTCATATCCTACGAAAGCCGAATTCATTAATTGCTAATTAATGAATTAATTTTTCAAAGTTTCGTTATTTTAAAATGCCAGTGGAGTGTATGCTGGAGAGATGTTAATCGTTGCATGACCATGGATAGCTCTAAATGTGATGGTAAGAAGTATAGTATATAAGAGACCGAATCAACTTTCTCTTTGGAAGGGAAATTACACTGACGCCGATGACGTCATAGCCTTTTGTCTTTATGCGGAGAAATCTCATTAAGATAAGGTGTGCTATTTTTAGGGTGTTTAACCGGTTTGACAGGTTCTCTAGTAATTTTTACGTTGATAAACGTTCTCAGTTAAGAGTTTTATAACTGGTGCAATTTTACCTGGTGTGCCAGCCATCTGGAATCTGGTGCCCGGATGGCTAATTCCTATCTTCACTATTATGCTCCCCGACCAGGGGCGCAAATTTCTCGGTATTGTACATGTCTTTCTTTTGCGTGCAGCCGGTCCATCACATTTAAGTACTGCGCCATTAAACTTGGCCACAATATCTCCATTTCCATCTTGTTCTGTTCGAAACTGGACATCAAAGGTCCGCAGCACATCGCCATGGTAGGAGAAACCATTGGTCTTGAAGAATCCTCCGCCCACATCGAGATATCGCACTGTCAAACTGCCTGGTTTGCAGTACAGTGGGAACTGCACATCCGCACTGGAGCTTCTCAGTAGCTGAGGGAAAGATCCCAGGGAAGGTACTTTAGGAATTTTTGAGTGGGGATGTGCCGCTCAGACCCCAGAACCCTTAGCCTATACCAGACCCACAATCCTGGCCAAAAGGGTTTAGTACTCTTCCTTTTTCTCTCTTTTTGGTTAGGTATTCCGAGTAACCGACAATTCTTAGTTGTAAATTCATTTCTTTCTCTCTTTATTAAGCTTCGCCAAAAAAATTATAATAATAATAGTAACATACATATACGTGACAGGGTCACCACAGCATATAAACAAATACTGCTTTTTCTTGGTTTCACCCCCCTCCCCCAAACCGAACAAAGTTGAAGTCTAATCCTATAATCATTCCCAGATTTTGAATTGTGACACCCAAAACTGTCTAGGGGAGAGGGGGATCAGTTAAAAATACACACATCCGTGTAGAAGACTAAGCTGACGGTCTTAAAAGGTTTTGACGAGGATTGAAGTTCGGCTGAATTTTGCTACCCTAAACCAGACCTAAACTTCCAGAATCTCTCCTTATTTTCTTGAAATTACTGGTTTTCCCCGTCTAGACATAAATCTTTAACCTATTGATTAGTTTCCTTTACAGCAACACATACCTGTATATTCCATGTATCATATATGGCAGTACCCCATGCCAGTACGCCCCCGCCCCCCCCCCCCACCCCTCCCGGGAAAGATATGAAAACAGGAACAAGATTTAAGCAAATTTCGCATTCGTAACATTTATACTATAATACATCCAATAGTTTTTCGCTGAAAATGTTTACCTGACACTTGGCTCGCTGAATTCCTGTTAAGGCTATATCAGTCAAACCCGGTTTTCCAAAAACGTTTGCTGAGCCTTGCAGGATCAACAATACCTGGAGTAATTTGGCAGTAAACATTTTCCAAGTGAACATCTGCAAACATAAAGACAAAATAACAATTCTTTCTGCGCTGAATGATTAAATAAGGCTACATCAGCCCACACGAATCCGGATATTTTTGAAACCACATACTATTTTTACACGAATCAGTACTCGATCCGTCTACACCAAACCAGTGAATCCGGTCATCGAAACTACCTTGTTTGGAAACAGCTCTCCAGAGCGTTTTCAATAGGCACCGTTTAATCCGGATTAAAAATATGCGGTTTCAAAAATGTCTGGATATCGTGTGTGGGGACATGGCCTTAGTTTCGATTGCTTCAGAGCGATTCGTAGTCTTCATTCCGATTCGTGAGTTGTGATGAATTTTCTATTAAAAGCATTAAGGATTCTCGTTTCAATAACAGATGGTAAAGTGAGTAGGTAGGTAAGTACTTAAGTAAGTAAGTAAGTAAGTAAGTAAGTAAGTAAGTAAGTAAGTAAGTAAGTAAGTAAGTAAGTAAGTAAGTGAGTGAGTAAGTGAGTGAGTGAGTGAGTCAGTAAGTAAGTAAGTGAGTGAGTGAGTGAGTGAGTGAGTGAGTGAGTGAGTGAGTGAGTGAGTGAGTAAGTAGGTAGGTAGGTAGGTAGGTAAGTAAGGAAGTAAGGAAGTAAGTAAATAAGTATCAGTAACGTTCAAACCTCATCGTCGATGACGTGGAGAGTGATCGCCCATCAAAACTGCCCTGATCAAATGTAACGTTTTGATCAGAGATGGTAAATTGACACACTAGATGGTAAATTAGTCTAGCCGTCCAAATATTTTCTGGTATCCATGTCAGCTCGGGAATCACCTCTAAATATAAAAATCTTATAAACCTTATATCTTCATGGTGTCCCACGCCACAGAAATTGACCACACTTAAAGGTGCAGTGTGACGGCTGTGTACGTTCATTTTCTTAATATTGCCAATTACACACACGTCCTTATTCACGATGGAACTTATCCTTAGCAAAGAAATTACTTGCAAAGGAATAATACTGCTTCATGTCAAACCAACATGTCTTAGTCTCAAGCCTTATATAAAACGTTACAGACAACAGGAGAATGAACTTTCAAAAACACTTAGGCTGACAAGTTTTCAAAAACCACTTGTAATCCTATTCAATCTTCTTAGAATCTGCCCATCCACGCCTTCTTTTGTAAGGGCTGTATTATTTACACCTTGTGTTAATTATGCAGTTGTGTTTATGTTTCGCTTAATTTGATGGCTTTTCCAACCGGTTTGATAAATTTCGTGTTATACATACAGCCCGCCCCCCTGGACATATAGCCCCTAATGATTATGATTGCAAACAATGAACGGTACTCAACTTGATCTATCTAAAAGACGTTTAACCACTTAATCGCTCTGCTTAACTACGTCTTAAGAACGAAATGGCGATTTGTTAATTTTGACATTCACTTTAATTTCATCTGCCTTGGTGGAAAATATAATAATTGGATCCAATTCAATCAGATTAAAGCACTTAAAAACGACTCTTGAAAGATAAAGTGTTTTTTCCTGTCTTTAAAAAGCCCGGGTTAAAAAGTCAACTTGGATATTGAATGGGCTAAGATAAGTAATACAATTAAGAGCAGTTTTGGTAATTACTTAACCAGCAACGTCAACGCAATCGCTGAGGTAAAACGAATTCGCTGTCAGTCAGTTGGTGAAAACCAAGTTTTCCTAAGGTATTATTAATTCGCAGACTTGCTGAAGGTTTTGCCTTTTCAAAGAACTTTCGATTTCAAAAATGGTCGAATATATGGTAGAAACGTGCTTACTTTTGCAAGACAATATTGCGTTGGCAAAAGCACTACAGTGAAACCTGTATTAAGCGGACACCCTCTATTAAGCGGACAGTAGCCGAAGGCCCAAAATTTATTTCCCTTATTTACTTTAAATGAACCCTTTATTTAGGGGACACCTCTATTAAGCGGACGTGGACACCTAAAAAGTACCTGGAATAGTCATTTCTATTGTTACCAACCTTGTAATCAAATTCCACCACCCAAAATGCCAGACACCGGAAATTCGAAAGATTGCCTCGAATTTCCACCCACAACTTTTTCGATTTTTACTTTCAAAAACGTGACTTGACGAACTTATTTGATTGGTTTCACTGTACAGTACTGTTTTCTATTTTATGAACACTTATTAACAATTCCACCTAAAGCAGGGGGGAGACAGGGGGACTCGAGCCCCTCCTCCAGAATGTTTGGAAGTTAGAAACAATGTGTCAAAAAACATGTTATAAGAACAAATTCATGTACAACAACAATCAGTCTTGAATTCTTCACCTTTTTCACAACTGTTAGTGGTCTGTTAAGTAAATAACAGTCGCTTTTGCAACAGCAACGCTGGCACTCCTACCTTAAAACTGATACTATAAATCTGGTGTACGTACTTTCATAGAAGATAGATAATCAACACAAATTATAGCAATGCGTACAATATTAGCATCTATCCGGCGACATGAATCTTCGTACACCCTTTGATCATTTTTTCAAAATTTTCGACGGGTGGGGCAAAAATTTTGACTTGCCAATTTGCTCTTCCTCCAGCCCCGTTACTTAAGCATTTGCTGCGGGCCTGTATTTAACGGGAAGATAAAAATGGCCTTTCAGCCTTATTGCTTTTACTGTTCATTTTAAGTGTCCTCTTGGTGAACTACATAAATAAGTGAGACAATTGCTTTATCAATGTCTATCACAATCTTTGAAAGACCTTTTAAAGAGGAGATAGAAGTGATAGAATCCTCACGTACTTTGTGCGAAGTTATCTTTTTTCTTAATTTATTGTGCTGGAGGGAGTGAAAAAAGGTGGCCTTGGTTTTATTTGTTTTTTACTCAATAGTGACACATAACTGTGTTCTTGGATAAAACCTCTCTCTTCCGATCGACACTGAGCCTATAAGGACCCTATGTATTTCAATCATTTTTAGATTGGTCAATGAATGATGTGATATTTGTCGTCCGGGTTGTTTAAAAATGGGTTAAGATAACCCAGGTGAGGAGGGTTAGTGCGAAATTTGAACTCATATGTGAAAGCTTCATTTTGCCAACAAGTTGATGACTGGACGCTCTTAAAAATAACTGAGAAAATTATCCAAAGAATGTTATTTAACAAAAGAAAAAGAAACCCGGGTTAAGCGCTGATCGGCCTTCGAACAAAACTGCGCCCTCTAGAACATCTATTGCGCCAGTAAAACAAAAATTTCTTTTTACACGCCCGAAGCACTCTGGCCAGTGTCTCCTCAAATAACAAGCACTTGAGACGAACCATACGATACCATGCTGATCACTAGCCTTCAAAACCTTTTCATTATGATACACAGTTTAGGTCGAGGTTCGCTGTACGCAACCCTTAGGTTCAAAATATGCTATAATCATAGTTATCTATCGCAAGAACCATCCACCCTTTCCCCTCAACTCAGTGCTACCTGTACGCCTAGCAAACATATCGAACTCACTCTCCTAAGCTCTGATTACTCCAAGTTTTTAAATAACCTGTATCAAATAGGCTGAAATGACTGGATACCTTTCGACTTCGTGTATACGATCGCTGCGGAAAAGCAAACTAAAAATTGCCGAACAGGTTGTAAGTTGCGTACGCCGCCCTTACGGTATATGAATCATTTCTTCTCTTACATTTAACGGATTGACATAAAAGAAAACACGTTTGATTTCGATTTCCAATATTCAAAAAGAGAGAAAAATTCTTTATAAGCTTTGATAAATTTTATTTTTTAATTTGTTTTTTTTATTTCCACCACTTTCAAGATTAGTCAGAAGTCATGAATCCGAGTAAATTTTAGGAGAATGATTTTTCTATCTTTTTTTCTTTTTTTAATTTTCCGCCGTCTGCGGAAGATATCGACCAGGTTGAACATGCCATAAATGCCGATCTGAAAAAGGTTGATAAGTGGTATAAATTCAATCAAATGAAAAGAAATCATTCAAAATATCAAGCAATTACTTTTGGAAGGGTCGAGAGAAATCCTGTGTTGAACTGTGAAGGAGCCGTTATCCCTATTCAAGACGAAATGGAACTCCTTAGCGTCACTCTCGATAACAAGCTTAAGTTTGAGGGACAGATTCGTAAAATCTGTCGTAAAGTTAGTCAACAGGTTGCTGTTCTCGATAGTCTGAAGAAAATATTGCCTTTTGAATTGAGGATAGATATATATCGTGCTTTCATTGCACCGCATTTCAATTACTGTACAGAGTCGTAGCATCACTGTGGTAAAAGAGGTTCCTGCAAAATTGAAAAAATCAATGAACGAGCCCTTCGCTTTGTGACCCGTGACAAGTCAACCACCTACGAGACGTTGCTAAAACAACCAAACCTGAAGTCCCCACTTAATCAAAGAATTGTTAAAATGGCCACCGGTGTTTACAAAGCTATCCGTGGGTATAAAGTCCCAAGAGGAATAGGAGAGCTATTGTATGAACGATCTGAACTAATTATAATCTTAGAGAAAAACACATCCTCGAGCTACCCAAAGTAAATACAACCACCTATGGACTTAAATCGTGGCGTTATACTGCAGCTAAGATTTGGAACGCTCTTCCGGATCAGTTTCGTGCCGCTAATAAAATCGGAACATTTAAGAACTTGATGTCTAAGTTCGATTTCTCAAATTTTACATTTTAATCGCGCAAATACATGTAAATACATTTTGCTTAGTTTTAACGTCATTATGTACTAATCTCGTGATCTACTCTTAGTTTTAATAATTTATAACTGTATATATATATTTTTATATAGGTTTTTGTGAGAAATCTTCTCTTTCTATTATTATTTCTAGTTTATTTATTCATTGTTTCGTGGCATGTCTGTAAAGTAGCTAATTAGCAAAGAACATTGACCACGTTAAATAAAGGGTATTATATTATATATTTTATTATATATTCCAAATATCTTTTGTAGTTTAAATTAAAGATCTTCAATGTTCAAACCATTCAGAAACTGACAAAAAGATAAAAGTGTTTATTAATGACAAAATCGCGTCCACATAACAATTTTTCATTGATCATTCTAGATCGCACTTCTATCTTAAAAGAAGATAACTGACTTTAAGAAAAGACAGGGCCGACGTTTATTCGAATGCAATGTGTTTCTTAGCTATGATCTTCTCCAATTACTGGTGATTACTGCTTTGTTTAATTCTAAACTTAAGTCATTTTTTCTTGGTATAAGCACACTTCAGCTCTCTTAATGCGTGTGTGTAGTTTTTCGCTTCTTTCGCTTGTTTTTCCTCTTTTATTCTAGCATTATTTTTCTCACCTTTTCTCTCTCGTTTTTGCACTTACACGTTCAACCTTTTCTATTTTTATCCTATTGAAGAATTGTTTTCTATGTTCCAAACAAATTGTGCGTACTAAGAGTTAAATTGCCGATGTCAGTATTGTAATTGTTAATTAGGTAACATAATTTTAAAGGTGGTCTTATTCCCTTCACTCAAGATCATCTTTTTTAAAAATTTTATATGTATATTTTGTGTGTTTAGCATAAAGATAATGAAACAATAAAACAATAAAATTTTCTCTTTTTTCTTTTTCTTCACTGCATTTCTATTCCTTTCTTTTACACTTCATTTGAGTGTCGATCTCAGTTGATTTTTGGTCAAATCTAAAATTGCAGCCAGCAATTGAGTGACCTAGCCAGCTGGTCCTTTAATTTCGAGTTACTCTTGAATTCCTTAAAACATTTCACTAAAATTTTGTGTCTTTTTATACAAAAATATTTTGCAAGCGAGTCTTAAATCACTTGAATGAACTCTTTCTGAAACGAACCCCGTTGAGGCCAACACTATTGGAAACGTCCGTCGTTAGGTCTATAGGTCCCTATAAGTGTCTTTCTCTAACAAGTGTCTCTTAAGAGATAAATATGATTTTGAAGTTATTTACTAATATTCACCTACATGCTAAAAATCTATGAAACTAGAGGCATAATGTTTCCAGAGGGAAGACCAACAAAGCTTACCTTTTGCTTCAGCAAACCTGCTGCTAAAAAGGAGAAAGAGAGAAAGCAGTGACGACGACAGCACCTTATTTCCCTGCAAATCAAATTACGTATCAGCCTTGACTCATCCAGAAAATGATAATGTGTGGATTTCCATTACTCTGCACGTAGTCCTTTTCTTCCAGCTGGGCAAGCAAAATTTAAAACTTAAACGAATTCCTGCTTCCACAGCCGTCGAAAACCAGACTGTTGTGCATAAACATTAACATAAACTGTTAACATAAGCGAATTCCTGCTTCCACAGCCGTCGAAAACCAAACTGTTGTGCGCAAACTATTGCTTCGTATTATGAACCATATAATAATTATCCAATAAGCAATAACTAAATATAATTAACTTGCATTGCCGAAACAAGCTGCGTTTTACCTTCGCAGCTGGAGACATTCCCAAGGTAAACGAGCTTTTAATTAATCTTTTGATTCACACGAAACCCTGTGAAGTGATAGTCTGCAAGAAAATATTTGAAATTTTAAAATCGATGTTTAATTTGGGGTTTTTCGTTTGGTGGATGTGGCGCTTGTAAATTAAGACTGAGAGACTGTTATATTTTCGTATTAAATTATGAAACTAGCTTTATGTTTGTATTAAGGTTACAAGCCGTCTGACATATTTGCGTTCGAGGTACGAGAACGCAACCCCTAATTTGTGTTGGGTGTTCTGTACATTATTGGGTGGCCTGTGCAATTAAAAAGGGAGGTTTTTTCGAGATTGCATTTGTCGTCGTCGTCGACACACATTTGCCTCGCTTTGAGGCACTTGCTTACTTTTTGCCTCACTTTCACGAACTAACTCACGTGATGATTCGTGCGTCCTCAAGCGTTTGCTGAGGTCTTTTATTCTCTCTTCGTAAAGCGTTCATCTCATTTTAAAAGTTTGCTGAATCTTCGTAAAGCGTGCATCTCAAGGGGTTTAAGGCCTGGGTTAAAGGTGTGTTCGGAGCATACGAATGATTGGCAATTTCTCTCACTAGGAGACCTAGAACAAGATGATTTCTTCCCTAAAGTAAATCTTAAGGTTTTCTTGTGCCTTAACGTTTAATTTTGGTCACGTGACATGTCACGTGACCAAAGATAAAAAATGATGAAAATTGGCGAATTGGTGGCGAATTTACTTTGTTTGGATAAACAAATTAGTATTTCAGAAAGAGGATAAATATACCTAACTTTCTACGTTTGGAATGAATATACTCGAATTTTAAAATTAAAGTTTTAAACAATTCAAGATTAAATTTGGTCATTTAAAATGATGTTTTCCCTCATAATTTTTTATTGAAGTGTAATGTATGGTCATTCCAAACGTAAAGTGTTAGAAATATTTAATATGAATTAGAAAAATGTTATCGCTCGATTTCTTTTCTTAAACCGGCCACCAATTGGTCAATAATTTACGATTTTTAGCAAAATGATCACGTGACATATCACGTGACTTATTGACACCATATTTATACTTTAAAATGGTAAGGACAATGAGTTCTTTATGTGTGCCAAATTTTGATTCAGCGCCATCGTCTATGCCTAAGTTATAGCCAATAAATCATTTTCCACAGGTAAACCCCTTAGTCCCAGGCGTTAAACTACTAGAGTATTTCAAGACTTTAATGAAGTTCTGCTATCGATCTGTGTTTGCTGAATCTTTCAAAACGTTCATCTTTCAAAAGTTGCGACGGCCGTTGTGCCACAAAGTAAATCTACCGAGTTGTGTAGCTTGGCGGCGCCGTTTCATCATGACTTGTGATATTTTCGGCACCGGTCAAACGAACATTTTAGGTCTATGTTACTTATTCGGAAAAACTTACAAACAGCCCACAGTAGCTCCACTCAAGTCACTGAAATCAACACACTCGACCAAACTACTGCACTTATTGAGACGGACCATATATTGCTGGCAAGAGTCCTAGCCGCCCCTTTCTGGATTTTCTGGATCCGCGTCTGGTGTTAACATCATCATGATTGCCATCACCATAATCAACATAATCATTTTCCAACTCAAATAAATGATAGCTGCAACCAGTTGCAAAAATGTTGAGACAATACCACGTAAAACAGACCTTTCTTACTTCAAATCGCTCACCTATCTCCTCCCCTCCAGTCAAAATTGTTCCTCCAAGTTTTGAGCATAGTCTTGTATTGCTAACAATTTTGATAAGGGGAGGAGGGGGTATAACAAAGACAAGATCACGGGCAGGCCAGTCAAGCCAAGGTACAGTGTCTCAAGTATTTCTGCAAGTGGTTGTAGCAACATTTTGAGGCAAAATTTGATGCTGATCACCCTTAGGGCTTAAAGGGTTTAAGCGTCTTTTTTTGGAGGGAAATGTATGTGAAGATTAACTGTTCGTTCACCTGAAATAATCAAGTCATATAGGGCTATAAAAGTTGCTTAAGACGTCCGAGCTTACTTTTAACACGTAATATATATTGTAAAGAGGGCACTTCCGTTGTCCTCTCGTCCACGACTCCTTCGTTTCTTCACTTCCTATTACTGACAGTTAAAATCTCGAGTTCCCCATGAAGGGTTGCAAAGGTCAAAAATTAAATCCTCGTTTATGGACTTATTTTGTAAATATGGATTCTATTTTTTGCATTTAGGATTAGCGTGGAGAATATAAACGCCACTAATGAAGACCATCGGCTTGGTTCCATTTTGCCACAGATGTATACTTTCCTACCCGGTTACAGCGTGTATTCGTTAACCTGGAGGAATTGGTTGATTAATGATTTAGTCTATAAAGGTGATGAAGCATTTAAGCTGCAGTTATCTCTTGTGGATCCAACATCACAACCCTAAGTTGTTATAGGAAAACAGGACACTTTAGCTGTCGTAATCAAAGGCAATGATCCAGTTACATAGAATACTTTATGGTAAGGTATTTTAGCACTTGTCTCTGACGTGTCGGAAGAATGCGTGCGATTTCTAAGGCAAAAACTAGTGAGTAAATACTCTACAAAGCGCTTTTCATTTGGTGTTTCCAAGGCGGTGAAGGCTGATTTGTTTACTTGGCAAAAGTTTTTTCAAGAACCAATGGTAAATCATTTTTTCTTAATGAGAAATGGAAAAATAGTATGAGCCTACAGTTATGTTTACTGATGCAGCAGGGGCGCACGGTTTTGGAGTTGTATTTGGTTCTCACTGGTGCTATGGTGAATGGCCTAAGGAATGGTTGGGTCAAAATCATGATTGCAATTATGGAATTTTACCCAATTGTTCTGAGATTAATGTTGTGGGGTGACCATATTAGGGACAGGTGTATCACGTTCTTTACTGATAATGAGGCATTAGTACATGTGTTAAATAAATAAGTCTACCTGTAGGGATACCTCTTTAATGATTTTTGTTCGTACATGTAAACTTGTGCTCGTTTGTTTGAAGCACAATATTTTGTTTAAAGCCAAGCATATTTCGGGTTTTAAGAACACTCTTGCAGATGCACTGTCTCGTTTGCAGGATCGAACGTTTCACGAAAATCGTAGCACCAGCTTACATGGATCCCATGCCAACAGCAATCCCATTCCATCTACTCCCGGCAAACTGGCATCTATAGTTATGATCTTCTATCTGCAAGTTTACAGAAGTCTTCAGTACCAACGTACCGTAGGGCATGGAAGCTTTCTTTGTGAAGAATTTCAAATAAGTGTTTTTCAGAGCTCACACATTTCTTTACCAGTGCTGCCGGCCACATTGGCATTGTTTGTTGCACATTTATTTAACAGTAGATATGCTTCCTCCACAGCAAATACTTATGTTTCGGCCCCTGGGTATTTCCATCGCTTAGCCGGTCTACGGGATCCTACCAAAACTTTTTACATTACTGAGATGCTTAACCCTTTAAGTCCCAATAGTGACTAACGTCAATTTTCTCCTAACAATATCCATACAATTTCAAGAGATTAGCTTATGAGAATTAATAAAATGATCACCAAAGTAAAAATGCCTTGATCTTTTATCAAATTCTCTGAACTTATTCTTGAAGGAAATGTATAGAGATCAGTTTGGAGAATTTGTATGTGGATATTGGGGCTTAAAGGGTATGGTAAGGTTGGTTACAAACTGGACTCAAGGTTGCCTATTACCCCTCCCATTTTAGTTCGCATCATGAAAGGTTTAGATATTTTTTGTGTTTCTCAATATGAATTATTTATGTTTAAGGCCATGTGTGCTATGGCATTTTTTACATTTCTTCGTATTAGTGAAATCACAGTATCAAAGCGAGACAGTGTCAATGGTAACCTTTTACGACTGGATTAAGAGTGATTTTCTGTAAAATTCGAACTTCGGCCTGACACGGTACCTCATCGATTTGGCTGATTTTTGGCATGTAGTCTTAGAATGGTGTCCTAAATACTGAATGCATATTCAAAGGTTCGAATTCTCGTTGGTTTCAAAGATACAGGAATGACAGTTTTGACGAGGCCTCGAGCGGCCGCCATGTTGGTGAACTGAAGGAGATTTACAGTAATTAATTCTAGCCTTATCATTTAAACAACTTAATCGTGACTCATACAGTTGTAAAGAACTGTCCTTCCTCCTTTCATTTACCTACTCTTATCTGAAAATGGTTAAGCCTAAGCTACGAACGGCTATAACTTCTCACAGCACTTTTTCGGTACTTAAAAGGTACACAAATTTGGTAGAAATTGGAAGGCCAATATCACCCATGCCACATCGATTTAGACTAAGCCATTTTAACTAAACATAGTTTGTTTATAGCTAAGTTAGATTGTTGAATAAAATGATTGGGCAAATGCAACGGAACAGAAATATGATTGCATGAATGCGCAGTGGTTCAGCCACTTGGCCGCTAAAACTTCAAAACAAAATTCGGTGAATATTTGAAAAGAAAATTCTTTAAAAATTTATCGTGCCTCTTAAACCCTATCTATCGCTTAAAAAACCCTCCCTTGTAATGTAAACAGATGATCTTTTGATTCTGATCTTGCGAAGAGCTTGAAATATGCGCTAAAATGAAAATTATAAATTTTGTTACACACGGTACTAGCTCAAGTTCGCTCTTCGAGTTCCCAGACCAATCGGGAGCCGCTCGTCTACTGCACAGTTACAATTTTCTCTATAGTATTTCGCTGTATACAACTACAAATTACATATTTTCTTAGACAAAGATAACGCAAACGTTGTCAATTTTAATCAAAAGGCTAGAAAAACCAACCGTGCACTGTAGCTTTATGCAAATTGTATGGTATTTGATAATTACACGTGTAAACAGGAACCTACCTTTGCTAATGTACACTGTTTGCCAGATCTTTCCAGCGTAAGATATAAAACTAGTAAATGAAATGAAATTAAAGAACTCATCAAGTCAAATTACCTGATCGTACCGTCATTACTGAATAATAAGTCCGCAAAATATGACATGGAATGATCGGTGGGAGACGAAGCTATTTTTAGGAGGACAGGGAACTGCACGCTGGAACGGAACTGAAATGAACAACCTCAATCAAGTTCAGTCTTCTTGACGCTATTAAACGTTTCACCCGAATTTGAACAGGAAGTTGTTTTCTATTTTCTTTCTCATTCTTGCATGTATTCTGCAGTTCGCCCACTATTTTTTCGTAACTTTTAATTTTCTAGCTAACTGGAACTGTTAAGAACTACCAACCCCCCTCCCCCCTCCCCCTCTTTGAGTGAACTTTCATTCGGTCTGATTCACAATAATTTTCGAACGGTGACAAAGTGAAATTTGAAATGACATTTTATTTAGTATTTTTAAAATCTCCTTCTTTTTTTCCCGATAGCCAGGAATGTTTTGAACGTAAAGGCTCAAGTGGCGGTGTTTTTCACGACTCTGCTTGTAGACTGACCTCACCACCGGTACCACGGACATAAAATCTGATCGGAGAGGGTCATACAGTAACTGATGGGTCTCTGAAAAGCGAAATGCAGTCACTTTGGGGCGAGTAGGCTATATAGATGATGAACTCATTGTTTATAACCCCATAACCGTATCCCAAAAGTCGAGCCAGCCCGGGGCGAGCGAACACAATTTTGGGGCCACTGGCCACGCCCTTATGTTTAGCGGGAAATTGGTTGATTAGTCAAATCTCCTTAACTCCACGACCATGCACCTTTCCAAATATAGCCCTTCTAATCATCATATAGTTAGGGCCTCCCGTAAGCATTTGCAACTATTTTGATTCGTAGAAGACTGTTTAACAGTTTTCATTACTTTAATGTCTCGTAAACAACACGAGGTACATGTTCTGATCTCTCTCCCCCCCCCCCCCCACCCTTCCCCCATCCATAACAAAAAATTTTCAGACCAACACTGAATTGCATGAAGGTATGTACAAAAATATGACCATCTCGAGGCAAGGTTCATCACTGTAACTTACCACATAAAAGCCTTTTCGTTGTTTGGCATCGATTGATTCTGTTCTGAATACTAAGGTCCCATAAACAACGCCACGTTTAGAAAGAGCCCGCCCTTTTCAATCCAAGAAAACCCAAGTAGCAGTTTCACCAACGGACATAAGCCGTAAGAAAAGGACCGCGTCAAATAGTTCATGAAATCACAAACGCCTCATGACACCTTTAATTCACTCTTTCTTCGATAAACTAATTTTTAATTTTTTAAGCATAAATGACATCAGAATGCGCGATTATGAGCATTGTAGCTTATGAAAAGAAAATTTAACACCTGATGCACATGAAAGCGTCTAAGAAGGGGACTAGGGGGAATTAGGAACATTGTGCTTACCGCTGGAAAAATATTGGCTAGTTCTTTGAATAGACTCAATTAAAGCCGTTTTTGTTCAGTAAGGAGCTGTTAGATGGAGGGAAAGCTACATAAAGTAGATCGCATCAGAATACGGCATAGGACTAGGCTCTCAAAATCGATAAGCTGAATGCAAGACCAATTATTATGTAAAACAGAGAAAAATTCCTTGAGGGAAAAAAATTATGGCTAGGGAAAGACCCGAATGTGGAAAGTTAGGATGGTAGCTTCTTTTCAGGTAATCGATCATTTACGTTAACTTCCGCTATCCGACGGGCATATCGGAAAGACTGAATGGATGAGAGTATAACACATTCAAGAAGAAACAAATTTGTGATTTTTCACAACTCAATAAAATAACTAAAATCGGTACTACTCGGTTATACAAGATTTTTGTTTTCAATTTCAGATTTTTTACGATGGGGCATTAGCCCCCGTACTCACTAGACACTACTTCACAATCATCGTGTTAAAATCAGTGAAATACTCCAAAACAATTTGGATTCCTACCCTTATACCTTTATTAAAAATTAAAGTTGGGAAGTTTGTTGTTTTCTAAAAGTAGTTTGAACAGCCGACCGACATTTTTTTACACGGAGTGGGGAAGGCAAAGCTTCACTTATCTCT
Organism: Porites rus; assembly: GCA_964035705.1. Lineage (NCBI taxonomy): Eukaryota > Metazoa > Cnidaria > Anthozoa > Scleractinia > Poritidae > Porites > Porites rus. Next base: position 25,223,121 of record OZ037997.1, on the reverse strand, counting down.
TCTAAGGTAGAAAGTGTCAACAAAACGTGCGAGTCGTCCTTGAGGGTAAAGTGTCTAACCTAATTTTCTCACCGATTGCAAGTGCCATTTCATCCACGCATAACCTCACCTAGTTAACAGAATTAGCAAATGTAGTGGGGAAACGTTGCGAGAGAACTGAGTAAGATGTTAGGGTAAGTTTTGGAAATTTTCCGCACACCTGGAAAGTCCTGGCTACGCTCCTGATAGAGACTTTTGCTGGAGAGAAATTGAAACATGTTCGCTAATATAGTGACGACCAGAAAGGACAAGCCATAGGATAGTTCCAGAAGACCACCCTTTAAAATAGATCACGAAGTTGTCGCGGCGGAGGATGAACTTGAAGGCATCTGATGAAGTGCAATTTTTCAAGGGAGCCCAGACAAGATTATGTACGATGGGCACAGCTTGTTTGATCTGGAAAATTTAGAGAAGCTCAAGGCAAATCGCTAGACAACACATGCTAAAGCTGAACTAAAAATCTTTTGCGCCTTTGAACTCTGTCCCCAAGGGTAAAAGAGAAAGTTTCCCTTTATCAATGCATTAACCGAGTTGATTATGAATGTCTCCTTATGTTGGACGTCTTACTAACAAGCACATTACCACTACTTGCCCTTAGAGGCGTTTTTCAGTTGACGAGCAGAGAAAATTAGGTTTTGACTGTTTGAAATTCTGGATGCCAGAGTGAAGACGCCTTTTGTATGATGACGTCATCGTCCTACAGTAAAAAGCGTTCGTTTTTTACCACTGATATTACGTCAATCGGTACACTTATGTTGTCGAAAGGTCCGTGAGCATGGTAAATGATTTTACCTTAAACTGCAGACACATCTTCAATCACTCCTTATTGTTCGCGATATCGGATAAACACTCTGGTCTCTAACTGTTTACTTTATTTTGAATTAGGACTGTCTTGAGTTGTGCATGCATTGTCTAGCGATTTTAAGCTTTTTCAAGGAAACAAAAATCTGGAATTGTCCCTAGGGTGAGGCATTTGCGCACAGTTTTAAAGCCCTTCGGTGGGGTGACTGTGGTTTTTGTTGTCCCGGGCTCATCCCTCATTCTTCTTAAACCCTTCCAAACCAATTTTTCTGTTTATCAAGAATCTCCTCGAAACGGGCTTCGTGATTGAGACAAAATACCTGAAAATTGTACACGGAACCGTTGTTAACGGTGTACAAGGTAGAATGAGTCTATTCATTACTTTGCTAACGCCCAATTTTTAAAACCGGAAGTAATGATGTTTATTTCAAGGGCTCATGTCTCATGGGTTTTGAGTGAATCTTCAAACGCTGTAAATACATGTAGCTGGAACTATCATCGCATCGATCCTCGCTCACTAATAATGATAACTTATATCAACTTCCATTATTTATTGCCTGGCTAAGATTTTCACGGATTCTTCAGTTCAGTTGTTTGAAACCAGGCGGCTTCACGTGAGTTGTAACGCCAGGCAAGGAACGTGACGGCCCGCGATATGCGTGGGAAAATATTACTTTTTTTCGATCAAGGTGGAAACTGGCAACTTTGTGGTCGAGTAAGGTAATACATCTCAATTTTCATTACTATGGTTAATTTTAAAAGCTCTGGTTTCGGTAAAGGAACTGGAGGAAAATCAGGAAAATTCCTGTTCGACTGTGATGGTTGGATTTTGTTTACGCGTCATAGCATAAACATAACAAATTTATTTTCCTTTTCCTTATACAATCTGCCTTTTTTTATACTGTTTTTCCCAGCAGAGTTATCGATTATATTACAGAGGCTAATTTTATTACACAGATCACTCAGATTTAATGACAGAAACTCTATTATCGATTGTAATTTTGGCAACACCTGGCGAGTATTCGGTGTACAGATTATTGACAAAGTCGCTAGAACAGTCTTCCATTCATTACTTTTGTTTCTGCTCCGTTAAATTTGCCCAATTTTTTTATTAATGAACTCGATTTAACTACAAACAGTGAGTATTCAGGCAGATTGGTAAGCTTCAATGCGATGTGGCAAAAGAGATATACGCCTTTAAAATTCTGTTAATTTTGCGGGTGTAAAAAATTCAAAAAGTATACCCACCAAAAGTTTAATCGATCGTTGCGAAAACGTTATCAATTTCGAAGTAGTTTCTAAAAATACAATAAAGAGGGATTGTTCTTTCAATCTGTATTGGCAAAGGAAGATTAGCTTTGAAGACAGGGTTGTAGTCGAAGGCTCAAAAGCAGCTTCTATTAACCAATATGGCGCCGGTCCGAGGCACACAAAAACCGGCCATGTCGATAATTTCCGAAGTAGGAGGAATTAGAACCTAAAGTTACCAATTCCTTATTAAAGACCTCAAATCAAGTCTACATGCCAATTTTTAGCCAATTCGGTGAGATAGTGTGGCAGCGCCTTTTTAATATAGCTCGAATCTTACAGACAACTGCTCTTAAGTTTCTAGGGAACATAGTGGGAAGGGTAATGTGGTTTCCTTGATAATTTCATTCCCAAGCTATAAACATAATTACAATCAAAATCTTTTTCCTATAGTTTTGAATACACAACCTAAAGCATGTCCTGTTCAAGCATTCTTGGATTATGTTTCTGTTCGTGGCACAGTACATGGCCCACTTTTTATTAATCACGATGGGTATCCAGTTTTAGGAAGCGAGTTTAGTAAAATGCTTGGCTCAGTTATTCGGCTATGCAACTTGTTGGATCCCACTAGATATAAAGGACACTGCTTTAGGATTGGTACTGCTACTTATGCAGGGGCACCCATCGAGAATATAGTTCAAAACCACTCAAACATAGCGTTGTCAAACGTATTTTAGTATTTAAACGGTAGATAAAGGTATATTTTTATCCGCTAAAAATTTTTCATCTGTTCGGATTTCCTAGCTGAAAGTCTAGTGATCCGAAAATTATAGGGATCAAAACCTACCTTTTCGAAAATTTCAGCCGGAAAAAAGGCTCCCGAAAATTCTAGGTGACCTTTTTAGGGTAAAAATCCGTTAAAAATGGGCAATTATACCATTTTTTAGATGTTCGAAAATCCTAGGAGAGGCAGTGGGAAAGCAAGAAATTTTACAACAATGTTCCGAAAATTCCAGATCTCAAATCGTCTTCCGAACAGATATTTTCCGAAAATTGACGTTGGGTGCCCCCGCTTACGCGGCTGAACAAGGCGTTTCCGACACCAAGATTAGGCACTCGGGTAGATGGAAAACTGACGCTTTCAAAAAGTATATTAGAATAACCCCTCCACAATCTGTTTCTTAATTGAATGTGTCAGAGGTTGTGATGTCATTGCTTGCAGGGGCGGCACAACTTTGGAACCGCACTATTGATTTGATCTGAACAGATTTTGCAGGATGCAATTTTTGTAATATTTAATATTATGTAATACCTTTACCCAGAATGAAATTTGTGCTTGGGTGGGGAGTGCCCTTGCTTTGCAAGGTCTTTGGCGGTTAATTGCCCTAACCTTCGCTGGCAATACATGTTTAATGAAAGTTTGAGTTTGTATTTGTATTGAATTTTCAGAGTTTAACAAACCGGCTATGTGCAAAATTTCACATAGCCATTTTTCTCCATCATGTTCTTTGTATTGCCTTTTCGAACACAGCACAGCACATATTTCATTCTGATTAAGGTTTGCCATTTTGTGGGTAGATTGAAGCATAAATGCATTATTTGTCTTCAAATAAAATTTTATGCGACAATTTAGCTTTTACGGTAGTTTATGAATACAGTAATGTGGAAAGAGGAAAGATTTTTTGTGTGTCAACGAGATCAAGAAAGCGACATCCATTATACGACGATCAATAAATACGACATTACCTAAAGACGCCATCTTGAATTCAAAATTCAAATCAGTACCCTCGATTCCATGTTCCTAGCCTCTTTCCACATTACAGTACTCAAAAACTAAGTAAGGCTAAAATGTCGCATAAAATTTTATTTGAAGACAAATAACGCATTTAAAGAATTCTTATAAAATAAATGGTATCTATATACGGACAAGTGTCGCGGCCGCCCCCTTCTGAATTTTCGCCCCTGTTAATTAAGTGAGACTAAATTGAATGAAAAATGACAATAAAAATAATAATAATAATAATAATAATAATAATAATAATATAAAAATAATAATGATAACTAAATATATGTATTTCCATTGAAAGTTGAGACCTAAACAATCCTTTAAAGTTAGGCTAACTATAGAGTGGTTTTCGTTTGAGTGTCGTAAAACCAAAACCAAAGTAATTACTCTGGCCAATCACATAGGACACAGACAATACATTGAACCAATCAAAACTCGAAGTAATTACATGTGGCTGACGCAAAGCGCGGGAAAATGCATGCGAGCGCGTCACAATTGGCTTTGGTTTTACTTCTGATTGGATGAAGAGGTGGCGCGAATCTTTTAAGCCAATCGCGTCGTGTAGAAAGTGCAAAACCAATTACTTTTCGACACTCAAATGAAAACCGCTCTATTTATTTTGTCTTTTTTCAAGCTCTCTCCTCTCACCAGTCACCCCTCTTCAAACAGGTTTTAAATTAATCTGGGCCAGAGGCTAAGCCCGCTTTTCCACTTTTTAAAGTAAGTTTTGTTTGATGTGTGTTTGTTATCGGAGTCAGTTGATCTGGAAGAGATCTAAAGCAGTGGAGATAAGTTGAAGAAAACACAAACATAAAAAAATAATAATAACTTACTTCCCGGCCAGATAATATATCAGCGTGGCGGCATCTCTAGTGTCTATTCTCTTCGACACAGGCAAATTGAAATGACAGACTATACAGTCTTTTCTTCCCAACCAAAAGTTGGAGGTGACATTCGAGCGAGCCACATAACTGCCCACTCTGTTTATCTTCTCTTCGACGATCCAAAGATGTCACAACTGATATTTATATTTTTAATATTTTAAATTCTTATTTTTCATTTATTTGTCTTGTTTTTTTATCTATCTTATATATTTATCTTATACATTTATTAATTATTATTTTTTATTATTATTTTCCGCCATCCGCCATCCGCCGTCCGTTTCCTCACTTTACAGACTCCCTACATGAAGTGGTTGTGTGAATAGATAAAATAAGTAAAACTCTTAAATCCCTTTATCCATTTTTTTATTCTCCGTTTTCCCGTCCCTCTGTTAGGTCGTTCGTCATTCCCAGCCCCCCTTTAAACAACAACCAACTGTAGAAAAAAGTAGTCGATTTCGAACTTGATGTCCTGTTTATAAAAAAAAATCCTTTAAGAGCCTCTTAATTTAAAATATTACCAATTGCCACTAACAATTCGTTACCAAAGCCTCCTTTCACGTGAAAACAGGTACGTTGCTCAGAAACTATTCGGTTAAAAAAAGAACGTGTTTTTGGCAGAAACCAGTTATACTGGAACTTTCATCTAACCACCTCCAATCCCTTCACGAGTATGTCAGAAAGATTAATTTAAAATATTACCATTTAAATTGCCACTACCAAAACCTGCTTTCACGTGAAAACAGCTACGTTGCTCACAAACTATTCGGTCAAAAAAGAACATGTTTTTGGCAGAAACCAATTACACTGGAACTTTCATCTAACCACCTCCTTTCACTTTCATTAAACGTATGGCATCAAGAGATGAATTTTAAATTCATTTCTTATCCCTTTAGTACTAAGTCACGAAGTTTTAAAAAACTTCGTGATGTTTTTTTATTACGAAAAGCTCTCACGACATCCGTAAAGAAGAAAGCCTTGGTTATTAAAAACCTCAGGTAACGCCAATGCGTTATGTTTCTTATAAATGGTCCTCTTGCATTGTAATATGGGTACAGTGCATGAAGTGATTTGATTATAAGGTATCATTAAAGACCGTAAGGTTAAAAAGGGTTTCCGTACCTGCAGACGGCGGCGGGAAGGAGGAGCCTCATGGGCTATTGACTCAGAGCCCATTCGGGCTCAAGGAATAATTGTTAAGTACAAGGTTGTTTAAACTACGCGTACATAAGAAAAAAAAAAGAAAAAAAAAATTAGAATGGAGAAGGGCACATTATTGTAAAACTAATTATGGCCCTTTAGCAAGATTGACTTTATTCTATTATAGCTTTGTTATTCATTAAAACTTCAAGTATAATTGGTTTCTGCCAAAAACACGTTCTTTTTTAGGGGTGACGAATGGTCCACTAAAATTTTTAACTGCTCGCTAAATTTTACCTTTGTTCGATTTGCTCGCAAAATTTTAACGAGTGCTCGCTTGCTCGTGCTCCCCAAATTTTTGCAATTCCTTGCATGCTCGCTTTCTTGTCAGTATTGCTCGAGATATAATGCGCGGACCTTATGACCCGTTATCTTTCCCCCCAATCTGCTATTCTTGATACTTTGGAACGATTGTTATGGTGGGTTCTTGGCCATGAAAAGTGCTTTTCACATAGCAAGAAAAATTCTTCTTACTTTTGCGATTTTTGCGACATTTGCTATTTCTTCTATACTTTTCTGATAGCAGTTTTCTTTAAATCTTTTTTGCTAAAATTGCGAAAACAATTTGTAAGTGTTTTTTTACCCGAATAGTTTCTGAGCAACGTACCTGTTTTCACCTGAAAGGCGGTTTTGGTAACGAATTGTTAGTGGCAATTTAAATGGTAATATTTTAAATCCATCTTTCTGCATGACATACTTGTGAAGGGAGGTGGTTAGATGAAAGTTCCAGTATAATTGGTTTCTGCCAAAAACACGTTCTTTTTTAAACCGAATAGTTTCTGAGCAACGTACCTGTTTTCACGTGAAAGGAGGTTTTGGTAACGAATTGTTAGTGGCAATTTAAATGGTAATACTTTAAATTCATCTTTCTGGCATACAGTACTTATTTTGCTCCTTTTTACTAAATGGAAATGTCCTTTCTACTACAAGTTCATTTTATAAGCTGCGCAAGCAAAATAGACAACTTCTTGTGCGATGTTATCAGTGATGTTGGTAATCAAATAATCAAAACGGAATTAAATTCTTTTTCCCATTATGAGAATGAAAGATTAGATCGTTGATTTTTGCAACACTTTTGATTCTTCTTTTTAAATTTACTTTGTTTTTGAAGTCCAGAGTGTTTCTGATCAAAATTCTTTTGCAAATGTCATTAGATTTGTTAGTACTGAAACAATGATAACGGAATTCAGTTTCATCTTTTTGATGCTTCTCCCATTAAAATAGTAAAGTAGTGCATTAAATAAGATTCTGTTCTTTTTTCATTAACAATATTTTTGAAGTCTGAGGGTTTCTTAGCAAAATTGTTTTGTACATGCTACTAGTTTTGTCAGTAATGAATTAACCATAAAGGAATTCACATAAATGTAGGTGAGAAAACAGGAATTGCTTGTCATAAGCTTGTGTCTGCTCCTTGCTCTAGCTCATCCACATCGGGTAAGTGAAACGGTTTACTAGAATTCTAATTATCCGGTTAAGGTGTATACGTTGTTTTAGTTAAATTCTCAACTCTAAAACTAAATGGCCCAGCTTCTTTTTACTTAACATAATGTTACAGTTTTTTTGTGGGGATAGAAAAAAAGGAAATAGAAATTTGGCACCACGTCTGTGAACTAATTTTCCTTTATTTTCCTTTCTCGGTTGTTCAAAGGCCGATTATTTTTTTCAGCGCCAACCCAGGGTTAAATTTTAATCCGGGTTTGTCTTTCTTTTGTTCAAAAGCATTTTGTCCAACAGTTTTCTCTATTCTTTTTAGATCATCCAGTAATCAAATTTTAGACAAAAAGAGTTCAGCTAAATTTTCCTTTTTTAGCTTTCATATCTGAAATCAAATTTTGCTATATCCCCGGGTTACGGGTCCGTGTGGTTTTCGTCCATTTGATTTTCATTCAATGTTGAAAATTGAAAATCAAAACTTCGCAACCGTGATGTTCAATGTTTGGTTCTCAAAAAGTGAAAATCAAAAATTTACAATCTCAATTTTCAATGTTTGTTGCTAAGAAAGGTAAAATTAAATATCATACTTTAATATTTTGAAATTCAAAAACTAAAAATTGAAAATGGCCAGTTAGTGGTTTTAACTTTTTGTTTTCAATTTCCTCCTTCCAAGATTCAAGCTATTAAGAATTCAAACTTAACAAAGCAATTCATGTGTAGAAAATTCTGCAAGAAACGGTGTTACTGCTGGTGAAATCCAAAATAAAAATCGTTTTTTGATTTTCGTATTTAGTTTATGAAAAACAAAATTGCCAACCGACCAAAAATAGCTGTTATGGAAGGGGAGGGTAAAACCGGAAGTGCGCGACTGCAAAGAAGGTGGCGGTCGTCTTGAAGAGAACGAGGGTTCCGTGTCTTCGTCGAGGTGTCTTTAGAGGAAATGTTAACTACACGGCAATCTAAGGCCTGCCTGTATCATCGCCTTGACGTTTCCAAAGAAATGAGCTGAATGTTTTTTCACTGGTAGTACGCTTTTGTTGTAACCTTGCAGCATTACGCTACGCAGGGTAGAGCGTTTTAGATGAGGGACTGCGCACTGCGAACTGCGGACCACGGACTGCAGACTGGGTGTATATAAAACACGGACCAAATATATAATGCGAACTACGTGCCATGTTTTGGTCTAATAATATTGTCACTCGACCGTAACCGTGTATAAAACTCCTTTAATGTTGTTGTTAAAGTGAAGAATGATGTTGGCTCTAACAAGAAAATCTTTTAGAGATCTTTTCCTTGGAATAAGCAACATTGGCGGCGTTAGGATATGTTTGCGCGAGTGTTTTTTGCCTGTAATAAGGTGCGAGTGTTTTCTTAGAATCTTTTTGAGAATCGGAGTTGCAAGATTGAAAGTCGTTACAAACGGCAAAATACGCTTTTTTGATGTTTTGGGTTTGTCTTGTAAAGCCACAGTGCGCGATTCGAAGCGGACTTCGGTTAGGATTGTTTCCACAAGATCCCGGAGGTAGCCTCGTTCTGTAAGGCGAGTTAAAAATTCTTTCTTCTTTAACTCCAATTATTCCTTAACCGAGTTTGTTGTAAATAAGCGCAAGGCTTCTGTTACCGCCAAATATTTTCTGTTTTTTCGTATTTCCCAGGTATTTCCTATCGAACCCTTTGTAGTTTCGTTTGCGTTATTATCTTATAGTATTTGTGGTTTTTGCCGCGGATATACCTGCGTACGTACGATTTACAAACAAAGAAATCTATTATCCTTTGTATTAGTTAGCATTGTCGAACGTGCTCAAGAAACTTTTTCAGTTCTAGTCAACGTGTCATCGTGTTAAGATCCTGAAAGTTAGGCTCAACATCAACGCTGTGAAATCCCTAAAGCGGACACAGAAGTAAGTCTTTTCTCTTTCTGCATGATATGTTACGTTTTATAATGCCTTTTTGCATCGTATTAATGAAATCCAAAGTTTGTTTTCGTAGTTTTAAGGTAGTTTCCAGTTAATCTAACTATAGTTTTCGCTGTATTTATTTCTTAGTTTTCGAAGGCGCTTTGTACATCGTTTTCTTCGTCTACACCTCCTAATCATCGCTTCGCTTCACATCGCTTCTTTTCAACATTGTTAACGTCTCATCGCCTCGCTTCAATAAACTTTGTTTACATCCTTATCGTCGTGAGCATCATTATTGTAGCGAAACTTCTTAAAGCGCGTCAAGAATTTTCTGTCTTAACGTGGGATTATCAAAACGATCATCCTGTGAGTAACGTTTCGAGCTCACAGCTTCTCCATATGCAAAGCCCTTCTTAACGCTGAGAGGGTAAAATGAGGAGAAATGCGTATTTTGAAACAGTTCTGTCGGCTTAAGAGGTCTCAAAATGTGTTTGAATGAATCTTGGTCCTTTAAAAACTTCAGTGTCAAGGAAAACAATCTGTTTTGATGACAGCTCGAGTGTAAAATTTATTGTTGTGCGGAAAGAGTTCGTGAAATGATTAAAGTTGTTGATTTCGGTTTCAGGAAGAGTCCACTCTGGGAATATGCCTAAATCTCTTACAGAGAAATGGTTTGTAAGGGCTCGCATGTAGTAGTTGTTTTTCAAAGTGAGCCATGAAAAATGACCGAGAAAGCATGAACCGCCATTTTGGGGCCCATTGCAAGTGCCGCGTGTCTGTAGGTAGTGTTTGCAGTTGAATTTGAATTAGTTTTCTCTTAAGATAAGTCGCATTAAGTCCTCCAAATATATATGAAGTAGGGATAGGTAAATTTGACTGATTATGCTCTTCGTAATGGCGACAAACGATTTCGATTTCCTCTTCTTGGGGAATGTTAGTGCAGAGAGAACACATGTCCAACGTAGCTCAAATTGCTTCACCTGGAAGTGTGTAGTGTCCTCGATGTAAGACTCTTGTTTTTACGCGATTGGTATTTTAAAAGCGAGTGCGAGTGCGATCTGTGGCGGCCACCGCTACCAGAGACGACTGATCTACCGACAGGAAGAGTTTTATGTATTTTGGTCATCGTGAAAAACTATGGTATTCGTGGTGATTTTGGCCTAAACTGAGCCACTTGTAAGTCATTTGTCATTTCATTTATAGAATTGTTATGACTTTTGTGGCTGTTTCGGATACAATCAGTTCATCTTAGATTCCCAAACCGGTCTTGCTATTTAAACAGGTCTTATCAAGACGCTACAGCTACCATTGATTGTTAGAACGTGAACATCACATTGAAGGAGTTATACAAGGTTAGGGTCGAGTGACAATATTATTAGACTAAAACATAGACTTGCCCACAAGTCGAGCTCAATTTTTTTTCCCGAGCGCGAAGCGCGAGCGGTAGATTTTTTAAGTTTTCTGCGGCAAGCGAGCGAGAGAACGAGAACCGGAAATGAGAAGCGAAGGACTTTGAGAAAGTCTAACTAAAACAGCATGTAGTTCGCATTTTATACCTGGTCCGTGTTTTATATATTCCGTGGTCCGCAGCCCGCAGTCCACAGTCCCTCTAGTTTTATACTGCCGATCTGAAACGCTCTACCCTGCGTAGAGTAATGCTGCAAGGTTACAACAAAAGCACACTTACCAGTGAACAAAACTTCAGCTCATTTCCTTGAAAACGTCTCAGCCATGATACAGGCAGGCCTTAGATTGCTGTTGGCGTAACATTTCCTCTAGAGACAGCTCCACGAAGACACGGAACACTCCCAACCTCGTCCCCAGGGTCTTCTGGAAAGCGGGAAGACCCTGGGGACGAGGTTGGGAAAACTCCTAAACAACTCCTAAACTAACCTGAGATCAGGCCCAATTTCAGCGGTTCTCATACATTCTCTCGGGAATGTAATTTTCAAAGCGAAACGAAAATAGAGCCTGATCTCAGGTTACTCCTAAACCATCTTGTTTGCAGTCGCGCCACTTCCGGTTTTACCCTCCCCTTCCATAACAGGTTTAATTTGGTCGGTTGGCAATTTTGACGAAAATCAAAAAACGATTTTTATTTTGGATTTCACCCGGCAGTAACACCGTTACACATGAATTGCTTTGTTAAGTTTGAATTTTTAATAGCTTGAATCTTGGGAAGAGGAAATTGAAAACAAAAAGTTAAAACCACTAACTGGCCATTTTCTGGCTAAGATTATTCATATGGTTATAGTCTAGGAAGTTCCCTTTTAAGGTACATATCTTCATACTAAACTTTTTTATGCTATGGCAGCTAAGGGTGATGCTTATCTACCCTTGCAGCGCACAACAACTTTATGGCCTTTTTATAGTTAAATCACAGAAGTTAAAACCTCTCAGAGTTATATTTGATTACAAAGGAGCGTACTTCTTTTAGTTTTTCAGGTTTTTAAATCTTCCTGTCGTCAAAGAAGACTGAAAGATGAATTTGCTTTTTATCGTGGTTCTTAATATCCTGGCTGTGGGTTATGCTACACCGGACCATGAAGAAGGATTGGAAGTTGAGGATCCTGCAATCCGAGGATGGCGTAAAGGTGATCACACAAAAGGGGTCCAAAGGCTACTCCTACAAGGAAACTTTGAAGTTTAAGCGTTCTGAAATTGAAAGAAATGCAACTAAAACTAATATTCGTTGGTAGATAGTTACAACTAACAGTGACGCAAAAATTTTCAGCTGGTCTTTAGCTCAAAATTTGGCATCTCGGCCCAACATCACAGTTCTTTGGCGACACTTACCTGGAGTTTTTAACGACACAGGTCTTGAAGAAATGAGCCAATTGACGAGAAAAAGAAAAACAAATGGACAAGAGACAGTCAGTTTTATGAAAATGTAATCACAGAAGTTTGCCAAAATGTGTCAGAATAATAAATGAGGGTCTCAATGGTGTTAACAGTCAGAGGTCAAACGGCCTAAAATTTAACCGTGAACCGTCAGAAAAGGTTGATCTTTTACTTTCAACCGTCAAAAATGCAGAGTAAAACAAACCGTTCAAACGTTTCAAGGTATTTCAAATCTCACTATTTCAGCTGATCTTCACGGACTTCTCAGGGTCCCGATAAATCTCTTAACTGTAAAAACCGAGCCCCGATTTTGCTTTAAAATTCCTAATCCCGAGGTTCAAATAAGGGAAATCCCGGATCCCGAAAAAACAATTGGGGACCCTCTCTAGAGGCATTACAAGACCTTCCAACTTGCTTTTTATCTAAAAACATTTCGAAGCGGTTGTGTGTGAAAGGCCAAAGCAACCTCCAAAACACGACAGTTAATAAAAATGCGTACAAAAGTTATTGTTTACTTAAACTCTTGGGCTAAATTTCCATAAAATAACTGTCAAATGTCAAAAGCTCTAAAATTTAACCGTCAACCGTCAAAATTGGAAAAAATAACCGTCAACAGTCAAAGCTACCATCCCACTGAGACCTCAGAAATAGCTGAAGAGCTACTGGCGTGGAAGGGTTCGGTTCCTTCTGTGTAGATACCGAGGCACAGATTACGCACAAGAAAAAGAAACAATACAGCGAAACAATAAAGCCCTCAGGAGAACTCTATTGTTTGGGTTCTTTGATTCCGTTGTGATGACGGTAACTGCAGAAAGACCCAGTGCATGGTTCTGTCTCCGGAAAGTGTTTTGAAAAATCGAATAAAAAACCTTGGTAGTAGAACCAGTCCACTCCTCTCCAGGCTCCTTCCTCCCAAGGTAGGTCTAAGACACCAATTTATTATTATACAGGCATGCGCAATACTTGTGTGAGACTGAACCAAGGGGCCAAGTGCATCAAAAGAGGCTCACCCTGTCCAAGTGGTACTGAGGCGTGCTGTGATAAGTTCTCCTGTTGGAGGAGAAACAGAAGATGCTGCTGCCCGAAACCTGAAACGACGACTGAGCCGACGACTGAGCCGACGATTGCGCCGACGACTGAGCCGAAAGGTAAATTAACGCCTGGTTCTATATAGTAATGATAATTGATAATGTGTCTTTATTGTTCATTAGATAAAAATACATACAAATTTCTGTTACAAGAAAAAGGATTAAAAAGTTCAGATAAATACAATAGAACAAGGAAGTATAAAAAGATTTAAAATGTTAAAAAATATACATATCACTATACATAGAATCACCATGAAAAGATCGTATTTAAAAACTAATCTATTAAAATAACTATTTTTTAAACGTTCGGCATTTACCTTGGGCCTATGGCAGTCTTTGCGTCTTAGGTCGTACTTTTAGATTAAATCGATCTTCTGTTGTGATATTATCACTTGTGATTCTAATAAGCTCATTTTACAAGAATCAAAGTTAAAGGTATCTGAGAGGAATAGCGAATGGAAAAAAATAAACCAAAATAGGAAAACTGAAGAAACGAATCACCTGAATTGCAGAGTGAAATTTCGCACCGAAACAAATTATTCAAGCGCCACAAGCGACATCCTACCTCTACTTCTTGGGATGATTACAAACGAGAACGTAACAGGGTTATTTCGCTAAAACGTATCGCTTTGAAAATGTTCTGCTGTGACGCTTTTGGAGAAAAATGAAGCCCCTTCTGGCAACTAGTTCTGGTAAAAACATACAAGGCGTCATCCTCGTTGGCGGCAGTAGTGTTGTTTCCGACTCTAGGTGTGTAGCCGAAGTCTTTAGTGATTACTTTACCAGTAATATTCAGGTAGAGCATAGATCTGACAATGACTACACTGACCATCCTAGTATTAAGGCATTAAGCAACCGACGTTTCTCAAGCGAGTTTAATTACTCCCCAGTTAGTACTTCATATATCCGTAACCTTTTGGACTACCTTGAATCCGAGAAAGACAGTTAGGGTAGACGTCATTTCACCACGACTCTTGCGTTTGGGATCCTCAGTTCTTGCCGAAGGGGTGACTAATTTGATCAGTTTCTGTATACTGAATCGCTCTTTGCCGTCTGGAAGCAAGACCGCCTCACTCCTGTCTTAAAACGGGGGATTGACACAGACAAAGCAAACTACCGCCATGTCTCAATATAAGGGAGCTTTAGCAGTGACGACGGCGACAGCAGCGAGAACGTCACAAAAGCATGCAAAAGGTTTGATTAGCAAAACAACAACCTTTGCACATGCATCACCCTTTTTTGTACATTTCTTTGCGGTCACTGAAAGACTACGGCGTGAAAATCCCTAATTTCACGTTTTATGGAGGACGTACTATTACAAGCGACAACGAATTTTTTTTCCCTTTCCAAACTTGAGTGTGGTCCCCAAGAAATTAACTCCAGGGAAATTCTCCTACATTTGACATTTTCGGGAAATTGGAATAAGCGCGACAAAGTTTGAAAAAGCGCGAATTCATTTCAAAAGTGACGTTTTCGCTGCCGTCGCCGTCGACAATGCTAAAGCTCCCTATTAACGTCGCTATCGAAGGTGTTTGAGAAAGTTATTTATGACCATAACGTTTTGTCCCCTAACTTATCCGTATTTATGAAAACCCATTCTTGCTGCACTGCACTGCACTGCTAAAAATGACTGAAGATTGGAGGAACATTATTGATAACAGGGAAGCTGTCGCGGCGCTCGCTGTAGACATGAGCAAAGCGTTTGACGCCAAAAACCACCGCCTTCTGCCCGCGAAATTGAAGACCTGTTATGGCGGTTCTCTCCACATGCCTGTGAAATCATGTCCACTTACCTGCTGGGTCGTCAACAATGTGTCAGATTAGAAGGCGTATGCTCTAACTTCAAAACAGTCAAAACTGGCGTTCCTTAAGGTTCACTATTAGGGGCGCTGCTGTTCAACATTTTCATTAATGACTCATAGGCTATTGACTCAGAGCCCATTCGGGCTCGAGGAATAATTGTTAAATATCCAATTTCTTGAAAACGAACCTAGCGAAATTTGCAGCCATCTGAGTGAAAATTGTCAAAAGGCAGGTTTTTTGCGCCCAATAAGATCGAAAATCACACTAGCGAAGGAAAAGGACAGGAGAAAAAGAAATAGCGAGGAAGAAGAAAGGAGGAGAGGAGAAAAAAAAGGCAATGGTTTTTTATATTGGAAATAGTTTTTGGCGGACAAAAAACTGTTTGACGGAAGAGGTCTATTTGGCGGTAACGTTTTCAAAAATCCATCTAGATATATGTACAATTTATTGAGTATGTGTTGCCCGACAGTTTTTATTAAGTGCCAAGAGAAATTATTTTTTTAGGTGGTATATTCCAGTTCAACCAAGCAAAAATCTCGTTAAGCGAGGCTGTGGGTAGTCGTGACATCTCAGTTGTGATCGAAAATATTGGAAATATCCAGTTTGGTGCTAATTTGAGGTGAGAAAACCGTTATTGAACTGCTAACCTTATGTAAGATTCTCATATATTATCTCGCAGCCACAATTTTATAAATCACCACAAACCGCAACTGACGGCAAACTTAATAAGCCGCTTTTTTGCAAACTGACTGCAATCACCATAGAGTTCAGCACTATCCCTATACAGACCACAGGGATCCCACACAAACTGTGTGACTGTTGAAATCTTTGAATTTAGAGGAAATTATAATCATATTATCGTAATATAATGCGATGAATTCTCATATATAACATCAAAATAAACTTCTTTTTACCTGAAATGTTGTATATTATATTTCTTGCAGCTAAAAACGGCGAATGATAGCGATTTAAAGGGCATTCAACGTTTACCTGAGCGTATGATAAAACCCTTCAAATCGCTATAATTCTTCATCTTCAGCTGCAAGAACGCCATACACAACATTTCAGGTAAAAAAAGGTATATTTTGATCTTATATAGACGCCGAACTTTTCATGAGCCGAACCTAATTCGAATGAACGCCGACCCAAATCATTTAGATCGACTGAATTGAGTCAGACACCGGTCTTAATTCCAGCCCGACAAAATTCTAGATTTCCGAGTTCCAAAAAATCTCACTTTCAAAACGAGGCTAAGTGCGAAACCTTTGTTGTGAAAATAAGTTTTATTTGCATCATAATTAAAAATCATTTTCGTATCAATGGCCTCGCACTTAGCCTCGCTTTGAAAGTGAGATTTTTTTGGAACTCGGAAATGGCCTATTAGAAGTAGTAGGTTCGGCTCATGAAATGTTCGGCGTTTGAACCGGGTCTAAGAATTCTATCATCGTTTGCTTCACCAGAAATTGAGTTGAGTTCTCCTTTTAAAGACATTTTTCTTAAATATGGCTTCTTTTTTGGTTTTAGTCTAAGCTTGGAGGACGTAAACGCCACTGTTTTTCTGGACTACCTACCAATTACGCCATCGCAGTTTCCAAAGAGCTTGGTTTTCCCAGCCGGTGTTAGGTCTGTAGAGGCAATTCTTACATTTCAAATTATCAACGACGCGGCCCACGAAGAGGATGAGGTATTTAAACTGGAGTTATCTCTTGACGGCACATCTCAATCCACTGCTACCATAGGAAACCTGGACACTTTAATTGTCGTTATCAAAGATGACGATCCAATAGAAAGTGCCGTAAGTGATGAGTATAAGTGGTTTTCAAGGTGATTTAGAAGCAAACACCTATTGTTCTAAAATCCACATTGAATTGCTTTCTGAGTTTTTCGAAAACAAGCCAGGATTTTCGAAATGTAATTTTGGTACTATTGCTGTTATTATGAAAAGTATGTATGCGAGTAGATACCGTGCAGTGCAGGTCGGCAAGGCAAAGTACTGTACCTCATAAATCAGTAGTAAAGCTGTTTATTAAAAGTTATTAAAAGAGAATAAATGAGCATCCAAATGATACGTGCGATATCCTGACAGATTGATAGTAAAAAAATAATTTATTATACTTGATGTGAGACCGTTAAAAGGGCTTAGAATGCTACCTCAGTAATATAGGCGGGCGGTCAGGCGGGCGAGGGCCGAGAAATCGCGAGGAGATTAATTGGCGCAGGAACAACGCTCGTTCGCGCGCGTTTTTGCGTAGTGCTCCCGACAAAACCGCCATGCTACTACGTTAAATATGGCCACCCCACACGAACGACTAGGTCTGCATGATATGGCCCAACAGTGATCATATTACAGGGCCCCAGCAGGAGGCAGGGCAAGGGGCCTTTTCCCACTCTTTACACTGTTTGAGCCAAATGCATAATTATTCGCCAAAAATTAAGATTTCGATTTGATACTATACTAAGGATCTGGTAGATAACTGATAAGTGATTTTGTAGATGAAAAGATGCATCATTATAATTAATTTGTAAACGAAACGGCAGAAATGTGTTTCCATGTACCAAGTATATTTGTTCGGTGATTTTTTTTGCGCCAGGAATTTCATCAGCTGTTCAGTCCTGAGTAGTTTTTGCGTGAGAGTGAATTACCAAAAACATAGAGCTGAGGCGATTAAAGTTTTCATTACATATACCCTACGGAACTGCTACATAACGACTGAAAAATGTCATAAAATTGCAGCTTAAATCGCCGCTTAAATTAATTTCAGCAAAATCGCTTAAAGGTGCACGAAGCCTGTGAAACGGGCGTTAACGAAGCCATGTTCCTTGTGCCTGTAAACAGAGGATACTCTTTCTCAAAATCAACTGTCCTACAAAATCATCAGTAAGTAGCCTCTGCTTGCAGGGTCAGTGTTTGGTAAACACACCTCACGGGAAATCATGAAATTTAATTGGTCTGTTCTTATCCCAAGACTGATGGAACTTACCGACCTTTGAAGACATTACAATTTTTATAGTTACTAATAAATACGCTGTGGAAAGTAAGAGCCGAACAAAATGAAGTATTCTTTCTTTGGTTTTTCATCTTGTGTCAGTTTTGGTTGAATGGGGATGTATGTACATAATAATCACGTTATCTGAATCATGCAACCAATGTTTCGCAGGGTTTTGTTAATGGAAAGGTTTTTTATTATGAGGTAGATTTTCTGAGTGGAAGATAAGGTTTACCACTGAACATCCTAGCTAACATCCTACACAGTCCCACCCGCAATCCAGCAACACCTATAGGCACATTGCGGGGGCGGATCCAGGCTTCTTTTTTTCAAGGGGGTACACCACTAAGGAATGTCGTAGCTGACTGGTGATGTAAACAAATTTTAAAAGCGAACACGAAGAAGAAGGCTTTTGACTAGGTAATAACGTAATGTGAACTGTTGAGAATACACACTTATCTCCATATTTTGCAGAACACCAGTTGTATTAGAAAGCCATCTCGGGGGGGGGGTACGTACCCCCTGCACCCTCCCCCTAGATCCGCCACTGCATTGATGTAAACTGATAAAAAAGGAATCAGCATACTGGGATTGGACAGCAGTAAAAAGAGCAACAGGAATTTCAGGCTGTTTCTCAAAAAAAGGAAAACTCGCTGCATTCATCTTTTTGGTGATAGTATCAATTCGTTCTTTGTTAGAGGGAATATATTAATCATAGCGTTCTTATAACAGCTACAACCGATCAATCTGAACAAGCACTGATACGACCTTGGATCACCCACACCCTGCCTTCCTATGCTCTTGAGTTTAGCAACCCCGCACTCGAAAAACTGTTGCACGGGCCTTGTATTAATAATTTCACTGCATCAGTAGCTATGTCACAGGCAATTCAGTGGCATACTGTATGAGAACCAGGCTTTATAAAAACACTTGAAAAAATCTTTAGAGAAGAAGCCAAGCAGCTTCTGAGAAGTCATCGTGGTGTAGAGCTTAGATTGAAAATAACACTGATATTTGCTAGCTCAGGATTTTCACTCTGCAGATGGCTGATCCAGGACCTGAGAACATCTTCACTGGCATCAGAATGGCTCATACAAATAGCAACAATATTTCCTGAAGAAAGAGAAAACAGTTTAAGGATGGCTATCATACATTTAATTAAAAAAAACTCCCTCAGAAAGAGGGGGAAGTAGAATGCCCAAGCAAATGTACTGCATTGAGGAGAAAACGTTTTGGAAAAGACCCACTACAATAGTATTCATTATTATTCATTCAAATTATTTTGCCATAATTTTCTGATTGGATCAAAGCCCCCGCCTAATTCTTCATAACCAACCGGTGTTGACCAAATTTGTAAGATGTGAGCACTATAGCATTGATTTGATATTACATTGGCTTGGAAACGAGGTTGATTGATGGTATATTTACCTGGAAATGAGGCCGCATAGGCAAAAGACCATCAATCCACCTTGCTTCCAGGCCTTCCCCTCTAGGGATAACAGTCTGTTTGATGTGCATAATATGATAATTATATTATATGACTCAGCCTCATTCAACAATAATGGCTAAATATACTTTTTTCAATGATTTGCAAATGACGCAACCATGTAATTTCGGCTGTGCTATAGGGCAAATAAAAACGAAGAGAAAAATGATATGGACAATTACTTTTATGGTCAAATAAACTGGCCACAACTTTAAGCCAAAGAAAAACGTTGCCTGAAATACAACATCATTGGGCCAATTTTACTTCCAAGGGTCCCTATCTCACCTTCTCCACTTTCATTATCAAGTTCTGCGTCAGCTCTCAGGGTAAAGAAATGTCTTTGCAGTCTTCGTACCCAAATAAAGAAGGGTCCTTCAACGTATAAAGCTTTGTCTGACTTGTAGTTTCTCAAAAATTTCTTCTGGTCTGCTGTCTGAGCACTAACCAAAAACTCTTTTTCCTTGTTATCAGTGTTGTCCTGGAACCCAAAATTAAATAGTTCATTGACTTGGTTCTTTTACTAGAACGTACAAGTTATTATGGAGTCACGCAATGTGTAACTTGGTCTGTCAGCAATACTCTTATTTGCTATTTTTGTTAGGGGTCACTTCAATAAAACTTTTATAAGCGTAGTTTACAAGGGTGGCCATTGTTTTCAAGTGTAAAAACAATAGCTAAACTTGTAAATTACACTCATAAAAGTTTTATTAAATTGACCCCAGTATTTCACAAATGGTTATATGAATATTGGTATGGAAATATTTTACACTGTTGAGCATAAAATGGCAAGAGCACTTTTACAAAATAATATTTAGCCTTATGGGCATCCCATAATCACTGCTATGCCTTTCACTCCCCCTTAGCTTGCAGGTTTAGATCCCCACTGGTATACTACCAAAATCACTAAACTGTCCTAAGCACCACAAGAAGAAAAAAAAAAGTCTGAATGTTTCATGTAACCATTCTGAGTACCCTGTTTCATCATGACACTCTCCCCAATTTTAGAATGGCGATAACAACAGTCTTAATGGTTGAAATGATCATGAATGCTAAAGGAAAACTTTAAAAGGCAAACCACAAAAGATGTGAGATCACTAATATCATTGATAACATTTTGGGCAGAGGTGGAGATCAGGGGTGTAGCCAGCCCTAGACCTGTAGGTCCAGACCTACAAATTTTTGGTTTGATCACTCTACCGCTTGTCATAAATTATGCATAATAATTATGCATAATTTATCACAAGCGGTAGAGTGATCAAACCAAAAATTTAACCAAATTATTGTTGGGGTGAACTAAAAAACTTAAGAGCTCAAATTGCTGGTGAGGTCAGTGCATACTAGTCATACATGCCATTTTCATGATATGTGGAAATGAAAGTCAACCAGGCCTACAAATAGTCAAAAAGCTGGCTATGCCGCTGGGGTTGTTTCAACAGAATTCTATCCTGGCAGTTTTAGAACATTTAAACCACAAAATGTTATCATTGCCTTAATATGGTGTAAATGGGAAGGAAAATAACATAACTAAACAGGGCACTCAGAAATTCAGTCAACTATTCAAAAATTCAATATATGCAGATGATCACTTTTTCTGGGTGCTAACAGTTTAATTTAGGGATTTTAGTAGCACAGGATGTCATGGATTCAAATTTGGGACTCATAGAGTCTTTTCCCTGTGCTTGTGAAATGATTTGTCTAATCCTTAAATAGGGTCAGGGTTTTAGACCCTTGGCAGAACACACCTATCCAAAATAATAGGGAGTACCCAGCCCAGGATTAAACCCTGCCAGTACCTTGAAGATAGTTATAATCTGTTCATCTTTGGTCATTCTGGTAAGTGCAAGTTTGCTAAGCTCTGTATCACTTTCAGGTAGCACTTTTGGATAAGGATTAGGGAACATTTCCTCCAACTTGTGATACCAATAAATCATCCTGCGACACTTCTGCAGTGGTTGACTAGCATGGCCAAAGATTTCATATAAAATGTCGTAAGTGTCCTCATTGGGAAGTAGCCAGTGATCTTCCATTTCCGTCAAGATTTCTAGTGCAAGCTCAGCCTGAGGATGCTTCTTTGCCCAGATGGCATCGAAAAGAGTTCTGTTGTTATACCTCCCTCTGGGAAATACATCAAGGAGCCTGTTATAAGTCTCAACATCCTTCTCAATACCAAACTCTTCCATGTAAACCACAGCAGTTTTTAGAAATTCCATATGTCCCCTCCTTGTGCGATCTTTTGCAAGAAAGTCATCGATTATGTCAAAAAAGCTTTCTTTTGATTTCTCGATTAAAGCAGCCCTTTCAAACGATGCAACGTGTTTTGATAACGCAGCTTTCACAGATTTCACTTCACTAGGCTTCACCTTCATGTGAATAATTTTATTTCTTGCTGCGTCTTCCGCCCTTATTTTAGCAAGTCTATCGGCTTGATCTTTTACAGTATTATATTGCTCCTCATACTGATCATATAATCTCCTCGCTGAGTAGATCTGCCTTCGATGGGCCAGGTATTTCCAGTGTTGAGTTCGAAGGCTACCTGCAGCACAGATTGGATCATTGACAAACCGTCTCAAGATTGTTGCTACATTCCGAGCTCGTTGCATTATGTCGTGACCTTTTTTTAAACAACACAAATTTCACAAAAATTGGCCAATAAGCCGGAGAAACAGTTTCTAAGATCACAGCATCTTATCACTTTCGTCAACCATTTTGAATTTCAACAAAAAATTGCTTTGGAGGGTAGAGTGGGTAATGTTTAATTCAAGGACTGTCGGTGTGGGGTACCCAGGGTGGTTTCTTGTTTCCTCT
Organism: Porites rus; assembly: GCA_964035705.1. NCBI lineage: Eukaryota > Metazoa > Cnidaria > Anthozoa > Scleractinia > Poritidae > Porites > Porites rus. Next base: position 25,200,824 of record OZ037997.1, on the reverse strand, counting down.
ACGACTTTCACTTTTCGTTATAAATGAGAATCATTCTCTACGGTGGCTTCAAAGGGATATTCTCTCATAAAAATACGACAGTAATTCTTTTCAAGAATCTGTGCGATTTTGTTAATTTTAAACAGAATTCACCAGAATTCAGTACTACTGCCGTCCACCCGGGGGCTTCCAGGAAACGGGTATTGACTTTGCCCATGTAATCGGGTATGGTTTTCGAGCTACGGGAGTGAATAAACGTATTTGTCGTTTCAGTTCCAAATAAATTAAGAAAAAAAGAGCAATGTGCGAATTCAGGGGCCTCCTGGCGAATTCGACTATTTCGTTTAAGAAACCTTTTTGTTGGCGTTCGAATTAACAAAATTTCTGCCTACGCCAGGTCTGAAAACGGGTGCGGATTTTAGAGTCGATTTTAGAGGCCAGGTCTGAAAATGGGTGTGGAAGATGAGAAATTTTTGGTCTGTTTTGGAGAACTAGGCGGCACACCGCCACCACACATTCCCAGGAATACCCCCCCTTTATCCCCCCCCCGCCCCCGAGACTGCCTTACTTATTCTATGAAAAGCCCTTGCAAATCCATTGGTCCACCCCTAGGATTGTTAAGTACCACGTGGGTTCCTTGCATCGGTCTCTTTTCTTCCAGCCCTCGGTGGCTTTTGCAAGAGTAAGAGATACGTTAATGTTTTCGTTGTCTTACGTCTATAAAATAACGTACTTCTTCCCCTGAAACCTCTTAAACTTATATTTATTGGCTTTGCTTCATGTTTATCTTAATTTGTCTTTCGACTAAACCAAAGGTGTTTTGAAACTTCAATTGAAATGAGGAGGTCGTGAAGCGGTTGGTCTTCGAAATTAGAATCAACTGTTAGGCGTATTAAAGCTTTACGTCCTGTTCCAATGTTTCTTTAACAGAGAGGTTAAGGTTTTGAAGGCTGTTTAAATAAGTACAATTAATTTCTGGCAAGGTCTGTGAGAACAACTTCAGGTTAGAGTAGATCTCCTCGAGCATACATGATTTGGTGATGTACGGGGATGATCTTCGCAGTGTATATCATCGTTATCACCCCTTTCGAATGTCAGCTAAAATCAGGTGTCATGGCATTCTTGGATGATCTCTGTACTTAACAAGGTCGTCCTAGAACATAACTACAGCTAAGGGCAAATTTGTTTTACAGTGTGTAAGAAAGCCTCGCAAGTTAATTATTGATACTCGAAACTTGAATTGTGACTTGTTGATTCATCTAGCTGAATCAGAAAGCAAGCTTTCTCTCCCAGGAGTGCTTTTCTGTAAAAATATTTTGTCCCCCTTTCCATCCAGACAGCTTCTCCTTTAGACAAAGTTTGAGTACAATAACCAAATAGAGCTATGCTAAGTTACTTCCTACTTATTTAACAATTTTCAGTGTTACAGTAAGGCACAGTTTGTATATGATTAAGGAAGTAAGTGGAATGTAATGCTATCACAAGGGTAAAATTGAAGGACAGCTCCTCTCAAAAAATCTCTCGCTGTATGTCGCTAGACTGTCCACCGACAGATTAAAAGTGACCCTGGTGTATTAAAGAAAACAGACACTGAAACTCTCTCTTCTACCTTGTCAGTTATGAACTCACATGATTATCTCAAATTGTCAAACAGTTGGCTGACTGTTGGCCATTTGTCAGTTGACTGTTGGCCACTTGTTGGCTGACTGTTGGTTGTCTTTTTGCAGACTGTTGGTTGTTTGTTTATTTATTTATTTATTTATTTAATCCTGCTAAACTCTGGAATACGTTACCTGTATCCACTCGTACTCTTAGTTCTCTTAATCAGTTTAAATCTCTGTTTGTTGGCTAACTGTTGGTTGGCAGGCGGTTGACAGATGGCTGACAGTTTTTTTGCGGGAGCTCTCCTTCAATTTTACCATTACAAGAATGTTAGGGTTGTCAGAAAGTTTTGAAGTAGATGACTGAGTTGTCAAAGTAAGCGGCCAGTCCACAGATATTTTATTTAAATATCGCCATCCGTAAAGAAATGCAAAGCAGAGTAGCCATCCTATACTAACCAAGTAGGCGGCAATTTTCGCCGGAGGCCGGCTTCTTTTGACAACCCTGCAAAAATGTACTTGTTGTATGTCTTTGAATGCTAGGTTGTTCCGTCGTTACTTTTTTTTGGCACATCCAAGCATTATGTCTGGGGGCATCGAAGCTCTACAGTTAAAGGAAGAAGATGTTACAAAGCTACTTGCTGCTGGAGTCCATCTGGGTTCCAGCAATGTAGACTATCAAATGGAAAGTTACGTTTTCAAACGAAAACCTGATGGTAAGAAAAACTTGTGCAAGTGATTGATGTTTTTGTTCCATGCACATAATCAGAGTGGATAATATACAGAGTCTCAGAAGCTTGTAGGTTGAAAAAGTACCATACCATGCCACCTAGTTAAAATTGATGTACAAATTATTGCATTGGTTAGGTTCTAAGGCATTGTGTCAGTACTGTGTTTGTTGCCCAATCTCTTGAAGATTTAAGCCTAGTATGTTATCAGCGTGCAAAGAAAGTAGTGTCCGATAGCCCGGGGCTAGTGGATTTTGCTAAAGGGCTAGTGAATTCTGTTTTTAACTTGCCCGACGGGCAAGTGATGTTTTATGAGGAGTTTGAATAACAGAAGAACAAAAAGTTTTGGGGGCTAGTTGAAATGACATCTGGGCTAGTAAATGCTAGCTTCAGCTTGCCCGAATGGCAAGCTGTAAAAATGATTTTCTTTGCACCCTGATGTTATGCAACTGGGTAAGTACTGAAAATAAATTTAATAGAAGAGTTATTTTAAAACTTTTCATAGGTGTTCACATCATCAATTTAAGGAAGACTTGGGAGAAGCTGCTCCTTGCAGCTCGTATCATAGTGGGCATTGAGAATCCTGCTGATGTGTGTGTGATTTCTGCCAGGCCTTATGGACAGGTAAATTTAGAACATTACACAGGGTTGGTACAGAGTCTTGAATTCTTAAGAAAAGTCTTGAAATTTGCCCAGAAATTTTCCAGACTGGAAAAAGTCTGGAAAATGTAGTTTAAGTGTGGAAAAATGGCAAAAAGTCTAGAATTTTGTTTTCAAAGCTCTAACAAGTACTTTGGAAGAGAAATTTTTTTCTTTTTGGTCAAATCTTATTCAATCTCGGCCGTATGTTTGCAGCGCACCATGAAAATAGCTTTGTTCCCTGCGTTTTTTAAGGTCTCTATTGATCACCCATTATTTTGATAACCTTGGTCTAGAAAAATAAATTATTGTTTTGAAAAAAGTCTTGAAAAAGTCTTGAATTCTGGATCCAAAAATCTGTATGAACCCTGATTACAGTGCTTACTCAATTGGTGAATAGCCTAAGTCTAGTGTTAATCACAGATTTTGTAGCATTATCCTCATAGTGAGGGTAACTCATATGAAGAATGGACTGTTTCTGGTTTCATGTACTGTAAAACATGAGTAGATGGCATCCATGAGACGATCTTTAGATGGTGCAAAGCGACAATTATTTTGTTGAGGGTGACATCTTCTGAGGTTGCTTAAATACTTGTCGGTGTTGTCAGTGTCTGTGTCTTGGTTTAATTCTTTTCTTGGTTATATTTAATTTGCATTTGTTTTAAACTGATTAACATAGATCTATGTTGTGCTTAATTTTATCCTTGGTTTAAATTTTATTTTCCATTGTTTCAGACTCATTAATATGGTAATGTAGGGTAATGAGTCTGAAACAATTATCCATGAACAAAAGAGAATAAAATTTAAACCAAGGATAAAATTGAACCACAACATAGATAACCACATTGTATACAAAAACGAAGGGAAAAAAAGCCAAGCTGGATAAAATTACAACAGAACCATTAATTCCTGCCTTTCAAAGTGTTTGTGAGGGGGATCTTCAAGATTTCATTCACATTTTGGGCATTATGAAGAAGTATTTAAAATGGTCAGTTTAAGTCTTTTTGATAATGTATCTTTGGTAACAGAAAAGCAAGAATTTGGGTTCATCAACTGAATTGAAGGCAGATTAGCCAGTGACTCTGGGGGATCTCAATCCCCCTACAGTGTCCAACAAGCCACTTTGGGGTAAACAAACTAATGTTGTGTTACGTTGGTATTTGATAGCGTGCTATTCTAAAGTTTGCAACCCACACCGGAGCTACAGCTGTGGCTGGACGCTTCACGCCGGGTACCTTTACCAATCAAATTCAGGCGGCTTTCAAGGAACCACGACTACTTGTTGTTTGTGACCCACGCACTGACCAACAGGTAAAAAACATTCAAGTTCATAGAAGGCAGTTAACATCAAGTTAATTATGCCTTTATTTAGAACTGATTTATTCCTTTTCTTTTAATTATGGGTTTTGAGTACCTTTTTTTAAATTTTTAATGGCACTTAATTTTGCAATTTCCAAAAATTTTCCAAGACTCCGAACAATAATAAAATGATGCTTTATCTGCTCCTCTTCCTTCTTAGGATTAACGCTATTCAGTTATGAAAACATGTTGTCTTGAACACTTTGATAATAATACCCTGTTAACCTTTGAAGTGTAAGGTTGCGTTTCTTCTCAAATAAACATGTTCACCAAACTTTTAAAAATTACAACTTTGGGTCACATTCAAGGCATAATGGAATAATGATCCTTTATGACTGATCAGACTGCACCAAAACATTGATTCATTTGAAGCAAGAAGTGCAATATTTTAGAGTGACTAATGTGTAATAATATACTTTGAGAACATGAATTTGGGAGTGGTGTGTAGGAGTGTCGCATCTATTTCCATGGTATCTGATACTGGTAACTATATTCTTCACAGCCCGTAACTGAAGCATCATATGTGAACATCCCAGTTATTGGATTCTGCAACACAGACTCTCCACTTTCCCATGTGGATGTAGCAATCCCATGCAACAACAAGGGTGCTCATTCTGTCGGTCTCATGTGGTGGTTACTGGCAAGAGAAGTCTTGCGAATGCGTGGTAGCATCAGCCGTCAGCATCCTTGGGAAATCATGCCAGATCTGTACTTCTACAGGGATCCAGAAGATGTAATGATTACAAAAACAATATTTTTTATTTTTTGTTATGAGTAACATAGGCATTTGACAGTGTATGAACCAATTTTTGAGTCTGTTAGTGGCTCTTGTGGGTTCTCTCATGAATGGCATGTCCCTGCGAAAGAACAGTGGAAAAGACAACAGCACAATGCCCCTTGTCCCCAAAACACCTACAGCTGCTTTATTTCTTGATCAGGAAATACAGTTTATCGGAGCTGCATGTCTTTTCTTTTTGCTTGAAACCAATAACTAATTCAGTTCAATACAGGTGGTCAGTTTAACAAAACTTTGAGGCCAGAGTTGGCTAAATTTGAATTGAGTTAAGCAATAGCACACTCAGGGCAGGAACAACAAACTACAGTGAAACCTCACCTTATGGCCACCTCATTAATACGTTCACCTCTTGATTACAGCCACTTTTTTTGGCTGCTTGGTAAAACGGCCATACATTTTCTTGTAAAAAAAACCTTGTTAATATGGGCACCTGTTAATACAGCCAAAGTTTTTTGGCCCTTTGGTGACCGTATTAACAGGGTTCCACTGTAATTTAATAACCAACTGTTACTGCCATTTTGGAAGAAGGAAATAAATTTATTGTTTTCTGAAGTGTGGCATAAAATCAGTTCATTCTTTTCGTCATCAGGTTGAGAAAGACGTTATGGAACGGGAACAAGAAGAACAGGTGCAGCCAGCCAGCACCTATACTAGTGATTGGGCTGGTACAGTTGATCAGGGTGCTGGAGAGGTTGGTAGTAGTACAGTCAATTTCTTTAACCCTTTAAGTTCCAAGAGTGACCAACATCAATTTTCCCCTAACAATATTAATACATTATAAAAAGAAAAGGTTAGGAGATTTAGTAAAATGATCACCTCAGGGAAATTGCTCTGATCTTTTATCAAATTCTCTCAACTAATTCTTTAAGGAAATGTATGGAGATCAGTTTGGAGAATTTTTATTATTATTAGGGACACTCTGGATCAATTCCATGGTCGCAGGGTTCAAAAACTCCTTTGCGGACACCTACATTAAAGGGGGAACATGCATTTACATTCATACCCAAATAAAATGAGATATTTGGACAGACTGGCCACATTGTAATTTGACTGTACAGATTATATTTTGCATTTCGTTTTAGAACTGCAAAGGGTCTGCAAGTCTGTAATAAGGAGCCATAGTAATTTGACTGAAATTGTTTCAGTTAATGCATGTAATTCTTGCTGAGAATGCAGGTGCTGTCTTTATTAGTAAAGCATTATCCAGACATGAGAGAACAAAGCAGAAAAAAGGGAATGCTATTCTCCCTACTCTGAGCTACTCCTGTCTATCTGAATTCTCAGAATAGGTTATCATTAGCTGTGAGATATTTGTAGTTTGTAGAGCTGTCCTGATAGTGGTCAATGAAAGTTGGCAAACCTAAATAAAAGGCATCCAAAACCTAGTTTAGCACTTGTTTGAGTTTTCTTGAATTTTATTTCTTTTATTTCCAGTGGGGTGCTGAGCAGATGGGAGTTCCAGCAGTCCCATCTGGTGTGGTTGGTGGTGAGGATTGGGGTGCCTCCACCAAGGAATGGGGCAGTGAAGTTCCTGCTGCTCCATCAAAGGACTGGGCAGATGTCCCAAGCAAGGACTGGGCTGACCCTGCACCCAAAGAGTGGGGAGCTGAAGATGTGCAACCAAGCAGTGACTGGGGTACAGCTGTGGCAGATGCAACCAGTGGAGGAGCTGAATGGGCATGATTTGTTGACAAAAAGCTCACTGACTGTAACACTTTGAAAGTACGAAAATAAACTTGTTCCCATGTCTCAATACTGGCATCTGCTACTAATTTGAATTCAATGCATCTTCTTTCTCTTAATGTATGTTTTTATGGAAACCGGTCTTTTCAATACGAACTGAAGCATTAAAACTGTACAAGGAATTTCGTTCAATTCAATTGCAGTTTGTGCATGAACAACAGAAGCACTTGGGGTTGATATTCCTCTTTCTTTAAAGTAATTTTACTTGACCTGTGAAATGGAGAAAAAACTAGGGCTAATAGCCACAAGTAAGCAAGAGAAGACAATGGAATTAGTGCATGATAGCACATAGTATCACGCTTATGGGTTAAGTAAAATCACTCTAAGCCAAGGACTTGAACCTATTTTATGCCTTGACTGAATCAACTCATGTGGAAATGACCCATAAAATGTCTTAAGATAGAGGTTAAAATGGTTAAAATCTAGATTGAAAACAGGATGCTGTAAACTGGGACTTATTTACACCCAACTCATCCAGAGGTGAAGGTCTCAGTAATGTTATCAGCCTCAGGCCCTTGGCATGGCTGATAACACTTACATACCATGACTATCATGGATATCACAAAAACCTCATCCAATATTAGTTTAAAATCCAGCCCACAGCTAGCTACTGCATTGGAAATAAAAATGTCCTGCAGTGCAAACAAAAGCTATCTTTATTACCCTACATCTGAAACGTGAAACATGTTGTGCTCCTATGCAACTGGCGAATCACCACAGGCCATTAGTTGGACAGAACAGCAAAAGGTGTACTGTCCACTGGTAAATATCTTAGCTGAATAATGATGTAATTTGGTCGTCAACAAAATTTGTTTAAACATTTATTTTATTGTGCCAAAGTGGCCTTCAAATGAACAAAAAACCCCTAAGTAACAAAACAATATGGCAGAAAATAATTCAAACACCTTACAGGATAAAACACAAAATCAAAATACAAAGAACTATAATCCTTCAACAACATTCATGTAATAAGAAAATTATGCATTTCCTGTTTCCACAGAAAATCCGCGAAAAATATAAAAAGACCTATTTTCCTCTGATCCAAGCTTGTTTAAGTACAGTGGCGCTTTTAGGGGGTCTATAACTAGGCTGAAAAGACTTTTTAGATGATGCAGGTAAGGACGGAAATTCCATTTCAGATACACCATTATTTTGTATTCCTACATTCCATGCTGTGCCTTCACTGTGCCACACCCTAGGGGCCTTTTTGCTTGCCTTTCCAACTTTACCTCTACTACTGCTTTCACGTTTTGCTTTGATCTTAGCATCCTGGTGAACTGATAGAAGTTCATTTTTTCTCTCCTCGTCAGGTAACAAATCCACAAGTTCTGAAAAAATCTGTGAGAAATTTGTTGCAAAGAGGTCGCAGCAATGTGCATAGTACTCTGCTGCAGAACAATCACCTTTGCGAAACTTTCCAGACACTGCCTTGAACTCATCAAACTTGGTCTTATCATATCCCAGTAAGCCCCTAATCTTCTCAATAAGCATTTGGTTTCTCTCTTGTTTACTGTTACTTGTTTTAACTTCCGGTTTAGAGACAGTGGTATCTTCTACAGGTGCAATATTTTCTTTAACCTTTCCTTTAGCTATTTGTGAGAAGGCTTGAAAGCCTGGAGGAGGCTTTGTACGGGAAGTCTGTTGTGGCACTGATAATAATGGAGGCTGACGAGCAGCTGCCGCAAAGCCAGGGGGTATGGTGTGAGGTTGTTCTTGTAATTGAGCAGAAGCCTCTAAAGAAGGAAAGTCATCTTTTGAATGTAAAGAAGAAGCATTTGCAGCTTGACCATAAGAATATGATGTAGTAGTTTTTTTGGTTTCCTTTGATTTATCAACTACACTTGAAACTTCCTGAGAACCAGCTAACACAGGAAAGTGAGCAAGTGCAGCTGCAGTTTCATTTGCAGTGAACTCTCCATTATTGCCTCTGTCTTCGGATTTATGCTTTTTTGGTTCTTGTGGTTTGTATGATGGTGATGGCAGCTCTGAGGGATCCTCTTTGCTTAAAGAAAGTGCCATTGCAGTCTGCAGCTCTAGTTTTTCATTTCTAAACAAGAGGACGAAAACACTTTTCATTACTACATGTACTATGCAGTCAGTTTAATATAACAATCTAAAATATAAATTTGTATCAATAAAAAATTAACATTAATGCTTATGGTAACAGTTGAGTGAAACCTTTACTGAAGAACATCTCTCCTTGAAAGTTATTCAAGACCTGGCAATTGCAAGGGGTGCCTAGATAGAAGCCCTACATCAGAACTGTCATTAAAGGCTGTAACTTGTCACACCTGTTATGGCTGAGCTCACTTAATGTAACAGTTGATCAAAGTGGAAAGGTGAAAATAACGCTATAAATTTTTTGTGAGATGTTAAATGTATAACCCAATGTTCATTTGTGTTGGCTACTTCAAAACTTAATAAAAGTACCAGCCCTGGTACATGTAGCTCTTGATCTTATGTCAAATTCTCCTGAAAGCATTTCTACCTTGACCCAATCAACCCTTAATGGTTTTATATGGTCTAGAGAAAATATGATAGGCAGACTAAGCTGCACTTTACATGCAACCATGACTGAACAGTGCAGACAATATAAGCTAATTCTGGCTCCTAACCAGCTCTAGACTGGTTTGCCAATTGTGTCAGCTTGATCTGCTGTTGTGTCAAGTTTACCCAGTGTGCTCACTTTGCAACATGAATGAAGCTCACATTTTTTAGTGACTTATTGCAACAGCATCTGCATGTAGGAGTTGTGGTTACATTTACGACGGCAGTTGTTTTTCCCCCCTAAGAAGAATGTAAATCTTTCTAATTTTATACACAAGAATAACTTATGTTTTAAACATCTGCATCCTGGCACTGCTGTTTACTTCAAAAGAAATAGAGGCATAAGGAACTGAGCGTACCATTACATTGTATGTATGGTCTAAAATGGAGTGAGGAAAGTCATTCATGCACGATAGAAAATAGGACAGTTGTCTTCAGAGGTTACTTTTTGCACACATCTATTGTGAAAAAGGAGTCTCTGCTTGCAAGGTAAGTTTCCCACTTTGATCACCCATAAGACCTCAGCCGGGTTACTGCCCTTACCAACAGCACTGCCATGTATACTTCAAGGCAAGGACATGAAGTGAACCTCCAATACTTTCTAGTCCCATTGTGAATCTAATGACAGTAAGTGTCTTACGCTGAATCTACTCCAGGAAAAATGCTTGAATTGCTGTAAACTAGACCTTCTTTTGCCTTATAATGTGATTTTCTGGGAATTTCACACACTTATCACCGTATCGGTGGGCCTGATAAGAGTGAGATCTTTACACACCTGTTATCTGCAGAAGCACTTCCTCTATTAACTCCTTTATCTCTTTTTCTAATTCTTTGCTCTGAGGCCCTAACCTCAGCATAATCTCTGCCAGTTATAATGGAGCCTTGATTGGCCTGAGGTCTTGGACGAGGAGCAAATGTGATGTCAACTTCAAGTTGACGAGCTTGACGGGCCTGTGCCTTTGATAAGTTCCCAGAATGCCTCGCAGCACGATGGGCTTGAAAATCAACCTTTGTACGAAAGACGGAAGTGAACTTTTCATTAACACAGTCTCCCTCTTCACAAAGGAAATGGAAATCACGAAAGTGGATGCGGAGGTTTTGATAGTTGGGAAAATAATCCTGACTGCCGTCACGCTCACAGAAATGACACCAAAAATGATCCTTTCGCAGATGTTTGTGCAGCTCGTCATTATCCAAGAAGCGTTCATCACAAAACTCACATAGGGGATGCCCCTTGTGCGATTTGTCATCTTTGTCTCCAATTCTTCGATGTGTGGCCAAATCTGATCGAGTGTATGCTTTGAACTCAAAACTGAACTTCTGTAAATGAGCGACGCAAAGATCACAATAAAATTTTCCATGCTCCCTTTTCACATGGTCCCGTAGACGTTCAAAATACCTTTCTGGTGCACGATTTGGGCAGAATGGGCAGCGATGCTCCATAAGCTGTTTTACACTTGCTTTGATTTCCTTATTCTGGTAGAGAATCCCCGGACGCTTGTCACTAACAAAGGAGTTCCTTCTTGCAAGAAGCTTGTCATAACTGGTTTTTTCACGAGTTAGGAATACCTAGGCACCAAAAAATAGTTATAGAGTTTAGAGAAAAAAGCATACACAACTGTAACACAGCCCATTTTTTAATCCACCCCCACTTCCTTGAGGGTGATAAAAAGGGAATGTTTCCTGCCAGCATTAGAGCAAAATACATGACTGTACACTGAGATAATATCACATAACGTCACACACGGGAGGAAATACATACAACCTACACCCACAACATTAGAGGTCATACTTTAAGAATGAATCAACTTTTATAAAAATAAAATACTAATCAGCATATTTTACGCGCGGGTACAAAATGATCTCGCAGCAAAAATAGAAAACTCTAGAACCAGCTCAATTAGTAACAAAAAGGAACCACAATAGCTTTTCTGATTTCCTTTCCAGGATACTTTCCCATCATAATTACCCTTTGTCGCTACACTGTACATGTAAAAAAGCCGCAGCGAAGGAAAAATTCTGGGTGGTAAACAAAACGATTTTTTTTTAAACACAGCCTCCTAAAATAAACATTTGAGCCTAAGGTTAAATCCTGCTACATTTAAGTATTTTTGTTTCTTAAGAACCCTTTTACCTGAATCAAATCAGCGCGACAAATTGGACAGTAGGTCTCTTTGCCAAGGACACGCATTCGAACACAACACTTATGGCAGACTGGATGATCACACGATCCAACGGCGTAGAACTCGACGTCTTCGCAGCAGACAACACAGAGACAGACAGAATCTTTACGAGCACCTTTCGAACTCATCTTTTTTCAGAAAACTCACGACTATAATAGCAAAAAAAGAAGCGATAACGAGACCTCAACACACCGAGATAAATCCGGTAAAAATGGCCGCCAAGATCACGATCAATGCCCTAATATGGATGTGAGATTGCGTCACAAACAGACCAGAAGTTGCAATGACCTGATGTGCCATTACTTTTGATCAGCGGGTTCTTGTTAAAAAATATTATGGTCTTAATTCTGTTCACCGGTTCTCGGGAAAGAAACAGCTAGAGACGATAGAGGGGTGAAAATGCTGCCTTTATGGAAGAGTGTACCAAACGTTTCGAGAACTGTGAGCTGTAGAGCGTCACCCTTGGTTAGAAGATGCTATTATACCTTGATCTATTCCTCACTTCTTACATTTAACTGATTGTAAACTGAGTATAGTGTTCGTGTTTACTAGTGTAATATTTATACAACTAACCTATGTAAGCTTATATTCGATTTCTAGTGGTGTTTTTTGATCATGGATTTACTTTCACGGTTTTATTTACTGTAGAAGAGACTATATGCATATGCAGCTTCTCCTTTGAATGAGCCTTTATCGGATTTACAAACGGGAAGTGCGGATCAGGCTGATCTTTCTCCTCAGACCGTTCAGGTTTGTGAAAACACTGTGCGTCAATTGTAACATATTTAAGCCCCCACTCCGATCCCCATCCCCAGAACGATTGACTAGGTAGTAAGAGTCATTACCTTGTCAGGAAAAAAGAAAGAGCAAAGCGTAAACACATTTAAACTTCCGAAAAACAAACGCTAAAGGGGTACAGATGCAGCTACTCACTCTCTGAAATGACCTGTTCAGACTCTGTACTTCACATGAGCCAAATCATACTCAATGAATTAAGTTTATGTGAAGTACAGCTTCTGATTCAATGTGAAACTGCTAACTGAATTTGGATTGGCTCGGCCATTCTTCACGCCCTGTCTCAGCTGGGAATACTGGCTGTGGACGGGTGGTTATTCAGACACCAAACTTCTCATGAGCTGAACCAAATGCATAATGTAGGAATGTACGGGTAATGTATGTATTTAACTGAAAGGCACTTTTTTCCCTTGTAAATTTCATTTGGCTGGGTCCAGTGCATTTAAGCATAGTGAAGGTCTGATTTTAGTACAGGCCATGGGAATTGCAGCATTTACTTGTACACATGGTATATTACATGCAATATGGTGGATACTAGCAAAAAACATGCATGTAAAATTTTACACAAACAATTACATGCAGCTTAAATTACGTGTAAAATGCATGTGTTAATCGCAGAGAAATTTCCTCAAGCAAGCTATGTGTATTTTTTTAAGGGCAGATCTAAAATAAATCGTATGATGCTAATTGATCACAGTCTCTTCGCATTTAAATTTCAATATTAACTAATAGGTCTTGATTCAAAATGCAAATTATTTTGAATCATGTTTTTCACATTCAAACCAGCTTTGTTAATCTATGAAAGAATCTTTTTGTAAGTTGGAACAGAAAAGTTGCAGTCTACTTCATACACTGTAGTCAGCAGTGTACTCTGTGTTTTCTTTTATTAAGTCATTGCAAGACCATTATTCGCCCGACAACGGCAACTTTTACCTGATGAAATTTAAAAAAAAAAACTTTTTACCGGATATTCATTCCAAAACATTTTAGTTTATCCAAACTGTAGATACATGTTTTTAAAGGTTAATTATTGACTAACAATGTTCCTAATTCCTTGACGGGACAGGCTGAGGTTGAATTTGGTACGCTTTTAAAGATGTTAAATTTCATATAAGCTTATGTGTATTTTGTCATGTATTTTTACAGGTATGTTTCGTGCGTGTATTTCTCATGTAATTTGTGTGTAATATGGTGGATTTACATGCAAGAAACACGCGTGTAATGCTGCAATTCCCACAGCCTGTACTCTATCTCACTTTGTCACTGGCTTCCAAGGCACTAACATGTTTATTATCCATGGCTGTCATTAGTAGCCGATAGCGGGCTTTTTTAATGGGCTACTGCAGTAAAATCAACTGGCTACCTAAAGTTTCTAAATAATAAGTCAAATATTACAAGGAGAATTGGTCGGTGAAAAGACCAGCTATTAAAAACGTTAATGACAGCCCCGAAAATCAAGGACTGTTTTGGAATGTTTCTTTTTTTGGAATGGGAAGGGGGAATGTCGTTTCAGTCCAGCATACTGTGCATGTATTTAGCAGTTTAGTACTTCAGCTAAGCATAATTTTGAGAATAATAAGCCAGTTTCATGGCTGATGTAGAAATGCATTACTCACCTTTACAAGTATTTGTCTGACCCTAGTTTGGTCTTGGGCCTATAACCACATTGCCACAGATCAGTCTGCATTTAAAGGAGCCTTCATACAGTAGAATATTAATTTGCCACCCACTCAACTTTTAGGTTTTATAGTATTACATGTAAATAAATTAATACCATAGAAATTTAGGCCTTTGTCTCCTGCTAGTCTGGCTATCCTGCCTGTTATAAAACATCTTGACTCGGGTGATGTCCACATGTATTAAAAACTACCTCAATGCCATACACAGTTTACTTCCATCCAGATCCCCACAGTAAACATAAACACAAAAGCCTGATTACATTAAATCTTAAATGAAGCTTAGGTCCTACTTACATTAATTTGATTAAAAAAAGGGTAGCCTGTGTAGCTGGTGGTTTTGTTAGGGAAGGGCTCAAGCTTCACTTCCAGCAAAACTGCCAGCTTTGTACTGCAGGCTGGAAAATGAATAGATTAAAACATCTATCTACAGAAGAATGTAAGACAGCTTTTGGTTGGAATAATCAAAATTGAAAAGTCACAAACTAACTGCAATGGTTTATCCAGAAGCAGTGTACAAAGAAAGCGGTGTCCAATAGCCCGGGGCTAGTGGATTTTGCTATTGGGCTAGTGATTTTTGTTCTCAACTTGCCTGATGGGCAAGTGCTGTTTTTTGCGGAAATTCAAATTACAGAAGGATTGTAATCAATCCTGCTAATCAAAAAGGTTTTTGGGGCTAGTTGAAATGACTTGTGGGCTAGTACATGCTACATGTAGCTACACTGCTTGCCCGAATGGCAGGCTGTAAAACTGACTTTCTTTGCACTCTGCAGAAGTAATATTAATTATTAAACTTAACCAAACTCTGATAATTATCTACTGTAATTGTTGTTGAATGGATATCTTTGATTTAAGGCCCTTCCTAGAATCTGGTTCTACTTTGGTCAAAAGCTGTAGTGATGTTTATCGTTTTGATTTGCACCTTAAAATAAAATAATAAAATGGTCTCCTTTAATATGTCTTTCTGACAGGTTTCCACTTTAGAAAATGGTCTCAAGGTTGTTTCTTTGGAAACTTATTCACCAAAGAGTAGAGTAGGGCTATTTATCAATGCTGCCAGTCGCCATGAGGCCTCAAGCACATTGGGGATTACTCATTTGTTACGCAATGCTGCATTCTTGGTAGGTGGATGTGGATTTCACAAGTTGCAAATGTACTGTTCTGTTTAAAGAAAAATGAAAGTCCATGTGCATGTAATTTGCTGGGTTTTGTGGAATTTCTTACATGACTTTATAATTTTACGTGGGAGTCTTAATCTGACAGAGAGTGTCCTTCAATAAGAAACAAATGTCAGTACAACAAAAAATTAATTTCAGTATTTCCATCTCCCATAAACAGGTGGCATTACTGATTAAGATACAATATGGTCAAAAATTTAATAATAATGAATACAATGTAATTGTTTTATTTTCAGTACAAAATACTGTCAAACCTCCACCTGCAACCACTTCTCATAAGTGACTGCCTACTGAAAATATATTGGAACTTCGATATACCAAACCTCCGTGTTTTAAAGTCCTTAGTATAACAAACGATTTCTTTACTGTAGTATTAGTATGGAAAAGAACCTTGATATATTAAAAAAACCTTGTTATAGCAGACAAATTTCGCCATTCCCCTAACCCTTTGTTAACTGATGTTCCACTGTACCTACAATCCTGGACAAAACTACTTGAGAAAATGTTTTCATTAATGCGCACTACCTAACGCAACAAAACTATTCCCAAATCAACGCCTTTGCGTAAAGAAACCCCCCTCTCCCAGTTCAAAGTTGCTTCCTTCAAATGCATAGGGGTCCGGCTTTCTTTTGAAGAACCAACAACATTGCTTCCAGGGGGAGAGGGGAAGGGAAGAATCGGTCGGCTACGAAGTTTAGAAAAAATGACCCCCAAGAAGGCAATTTTCTCAACAGTTTTGTTCAAGATTGTAGATCAGTTTCCCAGTCAAAGTATTACAGTTGATACACTGTACCTCTTGCAAGAGACTACCTCCTATGTTCAAGTAACTGCCATATTCAGTCACTTATGTGAGGTCCAACAGTACTCACATACATTATACTTTTAACTGATTGATGAATTTATGGTATTAATTTCTCTAGGGAAATGAACAGCGGTCAGGATTTAGAATCGCAAGGGAGCTGGAACACCATGGAGCTAGTCTTGAGTAAGAAACGTTAACTTGTTTTGTCAAGTGCAAGTTATGCTAATTAGATACATGTAAAAAGTTAGTAACTGTTGTTCATTATTTTATTACTTTAACAGGGCAACGTGCAACAGGGAGCACCTCATTTATTCCTCAGATTGTCTTCGCAAGAATTTGTGAGTTTTGTTTACCTTAATGTTCAACTTTCTCACACACTCTTATTGCGCTCAAAGATATTAAATTTGAATTGGTAATAATAGCTAACTGCAGAAGCATCTGGTATAATAACCAGAATGTCACAGGTTTGACTCCTATTGGGAGCACTCAGATTTTTCATTCCAATTCCCTGTGTCACTGACTGAAAAATCATACTGTTTAATATTATTATGGTACATGACCTGTCAGTTGAAATTGACAGGATTTGTACAGGTTGTGGAAAACCCGGAAAGTCATGGAATGTAAGATTTTAATTTTCCAGGCCTGGAAAGTCATGTCGGTTCTTAAAAGTAATGGAAAGTTTAATTTTTGTTTGGTAGATTAGTTACTGGAGATAACAAGGCAAAGACAATGTAAGATAGAGAGGAGTAATTAAACAGTGCAAACAGCATGCATTTTGGTGGACACCAGAGTTTGTATCTGTTAAACTGTTGAAGGTCAAAAAATACTCTGAAACCAGAAAATTTTTTGAAATTTTTTAAACTGACAGCTAAACGTAAGGTCTTGGAAAACTTGAAAAGTTCATGGGAAAAGTCATGGAAGTCATGAAATTTGAAGAGCTCAAAGGAGTACGAACCCTGATTGACAAGTGGAACAAACACTTAGCACATTTTCCATATGACTATTTTAAAAGAAAGTTGGTATCTTGCATTTCATGGTATTACATTTACAAGTTATCAATTATTCATTTTTCAGGGAGTCTGTTGTTGATAATCTTGCTGGAGCTGTAAACGACCCAGTTTTCTACCCATGGGAGGTGAGAATGGTTATTGATTTCAATCTACTTTGTGCAATGTCATAACCCCGAAGGAGGACTCCTATATGAAAGGGCATACCAAAGGGCGTACCAAACTATGATTTATTACTACATTAACAAGTTAGGTTCAAAAATAAGGCTATGTACAAAATCTGTGCAAGGGCAGCAAATGGGCTGTGAAAACATCTACAATAAAGAATATAAACACTTCGCAAGTAGGTGGAGTTGTGAAAGTCCAGCGGATAGGAGTGTTGTTGACAATGGCCAACATTTCGACAAGCTATGCAGTAGTCATCTTTTTGTGATATGCAGGATTGGCTTGTCCAAAAGTTTTGTTTTTACATCTACTGACCTTTTTTTTTCAGCTTGATGAAGCAGTCAAGCGTTTGAAATTAGATCTTGCAGTAAAGGACACACAAGCAGAAATAAGTATGTTTATCACTTGCTGTATCAAAGGCTAGACAAAGAATGTTTGCTCCAAACTGACTAAAATCAAGTGAACTACCCCTGTTTTCCTTTCTTAAGTACAACAGTGAATGCTAGTTTTCAATGAGTCACTTGCTTGGACACAGTTATAAAATACAGTTTGTGTCTTTTGGTTATAAATAGGAAAAGAGCTGATTATAAGAAATTTTCTTACTTATTTTTGTATTAATTATTCTTGGTGCAGATGTTGTGGAGGAACTTCACAGAATTGCTTTCAGGTTTGTCAGAATTAGTGAAGTCTTGCTTGTTTATGTGTTTACGTATATGTAGGGCTGTCATTAGAAAACGGCCATGGCAGTTAATTTGGCCCGTGACCCTTAGTCTAATCATTCATTAAAGGCTCCTGTGAGCCAGCTCATGAATGAATTGGATAAGTGTAGATAAGACAGTTCAATAATCAAAGTAATACTGGGAACTTGTGATAGAGTAAAATAAAATATCATTTTAAGTTGAAAATTTTGGTTCATTCTTTGTAGCTGGAGACATAGGCAATTTATTTTTTAGTTGAAGCCTTAAGACCTTCAAGAAGACTCTCAAAAGAACTCTGTTTGTTGTTAGAGCTGAATGGGGCTTTCATTCTTCTTTTGAGAATTTTGTTTTGTTTTGACAGTTGTAATGTACTGCTAATCGGTTTGAGATACAACTAATGGTCAGTTAGTGGATTCTTTAATGTTGCTTTAATAATGTGAGGTCCATTTTTCGCAGCTAGGGTTTGTCATGTCATCTTATTAGCTTTTCACTGAATGATTTCCCATCCGCATGCCTCTATTATGCGATGGTTCTTTCACACTCAATTGATCGCATCTTCTCCATGTTATTGGGCAGGAATGTACATAAAAAATTGCTACAAAATAAACCAATAACAATGACCCTTGTTCAATTATTTCATGTTTGTTTAACAATTCCATGTCCGTTTTTCACATATATGTTACATATAGTTAATTTTTTATCTCAGGTAATTTTTAGTTTTCTTTGTTTCAACTTCATTAGCTTACATTACCATACCCAAAAACAAAAGAAAAACAAAAATAACCTGGGGCTGGTTCCTGAAAGGCCGATTAGCACTTATCCAGGATTCAAATTAATTTTACTCATTAATTTACTCTATGTTATCTGGCAAAAATATATGCCTTTCTAGTACTCGCTAGAATCTGTCAAACATATGTGCATAATGTGTTTGGAACAAAACCAATACTTATTAGGGGAGGTAGGAGTAAAATTATGTTTAATTCAAGTTTAATGAAAAAATTAATGAGAGTCGAGTGAGTGAGCAAATGATTGAGTGCCATGGAATGACTACATCATCCCATGAGCTAAAATTAAATCAAACATAACACTAACACAGACCTATGATAGCCCAATGACAGCCCAATGACAGCTCTGTGTATTTGTTATCAGTTAATTTTGATTTAACCTAGGTTGATTCTCTTTTTCCAATGTCTCCTAGCCCTAGAAAACAAAGGAAATTGAGAATCAACCCATGTTAAAAATTTTTAACCTGAAATCAAATTCGTCCTGTAACATACATATTTAACATTGTCATCATTGAACAGGCTTATGATTTTACTACAAGAATTTCTTCTCATGAAGTATTGTTTGGTCTAAATTTCAGGAAGACCTTGGGAAATTCACTGTATTGTTTAACACACAGAGCAGGCAAATTCACTTCTGATGTGGTAAGAATAGAACATTAAATTAGCTGGTAAATCTACCTCTCCCTCTGTTTTGCTTTTTTCAGAGGAGAAACTGGTTTTATCAAATGTCCTTTTTTATATGTAATATTTATAGGTGGCCAGTGGCCTTTTTTCCTGTATTATTTTATTCTCTGGCAACTGAAATATTACTCTAAATTTTTGCATTGTTTTTTTTATAGTTGAAAAGCTATACCAGTGAGATTTATGTAGGACAGCGCATGGCTTTGGTCGGAGTAGGTCGGTATCGATAGGAAATTGAAGGATTGTTTGTTTGTTTGCTTTTTTGTAGTAAATACTGATAAACATGCACAAACTATATTTCTGGGTCCCAGTCATTCAAATGCCATTAGGGAGCTTAAGCAACAACAACGGTTACAGTAATGAGAACAGCAAAAAAGCAATAGGTAACTTATAGTAGGAGAACAACAACTTTGCACATGGATCACGTTTTTTTTCTTACATTTCCTAGCTGTCTTTCCATAACTACAACATGAAAGTGCCTGTAATTTCATGCTTTGTTGAGGATGGGAACACTAGACAACAACTTCCTATTTCTTTTCCTGAACTTTGATACAGTCCTCAACTCCAAAAAAATTTGCCAACATTTGATGGATTAAACAAGATGGAATAAGTGCGATAAAGTTTGAGGCAGCGTGAATGCACTTTTTAAGTGATGTTTTCGTAGCAGTCGCTCTTGTTGTTGCTTAAGCTCCCTATTGCATTATCACTAACCTAGGGTTAAATTTGGATTAACTCAGGTTTCATTTTTCTTAATTAATTTTAACTTAACATTTTAGAATGTCCAAGCTTGAAATTGAGGACAAAACAAGCAGTCATGACTAAATTCGAATATTGAAAAACAAATTCTGAAAGTAGCCCCTAAATTTTAAGGAGGTGTATCATACTTGAGTTCTGCTAAGTCTCCTTGTAGGAAAGACTTTACCATAGACACTTTTACAGTAACAATGTGGATTTCAAGATGAAGGAAATCCATCTTGGTTTTCTGAGATTTTCAAAGCACCAAGCTCGATTCCATGTAGGATGTCAATGACAAAAAGGGAAAAAAGACAGTTATTTGTGTCCATAGCCTTGAGCAAACTCTTTCAGCTGCTCCTCAGTGCTGCTGTCTTTACAACCTGTGGCTTGTTCCATGTCTTATTATGCATTTGTGTATTTGTATTTGAGTGAGATCCCTGCCCTGGTAGCTACAATACAAGGCTGTGCTCTAAGGAAAATTGTAAGCAGCCCTGGTGCTCCGATCCTATAAAATCTAGGATGCCCAATTCGTATAAAAAATCTAAGATTTTCTAGTCGCTTAAGAGCAAAAGGAAAGCATCAGGGGCCACTGGGCTCTGTTTAGAGCACAGCCCTGCAGTAATAATGAGCTTTTGAATAATTAACAATTAATGAATGAGGCTGAGTATCTTATGAAGAATTATGGAGATTGAGGAGGGTGCTATCCGTCGAGGCCATAGGCTGAGGCGGATAACACCCTTCGAGATCTCCATAACAGGTCATACAGGTCAAAAAGGTGTGACTAAACATGCTTTTAAATTTCTTATAATTATCTCTGAGCAGGTGTTGATCATAATGAGCTGGTAGACCTGGCAAAAGGAGCATTGTCTTTTCTGCCAGAGGGTGAAGCTGCACCTAAAGAAGCTACAAAATACCATGGAGGTAGGCAATGCATTTAGTCATTCTTTCATGAAACAAAAACTTTATACTGATAATATTATTGTATCATGCCTATAGGTTTTTTTAACCCATTAAAAGCACACCACACAGCCATGCATAGGCTGGAAAGGTTTTTCACATGAACTTCAGTTTTGGACAGAACTTTTCAGAAATTAGCGTTCTGTGTACAGAGAAACAACCAACAGAATTAGAGAACCTTGCTCACCTGATCAATCGCTCTCACAGTAGCCCTTCCCAGAATCAGTTGATTTCAAGAAGATGAGAGTGAAAAGCAAGTTCTGTAAATCTTTCTAGGCAAATACATTGAAGAAAGTTTGCTTGTGCTTAAGCCAGCTATTTTATTGAAGTAGTTTTTTCTAGATTGAGGGTGCTTATTATACCCTTCGTGTCAGAGTTTTTTTTCTTGTTCCTGATGGTTTGTTTTATTAAAAACGCACACAAAATATCGAGAATTCTTCCCGACTTTGTTTGCAAAAACAGCCGATTTTCAGCTTGTTTTTAATTTTGAGCAGATGCGTGCAGTTACCATATTGGGGAGCATGGTATAATGGCTCATATACCATGATGGCTAAGCCAATCAGAGCTCTAGAATTGCATTATCCAATGATTCGGTTTTTAACAATGTCCTGTATTAACAGGAGAAGTGTTGACATTCAGGCCTGGTCCACTTGTTCATGCCATTCTTGCAACAGAAGGACCAAGGTTAGTGGGTATTGTTATTACATGCACACACTGCTACTGTAGCTTCATCTGACTGCTGAGCAGCCAATTTTCATATTTTTTCCAGTCGACTCTAGTCAGTGCAACGCCTCCAAGTGCCCAAAGCTTACCTGCTTACCAGTCGCTTCCCTACAAATCGATTCGCTGTATAAAACCATATAAAAGACACTTAATATTAACTGCAAACGGATAATCCTAGCGAGTTAATTACCATTTCACTGAGTTAATCATCGAAAATTAAATGAACACCAGCAAACTTTGGAGCAGTTTTCAACTTTGTGGTGCAGCGAAACGACTTTACAACTTCGCGGCGAAACGACTTGTAGCGAAACGACCGGACACTGGATCCTTGATCCCTTATTATTTTTTGTAGTAATACTTTGTATAGATTGTTTAAGCTTGTGTAAATTTACAGAAGCAGTGTAGATGCTCGCTAGTTTATGGCAATTAAAGATAATGCTTGCTTATTTTTCGTTAAAAATCTCAGCGTGTAAAAATAGTTACTGTAAATCAATGTCCTTTCGGGTGGACTGTGCCCTATTTAAATGAAATTATATTGAAACTTTATTTTTTCAGTTTCGGAAGTAAAGATCTGCTTGCATTTTCAGTGTATCAGGTGAGCTCTCCCTCCAACCAATTGTGCTATAATAAATTACGAAAAAGTGATCATTTCCAACCGCAAAGCATTAGCACTAGCTCAGCCAGTAGAGAACGGCAATGGCTGCTAAGTGCGTCCTAACTGCGAAAGTTATCTCCCTGTAACGGCCACTAATAGCGAACTACGTAGCAACTGATAGAGTGTTTACAGTTTTTCGTAAAACCTTGAAAAATGGTTTCGGTAAGTGTTCGTTATTTGTGGATGAAAAGATCAAAACGTGGACTCTTCGTTTTCCCGCCAAAGAAAACCCTAATATGGAGAAGACATTGTTCGATTGGCCAATCGTGTTGCATTATGACGTCAAAGCGAAGTATCGATTGATTTCTAGAAAGTTCTCGGGCGTGAAGTTCCCCACCCCACCCCCCCCCCCCCCTCACCACTAATCTGAAGTGGCCTATATTAAGCGTGAGGTTCCACTGATAAATAATATTGGCGATCGTCAGGTTGTTGTTTTTGAAATTCCTGTCTTATAATTAAATATGTTTGTGTTGTGTAAAAGATACTCTTGGTTTCAATGATTGTTTTTGTCATTTGATACAGAAACTTCTGGGCGTTACACCTTACATCAAATGGGGAAGCAACGTGGCAACAAACAGGTAAAAAGCACCTGTGATCAGGTCTTATTTTTTCTCAAAATTATAACCCAAAGTTTTGTGTGCATGGCAGACTACCGCACACGAAGGGTCGAATGACCTTTGTTAATTATAGTCGTATGTGTTTTCGTCCGAGCGAGTTAAAAAAATCGTGCGGTGCGCATCTCCTCGCGAGAGGCAACGTGAATGGTCTCTTGCGCAACTGAGGGAAACATCGAAGTGCTTATAGCATTCAATCCATGCTGTATGTTAAGTGAGCCTAAAAAATAATGGGTCTAGTGGCGCAGTTCTAGTGGGTTTTCTAATTTCATGCAAGCAGGTGCGAAATTCGTGCGGAGAGGCGTCTTACCCCAGGAGAGGGATTTGCGTGCTTACTCGCGCGAGCTCCCACTCAGATAGACGTGTCTAGGCGTACTCAAACATGCCATTTTAATTTCTAGACTCATGAAGGCTGCAACAGAGGCTGCCAGTGGCGTTTGTGGAGTAAGTTAAACAATTTCAGTGAAGAGCTTGTTTCTGATAGTTGTTTTGATTTATTTAACTTTTATTTTGATTGATTTGTCAGACGTTTTACCGCAGACTGATTTAGGACCACAATGTATCAAAGGTTACTAACAGATTTCATGTAACCAATCCTACCTTGAAAAGCCAAATAAACTCCTACGTTGCGAAACTTTTCCCATCGGAAATTACGTAAGGATCTAAAATATGCAATTTGCGGAGGTATTTTCTTACCTAGTGTCAAAAACGTTTGCAGGTTTCTTTCTTTAAATATATTTTTAGGTCACTTTTTAAACCTAAGCAAATTTTATGGACAGATTTAATTTCAATCACCAAATTTCAGAGTTTTATCCACAGACACTCAGGGGCATCATAAGTTCACTGTTTTGAGCTTATAATTAGGTGGGAAATGTGGGACAACTTTGTGTAAGAATAATGTAATTGTATCCATTTTTACTGTATCAGGCCTCTGCTTTTAATGCCAGCTACTCGGATGGTGGTCTCTTTGGATGTTATGTTATTGCGGAGGCTGCAATTGCACCGCAGGTAATAATGATAATGATAATCATCATCATAATTGTGTGGTCTTAATACTGTCGTATTTCTATTTGTTTACACACCAGCTAGTTCCTTTGTGAAGGATCTGGCAAAGGAGTAGCTATAGGGAAGTCCTGAAATAACGTACTCCCTTGGGGAGGGGAGTGGGGGCAGGCATATGACAAGGGCGGACATTCTTGTCGTCTTGTTTAGGTGTGTAAATTGTAGATTTGTGGTATCACTTTAAATTTCCAAGACGGAACGCTGATGTTTTTAAGCACACAGGTATATCTCTTAGGGTTGTGTTTAAAAGAATAATGAAAAAAGACGAAGAAAATGCCTAAAGGAGAAAGTTTTTTTGTTATTTGGCTTTCTGTGTGAGGGTGGTACCTGTTAGGAGTCAAATAAATCCTGAACCACACTCAGATCTTTCCCCTGTAGGGGTTTAATTCCTCTTCTCTTATGAACATCTCCTCCTCTTTCACATAGGAGCCTCCCCCAATGGGTTCAAATAAGTTATAAACAAAGATATCGGGGAAAACTTCCCCACGAAGGGACTACAATAACAGTATCGTGACCTCATGATTGTTTGCTACTTTTCGCAGCAACTTTTTAATATTTTGACCTTTTGGTTCCACTGCACTGTGACAATCACTTATGTCCAGCTGACTGACTTACAATGTTTCTGCAGGTTATGAAATCAGTTATTGGCCAGTTCTCCAAGGCTTCGAAAGGAGATATCTCTGATAAAGACGTAACACGAGCTAAGTGAGTGCCGAGTCTTAGTTACTCAAAGAGATATCTTCAAGGAAGAATAGTAGCCGCACCCACATTGTTTCCGATGTAGCCTGCGCCAAATTTTGGGAGGGAACTTTTTTTTCCGAAAAGCCCAAAAATTAGAACAACACGGTAATTTTAATTAAATGCCAATTATGTTGTAAGACATCACCGGTAGAGCTCTACAATAAAACTCAGGAGGTTACATTTGAATAGTTTTAGAAGTCAATAAAGTTTTCGCTCGAAGCGATCGCTTAACTGGATTTGCTTTAAAATTAGCGATGTTTTAATATTCTGAGGTGTACTTGGCCGCTTTAAGTCTTTTGTTTTTTCTTAGGCCTAGCTGCAATTTCAAACGCAATTTTGACTGTTGATGGACTTGATGTTTGGTGTTTTTCGTTTTTAATTGATGCAGAGCTATTGATACACGTAGTGTCTCCAATTCCGGAGATACTAATAAATGAATAGTTTTGTTTTTTGATCCTCGATGAATCATGAAATAAATAAATATCGTAAGTTTTGTACTTTAGGAATCAGATGAAGGCGCATTTGCTTATGAACAGTGAAAGCCAAGATACATTATTTGAGGATATTGGCTCTCAGGTGAGTTCTGTTGTTTATATACCAAATAAGAGAATAAATTCTAAGGCGTCTTCTCTTATTTTTCTTTGAGACGTGAACTCAAGAGATCGCCGATCTAATTCGTTTCTTAAACTTAGATACACTTCTTAAGAACCAACCTGCAGAAAAATTCACCTACGTTTCACAAATTAAACGACGCGGAATAAGGGCGATGAATTTTGAATGAAACGGTGTGAATTCACTCTTTTGAAGACGTTTTCGCTACCGACGTCGTCGTTGCTTCAAATCCCTGATGATGATGATGAGGATGATGATTTTTAACATTCCTTAGAAATCTTTTTTGTTATGGAATTCTTGTGAATTAAAATTTATATCTTTTTCTGTCTATTGCTTTTAGATACTAGCGAAAGGAAGTTACACGTCAGCTGAAGCAGTTGCCGCTGCAGTCGATTCCATTACAAAGAGTGACATTTTGACCGTAAGAACTCCGCAGGCTCTCACCCACTTTGCTGTAGCCTTTTGTTGTGGCGGAGGGCAACTGCGGGCTTTTTTAAGATGTCTTTTCAAAATGACGGATGAGAGTGCTGGAAAATTCAACTGATTTTCATAACTCTAGATGTAGTTTTATTCATGCGTCATGCACCCCTAGTAGGTTATCTTAGTAGATAATCAAGCCTGATGACCAACTTTTTGAAGTGACGGCCCCAAAGAATTTCCACTCTGTGTAAGCCAGTGGCAAGACAAGACAAGACAATATTTTATTTGGAGTCTAATACCAGCTGGTACATGGACTGTTTTCCAAATAATTTAAAATTACGATCTTCGATGTTAAGCTAGTTTTACACTATACATAACATTTTATTACAAATAGCGATAGTTGCATACACGCAGACACAATGAGATATTTTGATCTACTTTTTGTCTTCCTTCTCGTTTCTTATTTTTAAAGCATTCGAACACATGCTTCGCTATCAATTTTTGGGTTTCAGGCTTCTCGTTAGAGGGCATCTGTGATAACCGATGCCCAAACTGATCTCCACACATTTCCTTAATGAATTAGTAGAGAGAATTTGTTTAAAGATCAAATCATTTTCTTGTGGGTGATCATTTTGTAACTTCTCCTAACCTTCTCTCTTGATGATGTATGGATGTCGTTAGGAGAAAACTGATATTTTTCACTCTTGGGAGTGAAAGGGTTTAGATATTTTTTTGAGCTCTGGCAGTTTAGTTGTGGTGGTTTTGCCCTAACCACTCATCCACGCTGAGACCAGGACGGATAAAGGTTGGGCTATGAAACGAGCGCGTTCGAGCAAAAAGGTGTGATGCAGTGGACTAGGACCCAATTATGAGCCACAGATCAAAATGGGGGGAGGAGTTGTACAATGTCTTAAATAATATGAGAAAATGACGAAAACATGCTATTGCTGGAATTAAACTTTTTTCGAATTGACACTCAAACTAACAAAAAAGGTGAAAATGTTTCGCGTTTTACCAGCGCCCTAGCTGTTTGAAAAATGTGGCGGAATACTGACATTGAGCTGGCTTCAAACACACCGGAAGCGCAGAAAGAGCACTCGTACCAATCGTACCCCGCACCACACTTCGCTTGAAGAGCGGAGTGCTCGCAGTTTCATCGCCCAATCTTTATCCGTCCTGCATGCTACTGGCCGCCCTCCCCCCCCCTTATCTAAAGTGACTAACTTCTGTGGCTACCTCTTTTGTAGGTGGCCAAACGCGTCTTCTCTGGCAAGCCTACACTGTCTGCCGCAGGTGATGTGTCAACAATGCCGGGTTTGGATGAACTCTTCTAACTCGTCGTACAATCCTCATCGTTTGTGTCGCGGTGTGTTCAATAATTGGTGCATAGCTATTGGTACAGACTTATTATTTTTAACCAGACTGATCGCTCATCGCGGCCGTTTCTTGTTGTAAAGAAATTAATTTTCGCCATTAAACGAATGACCTTTCTCTTAATGCTTTTCGGTTGTGGTGACAATGAAGATGTGTAGGTTTTCTTGTAAGGAACAGCCCTAGGCAATTCTCTTTGTCTACGCACAGTGGAACCACCCTAAGAATAATTTAATATCATCGTCAACATCATCACAGGCACTTTGCATCCCCGTGTTATCATCATCTTGGACTTCCCTCATCCGAATACATTTTCCCAATAGAGAACTCCTTGCCTCCTTTTTCGTCTGTTGTAGGCCACTTTTCCTCTTTTACTATATTCATTTTCATCCCTAAGACATACCTATTCTACAATAACAAATTGAACGGCACTGACAATTTTCAACAGCGGTTATAACCATTAAGGCTCTGTCTACATTCTACCGGATTGCTCTTTCGTCGGCACGAAAACCATATCGGACATGAAACGGTGATTTCGGAGCGAAGCTGCGCCGTGCCGATTTTGAAAGTGGATCGTGCACAGATCGGATAGGTTTCTTTGCCACTCTTCGTGGGAGTGTAAACAGCCCGGGGCGGGGGGAGGGGGGTACTCCCCTATATGGCCTATACATGGATGTGCCAATGGATAGGGTATGGTTTTTGACTTCTCTGTCCTCAACTGGCTATATAATTTCGTGTTAGTCTGTCGTAAACAGGATATGTAATTTCATGTGAGTCTGTCAGCCTGCACGATTGATTTGATTTGCTAAATGAATTTTCTTTGTACTCCAAGTATACAAAAGCAGTGACTATAACGTGAAAACAAGACGGCATGCATTTTTCCTTTGCCCTAAACAGGGTAATAAAATTCAGGGTGTTGTGCTAAACAGGGTATGTATTTTAGGAATTTTTTTGTCCTTAACAGGGTCATGGTTTCAAAACCTCAGCGGCTCGCCTATACCCAAATATTTGTCGAGTACCCTCCCCGGGAGGGTAAATAGGTTTTCAAACCAGGCCGGAGTAGTTTTCATGTCGATATGATAAGCTTTCACTTTTATTGTATACATAGCCTTAGTCGAGTGATTACCAAACAGTTTCTTCCAAGGTACCGCAACAACTCCTACGCGGTCATTTTAGATTTTAGCACCTTAAACGGTACCAATCCAGACGTGTTATCACTCAAAAAGTATGACAAACACCTCTGTCATGTTTAAAGGGAGGTATAAACCCCGCTCCCCGGGCCTTGGGATTGCCCGGATAAACGAGAGAAAGGGAAGGGAATCGCTGGGAACGGGGAAAGGGAATCTCTGCTCTTATTTCCCAGTTATGTAACTGTGGTGTCATTCAAGGTAATTCTGGCCCCTGGAACAGCCGTAAGTGTTTGCGTTTCGGCTTACATTTTTGAACCCTCAAAAAATGATCTTTGTTTTGTTTATCGTGCAAATGCGCTTAGCTGTGCGGGCTAGTTTATAATAGCACCTGTAATAACTGAAATAATCATAAACAAATAAACCAAGCATAACACGATTAGAAAACCCAATTTAAGGGAGGAAATCGGCAAAACAATAACTTCATTGGGGGCGACGAGACGGAGCTGCGAGATCGCGCACATGACAATAAAAAGGGCTAGCCAGACAAGGCGTAAGTTTGACTATTGTTTGTAAGAGCCGCTTTGCATGGTTCTTGAGCAGAAAGGGAGTTACGCTGCATAGGGGTTAGTAATCCAATACAAATTTTAAGTACGCCCAAAGCTAGGATTGACATAACTTCTATTTATATTGGAATATCTGTGTTGTAAGCCTTTTCCGCCTCCGCTTCAAAGCCGTTTATATTGCTATCATTGAATTTTTTAGCGTTGAATTTTAGGAATTGATCCGGAAAATTTATGGGAGATCTTTGCATGAATTTAATGCCGGTTGTGAATATATTCATGTGTACTTTAAAAAAAATTGTTGAGGTTGAAATTGCCGACACCTCTAAAGCTTGGCACAAAGGACGAACCTTGCCAGATATTTAGTTTGAAATGTTTTGTAATGTTTTCATTTTGTCATTATCTTCATCCTTGTCATCAGATCTTACTTTACTACATACAGACCCTGGAGATAGAAGTTCTGAAACAGGCACCAGAAACAACAACAACAACAACAACAAATTTTATTGAAAATTGGAAAAATAACTAATTACATTACTTTCCGACCCGCAAATAGCTTATAAACTAATCGACGCGGGGGAAGCTGAAGACATATTACAAGTACAAGATTTATATATAGATGGACTAAATAACAGTGAAGACACTACTATCGGTAAATAGAATAAACTAACATAAAACAAGACAAGTACATAACGATTACGAAGAGACGCTAACCTAAAGTATTAAATAACTTAATAAGACGGTAGACTTCGACATAATCATCTTCTGACCGCAAGAAATTTGGTAATAATTCCTTTATTTTTTTTTTACGAAAGGACGAACGTTTAGGTAAAGAAATCGGTGAATACATACACAAGCGTTAATTTAAAACTGCGTGTCTTAATCTTAAACATTTTTAAATTATGAGAAGCACGAGAGCTCCTCCTTCAATATCCTGATCGTCAGGCTTTTTAGCCGGGGTGGGGAAGGTGGGGTGGGAGCCTCCTCGGCCCAAGCTCTTTGGATTACACCTGAGTCACTAGTTTGGGAGGAGATTTCAAGTGGGTTCATAGAACGAAGGCAAAGCGTATATTGTTTGCGGTCTGACTTCTTCTGTTGCGTTTTTTCAACGTTTTTGAGACTCATTGAAATAATTCTCTTAAGAAAGATGAATTACTGGAGTTAGTTCCCGATTCTCTCCAAGGCATCCTTGACCATGTTATACCTTGTGTCGTTACCGCGTACACTGCGCATTCCTCCCAGTCCAATAAGCTGTGTAGTTCAAAGCTGGGTTAAGATAACCCAGAATTAGTACGAAATTTGAATTTAAATCTGAAAACTAAAAGAGAAAATTCAGTTTAATTCTTTTTGTCTACGATTTGATGATTGGATGCTCTAAAAAGATTAGATAAAACTATCCGAGAAAATGCTTTTGAAGAACAGAAAGCGAAACCCTGATCAAAATATAACTCCGTGTTGGTGCTAATCGACCTGAGAACAACTGGGCTGATCTTTAAATAAGGTCATTTCTTTTTTGCTGTGCTCTTATCTCGAGAAAAACACAGTAAAATCTGCCACACGTAAGGTTACACGTAAACCTCCGCCATGTTGTGATTTATCCGCAAGAGAGCAAAGAACTGTAGGAAGACATTCACTCCTCTTCTGCTTCTCAACGTAAGGTTCTCCGGGGGGGTACTTAAGGAATTTCTGGGTGGGGATGTACCGCTAGGACCCTGGAACCCTTAACCCATACCAGAGCTAGTTCAGCTGAATTTTGCTACCCTATGATCGAGTAAACTCCCCAAATCCTCCCTATCCTAGAGTAGCTGTTTTCCAGAAACTACTGAGGTCACTAGCACAGTCTAGCCAAAACAAAACCCTATACCACAATCCCTAGTCTAAATATAATCTTCAACCAACTGATCAGTTTCCTGAAAAATGGTACCCTATTCTAGACCCAAACGCCCTGATTTATATATCCTATCCTAGAGTAAACTGCTTGAAAACCATACCTTTCACAGCGGCACATACCTATATAGCCCATACATGGCAGTACCCTCCGTGGGGGTAAGGTCTTGGTGCCTCATTTCACTTCATCCTTGGTATGACCAGTCAAGATCGTTTAACTTTAAAATCCATGGACTTTAGTTAGAGGGAAATCTTTCTTTGCTGCTCAGAAGGGAAAATGTTTTATAGGTAGGAATTCTGGAATTGTTTTAACACGTGTAGGGCGTTGCTTCGAAAGCAGATCCGATTCAGTTAAAAAACGGTTTCAGTGCATGTCAGGCATGTCCTGAATGCATGTTGAGCAATGTTTACTTTGTCTCAAAATAGTTTCGCGAGTTCACTTGGGTTAAGTAACATCTGCAAGCTGTTTATCTTACGACTCTACCTGTCGAATTGACAAATTAGATAAGTTCAGGTTCCCTTCTGCTTCAGATTAGTGCATAGACATCATGTTGAGGCTTACAGCAGCGCAGCTCAGCGCGCACTATTGACTAAGCCGATATCATTTCAGAGGTAGATACATTTT
Source organism: Porites rus (assembly GCA_964035705.1). Classification (NCBI taxonomy): domain Eukaryota; kingdom Metazoa; phylum Cnidaria; class Anthozoa; order Scleractinia; family Poritidae; genus Porites; species Porites rus. The sequence continues at coordinate 25,169,370 of OZ037997.1, read as the reverse complement.
CTTTGAGCAATTAACATGAATCGGTTATCCAATAATGAACAATTTGGCGATACACAAGCACATGGGGATATAATGTAATGTTTTATATTTTTGCTTCTTTAAACGAATATGAATAACGAAATACGCTCTGGTTTTGTAAAAGTCACAATAGAATTTTACCGGGGAAGTACAAAATTAGCCGGGTTAAAATAAACTGTTCGTCAGGTACCGGGGAAGCTAAATTATCACTGTGAAGACTGAGGCGGTAAAACCACTGGTTAGGGTTTCACTGAGTCTCTTACAGAGGAGTGTATTAGATGAAATGGCGACAAACGACATAAAGATTGGTTGAATACCGACAGGGACATGGTCTTCACCTCAAAATGCGAAACGACCGTATTTGAAATTCAGACTAGGGACATACGTACCCGCCACACCCCACCAAGAGGGCCTCTAAAATGACGTCCAGAAATTTCGAATCCCCAGGCATCCCATAGTCTCAGACTTTTTGGCATGTACTCTCTTCGACAAAGAAGCTGTTTCCTATCATTTAAGGCAATCAAAAGCCGCGTGGGTGTGCTATGGGCACGCTTGGAATGCGAAATTAACTTTTTCCGCTTGTTTTGACGAGTAGGTCCTTTTCTTGAGTACTTGTAGAGATGTTACTTTGTCAATTTGCTGCAGTGAACGGACTCTTTGCACACTTAAGTTGTATTTTGCATGATAACTTCTTTTAAACGTCGTTTTTATCCTATAGTCGAGGTCATGAACCTGAATAAAACGGGCGTGAATTAAAACAGGACCAGTCGACGTAATTTAGCCCGTAGATAACCTTTCTCTCGACCTCGAATTGCAAAAAGAAAATGGCAAGATTATCCACAGGTGATGTTTATTTTTTTGTCGGACAACATGTTTGATGTTGTCGCCGTTTCAAAAAATAGCTCCTGGTGATAGCTATTCATTTTTTTTCAGGTGCTTTCGGTTTGTTTTTTATGGCGTGGATCGAGGTTAAAGGTACTCGGACTTTCCTTCGATCGGATGTTGAATATTATTTATTAAAACATTCTGGAGTTTTGATAGGCCCTCGCGCCATTTACACTTAATAACGGTTGTCCTTCCTGGATGGAAGTTAGTCTATTTTTCTTCATGTTTCTTAAAGTCATCAGCTCAAATTTAAAAATAGCAATCCAGGCAAGAGGCTTCTTTTCCAACGTTTATGGGTTATTGCGGGTCTAGGGGCGTGAAATGCAAGGTGTAGTCCTAAAAGAAGGCTTACGAATTGTGTTTTTGTATTCGTGAATGCATACCGTAGGGCAAGCCACTTTCCAATTATCCAATCGTGTTGGAAAAGCCGCTGACTGTATTCTATGGACTTGCTAATTTCTGGATGATCCCTTAAGCGTGACCGGAATATAAATGAAAGCAATTGAGAAATAATTTCGGGTGTTGTCGTTCGTTCCTTTTCAATATTACTGCGAGTTGACAAAACTTGTGGAAATATTTGAAGTGTCGCTTAAGTTTGGCCCTGTCTCAAACTTTAGACATTGTACCGTTGCGTTGTAGGGTCGGGAAACGAACGTCACTGATGTGAAGAAAACCAGTTCCGCTGATGAACTGAGTACAATGGGTTCTTGGCCTGTTTAATCAGAGTTCTTTTCATTTGTCATTAAACAGGTTTGATTGTTGACCCTTGAAAAGGTTATATTAATCAATTCATTTGTGTTGATAATAATGCGACAAAGGCGTGGGAAAAATTCGCAGAACATTGGTCACAGCCATTCCGGTCATCTGTATTTTATTTACAAGCTATGAGAAAGGAATTATTTTAATGCAATTCGTACAATATTACCAATAATGGAAAAAAATATTTCTGTATACAAGTGGTCTTCTCTGATTATATATGTAATACTCTGTATTCTAGTTCTCAACTTTAAACTTCTTCTCGTTCATGTTAAACAATGCCTTTATAAAACTGAGATTACACATTTTCATCCGAACTTCATTACGGAGAAATCAGCTAGGTTGACGATCACCCAAAGTTCTGAGCATCTGAGACCACACACTGTTTGTATATAATGTACTTGCCTCGGAGTGTCGAAACATTCATGCACACGTTGTTCGATTAAAAATGCTCATTCGTTTTACAATGGCTGTCATACTCGCGAGAGGGATTTAAACATGACTTTGACAACAAGAAGTACTTACAGGATTTAACTAGCAGCTCAAAAAGCATATACGTAAGGGGCCATGTAATTTATACAGACTTTCTAGTGGTTCATGTTTCGTCATCGTGCATTCAATCATCTGTAAGGACTTTGATATTGCCTTTATGTTAAGAGCTTTGCATACATGTATGATTACATTTTAGTATTGTATTGAAATGCGTCATCGTAATACATGTAAAAATACTTATGATCTGAACATGACGTTTTCGGGAAAGTTTTTATTAATATCTTTCACTTTCCAAAGCGCCAAATTGAGCTAAACGTAAAGAATTCAACGAACTGGACAAATATTTTACACCATAAGGACGATTCGCCCACCACCTTTCAGTAACTTCTGCTTTGTTTGGTAAATATAAATCTGAATAATACAACTGCCCTCTTCAATGTAGAAAAAAGCAGAACGTTCTTGAAAAACGGAACGTAATCAATTGCTTTTATGTACACAATTTAAAGTTCGGGATATTGTCAAGGCTCTGTTTGAATTTAGATTGTTTGAATATTATAGTTAACATTTTAAAGTTCTATTGCGAATTTACTAACTGTTTCTGGTCTTGCGCCTGAGGAAGACCTCCCACTTCGTCAGCACTTCCTTCCCGCTCAACTCCTGCCTCGTGTTTCCTTATTTCTTTCAAGTACTGCTTGATCTTCCTTTTGGCTCGAAGAAGATCCTCGGTAATGAGCGAATACTCATAGTTGCAACATTTCTCGTAGAAAACTTTGAACGGTTTGCACTTGGGTAGCAGTCGCCGGTTGATGGGGTGGCTTCGTCTTGTCCAAACTGCTGTTTTCATTTGGTGCCAGTGCGAGTTGGGGAAAATGTCATCGACGTTGGGCGAATAGGTGCACGTTTCTCCGATTTTGGCCACCTTTCGCCCAAGGTTGCAGCATCGTTCTCTCCGAGTGAGCTTCCTTTCTTTGCTAACTAACTTAGGTGTGGGTTTTTCTGTTAACAACTTTGACACCGGGGCTTTCGTCGTCACCAACGCCAAATCTAAAAAGCGGCAAAAGAATAGTTAAATCGGGGAAAAAACGGTAAAATAATCATATTGCGTAGAACTGCCAACCTTTCGGCCTGTTGTTTTTGACGACTGCAGCATTTGCCAGGACGTTTAAGATCCCCAAAGAAAGGATACAGAAAACGGATAACAGACTCATTTTTTCGGTGTACTGTTAGCGGATGAATGACTGCGTAGTATTTGCGTGAGGGTCTCGTGCTACTACGTTTTGTTTTGATATTCTACCCGGAAAGGCAGGTTGCGATGCGATATATTTTGACGTTATTGTTCGTGTATAATCGCTAAGAAAAGCAAACAAACTTTAATGCCATCACTTGTCATTCAGGTTGGAGGTTAACGATGATTGACAGGCGAGAAGACAAAAGAATGTAGGGTAGTCATTACAAACAATAGCCTTTTTCGGTAATAATGGCGGTTTTCACTACAGGAATCGAAGGTTTCTTTTGCAAAAAAATACCCACAATTTGGTATTTCTGTTCTAGATGCGCCCAAAATAGTCTTGTCATAATTGGATTTGGCTGGATGGCAGGAGTGGCTAAACGGGGGTGGTTTTTTATCTGCTTATTAATAGCTTGTTCCAAGATTCCACCGTGGGATTGTTTGTTTTTGTTTGTAAAAGTTCAATTACATAATTAACAGTCGCAAAAAATCCCAAAGTGGAAAAGGAGTTAACCATTCAAAGTATAGTTACGGAGATTATACTTTCTAATCCCTTTAAAGGTCCGAAAAAGTCATTTTTGCTTTTTAATCTCAATTGTTCTAAGCCGGCACACACACAGAAAGAAAACAGTGGGAAAGTTCTGTTTGACAACTATAATTTTGTATATTGGCGCCTGATTGTCTATAAAATGGCGGCAGTTTATGTTTAAGAAATAAGGCCGGGTAGGGGAAGTAAATATGCACGTCCCTAAGATAAAGCCTATACGATTGAGTCCATCGAAGAGAATTTTGGAGTTTGTTCTCATTGAGCTTCAAAGAGTTTGTGGTCCTACTTGGTCTGGATCTTGTGTTGTAAAATGTTTTTTCCGCTTTGTTCATAGTCAAGCACTTGTGAATTTACAGCATCCGGAATAGAAGAAGGAAATTGTGTTGACAGGAAAACGAGAAAAAAACCTGAACTGCATACACGCTAATTGAATGGCACAGGGATCGTGTGCCGCATATCTGAGCATGCCAATCTCCAAACTAAGTACCGCTGTTAGGTTTTTGGCTCCGTACCCAACAACTTATTAGACAACTGGAATGCAGGTGAAGTCGTTGATATTAAACAAAAGACATGGCATGCAGCCACTTTTGTGCTGTTAATTAAATACTATTGTTCCTTAGTGTGTAGCTTGCGCTAAACTAACAGAAAACATTCAGGAATAATTTCTGGGTCTTGTGACTTAAAGAGGAATATGAAGAGTACGCTAACTTTGTTGTTGTCAAATAACTTAAATCGAATCTTACAAAGTATGTATGCTTTCAAGAACAAACTTTCGTTAACTAAACCCATTTTCACAACTTGCGGTGTTGGTTTCCCTTCATTGCTAAATTTACTGTTATAAGTAATTGTTTTTATGTTGTTCGTTAAGATGTGCAATGCACTGATAGTGAATTGGACCCGTGCTCGCTGTTAGAATAACACTAATCTATCTGAAATCTCAGCAGGCTTTCATGCATTTACAATTATATCAACAGAGCTGTTCTTTGACTTACACTGAATAATCAACATAATGTAACTTTAAGCTCTGTTTACAACTTGGACATAAATGATTGCAAATGTATGTAGCGGTAAACAAAGAGAACGAGAGGTTTACCCCAGCAGTTGGAAACAAAGTACTTTTTTAAACTTTTTATTGTGCAGTGGCCAGCTGATTTCTCTTTACTGAAGCTGAAACTATGGTTGTCTTTTGAGGTCAGTGCAGGCCCCTCTTTTTGAAGGCCATGCTTGGCCCAGCTATTTCGCCGCAAGAAATGTTTTTTTATCAGCTTCTTCATCCATTGGATTCATTGATAGGTCAAGGGCGGTGATAGGGCTGAATCCTTCCGTCTCTGATTTCTTTTATATAACTACCAATTTTACAAGATTGACAAGTAAATAAACATTTCTCTTACTCTCGGCACTCTGACGTAAACTGGTGTGAAGTGTACGTGCTGCGCGAAGCTTAATCCCTTTTGCAACTTCAGTTAAAACTGCTGCGTCAGTAAAGCAGTTTCGTCAAATTGCCGCTGTTATCCTTGACTGAAGATCCGGAGAAACTCTTAATTTGTGAAGTACTGAACTAGTTCATGTAGCGGTTTTTTTTAATAAAAAACTTTGTTTGCTCTCTGCGTTTAGCTATGCTCTTTGTCAGTCTTCCTATCACTATTAACGCCCTTTTTAAAGGAATGAAAACAAACGTGACTTGGCTATCTCATGTTCCCTGGCCGCGCTTGGCACCGTTAGCACGTTTATTGAAAGTTAATCTCGAGAATGCGTCCGAATAGGGGCGTATCAGGAGTGTATAAAACCTCCCTGACAATATTTCGGAGTTTTTATGATTTTTCATTGGCCGATGGAATGTTTCCAAAGAAAAGAGAAATTTAGTTGCTGTTTCCGCTGCGATGAGGCATCATATAGTTGAATAATAGCCTGCCTTGTTTGTTTTGTTGGTGTGTCTTGAGCCATAGAAAAAAGAAGGTCACCGAGCAAACAGTTGCTTTATCTCGACAGCGGTATTCAACAAAGAAATCATCTGGCATCAGGTCACGTTTACTCTTTGAGTTATAATTAATGTATTAAGATAGAATAATAAACAACAGTAGCACAAACTGCCGTGCCAGGAAAAGGAAAAAAGTTTTCCCCTCTTGCCAGCTTGTGTTTGATTGTCTTCAGGATAACGTCTATACCCGTTTTAAAGGATATTTTACAAAAATTGAACACAACATTAACACTAGAAACAATGGGTGTTCACTAAAACCTCCCAAAGCCAAATTAGAATTTTTTTTCGGAGAAGTTTTGCCTTTCAAGGGGCTCTAGTTTACAATACTTTACCTCGGCATTTAAGAAATTTAAATTCTAGGTTTCTTTTTAAGAGTAATTTAAAAGAGTTTTTTAAATAGTAATCCATAATTCACAACAATTTTCAGTCTTACAAGTCAATAATTTTTGCAGATTTTGATTTTTGAATCTTAGATTTCTTAATGTTATTTTATTTTATTTTCCTCTTTCGATTTTATTCTTTATTTTTTAGTTATTTATGAGATAATTACAAGACCCTTTTGATAACAGTTCTTGTTATTAGAACTGATAGGTTATCCCGTTTAAATATTCGCGTTATTATTATTATTATTATTATTATTATTATTATTATTAGATACCTAACGGCCGCCCTGGATTCAAAACTAGATTTACTCTTATCATTCCATCTACAAACTTTGACCATGTTTGACTTCACCGTAACTCCTGCGTTAAACTACGAGTGACGCATTTTATCACCTCTACAAAATGGCATCACTGGCATAAAGAACAAACCTGGATGGTGGTTTTAAGAAGGGAAGGTTAATGGCGGATTGTGATGAAGAAGAGCATGATGGTAGATAAAAATAACTCAGGAACCTTCACGTTTCACATTTTGCCATGTTCTCGTCAAAATGCAGATTTGAACGCTCTGCGCATGCACACCATTTTATCCGGGAAGTTACATTTCGCAGAACGGGATCCGAGGAGCAAAACCAAAATCAACATTTTGTGACTCCGGCAAATGAAATTGCAGACAAATCTTATTATCATCGGCAGTCAGAACTGAAAGACAAGATATAATTATATCATAGGTGTATCACTTATATCTAAACTCCTATATCGTTGCAATTGAAAAAAAAAACATTAGTGGAGGCTGATAGCAACTAACTGAAAAGAAGATAAAATTTAATTTGTAAATTTTGAATCGCATGAAACTGAAACCCTCTAAATAGAGAGTCCCAGTTGTTCGGTATCCGGGATTTCCCTTATTTGAAGCTCGAGATTCGGGATTGAAAGTATGCCCGTGAGGTGGGATGCCAGAAATAACCCTCGGGATTACGGGATTGCACGAAATTTTGGGTCGGGATTACGGGATTGAATAACCCTATTCAAAACCCTCTAAATAAGGTCGTCCCGTCGTGCAGTCTCTTTCGCATGATCAAGTACAGCGCGCACTACTTAATAAACGAGTAAATTTAAGCAGTGAAAGTAGTTAAGGCAGTTTCGGATGGTGCGCTAATTACCAAATGACGTAATACAAACACTACCACTACCCACTCCACAGCACGATGCCAAATCGATAATAGTTCGGCAACACCAGAAACGAATCAATATTAGGAGCTTAGCTATGGTAAGCAAGTACAAACGTACGCGCGTACCTGAAAAAATGACGAGGGTTTATTTAAAACAATGGCAAAACGAATATGAAAAGAGATCGAAAATAAGTCATGGCAGGCGAGCTCCTGGTGATGGTTTCAAACGCCGTTTTATGCAATAGTCAGTTTTCATAGAGAAATGAAATGACTTGTGACTTAATGTTGTTGTTAGCGTTCGCAAAAAAATGGGAAATTATATCAGGGGGCGAAGCAAAAAGGAGAATATCACTTTGTTGCTGGGACAGGTGTATTTTACCTTTTATAAACTGCATGAACAGTTTGCAAATTATAGTTTACAGTCATGAATCAGGTCATGAATAAGGCTGCTAGCACAGGAGAGTCAGTAGATTGTCTAACCCTCAGAGCCTGCTGCGCAGCTGAGCTCTTTAAAAGCCGATTTCGCGTGGTATCCGGCGGATATGTGATCAGATGTACTTCCGAGTGTATTAAAATCCGGGTGCTCAAATTGTGTTAGTTTTCCTGCAAAGAAAAACATCCGAGGCCGAAGCTGATAAACGCATTAAAAAAAAGGTAAAGTGCCCTTATATTACGTCGGTAGCTCGAAATCTGACTAACACACTAAGCTGATTTTACCCACCCACCCACCCACCCCCCCACCCCCCCACTCTCTCTCTCTCTCTCCATCAGTGCTCCGTTTTACGGGTATTAAAAGCTTCCTAAAGCTACACGGAAAGGAAAGAAGTCGAAAGAAGGATTTGAGGTTACACCAGGAAATTGAACTGGGGACCTGCCGCACAGTATAGGCCGCACACTAACCTACACCGCACACTAATCCTTCCTTCTTGCTAGAAAAGAACAGGTTAAGTATTCACTTCCTCAGTGGTACTAACGATTTGGGTGGCAAAATCAGAAACCTTTTAGTTGGATTACGAGGACGAGTTTTTAAACCAACTGGCAAAACTCGCCACTCTTGTCCCTAAAGTCTCTCCATAGTTGGCTAGAAACGGAAAAGAGTGAGAGTTTCAGGGACGGACATGACTGGCTTGAAAATCCAAGGTCATAGGTGCGCTCAAAGGCGAACACGTACTCAAAACTAGAAGCCACCATAAATATGGTGCAGGAGGGGATATCCTCTCTTGACAAAAATAATCTCCTCAATGCTCTTAGAAGTAAACAGGGGAGTGTTTTGTCGGAAACGAATTAACTACACACTGACTACAAATAATCAACTGATTGACAGCCAAGAAATAAATCTGCTCTAATAATATAAGTAAATTTGAACGGAAATCAAAAGGCAGTCTAAGCTCTGATATCTTTAATACTTATGACTTGTCCTTCGACTAGGGGACTAAACAGTCAATTTAATCTTAATGTATAAAATATATTATATATATTTATATGTATAAAATATTTTATATGTGTGTGTCATATGACCTCGAGGTATCCAATGAGGACTTCTGTTGTTTGAGAAAAAATTCTAGCGATATTTTTAAGCAATGGAAGGCTTTTCCGTGCTTGCATATCCCGATAGAAACACGAGCGGGTGATGGGAGAATTGGAGGCAGTTATGAAAACCGAGAATTCTCGAAGGAGCTGATTAAAGAGAAATTCTTACTAGTCGCTAAGTGTTGTACACGAACCTTTTTTTACGCGTAATTATCAAAATAGGGTTTTTCTCGCTTAAAATGTCAGCCAAAAATCTTTGATATATGCAACTGTCCCCTCCGCAGAAACTCCCACTGGGGAATAGATGATACTTATCAAATATAGGCGCAACGTGGACGATGGGAAGATCCAACCCCTTCCCAGGGCCCCCAAGGCTATGGCAAGGGTGGGAATGTATTTGTTTTGAATATAAAGCAAACCCTGAAACCAGACTGCACCGGAACTGCAAGAATCAAACCAGGGAGTGAAAAGGTGACGATTATCAATTTCAAGCAGAATGTCGTTGTGAACGCGAGTGAGGGCGGTTTCGCAGCTATGAAATCGCTTATAGGTTGATTGTACAGGTTCATTAAGTTGGCCGTTGATTCATGTTAGTATTGTAGGCATGCAGCTACAACCTTCTCAATAATTTTAGAAATAACATCGAGATTTGAGAGAGGTCTATAATTTCTAGGGACTTCATGATCCAGAGAAAGTTTCTTGAGTAACGGTGATAAGACGGCAGTTTTCAGAGAAGAAGGCAATTGACCAGATTCCAGCGAAAGGTCACTAACGTGCATAGTCAAGGTGTTCTTTCAGTAAAGCGGCAGGGAAAGCATCCAAACTGCAAAACTTAGAAATAATGGTGTGAGAAATTTTCGATAGTTCGGTGCCTGGTCGATATAGGAGAGAAGCGAGTATCCATTTTACAGTTTAGTGCAGACGGATTTATTGAAGCCGTGAAATAGTTCAGGCGTTTCAGGGACTTCAAGTCTGCTTCTTATCTTGCCTATCTTATTTTCGAATAAAAATGACAAACTGATTAGCAGTAAAGATTAGTCATAAACTATAAACTATTCTATGAACCTGTGATGGTTAAAGTCGTAGCATGTTCAATAAGGAAGAGAGACCCGGGGAACTAGGCTACCCCGTTACAGTAAGTGCCTTTGTCTTTCACTTTGGTTTCAACCGCCGAGAACAAATGAAAAGAGCCGAAGAGTTGGCGTGATAAGCAGGATCGCACAGTACAGTGGTGAGAACACTCTCCTCCTACCGTTGTGGCCTGGGTTCGAGTGTTGCCATGGTAGCAAAATTTTTGGATGACAACAAACCAAAACGTCATTTAAAAAGTGGATTCGCACTGTTCCAAACTTCATCGATCTTTTTTAATTTCATTTAATTTGTCAAATGTTGGCGAAATTTTCTGGGTTGAATCCGAAAGGACCGTATGTAAGTTTAGAAAAAGAAAAACAAAATTTTTGTGTTGTGCTCACCTACTCCATAAGGCGGGCTCGTGAAATTAGGAAGTTTCATGTCGCGGTCCTACGTGCAACAACGGCTAAGAAATGTACAAAAAAGCGCGATGAACGTGCAAAGATGTTTTTTGCCAAGCTAAACCTATTGTTTCTTTGCTGTTCGCCTTCGCCGTTGCAAAAACTCCCATGGTAACGTGACGTTACACCTCCTCTCTATTCTTGCCTTTGCTCCAAGCGGTTTTTCTTGGGATACTGCGGTTTTCTTCTCCCCTCAAAAACCAACATTTCTAAATTCCAATTCGGATCTGGAAACAACCTCGTTCCCAGGGTCCTCTCTTTCTCGTTAACCTGGGACCAAGTAGGAGAGGACCCTGGGAACGAGGACGATCTGGAAACTCTTGCTTTTTGGCCATCTTAACTTAGAAGAAACAAAAAGCAAACTGCGGTGATAAACATAAGGAAATATAAACGTATTTCTGGAAAGAAATAAAACTTTAACTTGACGTTTCGTATGTTCCAACATACATGTTCATATCACAAGCAATCGTTGAGTAACAACAGAAATTTAAATGTAGAATAGGTTACTAATTAAGAAACAATAGGTGACATATGGTAGGAAAATCTGCATACAAATAAAGCATATAAACTGAAGAGGTAAAATTTTTTTACTGCTGACATTTTCATTTACAGAAGGTTATAAATCCCTAATCGGCTCTTTTATCGTGCAATGAGTGTCCGACCGTCCTCTCGCCAAAATTTTAAAATGGTCCCATTTCATGATCTAGAATGTGTATCTAGGACGTTGGGGACACCTAGTGGGCCACAAGTGAATCAGTTCTTTAAACTGTCAAGGTTAGCTCTCTAAAGTAACTGTCATGCCTTGAAGAAATCCCGGAAAAGGTTATCACGTGACGTCAGAGTTTTTCAACCGATCATGGGTGGTACACTTTATTTTTGTGGAGAAAAAAACCTCTCGGCCAACCGTTCCAGCACGATGTTTGATTTGTGTGAAGCAGTGTAGGTCAATGGCTGCTACTGTTTATTTTCTATCAGTTAGCTTTTCGACAGTGCAGGCCTTAGCCTTGTTTTCAATCACCCCTGGAACAAATTTGACAAGAACGTATTGCATGAGGTGATTCTTTAGCCCCCCCCCCCCCCCCTTTTTTCAGCTAATTATTTAACTTAACAACTTGTAAATAACTATAATATTCTGCTTTGGGTACAATAAATAAATTTGTGGTTGTTTGTTGTTTTCTTGCGTTAGCATGCGTAAACAGCGGTCTCTCCTTGTTCCTCGCTCCCGGAGACGTCTCGGCGAGGGGCGAGGAGAGACTGCTATTTTCACAGGCTAGCTTTGCGAGTACAGTGTGGGCTAATGAAACCCTTGACTGACCTCTGTGAAAAAGCATAAAAGAAACTTAGAACTTATAAGGATCCGATTCTCTTGAGCTTAGAAAATGGCGCTACTTTTGCAACGTTTTAGACTAATTGTGATTTTAACAGACCGCCTAGCCTGTTCCAGGCTCTCAGATAGTGGGGACGTATTAAAACGAGCAAAGCGAAAATAAGACTTTTCACCGCTATCTCGGAGCCTGGAACAGGCTATAGCTACAGACCACCTGACAGAAGTCTTGGAGGAGGGGTAAGGTAGGTAAAAAACGCGAAGAGGGAGGGAGAAAGGAACCCTCATCCTCATTAATGTTATGTACGATATGCTGCGAACTTCGTCGGTAAATTATCGCAACTAGCAAAGCTGGAGGAAGCAAAAGGCCGAGGCAGCGTGGTCGAGTGGTCAGTTCGTCGGACTCGCATTCCCTTGTCCAGGGTCCCGCTCTGGCGACTCGGTAGTCCCGAGTTCAAATCCTCGGCCACGCTTGTAAATAGCCAACTTGTTGCCTCCTTCCAATTGGGGTTTTTAATCCTGTTATGTTCTATTTCCTTTATACCAGAATTATTTCAGTGGAGTGCCTGTAAACTAGCTGGATAAGCTAAGTGCAAGTTCCACTGTAAACAAGCCCCTAAACCTTAAACTTTAAGGACAGGAGGTATCAATTGGAGAAAGCGCTGGTCTGCTGAGCGGGAGGTCGCGGGAGGGTTCAAACGTAACCCCGGCCGGACCATCACTCAGAGCTTTAAAATAACTAAGAAGAATGACATCTGCAAACAGTTAGACCTTTATAGTCTTCTCGGGTAAGGACGTAGGTCCCGTCACACAGCGCTTTCACTTATTTGGTTCTTGTAGGAAGTAAACTGAAAGCCCACAACGCCGTTCGAAAAGAGTATGGGACGTAGACCCCGGTGGTGTGGCCAACCTTTCCTGGGCCGGGTGGGTTATCTGTAAGGAGGGATTATTAATATAGGGTAACCTCATAATCCTCCTTCGTAATGGCTACCTTTAAAGAGCGTAAGTAATATGTAAAAGTCAAAGATCAAATCATGGAAATTAGAAATAGACACGAAAGACACCTAATCTAGTTTCAACTTTGTTACTTAACATTACCTGGGAGGCAAGGTTTTCTAAGCCTCTTAGATCCTTCTGGGCTCCTTATCAGCTTATAATTGTATTAATTTAAATTCTGTAAACTATCTGCGGTGGCTAAAAAAAGGCTGAACTTAACATTGCACCGGTCTCAGTAAATATAACACACACTTACAATATCGGCCGAATGTTCCGAAAGCAGTACTTTCTTTGACATGCATGCTGTTTGAGACCTTTCGAATGGTGTGATATGCTGTGATGTTGCATAATCTTTCCAAGGGGTACCCATCTATGTAAGTAATATGAGTATGTTATGCTGCAAAGAGTGTGTCTGGTTATCAAACATTAGTGAGAAATATCATGTAGAAAAAAAATTAAAGGAATAGGGTCCTGTCAGTTTCACCGAAGATTACAGTTATGAGGATTTACTATTACAAAGAATTGGTCTTAAAGTTTATAAACTGTTGCGAAAATTCTTCACACTTTTGCATGGTTTCCTAGAGGGTAATGGTTCCGGAAGCAGGGCAGGCCAGAGGCGGAGCTCCAGCATCATTGAAGTTACCGAGAAAAAGTGAGTTCCTTAAGCGTGCCTAACGAAAAAGTATATCACTAAGATGGCTGTACATTGAAAACTGATTTCACTGATATTACTTGGTAAGAAGTTTCGTTTGATTACGGTCCTGGGGCCCGTTTCTCGAAAGTCCCGATAATTAACGGGCCCGGTAAGCGTCTCCGTTTACATTAAAGATCGAGGTTTCAATAGTTTTGCATCTAGCATGATAAAACTATCAGTTAGTGAAACAAAATGGAGTAGTTTGCTAGCCAGGACCCGCGCTCTTATTCTTTATATTTCGATCTGAATATTTGATTTCGGGCCCGAAAAGTTACCGGGACTTTCGAGAAACGGGCCCCTGCTATGGAAGACGAGCCAGACAAATGCAAAACTTCTCAATCCCTCAAGTCTCAGTTTTTTTTCTCAAACTGCTCCTTAATAATAATATTTATCCTCATATCCTTTCCTGTGGACAGTGACTTGACAGTTCAAGGAAAAATTACACTTCCTGATATTTAAAAATGTTACAGAACCATTTCCTTCCCGTAATAAAACATCTCTTTCCTTGTGAAACCGCAAAGTTCTTCCTGATGCTTTGTTGGTTCCATTTAGAAATACATTTTTTAAGATGAACAAGGTAGTTAAGAGTTGGCTACATGTTGACATATTTGAACATAACGTTCAAGTTAGTAAGTAGAACGGCCGCCGTCTAAAATGTCAAAGTTTCACCATTCTTAGTGGTGTGCGTGTATCTTTTAAACTATTAATTTCATTATTAATAAGTAATTTCAAGGTTATTGCTGCGGGTTAGTTGGATATGATGAAATCTTTTCACTGTTTTATCTTACTTTTCAAGCACTATGAAATGATGAATCGATCGCGCGAAAGATAATGATCAGCATGGTTGTCTTAAAAAATATACAGTATATATGACGGAACCTATTAGCACCTCCCACCGCTTAAAATACCCTATACAACAAGTATAGAGAGCTTTTATCACATCATTAACACCGCACGATGCACTCACCTGGGGTGATGACCTAAATTGCGGTTTGAAGTGTTTGCATAGCATGCGATTACATTTTATTGGCTTATTAGCCACTGTCTTTGTCTCAAATTCCAAGTTATATTATTGGACTCGAACACTAGGGGCTTGCAATAATAGAACCACTTATAGATGATCTGGTATTATTTGCCACCTTTAAAAATGAGAATTATGTAGATCATGACTGAAATTTTTTAAAGCATTGTTAGAAATACGTAAAGATTTCATTTTATCACCAAGAGAGCTGCAAACTCAGAAGATAGATCATGTATAATAAGATGCGGCACGAAGTGCAGAGATAATTTCTGGTTTCTGTCAAGGGCAACTCTTGATTATTTAATTCATGCAGTCAACGGTGGTCGGCTTTGGGATTTAAGACCCCGGAAACGAGCACTTGAAGGAAAAATAAACTGTCAATACGCCAAACGTAATGCTAGCTTTTTCTCAAAACATTTCCGTTGTAATTGCAAACACGTCAGTGCACAAGCGTGTCCAACCCATATTACCTTTTCCGCAAAATATGCAGCACTTTAAAAATACACTGTCACAGTACTGATAATATTGGTTCTTTATATTTGTTTCAATGTGTTCTTAATTTATATGTCACTGGAAAAACCGCCTAATAATATGATAATCAAGATGATCATAATGCTGATGATTTTGTTGATGATGATAATTTTTGAAGAGGACTTTGTTGGTAACATTGACTGACGTCGCAAAAACCTGTGCGGAAGACCACTGTGTGATTTTATTGTGAAGCGCATTTGAAGATTGCATAGAATTTCCGCTATACAAATTCATTATTATTATTATTACTATTATTAGGACAAATTCATGGTGTAGTGGTGACGACTTCCGCACAGGTTTTCGAAACATCAGACACTGATATCCTCGGGTCTTGTACCAACCTATTTAAGGCTATGTTGAAATTATATCAGGTAGCCTTTGAGTCGGCTCTAAGACCATACTAGATAGGCTTTATGTTCAGAACGGTGATTTCGGCGCGAAAGTGGAGAGTCACCGTGTCGAATAAGTGTTCACGCTATGCGGGTGGCGTTTCGTGTCGACACGAAAAGCCACCGAGTATAGCGTGAAAACAGCGTAAGACAACACTGACTCTCCCGGACAATCATATATTTTTACCCAAGACATGGGTTCCAAATATTAACTGGAATAAGAGAAGCCTAAGCCCGTGGCCAGAAATGTTTCACTCCTACTGTCTACTTCAGAATCCCATGTTATAGAACAAAGAACGAACTTAACACAAAATTTTCTAACTTGGCCAAACCATGCAAGAGTTTTGCTCAACGCGCTAGGGCCAGAGTCCAGCGACTTTCCCTCTCCTGTTGTTCAGTCAGCCGAAAATGTGTTATTTAAGTTGCTGCGTTCTGGAGAAACCTGCTTATTAGCAACAGTTTTCACTTTTGCTTTATTTTTCCGTAGTTTTCTCCTGCAGCACTCCTCGAAGCAGCGTTTTTGAGATGGGTCTTTTGTCTTGCACAGCATCAAACGTCGACGGAATCCAAGCGACGTGTGAAGTGAATTAGCAGCATCCATTCTACCCGCCTGTGTGTCCTGTGTGTTACTGGGCGGCCTGTATTTCAGCCTATGGCTGACAGACGTGTGGTGTTCTAGACCTCGTGACAGGGCTTCGATGTTACAGGTGTACATGGCTGGATAGGAGAGGCGAACGGCTTTCCGTCCCAAATTGCAGCACAACATCATACGATTGCAAGCTGCCACCCCCGCGTCTACATTGGGCATGCAAAGAAACACAACAATAATATCAACAAAATTTTTAGTGGTTAAGTTATTTAACTTCAGAATACTCAGGCAAGCTTCATTTTGAGAATAACTACCCAGTCACGCACATAAATGACACTTTTCGTTAAGTTCACTCAACAGAGAGCTAGTCAAAATGTCAGGCATTTGGGCAATTTAAAAAATCACTGCCGTGAACACGGAACGTGACTACTGTCCCCTCAAATGAGGGAAAACAGTTGCGGCTAGATATCAATCTAGCAAACCTTGACACTAATCGTTGATCTCGAAATAATGAGGCTGTTATTGAACCACCCCGATGCTATACAGTATATATTCTTTGATAAAATATAATAATGTCAGTATCAAACACAATGATGTATTTTCAGTAACAATGCATAAGCCACTTGTACTAACAGATTATTTCTTGGGGCAAAATCAAGTCGAAACACATTTTTTAACAAGGTTGGTCACTTTTATCACTTAAGAATAGTTTTGAGTATTTATCAATCATTACCTTTTGCTCTCCTTTCACTGTTAGACTGGTAATTTTGAATAAGGCCAGCACTGCGTTGGCCATACGCTCATATTAACTGTATATTGTTTTCACGATGAACAAGCGTTTTTAACTGGTGCACAAAACGAAAATGCAATAACAGATTGAAACCATTTACCTTTATTCCTCCTTGTATCAGCGCGGTTTTGCGTGGGCAAATTTCCGTCGCCTGCCACAGCAATCGCGACAAAAATGAACAATGTAACGCCAACGACAATGGCTCTGTCCATGATTCTTTACATCACTAACTTGACTCCTGTTCCGTCAGCAAATACAGACCGTGGGCACTACACGTACAAGTCTTTAAAAGAACCTGATAGTGTCAGTCGCAATTCTGGAAGGACTTGTGCTTCTCTTGCCGGTTTACAAGTCTTTCAGAACAAAAGGGAGCGCTTCGAATTCTCCGTTATGTCTTCCCCGAGGGTAGATGAACTGTGTTCGGAGATCTGTTGTAACCACCAACGACCTTTTGAGCTTTTTGACTCTCTGCTGTGGTACAATGAGCTCTAGACTATATTGGCGGACGCACGATGATCCGATGTTGATGTGCTGTTTTCAAGAGTGATTATCGATTGTGGGGGATCGCGACAGCAAAACAAAACGATTGACGTTTCGACAGCCAGTGGTCAACCCTGCGCCGGCCCCCTTAATTTGCTGTCCCTCGAGCGCGCGCCAAATTCTCCCAATCCAGTATACCAGAAATGGTGCGATGCATACGTCTGCTTCCACGGAAGCGCTGTTGCATGACCCGTGACCGACTAGCTGCAGAAATGATAGTCGTCATTCTGACCTGAGTAAACGTTGAACATGAAGTCCCCAAATTGGCATATGAAAGTTGGTGCGGTTCACGTGACGTAAAAGGGGTCGTGAAAACATACTCTTCGTCTGCCGGTCAACCTGACTAGCGTGAAGCATTTACAAACAAACCCACATCTATGGAAACAATTATGTCATCCATAAACTGTGAAATATTGATTCAGCCTTTTGTTATGAAAGAGAGTTAAGGCAAAGTAATGAAAGTAGCGAGCTAGTCCAAAGGCGGGGCACCTAGAGCAACAAGTCCTCGTGGAGTGGATTTGTAGTAATACATCTTCCTTCACTTAAATCATGCAGAAAAAGTGCTATAAATGCCGTTTAACTGGGAAGTATGATCAACAGAGGAGAACAAGTTCATTATTGGAGGTCCGATAAGACTCACGCCACTCGCGAGACAATGGATGGAATTATGCGGGATTCCTGAATTCTTTTCGAGACAAAAGCGCTCAATCCTGTTTGTCAGTGTTAGAATACTGTCTCTGACACTTTTAAACAATAAATAGTTTAAATAATCGCTCAATTTCTGCTGAAATTTACATAAAACAAATCCTTTCCACTTGCTGACGCATTTTTAAGAGGAGGCGGGCTGGGGGTGTGAGTAGTCTAGTTAGCGGCGTGTGGACTTTCAATTAAACAATATACAGTGTGCGAGACAAAAAAGGGAGACCGCTGCGGAAGCCGCACAGAAGAGCCTTAAGAATATCTGAAGTAGAAGAAGGAGCAATACCGTGTTAGTAGGAAAAGTGCAGAATCGAGGAAAGTGGCGTGAAAACTACGTGGGCTGTTTTTCGCCCTCTCGTTTTTTAGTTCTTCTGCTCTGACCCTAGCCTGCGTAGCAAGCGGTTCCGCGTGAGTTCGTCGAGAAAACTGGAACGACAGCAAAAAAAGGAATGAAGGGGGAGGGGGAGGGGAGTTTCGCGCTATAACTCGACTGGAAACGCTTGCTACGCAGGCTACTCTGACCCTGAGAGCCTGGCACAGGCTAAAGGTGCAATGTATGTACAGAAAGACTCGATCAATTTTACGTCGTCACTGTTTTCCAAAAACAGATAAGGATCCTTGTTTCTCGATAGAAAGACAGAAAGATTTAAAAATAAATGAAAGCCTCCTGTGATCCAGCCCATGGATGAAATGGGTTAGTGTGAAAAAGGCAATTAAATTAGGACAAGATTTGGTGGAGTTGAGTACGTATGGAAGTTATTTAGCAAGAATGGAAGCTGTGTTAGTGATGAAAGTTGGGCCAGGAAGCAACGTGTGGACAAAGGTTTCAAAAAGGTTGATCCTTCTCTCTTGGGTTGATATAAAAACGCAGTCTATGACTGCATGTGGCTACTGCTTTACTTTGTAGACTGATTATTGTACTAAAAATATGCAATGATGTACTAGAAATACATGTCTCACTTAACAAAGTACAGGAAATGGGCCTCCATTAGGAATAAATGGACAAAAAGCCAAGGAAAGGGGGAAAGAAAAGAAAAATAAAAAAAATAGTAAGAGAAAAAAGAAAACAGAAAGAAAAACGTGCCCTGGTCGAACTCATATCTCAGGTACCACAATTCACACTCACCGCAAGGCCACGAGTCCCACGAAAGATAAAGTCCCACAGTTAAGGAATAAAAAACTTTTTCTTCCGTGGACATTCTGCCGTAAAACGTCGCCTGAAGCTCTTTGATGGTCGAACCGACACATGGATTCAAAGATAGATTTCAAGAAAGTATTAAAGGTTTTGATGGAAAAAGGTCGAACTTAAACCCATTTCATCGCATTTGAAGAACATGTGGCAGACACAGCTGGCGAAAGGAAGTTCGTCTACATGTCGCTGAACCCGGTTAGAATCACGGCAGCGTTCGTGTTACGCTCGCAATTCGTCCAAATAATCAGATGATTTTTCGCAGCCACAATTGTTAGACAAGTGTTCTTTGGCCTGTTAACTTCCCATATTACGAAAAACCTTCCTTAACTCCCAATAATCCTAGACGCACTCAGTTGCATCTTCTTAGTTTACTCCAAGGGAAAGAGCAATGGGAGAGGTAGGAAAAAAATGGTTAATCCAAGTTTAATGGATAAATTAGTGAGAATCGAGTGAGTGAGTGAGTGAGTTAGTGCTATTCAACTGCCTCCAACAACTCATGAATGAATGACTGTGTCATCCGTGAGCTTAAGAAGGGTTTTTTGACTACCACACGAGACTTGCAGGCCCTCAGATCTTATGATGACGCCTTGATATTACTATAAAGTTTCGTTGACCACCATGAATTTTCTCCTCGGAATATTGGTACATTATTAAAGAAGAGGTTGTGAGATTTAATAGAATGATCATCTCAGGGAAAATGCATTGATCTTTAATCAAAATTCTCTTAACTAATTCTTTAAAGAAATGTATGGAGATCAGTTTGGAGGATTTGTGAGTGGATATCGGAACTGGAGTCATTTCTTGATGCCTTTACCCATACACACAATGCTCCTGTAGAGTTATGAAGAAGATATCAAAGACGTTTCATAAGGGATCGAGCAGTAAACACTGTTTATTTTTTGGTGGGTTTTGCGCGCATTGCATTTAAACTTGAAAAGTTCAGCACAACGTTTTCAAGTTTAAATCCATTTCCATCCTTGCCATCCGCTGCAACAGACAACAGGCATGAACAATTTCAATGCCTAAATATAGACTTAAATAACATAACTGGACCATTATTTTGAAATTCAATTGATGTGAGAAACGTTTTAGCTTTTTAAAGCTCTGAAGAGAGTAACTGACAGCGTGATACCGGCAGTCCCTTTAAGCTGCAAGTAAACGATGTGTGTAATGCGTACATCATTTGAAGGTCTTGTCATTTGGCAACAGAAACATGGAAGTGTAAGGCGGTGGCCATGTGTCTTGACCTAAATCCCAGTTAATTAGCCATTTAGTAGTTCCCTACTTAAAATGTTGACAGCTGGAAAAAGTGATTTATGACATTCAACGCATTTTTAAGTATATTTAGAACGATTCGGAGGTCTTAAAAGCTTTAGTCTGAAGTGCTCCCTAAGATTGATCTTAGTATCACATTAAGAGGAACAAGTGCATTTTTGCTGCACAGATTTTCTAAGATTTTGAGATTTCTGACATTATACTGTGCATTCTTCTTTTCTCCTGGGGGTGCACTTCAAGATTTTTGGTCTGTGAACGGCTGCGTGAAATCAGACCAAATCAAGTTTTCTGCTGTATTGGCCTTTTCCAACCCCCATTCTCTCGTCTCAGTGAAGAAATTAACTAAAACAGTATCAAAATATGCTATAAAAGAACCTCACAACGCCCTGTAGTATAGTCTTGTTATAGGCAGTGTACTTCAGCTGGAAATCCCGGTCACTCAGTTGGAAGAGACATAGGCTCGTCGCCATGTTCGGGTAGGGGCAAAGACCGGACTCGAAAGAGTACTAGTGTTGGAAATCGAGCCTAGAGAGGGAAGTCAGTGCTCTAGAGTTTCTAGGTATATCTTTATTCAATATAGCGAAAGGTTGTTTGTTCTTCTGAAAAGGACAATTTGCTTTTGTGGTGTTCTCGTTTTCTCGTTTTAATAAGTCTTTTTTCTTGTTGTAAGCGCTAGCTGCATGTCACACTCCTAATGGTGAAAAATTTATAAAACTTCACAAAAATTTCAAATTCTCTTTTGGAAAATCCAAAAAAAGAAAAACAACTGGTTAAAGTTCTGCTGAAGAGGTTAATACGTTTGAATGGTAACACCATGGATTGCGTCCACAGATTTTAATTAAAACTAAGAGTGACACTGAAAACATGCCGCTATAACTTGATACATCGTTTTCACTCACGTGACCAGCAACTATGCAAATTAATTGGAACAAAAGAAAGCTTTTACATAAGAAAGGAGGTCAACTCCTATAGGATTCGTTTCGAACACAGCAACATGGTCGCCGTTTCATCGTTTTGGAACACGATTATGGCCGTCGTGTCGTTGTGTAAAAACGCTGGATAGGAGTTAAAGGGTTAAACGATGTTACGGCCATGTACTTTGATTGTTAGTCTACGGATGCAATACTAGGACCA
Source organism: Porites rus (assembly GCA_964035705.1). Lineage (NCBI taxonomy): Eukaryota > Metazoa > Cnidaria > Anthozoa > Scleractinia > Poritidae > Porites > Porites rus. The sequence continues at coordinate 25,147,678 of OZ037997.1, read as the reverse complement.
AATTAGCATTGCTACCAGACGTATAGGATATAACCCTGGGGGGGAGGGGGGGGGGAACTTGGGTATTTTTTGGGTGGGCCGCCCGAGACTCCAAATTGACACCCCGTTCTAAAAAAAAATTCCCCCAAAATTGATACCCCGTTCTACAAATTCTCTATTTTCGAATCCCCCATAATACACTCTGTTAGCCCCCCAAATTTTGCATAAACCATTGTTTTTAAATGCTCCTGGGAGTATTGCATTTCCCCAAGAGCAATTTAAGACAATAAGTTACGCAAAATTTGGGGTGCAAACAGAGTGTATTATGGGGGATTCGAAAATAGTCAATGGGCCAATTTTTTATACTCCGTTCTAGAAAGTTTGTAAATTGAAATAGCCCTGTTTTTTTAAAAAAATATTTCTTTATTTGTTCGACTTATACATCAAATAAATGCTTCCTCATAATCGGCAACAATTGTAAGCGGAAGATAAAGCCGTGATCCACAATTTTTTATACCCCGTTCTAGAAAACGCCTCTGAGATGGATACCCCGTTCTAAATCAGGAGCTTCAAAATCACGACCCCGTTGGGCGGCACATACCCGTATAGGTAATGTGTGGGAGTACCCCCCCCCCCCCCCCCACCCCAAATAACCTTAACTCGATATTACAGGAAAAAGGCACGGACAATTTCATCCACGCTAGGGCTTTCTTCTGGTTTGACTAGCTCTGCTTCCGCCATCGAGTTCCTTGCATGGAATAACACTCGAAAACGATGCTGGATTCGACCTTTGCCTTGCTAGCCAGCCAAGTCCCAGTTATGGCCCTTCCACCGAATAAATCACTATCCGATGGCTAAGACGTAACTGATTAAATGGTGAATAGAGTTAACCACCTTTTGAACAACTGGGGCCAGAATGCTTCGAACGACACCCAGGCTCAACATTTATATTTATATAATTATATCATCTTGCAACATCTATAACAGACATATTCGCAAGCTCCTAGCTAAAAACTAAAGCACCACTACTAGGAAACATAAAAATAAAAATATAATAAATCGAATGGTGGTAAACATCACACTGAAAAAATGTAGTCGGAGATGATGGCTTTAAATTTTGCAGTTGAATCCATTGTTAAATAATCAGATGGCAGGCTATTCCAGTCAATGATAGTTCTCGGCCAGAAGCTGTATTTGTACATGTCACAGGATGGCTGAAGTGGGATAAATTTCAGATGAGATGCTCTGGTTTTTAGGGAAGACTGATGATGTTCATAGCAGGGGATATCAATAGCGGCTTGGTTGGTAACACATTTCTACATCAGTGTCAGTCTAGCTAGTTGTCTTCTCTTTTCGAGAGTTGGCCAATTTAGTAGCTTTAGGGCGTTGGTTACGCATCCCTCCTCCCTTGTTTACGTTCTTGTTACGAAGCGTGCTATCCTGAGCTGGACCTGTTCAAGCCATGATTTCTGATATGTTGTATAAGGGTCCCAAAGAGTACAACCATATTCCAACCTTGGTCCCACTAGCGATTTGTAGGCCTGATCTTTACCCTTCTGCGGGCAATGATGCAAGTTCCTCTTGACAAAGCCAAGTGTCGAATTGGCTTTGTTTGTAATGTTTAGGATATATGGCTTCCAGCTTAGATTCTCTGACATAGAAACTCCGAGGTAAGGATAGTGGTCTACATCTTGTAGGGTATGGCCAAGCATAGTGTATGGGTGTATAAAGGGACACTTGGTTCTGCCCATTCAACTAATTTGTAACAATTTGGATGTTTCTTGATGTTGCGGAAAGCATTGTTGGTTGGTCTGTGTGTCGTTGTGTGCGTATTGTTCAGTGTCCTTTCAATCTTTTGTATTACGTCACTTGGTGATTACACCCGTCTGCAACACCAAGAAACTACCGATATTTTGCACTGAGAGTGAAAACAGGAGCCAGCGTAGAATCACTACCAACCTGTCATTTAATCCTGATATCACTGACTATAGTTTATAGTCCGTCCAGGGTAGGCAAAATGTAGCGTAAAGGGGAAAAGCAGTATGAAGTAGTAGTGCTCTCCCGAGTGCCATCGCCTATAGAAAGTTGATTTGTCCATTCTCGGGGAAGGTTGAATAAACCGTTGTTAGCAGCTAGCCGGGAATAAAGCAATGGAACTAGCTAACTGATTTCTTCGATTCACTCACGGAAGTAGGCCAGGGGCGGATCTAGGGGGAGGTTGCAGGGGGTGCCCCCCCCCCCCCCCTGAGATGACCTGCGGTTTTTTAATACAACTGGTATTCTGCAAAAAAAAAAGACTATGTGCTTTATTGGTGTTGAGGTAGAGCAAGAGACGAGTGCATCCCCTCCTAAAAAAAATCCTGGATCCGCCCCTGTAGGCCTCTACTTTCAGTAGGGTTTGTCCACCACACTTGGTCGGTCCGATCGCTATTGTCGAGCACTAAACGTCAGCGTAGCTCGGTTAGGAATTATGGCTGTGCGGAGCAGTTATAGCCTGCATCGAAACTAAAAGAAAATGTGTGCACGCGGGGACCCGATGGTCACCTTTAGTACCCGAGTACAAGGTCTCGATCTTGTACTCAGGCACCGGCAGGGTGCCTGAACTGGTGTGTCGTATTTGAAAAAAATAGTGTGTTCACACTTGTGCCCGGCAAGGACTTCACTTAAGGGTACCTTACCCAGGCACAAAGCGTTAACATATATAGCCTTACATAAACTTTGAAAACCACACCGATTACGAATGTAAAAGGTTATCAGTTGATCGAGCATGGCCGATCCAGTTTTCACACCCTCTCGCGGGCCACCCATGCTTACATAAAAGCCGTGCGACATTCAAATTATCATTAATTATCATAAAAATTGTAAAAAAATGCGAATGATTCAATTTAAGAGAGAATTATACGAAATCAAAATAAGAAAATTTACAGTCATTTAAATTAACCTTACCCGAAAAAAATAATTCAAAGTTTCTCCTCTCTCGATGCCATGCACCTGCAAAGATACAAGACCGTGTGAAATAAATTAACCGAAAGTAATAAAAGGAAGGCGTCCCTCGGTGATGAACAACTAGCAGAATCATGTCTCCTTTCTTTGATGATAGCGATTATTCCCAGTGTCGACCAATAAGGAAAATAGATTTATTTATGCGCGTGTGATAATAAATTATGCATGTGGTACATTAGTGGCAAACACAAAAGTTTTCATTTTCAAATTAAGCTCCGCATAGAAAGTAATTGGTCTAGAAAATCAGTTCAACTTGCTCCCAAAATGGATGACCTTCATTCTCGCCTTTTTGGTGATCGCATTTACGGCTCCACGTGTTTTGATTGGTCGTAATTCGGATCAGAGATTAGCACCACTAGATTGTTTGTTACAGTGACGAAAACTTTCCACCCCATGCGGGGCCGATTTATTCACTGTATCACAAGCCGTATTTGAGGTTCTTGATTGAAAATGGTGAATGTATTACTGTGAAAAAGAGCTTTGTATGCAAGCAATATTCATTGCCTTAGTGTTAATTGTTTTTATTAATTTGCACTGAAGTCCAAAAAACGTCGCGAACTTGGAAACGCAGGCACCTTGAGGATAGTTGTGGTGAGTACGCCTGCTAAGAGTAATCATTGTTAGACTGCTTCAGTTACTATCACATGATCGCCTTATAAGACATACATCTCAGATGCTTATTTTGTTAGTCTTTTTAGCATCTCTTTCTTTAATTTTTTGAAGTTAATTGTAATATTTTTCCTAACTGTAATACTCATTAAGCAATCCCCGCGTGTTGTGGGATCTTCCATAAGTTCGACACAAACCGCGGTTGATCGGGGGTTGATGTTTTTTTTTCTTTTTCAGTGTACAGTTCAAACGATCATATTTTTAAAGTATTTTCTGGTGGAATTAGAGGTTTCTTGAAGAAATGCTACCTGTGTTAAGAAATTGTTTGTTTTATTCAATGCTTTTGCAACTGATAATGAATAACACCTGTCTACACCGGCTACACCGCTGACCGCCCTTTACAAATAATCGAATTATCAACATAGGTTCTTGCAGAACACATGCAAAATACATCTTCATATATCTATTGAAAATGATCTTAAAGGCATGATCAAGCTTATATTTAACAACAAATTGTTGTTGGGCATTCCCAAGCCAAAACAGTTTGAATTTTTCAAAGAGTCGAAATCAAAATCTCAACCTATATGGAAATCCCAGTTAAAATTAATTTCTTGTGAAATTTTAGAAACTGTCGGATATCATTGAACATTTCCAACGATCTTGTCGGTGCGTTTTCTTCTCTAGTCAGTCAATTTTGTATCATTTTAACACCTTTTTCCTGTTCCGGAAATAATGGAGGTTATGCATTTCATTACACTTGGGAGTAAACGCAATTTCTATGCAACACGCTGTTAACCCGAATTGAAACTGCTAAACTGAATATCTTTTAAATGTGAAAAGTTGTCATATCTGCCAACTGACCGACGACTGAGTTGTTTAGAAATGACAACCTTCGACTTGTGGAGGTGATATTATTCACCAGGACAAGAGGGTTTGATTAGTGGCCGCCCAAATGGGATACTTGATCAAAAATTATAGGAACACGGTATCCTTGGGGGAAAATAGAGAGCTTATAGGCGCCAGGATGTTGAGCATTAAAGTTTCACTTTTTGAAGGATAACTGGAAAATGTTAAGGATGTAATAGTAAGTTACAGATGTAACCGAGCCTGATAAGGGTAAATAGTTTCCAGTGCGGATAAACTTTTTCAAAACAAAAATTATCACCTTGCAATTTTTGGTTTAGAAGTTTCAAAAAAAATCCCGATTTTGTCTGCTAGTGCGGATAGACCCATAGTACGCCCATAGGCATGAATAGGATACAATTTCGGCACTGAGATTCTGGTCAGTCCCTCCTCTGCAGAGGGGCCAAAATATGACCAGCACCAAACGCAATGACATCAGGAACTCTCCCTGTTTGAAAAGCCTAAAAAGGGAGAGGTTTGTTATCGCTATTATTTCATTTGAAATGATCTAATATGGTCTTGATTGATAAAAAACAGGGGCGAAAGAACCACCCCCAGAACAAGGTAAGATCTTGTGCAATGTCACCTACGACTCTGATCATGTCCAATTCTCACCGCTTGTTTAAGCCCAGGGGGTACTTAACAAAATCTTATACGGGGAGTCTCCGCCCCGAGGTCCGACCCCTTAACCTTTTTATATACTTTTTCTGATAGAATAGGTACCCCGCTCGTATACCCTTAAAAAGTAGGTATGGGCCTCTGCTTTAATTGACAAATTATACTTCTTTTACATACTAGTTTAGAAAGCTGCATTTTTTTTAACTGCTGTAAATGCACCGTCTTTTTAATATGAATAAATCACCAGAAAGTTTTCTTGTCTTTCTCACAGCCATAAAATGAGCTTTTTAGCCCCTTTAGGTCCTATCACAGACCACAATGACAGATTTCAGTCCCCTGACCCTTTTATATACTTCATTTAACGAAATCCCTAGACCCTTTCATATACCTGAAGCCTGAAAAAGATACCCCTTTCAGGCGGAGCCTCGGCCATTATAGGACGTCCCCCCCCCCCTCCCGACCCCAAATTGGGTGTTCAAGTACTGTAATAAAGTTAGATTAAAATCAAGGAGCTTTAGGCGGGGCTGGAGTGGCACGAGTTGGAAATAAGAGACGTTCCATTGTCTCCACACAAAGCCTTTTCTCACAACTTGTACCACTCGTGTGAGTTGCACCACTTAGAATTCCACTTTCACGACTTGAAAAAAGCGATCAGTACTGGAAAACCAGCCCTCTTCTTTAATTTCATTAATTTTGCCGTGTTGTAAGTAAAGGTTAAACATGTTGTTAGCCTAGGAACTTGTTGACCTTTTCAAGGCTACATCGGAGTTCGAGCATTTTTTAGTAAAGTGAGCAGAGGTTGAATTGTTAAGTATGGGCCAGCATTTTTCCTAACTTTGTTTTATTACTGTAAGGCAGTACTATAAACTCGAATCATGGACTCTCTTTAGCCTGGGTTGCAGCCGGACTTGACACTCGAAATCCAGATAGAGAACTCGATATAGTCCATAATTATACAGTCCATGTCTATATCAGAGATGAAACTGACTGTCTGCGACTTACCTGCGTGCAGACGTCTCCTATTTCCTTTGTTCTTCGGTCAGAATTCGTATCCGCGTGCAACAAAGGAAATAGGAGACGTCTGCACGCAGACAATCTGCGACGGGCTAACTCTCTTCAGTCAACCTTTTCTTTTCTGTCTGAAATCACCCCCTTCCACCTAGCTCAAAAGTGACCAAAAGTTAATTTATCGGCCCTTAACCTTAGCTGACTCTTATGACTGGCTCCTATAACATTTTTGGCGTGCCTATCCTATTGTCCGGCCAGAATTCTTTGGCGATTTCGAGTGATTGATCTAACACATAAACATAACTTGACACTCGGCCGGGTTACAAACCCGACGGCGAAGCCAAGCTCGCTGCTTTACATCAGTTTCTGTACATGTTGATGAGAGGAAATCGTTAGGTGAAAGGTAAGAATTTGTGTCCTTCTCTTTTGAGTAAGCATTGTCGTATAAGAAGTATACCGTGATTTGTGTTTGCAACATCACCCTGTCCATCGGCTGAGCTGCGCCTTGTTTAATTTGCTCTGTAGACTAACCGGGAAACTACCGGGTCGATTTCTGTAAAAGCATGTCTCTTTCCAGCACCATGCGATACCCATACTGGCCAAACACGAGTAAAATAATTCATTGGAACTTGCGCAGCAGATAGAGTATTTTCAAAATAATTAAATCAAGTCCACTTTGTTATACAATTTAGGTGTTCCGTGATAACTAGTACTGTTTTGCGTTCTCCATTTTATAAAGACCGTTTACACTGTTGTCACTATTTTGAGTTACTTTATTAGTCTTACATTAACGGCATCGAACATCCCTTTCTAAAACACCAGGTTCTCTCATCTCCAGACACAACCAGATTATTTCCAACTGACCCGGCTTGTTTAAAAAATGTGTGATATGTTTTCAGTTGTATATAATAAACACAACTTGACATATGGATGGACTACATTTGGCAAGACGCTTATCACAGAGTAGGCTTGCCTTCTTCTCCTTTAATTCAAAGATCTCAAGTCTTATGTCCCTATACTATGTGCTTTTGACTATATTTTCGATGGATTTTGTATTTACGACGACTAAAGGCGATTTCTCGAGTCTAATCTTAATCCTATTTGACCCGTTTAGGGCCATTTAGTTATACAATGTTAGGACCCTAGCTTTACGTGTCAAGTTGAGTAAAATTCATTTTTTAACTATCATATTAAATATCGGCATGTTTTTTTCGGAAGGCTTTTAACCGCCTTATATCACAGAGCTAAACAACACCATGGGTTTTGTTCCGTTATGTGATTAAACGCTCACTTCAGTCACGACATCATAGACATAAAATATCACCTTTACAAAACAATCTGAAAAGGTCACCAAAACTGAAAGCCAACTGACATCAGACCGTTTTTTTTCTAAATAATTAGTTTTTTCAACGGTAGTCTGTTCCATTATTCTTTGCACGAAATACTTTTTTAAAAAATTGAGTGGAAGTGAATTGATTCGTATAAAAGTTTTACACTCTCCGAAGCCAGAAATTAACCGTCGACAGCGGAATTTTCAATCACGAATTATTCTGTCGTTGCAGATCAACAGCAAAATATTATCACTCTATATATATACACCCCTTTTCGTTTTTCAGGTTTCTCATGTTTTTTCTTACAAAAATTTCCTCAATAGCACAAAACAGAATTTTTTGTTGGCTGGTTTTTTGGCCTATTAGATATTACACTTGCAATAAAAAAAAATACGTCAGGAGAGGATGAACAGCCGGTTTTAAAGCGAAAAAAGAGACTTTGTTAGTGTTGCATCGAAGAAATCAAGAAAGAGGGCCATATAACTAGACCCAAACTGACATTTTTTCTTTCCTTCTCGTTAAGATTGCACTAATTAAATTTTGTCAATACATTTTTTCTCATATCGATTTTGAACTCATGTTTTTATATCAGACAACAGGATGGAATTTTAATCATCTTGTCATGATTAGGAAATTGTATTCGAATAATGGAGCACGGTAGACCTTGATAAGAATAGAAGCCCTGACTTGTGAAAAAAGATAAGAAAACTCAAATATCTCTCTTAGAAAGCAAGACATAATTAACCACTGTTAAAAGAACTCTTTTAGTAGTAAAAATTCATTGATTACTCTTCTAATCATAAAAATCTTTTTCCTGTCTTTTTCGATTTTAATCCGGCATTCTCCGTAAGTGTACTTTTCAACTGTGTGTGACATCAGCCACCGGCATTCGCTAAACCAATCAAATTGCTCTCGCTTACTTTGCTTGCTTACGTTCAACCTCTCAGCCATTGTGGTCAACGAAGCAGATAAGCTGAAATGTCTGTTCCCTCCCAACTCTTGAGCTTACAAATGACGTGAAATCTAGCGTATCGAGTAATCGGCACATTGTCAAGGACACAATGCATATGAATTCATATTATCACGGAGATATGATCATCGATAAAATTTTTCAAAAGACGTGAATTATAAAACTAGTCAGAATTAAATGAAAGAAAGAAGTAGAGAGAATGAGTCTGAATTGATCTACCGTCAAAGTTTATAAGTTAACAATGCTACGCAGCTGAATATACGAAAAAAATTTGTAATTTGGTCACAACAAAATAAAAAATATCGAATTATTAAATTTTGGACGACTTGTGACCACTTGTATTTCACTCGTACTTCTGTTCAGAAGATTACACGGTGGAAACTCGGTATAACAAGCCTCTATATGACAAATTTGTCGGTATAACGAACCATTTCCTTTACTACAGTAATAACAGTAGTTTATCAAAAAGAGCCTTGAAATATCGAAGCCTCCTTATAGAGAACAAAAATTTGCCAGTCCCTTGGTTCTTCCATGTATCGAGGCTCCACTGTAACACCTAAATTACGAGCTGTGACCCCCGGCATTTTTTGTACAATCATCTGTTCCGAGGTAATCCACCCCAATAGGGAAAAATCAGCTGTGGCCGGGAACAAATGGTATTCAAAGCAAAAACGTGCAAATTAAGAGCTTTAGACAGTCCTTAAGAATGAGTAGGTCCGGGGGAATGAACTCAACAAAGTTTTGTACGGGAAGGCTCCGCTCCGATGTCCAACCCCTTACCGTTTTATATACAATTTTTGACCGAAAAGGTACCCTCCCCGTATTGGCCATTATAGGGAGTACCCCCCGGATTAGGTTTACTCTCTTCTACGGTTGACATTATAAGCTGTTACAATCGGTACTGTGATATTAACCCAAAGTTTTTCAGTAATTGCTGAATCGTTGATTTAGCCGTTTCATTTCCGTCCTCACAATCAAAAGTGTTTCGTCAACCACGCCAGTATGATCAAGTAACAAATTCGCGTTGAGTTGAGCTTGTGACTTCATCCCATCCTTTCATACCTTTCTTAGTTGACCTGCCATGCATGAGTTTTGTCAAGTTTTCTCCTGCCACCCTTGTTTTTATCTCTTGTTATTTCAGTGACTGTCACCGGAGTGAAAAACAAATCGCTAGATCTCAATCTTCAAACGAACTTCTGCTCTCAAAATCTTTATCTTCCCATACAAATTTTTGCCACGATTATGTTGGTTGTTGTTGGTTTATAAAAAGCCTTTCTTTCGCTTAGTTAATAAGGTGTTCTTGCTTAAAATCTCTACACCGACAATAACAATTTATGGGCCCAGAAGTGTTATCTAGTAATACTCTTCCAAGCGTTATCATTTTCTGTTTAGCATACGAAACAAAACAAGTTGTTTAGGCTAATAGGCAGCGATTTTTCTCGAAAAAAGGTAGGCCACGCCTTCGCCAAATTGATGGAGCCGAGCTGTTTTGGCCCAGTTATTATCTTCAGACATCACTTCAAACACGGCTTCAAGCTTGCCCTCTTGTTTTCATATGACCAAACTTTTCGATCAAAAATAGAGTGCTCTTATCTGTTTACTCTGGGGATGATGTCTGGTCTTTCTTTTCAGAGGAAATTTTTGCGGCTGTTCCGTAAAAGCTTTAAAAATTAGATCTCTTTGGCACTATTTTCCTGATACACAAATTGTACTGTCTGAATACTATTTGAGTTTGTTCAACGGCACAAATCCGTGATCTAATCTGCTAAGCATAAAATCGTCAAGTAAAAAGAGAATTAAAAGACGTTATTTCGTGTGAATCGTTGTTTGTTATTTCGTTTCGTTATATGTGTTTTTTTTGGCCGCGACTTGACCACTGTTGTTTAGTGAGTGACTTTCAAGAGTCTCGCCCCCAAACAAAGAGCCCCCTCCTTTGCATACTGACCCCTCGCTAGGATCCTGAGCGATGAACAACAAAGGCACAGCGTCTTCTCGCAGTCCACCGCTTTGTCCGGCGAGTAAATATTTGAAAGTTTCACTTCAAAGCCGCAATGTTTTCTATCCTATCTCTCATACAGGCATTATGTTGACCACAGTTAAAACCAGCCACAATACTTTCGAGACTGAGTATGATCATGCGAAAAAACGATTGTTAGCATATCGTCTTAAGCCGAACCAAGACCTGCAAGTACTCCATTTAATTTAATTCGCAGTGATTGATCTTTCTTTCTTAATTCTGTATTTACATTTGTTTTGATATCTTCCTATTTGCTAAGTCGCTGTGGTTTTAAAGAGTCTCGATAGTTTTTTTGTGTTATGTCACAGCCGGAGAGAAATGATTCCAGCGGGCGCTTGCGTCAACTAGCCAAGAGGTCCTCCAGAACTGGCAGCCTGGTCTGGATTCGTAATTTCGAAATATTTACCGTATCTCGTAAAATACGGGCCGTTGAGCACAACAAAGCAAAATCGGGAGTGAAAATAAGTTAATTTTCTTTTTATATTTTTAAAAATGAATGAGCAGCTGCCCACAGGTCTTTCGTGGCAAGATGAGCTTATGATAATAGCCTTTATTATGTTTGTTTGGGGTTAAATGCAAATTGTCCTCATCTAGACTAAGTGATCTGTGATTGTCACAAAGCTGACAACTCACTTGGGTGTAAGAAAACAGGGATTAAGAGTTAACTGTGGTGCTCTGTAGTACTGCTAGAGAAGAAACAGGTTTATATATACTAGGCCATTACTGTTACCATATACATTAGACAAACTGACTTATCGATGACTTAGCTTCAAGGTACGTCTGCATATGTAAGTACCATGATAACGTAAAAACGACTTTAAAATGGTCAACCTTGAAACATCAATTTGCCGCTCATTTAATCGTGTTAAGTAAAGTTTGAAAAAAGGTGCCCATGCACATTTACAAGGGTTTTATTTTTGGCTTCCGCAGGTACCGAGAAGTCTAGCCACGGTGTTTGCATAATCTCGACCCCACTTTTATAATTATTTCTACGGTATAACCAAACAGACCTGGTTCGAATCCCTTGGACTAGAGGAGGAAACAAAATGGACAATTATTTCCACAGTGTTGTTTTCTTCGCTCTCTTCGTTTGTTTCATTTTACAAGCTGTAAATATTGCGTCAGCAGGTGAATCTTTAAAAATCAAAGGCGACGCAATCATCGGCGGTCTCGTAGCGGTACACGAGAAGGGAAGAGGGGACGCATGCGTCTCGCTGAACCTTCGAGGTATCTTGACTGTCGAAGCTATTCTGTTTGCCTTAAAAGAAATAAATAGCAAAAAACATTTAAAACTGAAATCGACCTTGGGGTGCGATATATGGGACACATGCCCACGGCCTGAGATGGCCGCAATGGATTTAGTGGTGAACACGAAAAGACCGGAGGACCAACTCCTTGCGGCAGCCGTGGGCGATCTCCCGCAGCAACGACCGGAATACCGCCGGGCCTTGCTGCTTCTGTTCAGCAGTTTAACGCCACACATGAGCTGCATCTCTTCAACGTTCCAAGCTCGGAATAAGCTGGACCTAGTGACCGAAACCAACTTTATTTTTCACCCCACCACAAGAGACAAGACCAATTTACAAGCGATTGTTGATTTGGCTGCGCATTATAACTGGACTTACGTTGGCATTGTTTACGATGACAGCGCTGAAGGAAAATATAGAGCGGACATTTTACAGCAGAAGGCTAACAAAAAGATGGTCTGCACCGCATGGAAATACTCGCTAGCAGCCAACTCGAGCGCTGTACAAATCCAGCAATTCATTACGTCTTTAAAGGCGGAGAAAAATTTTTCAGTCATTGTAATGCTAACGTCGAAGAGTATATTCAAGGACATTATTGACGAGGCGTTCATGCAGAAAGTAAGCGATCTTACGTGGGTGGTTAGCGATGCGTCCTGGGATAACGAGGCAACCTTTGCAAATGACAATGCCGCTGCTCAAGGGATGTTAGAGGTAGGCACCTCAGCATCGATCGTCGGGTTTAAAGCTTTTTTACAAGACCTTCTCACTACTCCGGAACGAAACAAATGGATCATGCGGATTGTGGCCACACCAAGTTCAGTGTCTGCTTCTCCTGGTGATACATCTACCGTAATGACAACAAGCACACCAACCCAGGCCCAGGCCCCAAGCTCTGTTCAATCGAACGCTTCTTCCAATACTAACGCGACCACGAACGTCCCTAACACAACTCTTTCCTCATCAACAGCCCCTCCTTCCACACCTAATGCTCCCACTACGTCCCAGTGCATGAATCCGCCCTGTAATGTCAACAAGACTAAGTTGGAGGAGATTGTAAACAAGTTGAAGTCTATGGCAGACAGTGCAACTTGCACCATCGACTCAATTTTTGCTGTGGCGCACGCCCTAGCTGCCAGGGAAAAGTGCAAGAACAACTGTCCGGAAAAACACGATTTTTACAAATATATTCAGCATGTGAATTTTGAAAGCCTCAGTGGTCACCAGATCAGTTTCAATAGCCAAAGGAACTTGAATCAAATAAAGTACAAGATCTCGATTCTTCAAAAGACTTCAAATAGTTCTGTGGTTACGCAGGCCGAGAAGTCTAAACTTCAGCCATCTTACGTGGGAACCTGGGAGAAATCGGGAACAGACTCTCCCAAACTGAATCCTCAAAGACCCTCAAAGAACATCAAATGGAACGGCAATGAGGCACCGACGTCTGTTTGCCACGAGCCCTGCAAACCTGGATCATATAAAGCATTTAAAGAAACCCGAGGAGAACGCGAGTGTTGCTGGCACTGTTTAAATTGCGAAGAAAATTCTGTGAGCAGGACGGAAGACTCAACAACTTGCACAGCATGTCCAACTGGTTACACTGCCAATAATGCAAAGGACGACTGTGTTAAGCAATTTGAAGACTATGCGTACTGGAGCGATGCTGGCAGTCTTGTGATGCTGTTCTTGATGGTAGCGGGTATCTGTTTCAGTATTTATGTTGCGGTGGTGCTATTCAAGAACAGAGAAACACCGGTTATGCGCCGAGCTAAGAATGCCCTTTTGATCCTGTTGCCGCTGGTAATTTTGCTCTTCCTAATTCCTATCCCTCTTCTTAGCAAGCCCACCGAAACCTCATGCGAGGGATACCGCGGCTTCTTCATTCTGGCACTTGGCATTCCTTTGGCAGCCTTGATATCCAAATGCGTTTATTTTGACGATAAGTTCTATGACTCTGACGGTCAAGTTAAAGAAAGTTGGGGTAACTGCATATGTACCCCGCGCATAGCCGTTGCTATGGGAACAGTCATTCTCCACGTGGCAGTAATAATTGTCCTAGCGGTGCTACTACCGAACGAGATCGTGCGATTCCCAACGGACGACCCTTTTACTGTCTACATTGAGTGCTCGTTACACAGTGGCTGGGGCTTTTTATTTGTCATATTCTACATCATGGTGATGGCGACGCTGTACACTGTCCTATCCCTGAGTGAGGAGATTTCCCCGGAGAATGACATGGAAGTGCGGTGGACGTCTTTATGTATTTTTAACTGGTACGCAAGCTGTTTCTTTTACATCGTCGTCGGCCATGGTGTGGTCGGGAAGGGGAAGATCTGGGGCTTAGCTTTCGTGGATTTGCTGTTCGCTGTTAATATTCTGGTATGCATCTACCTCCCCAAATGGTACGTCATCGTGTTTCAGCCAGAGAAAAATCAGTCGGACGTTTCACCCTGGACCATGTATATGAAGACGCAGGAAAAAGCTACGGTGCGCCTCTCAGAGGAGGAGTCACCTGTCATACCAAAGCGAGGTAACCTGGCCAGTACAGCCAAGGAGACTGATGGGAAGGTCAAGGACAGCGGAGATCCGAATGAAAATGAGTTACAAGAACTTATAAGTGACACAGACGTGTGACAGCCAAAGATTGGACGCGACACTAGGTTTTAATTCCCTATCGCATTGCATTAGATTTGCAAATGTTATTAGCAAAAAGCATAGGTAACCGTATTTCAATTTTGTCAATAAGCGATGGTTTTGGTACTCATCAATTCTTAGACGTGTGCCATGAACAGTGAAAATTAATTATAGAAATATTGTAATCTATAATTTTAATAGCAAAATTGCACTTTCCAGCCGTAGGCGAATCTGCGAGAAGTGATCCTTAGGAATCTACCGTACCTAAAAAGATGGCGACTGGTACATTTACCCACAGTTCTTAGCGCATGAAAACCATAAAATTGCTCATAAAAACGCACAGAAACGTTTTATGAACTTCAAACCTAAGATAGGCAATGTTGGTATAACAGGGACAAATTTCGCCCCACCCCCCCCCCAAAAAAATATGACTTAATGTGTAATTGGCCGTGTTAGGTTCGAAAGGAGTTGTGGTAAAATGTACAGCCGCCATCTTTTTCCGCAAGGCGGATTATAGCCGAGGAATATGAGAGGTTTCGCCCCAGGTGATGGAATCCCGATTCCAGAAACTGGGAAATTTTGCATGTGGAATCCAAAATCCGGGCTTTGGAATTCGAATGCAGCGCAAGGAATCCGGAATGCCACTAACATCTGGAATCCAGAAACCAAGTTCCACTGACAAAAGAATCTAGAATCCGGAATCCAGGCGTGGACTCCAGAATCCAATGATAGCTTGGATTCCATAAACTGGGCGAGAGTTCTCTTTTTTATCTTTTCCTCTTCTAAGTTAAAATATCACTCCTTGCCTCCAAAAATTAACGTATTAGTAGTTTTAATGGTGTCCCATGCAAGAGGGCCGGGGAACAGTAAACACTACTTGTTGATATGGGACAGACATTACTAACAATCATTTGTTTCCGATTTGTGTCAGTCAGTCAGCAAATTGTGTACTATAATCTTTTTTAAGAAAAAAAAGTTGCTTTGATTTTATATTCATTTTTTAAATAGCCGAAGATATTTGCTGTTTATTTTCGGCAGATATTACGACGATTTTTTAGCAAATATTATGCTATAAAAAAGTGAAGTATTGCTATTTGCAATCTCGCGCGGCCGCGCGCTGTAATAGGACATTTGCATTTGAAGTTCTTTTTCACATCAAGCGAAAATTCTGTAGGGACCTTGTGTTTTAATTATAAAAAAGTTATAATTAACAGCAATTGTTATTCCAAGTTTTTAGTTTGTTTTAGTTATGATTAATTGGTGACAGAACTTCGAGTCGTCCAATTGTTTCGGTCAGTCATACTCGTGATCGGACTCTGACTATACGAGGTCTTCCGATTTTGTTTAATGACGCTTACAATCAGTTTACGGTCAAGTCGCCCGAAATGTTTTCGTGCTCAGCAGCGTCTTAACATCTTAATCGCGCTTGTTTCGTTTCATCAAACCTTTAAAAACAAGATATGTTACTCATTTGACGTGCTTGTTTCGTTTCATCAAGGCTCAAAGAAACGAGATCTGTTACGCATTCACCTCGCTTGTTTCGTCTCTTCATCCCATAAAGAACGGGATGTGATACACATACACCCGCTTGTTTCGTCTGACCATAGCATCATTGCTTAGCGAACGAGACTTGGTTACACAATTACTCGGCTTGTTTTGTCTCATTATCGCTCGTATTACAGAACGAGATATAACACATACACTCTTTATTAAAATTTCGAGCGACTTGACTAAAAAGTTTGAGGCGACATGACTCTGGTTTTGGGCGATATAACTTCGGGCGAGATGACTGCCGGGTGACTTGACCGGTTACCGTATAATCACAGATCGACCGAATTGATTTATCCACTCAATTCTATTACCATTATTAGTCAGTTTATAAGAATGTCTATAGTACGTAAAGGACCCCAAAAAACCAAAGTTACTGTTTCGGTGCGACTACATACGGTGGCCGGTGCTACTTAGTAGAGAAGACTTACCAATCAGTCAAGCGTGGAATACATGAATCTCAACTAAAATCATTTAGCCAATCGTTTACGTCGAGACCGATAATTGGTTTCAAACAACTTTAGTGTGACTTTCTTTAATCTGATTGTGAGTTTTTTTCTCTTTCTTTTTAAGTTGTCTCGGTGTTTGTAGCCGCACTATAAAATATACACTCACCAGACTTCCCTGGAGCAATTAAAAATAGTTTTGCTCCCCAACAGAGAGCCCATAATTATTTGTTTGGCCTTCGGGATCCAAGAGAATTTGTTATAAGTACATGTATAAACCAAAAAGATCGTCTAAAGAGGGCGAATTATTAAGGTTCAATTTGACCATGACGGTACAACCGTTTCAGTCACTGAATTAATTTTCTTTTTGTACGATGCGAGAAAACACTACCCGCATCTTCTCAGCAGAACCAGTCCTCTATAACCATAGTGACACCAAAATCGTCCCCAGGGCGGGTTTTCCCTGATGGTTCCTCGTGACACACGTGAGCGCGCCGATGTCCGAGTCTCAAGTTCTCGCTTCGTCTTGTTTTCCAAAGGAAACGCCCTGGGCACGAAATTGACGTGTGCGCACCTGTTTTAGCTATCAGTTAGTCAACTGTTTGGTCAGATATACAATTTATGAGTTACGCACTGCGATTGTATTAGTCGTACAATACCTTAGGTTGCAATTTATCATAATTTTTCTTTAAAAAGTCGAAAGTATTAAATTGTTTTATTGGTTTAATTTCGCTTTCTTTTGGTTAAAGGTGGGCCTAAATTTTTTTCTCAACTTGCTATCATTCAGAAAGAAAACAATACCGGTTTAGTCAACCAAGTGCCTTTGTGTTTTCGGCTCGGTCAATCCAGGACTCTACCCGAGAGAGACTCGCCGAGAACGCACACACTCTACCCTCGACTCAAGTTTCTAACAAAAATAGTTAAAAGACGGAGAGGCAGACACACAGAAACAAAAGTCGTACATTAAAATGCTGAAAGTGGCATTACTCTACCATTTTTGTCTACTATGCAATGAATTCGGATGGAACTGTTGCTGTCTGGTTAGCACCGTGAGCTGATTGGAGACGATCCCCGGGGTGGGGCATCTGCCATCCTATTTTCACCCCCACTTCGGGGTATTTAGTTGTTTCAGTGTCTCTACCCCTGGAATTTGCTAGTGCATTATTTATTTGGGCATGTAGCTGCGAATGTCGTCTTTCTAAAGCTGAATTTTTTTCGTGTTTCGTGCGTTTCTCACTCTTAACGCTCCTATAGTCTTCTATACTGAAGGACATGTATTGTGTTTCTAACCTCATAGATAGTACTTTCACGTAAAGGTAATTGTTTTGATTGAGTTATAGCTTGCCATTTAGGGCTCCCGGCTGGTTGGATGCCGGATTACCGGGGAGAAAGTTGATCGCTGAGTCGTTTACACTCGTGTGCCGCTTCGCGCACCCCTTTTTCGCGCTCTGTGATCGGCTAGACAGACCTTTTCGCATTGTTTCTGTTGTAATTCTGTTTTGCTGCTGTGCAGTTTAGGTCTTAACATAAATTTCCTAGAATAACTAGTTTTTTTGCGTAGGAGACGTTAAAGGTCCAAAGCATATAAGTGACCCTTTAATAAAACACAAATGAGGGAGAGAATCCCTAGTAAACAAGCCACGATACTTTCGTTTTCTAAACTACCCAATGGTATTTTCGTCACCAGAGCCTCGGGCCCTATGCCTTTTGTGTATAAACCTAAATAAATTTTTCGGGACTTTTGAGTAACCGGCAATATTTTAAAATCAATCTCGACCTAGAGCTCTTCTATAGAGGAGAGAGATCAAGTGTTACGCGCCTATTCCCAAACCCGTAAGCACTGGGGTAGAGAATATTTTAAAATGAGATTATTTCCTTTACGCGTGCGCAGTTCGAGGCGCGAATAGTCGTCCAGGAAATTTTGTATGTTTAGGAGGACAGTCAGCGTGTATGATTGAAAAAGTCACTCTCGTCATTGTATAAAGGTAAGCCTTGCTCGTTTATCATATCAAAAAGACAGAAAACTAACTTAACCAGTTTACTCGTACTAGAAATATTTCTTTCATCGATTTTTTGGCGTCTCACGTTTAGCCTCATATTCACCGCTTTCGGCAGAATGAACTCACGCTCAGCTGAAGTTTTTAACCTTAATGCTTTGCTTGGAGTTAAAGATTTTATTACGATTTCCTAGCGGATAAACGTGGTTATGCTAAGCTATTGAGGGCCTTTAGATTTCTCCAAAGCAAATTAGAACACGCCAAAAAAAAGGCGTGAAGCGAGCATCGAGGCTACTTTTGCACTTATGCCAAAAAGTTGAGCAAACATCCTTAAAGTCAAACAAACAGATTGAAAATAACCTGCCTAAAATCTAAGGTGTTCTCCCGTCAATACGTTTGAAGATTTTTTTCATTACAGACACGTATCCACTGTAACACTCCTTTAAAAAAATACTGCTGCACTTGAAAACAAGGTTCTATTTGCGGCGATGAGTGTCAGGGGCGGATCTAGGGGGAAGGTGCAGGGGGTGCGCACCCCGCCCTGAGATGACCTGCGGTTTTCTAATACAACTGGTATTCTGCCAAACTATGTGGTTTATTGGTGTTGAAATAGAGCAAGAGAAGAGTGCACCCCCTCCTAAAAAAAATCCTGGATCCGCCCCTGAGTGTGGTGTCTTCTTTGTGAAATGAAAGTGGATAACTTATGTATTTCAAACGAAGGTTGTTGCTTGTGTTATAGCTGTTATGTCATAACCAAATCACATTGAAGTTTGACACAAACAAATGACATATCAAATACTGTAGCTACTTATGGAATATCACTTGACTCATCGCTTTAATGCTGACTCCTAAACAGTTGGTAACGACACAAATTATAGTTTTTTATAGTTTTCAAAGTCTCAAAATAAGGTGTTTAAGTACAGAAATTGCCCTACTTATTTTAGCTGCTGGTTAAACTGGAGCACAGAGATAGAAAATTCTTTTCAGTAAAACCCCCAAAAAAGGAGCTTGGCATGTCGGTACTGGGTTGGGGGAAGTCAGGGAGGGAAAGAACCAGCACTATAACAACATTGTTGCACCACAACAACTACAACAAAAGTACCAACCTTGTTTCCAGGGTTCTCTCCCACCCGCGCCTGCGGAGCAAGAGAGGGGTAGAAGAGAGAACTTGGGAATGAGGTTGCAAAAGTACAAGATAGCAGGCTCCACACAGTTTGAAAAACTGGATTCAAGTAACATTAAAAAGAGGGGAACACTGCACTAAGCTTGATTCTGAAGTAGTGTAAGGTATGTCCCTCAAACTTCCTCAGTAAGTTAGAGCAAGGGAGCTTACTTGGAACATTATGGTTCATTATAATATGGCCACATTAGTACATGCTCTCTGATTGGCTGCGGGCAAGCTTTCCTTGTAATGACCGGGCATTATGCTCTAGGTGTCCAAGGCATATACAAGCTGTCTTTAACTTGATAGTGGGCATCTATGTTATGGTTAATTGACAGCTGTCCATAAAAGGGTATCCACTGACCATTATCACATGACTGTGTCGTGGTCTCAAGTGTGCAACTCATTGAGGTGACATGTTTTTTAAAGTTACCCATTGACCAGTTATTGGTTTTAATTGATCGTTGGCTCAATTACTTCTGCTGTTTTATACTAATAGCTCTAAAAAGGCCATATAATAAATAACTTTAATAACCTCACCCGTTCGGTCATAATACAGGGAAATCTTAGACATAGGCCTTGATGTATTGACCTCTGTCTGAGATTTCCCTCTAATGACCTCACTCTTGGTTATTAAGGGGTATTCACAAAACCACAGGAATATAAAACACCCTCTCCCAGACCTGGCAACTACCAATGAAGGACAACTCAGAGTTATGCAAATAACACACATTGCTGTCTTATATTTCTCAGCCATCTCATACAGCCTCACTTACATGTACTAATTTTTGGAAGAGCAGTTGTCGCCTATGGTTACAAACTCGACAGAGTTTTTTAAAAAACTTATGTATTATTCATATTCCTCCCACTCAAGTACTCTCTGGTCACTAAACAAATATAAATGGCAGTGGTTTTATTCAAGTCAAACAAATAAGTTAACATACCACTCTTTTGCACATTTAAGGCACAAGAATCACTCACAAATTTCTTTTTCTCCAAAAACGCTCATAACACTGGCTGTGGCATGAACAGTTAATGCTTATATCAGTGGGAGTAACAATGCAAAAAGAAAACACAGTAATTGTTGGCCACTTAACTTGGGCATATTCAGCATCTTTTCAGCAACTCACTCATGAAGATTTGTTTGTTTTACTTTTTTGCTTTTTGTAATTTTTTTTGGAGTGTTCAGGGAAAATAATTTTTTTCAAATTTTTAATATAATTTCCTCAGGAAAAAAATTCTTGGTTTTAATCTTTGCAGATACTTTGTAGAAAGAGAAGTTTAATCCTTCAAGTAGAAATTCATTGCTTTGATCTACACTAGTTTATTAGGGCTGACATAGTGCTTAAGTTTTAATTTGACAAATAACTTTTATAAAATAGTAAATCTAATTTTCAAATTATGGATAGCAAATAAATCTGAGTGAAAGTGCACAGGTTAACTATGGACTCTTGAAATAATCTTGTCCCAAGAAAAAATAACTAACCTTTATAAAGTAATGCACAGGCTCAATATAATTACCATCTTGTTGATTACATAAACAGTTTGTAACAAGTTACTCAATAAAAATTTGTTTAGACTGGTACCCATTGCTGCAAATAACAGCCAGTCATTAAGAAATGTCTGGCTACAATTTAGTGCAAACAACTACATGCAGTTGGGTGTAATGATTGGCCAAACCTAGGCTCAATTTCCGATAGTGCAGGCTCATTTCCCAAACAGCAGCTGGTAATCAAGCCTAGGACAGATCAAATACTGGAGACCATCACTTTGAAACCACAGACTTGCCTTGTAGTTCAGGAAATTTAACAAGTTATGCTCATGGACTTTTCTGGTTTGTCCAGCTAAATAAGAAACTATTTGCAGCCATGAGTACATGAAAAGGTTTCCTTACACTGCTTGTTATTTTTTAGAAATTTAATTAGTTTTGAATTGCTGTTTTCAAAAATATTGCCAAAATGTGAAATAAATGCATTTCCACTCCTGATAATTAGTATTCCCATAAAGCAGCTTTTCCAATTTCTTTTGCTGTGGCTGCAAATGATCCATTCTGGTGACCCTGGATGTAGCAACCATTGGCAGCCTTAATCGCTATTCTGTTGTACTGAGGAAGTTCAATATTATACTCGCTGGCACCACTTTCATCGGCTGACAGGGTGATGTTAAACTTCTCATCATTACACCAGAATTTCCCTGAATCAGTGCTGATCTTATACATTCCTTTGTCGCATTTCATATGGAAGACATCATATTTTGACTGATTGCTCTCAATTTTATCTTTGCCTCCAACACGGACAAAACCAAAATCACCACGGAGAACCAGCATTGGCCTATTGACAAGCTCTGGAATGTGATATCCTCTCTCCTCGTCAATCTCATCACCACCTTCAATAAGATGACCATTGTCTTTGCCTGTAATGTACTTGCCAGTGTGGGATTTGAATACAATCTGTTTACCGTGCCATTCAAGCTCAAACCAGGAGTTAGGTCCAGGCTTGTCGGCTGATGCTGTCATGCCCTTGTCACCCAAAACCCAGTACTTTCCAGTTGAGCCACGAACTGCTACTTTCTTGCTTGATTTGTCAAATTCCAACTGGAAGATCTCTGTGTCTTCAAGTTCACCACGGCGATCAAGAATCACATCCACGCCTAAAAAGAAGAAACGGTATATGGGTTAGCTAACAAGATCAAATTTAAAACATACAAGTTTTAACCACTGGATTAAGTGATTCGTTCTGACAAGAGAAAGGTCCTCTGGCACTATATCTCTGAATGCCATAGTTCACACTGAAAACTGAAAATGAACTTTCAACCCTGTCCATTAAATAGGTTCGTAAACCAAAAAATCACAATTACCCGCCCCCCCCCCCCCCCACACCCCCACACCAACAAAGAGACAGTAACCAGCAGACTTGAATATTTCAAATACATGTAGGGCAACTTCAGAATTTCCAGCTCTCTTGTTTTCGAATGAACCTGTAGCTGTTGTAACTATAACGGATTTTAAACTTTGCTGAAATTGTAACTTTTCACAACTGGACCAAAACAGCAAAACCAGAAACAAAAACGAGTTGATTGAAACCAGAAAAAAATGTTTACCTCTTGAAAACATTGAAGACCAAACTATGTAAAAGAAAAAGATGGAAACCAATACTGATCGATCATTCCCTAAGAAAACTTCAGTAACTTGAAAAAAAGGCTTGAACAGCAAACGCATATACCCTCAGAGCCACTTTGTAATGTTAAAAGTTTGTCAGATAATTTTCTATACATTTTTTTCTTCTTTACATGACAGTTATAGTGAAAGAGCTTTGGCAACAGGGAAATTAAACAAGCAAATTGATCAAAGTAAGCAAATGGTCAAATGAATATCTTACAGAATAAATTCAAAAAAAAATTGTCATATTTATCTTGATATTGTTCAAAGGGGCAAAAACTATTCTTAATTGAATAAGCTACATTGTAAGGGAAGGTGATTTGGTCTTCTAACCATTTTTGTCTTGAAATATATTATTCTAAAAATTCATATTACCGTAGACCAGTATCTTATGCCCTTAGGCAGCCACAGAAGTGCATGAACATATTATTTATGTATGTCAGCTGTTAATTTTTTGCTATTATCAGCCTAACTAATGGTTGGCTCACAACTCACAGATGAATTTTTATTTTTGGCATTCATTCACTTTCATTCTAAACAAACTTGAAACCTTCATTTTAACATATGCAGCAATTACAATATTGTCTTATGGATGAAGTTTTATTTATCTCAATTGAAACTTGTCCTAGTTATACGAAAGAAATATAATCATATTTTGCATGCCCATATTCTTGACTAATTTAAATCAATAAGCTTATCAGCTACATATATTACCTTTTAAGGTAAAAGGAATGGAAAGAAAATCACAGCCAAAAATGCATAAACAAAAAGATTATTTTTTCATCACAGACAAAATTGGCATTGTTATCTTTACACTCTTGAATGCTTCTATACAAAGGGCCTTACTCTTTCAAATAATGACATATCCGAGCTCTTGCATTTTGGAGGAAAGCAGACTGTTCAAAATGTATTTCCTCTGTACAGGTTCTAGTATTATTGTCTCCAAGACAAGTAATGAGAAATTAAAAATCAGCCAATTTAGGCGAGTTGTCTGGCAAAGAGACTTCAGAGAGTAAATTTTCTATTGGTTTTCTATTTTCAGAAACGAACAAGGACAGCAAAAATAACAATGAGAATGACAATAAGCATTATTTAACTCTGCTTTTTGTTGCGTGACATCATGGTTATGAATTAAGATTTAAGGCAAAACAGAACTATTGCAGCACTATGATCACAAGGGGATGGGGATTAATTTGACAGTGTCTGCATACTGGCACGTTCTGAAAACTCGAGATTTGAGACCAAAAAGATCTATCGATCAACATTACAACAGCGATCACAATTCGAAAAAATTCCTTAGATTCAAGATAAATGCACGACACAGAAGTAATCAACAATTTTTCTTCGTTGACCCCAGCAGCTGAAAAAATCCTTCAAAGAAAGAAGTTATGAACACTTTTCACGCATATTTTTACGCGTGAGTAATTTTAATCGGCGATTTACACAATTTACAGAACTGTTGGTCATATAATAAGATCGGTTTTTTTTGTTCTATTGTTCTTTTAGAGTCACTGGCATAATAATTATTGTTATGTACACAGTTGCTTTCAACTTCTCGCCGCCTGGAATCAACCAGGACGTCTAATCTCTTTGAAATTCATCATAAACATGACTTTTGTTTTGTTTTTTTTTTCGCCCAAATAATTGCCGTCGTAGAAGCGATTGCTGTAACTGCAACATTTTAGACTCGCTACATTCTACCCACACGTGGTCAAGTTTATCGAGTGCAAAGCCATTTTTGTTAATCCATTCAAATCACCGTCAACAACAAACAAGATAAAGAACGGACACACAAAAGCATCTTCAAACCTGCAGATTGGCCTGTAAACACAGAAAAATTTGCATTTTTATGAATGAAATCGGAACGAGCTTGTTAATGTCAATGATTTATAGACAGGGGTAAGGCTTCGTACATAGGGAATAAATACAACGGAAGTAGCTCAGTGGGAAACAAAACACAAACTAAAACATCAGAATATTGTACAGTACATAGAGAAATTTCGTACCTTGGTGAATTGACAGTCGCCTGCCTGGTTTCGGTCCAATGAATGAAACTTGCGGTGGGCTATCTTGGACGTCAAACAGTTCGTCTTTTCCGACGGTGGTGTTTTTGCCGGCATGAATCTTTCCTGTTCCCACGGGAGCGAGGTAAGTACCCTTGTCGGTTCTGAAAGCCACCTCCCCCTCATGGAATTCAATGGTGAACAAACTCTTCTTACTGGCATCCTCTACAAGCGAGCCATCGTTCGTCAGATACTTTTTGTTGCTCGCTGCGATCGCGTACTTCCCCTCTTTTTCGTCGAACTCCAGAGTGATCGTGGCGTCCGCTCCCCATGGTATAATCTCGGTGGCTTCGAGCGTGTCCGTCTTGGTGTTGAGATGAGCGAAGCGCGTTCTTCGCGAGCTCATCAGGTTGATGTGTGGGTGCATCGCAAGCTGAATACACCATAACTCTGAAGCGCCAGGTTTCGCCACGCATCTAAGCTGATCACCAGTTCCACCGAAGTATGCCCCATGTACGCTTTTTATGGCCCACTTTCCGCTGGGCTGTGTCTCGACAGTGAATTTCGCTTCCTCGACTCGCTCTTCCTCCTCGCATTTCATGTTGCCTCTGCGATCTGCCGACAGATATCTGTTGAGGTGGCTCCGAAAATAACAAATATTGCTACCTTCTTCCTGCTCCAGTGTCCACATTTGTTTCTTCTTCAGCGCAGTCCCGTCCACGTTTAACTTGAACCCGAACGTCTCGAGCGTGAGATATCTTTTCGAGGCTTCGTTGAATAGCCCAAAATTCCATCTGAACGTTTTGGTAGCCATGTCGTTTCCGCGCGTCTTAATAATTCCGAGTACAACAAAATCGGTAAAACGTCGCTAAAAACTTTTTTTTAACGCTTGAGAAATTCAGTGTGCGAGATCAATGACGCCCAAGCGTGCAATTGGAAAGGCATGCGATCAGAGAGTGGAGCTATTTGAATTGCCTAGCATCCGCGCCTTCAGGAAACGAATAAGAGGACCGCCTTCTATCATCTTGATTGGAAAAAAGCCATGTCGTGGCCCGTCATTCATCATTAATAGCTGTCAACATGTGGTCGGTATAAAAGTTTTGTCTGTCATTTGACTTCGAGACAATCCTGTGGTATATTGTTTTTATCCAAAATTACTGGTTATCAATCCTTTAAGCCTTTGTTTAAACGCTCAAAACCTGGAAATGCTTTCATTTCCGCGTGGAGGCAACGCCCGCTTCGCGTTTTCTTTCATTTTTCGCATGAGCACATTTACACGCGCTGAGATATGATGATGTCTCGTGAGCCAGACGGTTTGTAAAGTCATTTCAAGTGTCGACAGATGGCGCTGCTGACTACTGATTCGATCCAATCAGTAAGGGCACGTCTCCAATTTTATCCAGGCGAAGTCACGAAATCATCATACTGTTCATGTTCAAAGGAGTTCATATAGCCCGTGGGGGACCCTAATAAAACTTTTCTTTGCGCCGGCACGAAGTGGAAATCAATATTTAGTTTACAATCGCTAAGCGTCTGTCTCACGACGTGTATTCTCATCACACACGATCTGAATAACTTATTGTGCGATTGATTTTAATTTTGATTTTCATTTTAAAATTGATAAAAATGATCGTGCTTTCTTTTATCTACCCACCGTACTTTTTCCTTCTCGTTCCACGCGCGAAAAACTGCTGCAAATCAGTTGTATCACACACGCGAGTATATTTAGACAATTTCATTTTACAAAAATATTTGAATGCAAATCCAGAAATTTTCAAATGAAAGCCGTTAATGGGTGCCCAACAGACTCCATATTACAAAGCCTTAAAGACCCTTTAAACACCGTACTGCAAAAAATTAAATCCTCTATTAATAATCCTTTTGTTCTACGCTTATTATCATGAGTTTTAGCATTGATTGTGCCGTCGGCCACGTCTTTCCTTTAACATACATGTAGGTGTGCTACTCTCTTTGTTGTAACCAATCATATTCCGCAGCGTACGCGATTCATTCACATCACTTGTCCAAACAAGTAACTGCAGTTTTTATTAGACTTTCGCCCAGGCGACAATGAATTGAATTTGTGACCGTACAGTTGGACTCCACGGCAACCGCACACACTCATAGAGTACAACTGTCCTGCTCGCTTTTCAGTTCATTGACATATTTTTACTTTCGCAAACAAGGATATATTTTTACTCGCTTCCGCATACAAACATAGTTCTCAGATTTTTACCACATTAACGTGCGGCCATTTCCCCCCCCGGCTCGCAGTTTACTGATCCTCGCCGGAAAAATAAAATTCGAGTCCTTGTTCAACTTTCGATTAACCGCTTTGTCTCAGTTTTTCAATTGCCATCATTCAAGAACAATCATTTCCGCACTGGAAACGTCAACGTTTTTCTCTGACTGGCTTTCAGATCTGCCCGAATGATGCGCTTAGTGGGGTAGCGTGTACGCTCTTTCAGCTGGCTCCTTTCTTCTTTCCTTTTTATTATTATTTTTTTCACTTTCTTTTATTTTTCCTCTTATTGGTCTTTCATCTTCGTGTTTTTGGAACACCTACGTTAAAAATACGGTTATGAGAGTTTAACTACTTGCATAGTTTTTACAGATTTTTTGCATTGGAAGTGTGAGCAAGAATTTTCTAAGACAAGCAAAACCACGGCAGGAAACCGATGGGCAGTGATTCTTGAGGTCGTTGAGGACCATGATCTTTAATTAATTTGTCACTAAAAAGAACGATGGGGTTATTGCTGTTGTACAATAGCAAGTGATAAGTCCCCAGAGGACGTTTAGAATTAAGTGGTCTATATAAAAGCCCACTGATACCCACAGGATGGAATGAAGAAACAGGTCATTTCCAAGTTCCAAAAACCACCACTGTCAAAATGTGGCCGAGAGCAACACATTGTTCCAAAAAGGAGTTTATTTGCATGAAAATCAGGGCATGAAAATAAAAAAATAACAATATCGAGGGATTTACACTTACCCTCGTTTTAAAACAGAGGCTACTCCGCTAAGACTGGCAGCACCTTTAGTGCAGGTAAAAGCACTTATCACAAAAGAGCTGGTCCAATCAATCTTAAAACCAAAGATTTGGCTAAAATATAAAAAAACCACGAAGCACGTTAAATAGACCAAAGACGCTGTCCAAAGCCAGGGAATTTCGTTCATGGCAACTGATCTTTGGAAAGATTAAAAAAGATCACCTTTTGCACCTAAAATCTCCTAATTATTGAATATATTTCCTTGCTTTCACATCTTAAATAAGTTAAATTGATTCTTAGCATATACCTTTAACCTGTGTCTAACCTAGAAACCAAAAGGCTGGGGGCTAACCAGAAAGCGTCTTTAATTTTGTTAAGTTCAGTAGTTCTCAGGCTCTAATAACACATTTTGCAATTATCTGGTAAGCTTATTTTTGTACTAAACATTTTGTTGCTTATTATAAATTAGTAAATTAACCACAAAGAGCAAATAACGTCCATTTATCTGATCCAGTGGGGCTGACCATCAATATTTTCCATACCGGAAGGCTCCACCCGAGAAGACGGTCATTTAGGTGTTGAGGAGGGCCCTTGGGGACCATTTTTTGGGGGGCCCTTCAAGACATTAGTCTCAACTCCTCGTTGCCAGGGTCTCTCGTGCGAGAGAGGACGAGAGAGAGGTTGTGTCGGTTGTGTCTCCAACAGACTAACACCAAAGAAAAAAAGTGCCAAAATTCTGCGTCTGCCGTTAAAGAGAGGACCCAATGAACCAATCACAGCCGGTCATGTGATACAAATGATTGTGCTGCGAAGACTAAGAGTAAGCACGTGACGCTTGGCGATCTTACACCTCAAGTGATTACATCGTGAGACGAACTAACGACAATCCTCTTTACCATTTAACTTTAGACCACGATGAAAAACCAAAATGTGACCCAACGAGACAATTCCAGCAGAGTTTTTCATTGCCTATTACAAATCTCCTTGACGACATTTCAGTTGTAAATTTTTCCTGATTTACTCGTCAGCTGCCATTTCAAACATTTCTGTGAAACGCACAAGCACTGTCAAATTTCCTTTAGTAGAGGGAGGACAATCTTATTCCAGCTCGCATCCCATCGTGTCCTTTGAAAACTTGCAAGATTTTCTTTGTAACTTGAGAGTAAAGGTTTGCTCAAAGGAAACCCTTTAAAAAGTTTCTGTCAAAGAAAATGAAGACCAATTAAGCGACTGAAAAGACTCATACTGTTAAGAACAATTATTAATATCTGGCCCATACTGAAGAGCATATGGGTACGTTTTGCTATAATGTCAAAAGAACAATCAAAATAAAAGATAACAACAAAAGATGGATACATAACCTTATTTCAGTAATTGAAAAACAAAACAAACAAAACTAACCAAGGGAAAACCCTCGACAAAGGGAACACCCAGACACCTATATAATTACTAACTTTAACGAAACTCGGCATACATACATCAACTGACCAACAGATAAAATTTGTTAAATTATGCTAAGGCAGGCTCTTAGCGTGGTAGAGGAGTTCGCGGGGGGGGGTTACTTGGGGTAATTTTTGCTGGATATGTGCCGCTGGCCCCTCAGGGCCCCTACCCCATTATAGTCTATTCTGTGATTAATTATAGACCCCATTTTAGTCACTTTTGGGCAAATACGTAATTTTCGCGATCCCAACTTAGTCACTTTCCATTTTTATGAATTGACACATTTTTTAGATTGATTGAAAAACACTTTACTTTTCTTGTACAGTACAAACACTCTGGTGCGTTTGCTAACCGTGAAATTAATATGAAGGACTTGTGAATGACGGGACCAGTCAGCAAAACTCCGTCAACGTGGCTGGACGGACTAACAGCTAAAAATCTGTAAAACTGACAAGTTTAAAAGTGGTTTGTTTTGAACTGAAGAAGAAATAGCTCCGCAAAGTCGCGGAATTTTACAGCCCTTTGTTTGGTGGGGCGTCAAGCTCTTGTCCTCACCTAGCCTGTGTAGCAAGCGTTTCTGTGCGGTTTAGGAACAAGAGTCAAAGACCGCGCGAAAAATGGCACAAGTTAAAGAGCGGGAAAGTTTGGTTCTCGTTTCATTTCTCGCGCGGTCAAAACCGAAAGTCCCCTTCCAAGGGCTCTTTTTGCTCCGAAACCAAACGGAAACGCGTGCTACGCAGGCTAGCCCTCACCATGGCAAACGTCTGTAAAATTTCGCGACTTTGTGAAAGCAATATCTTCGCTCGCTTTGGACGTATTACCATTATACTTGTAAATGTTCAGCAGTGTCCATGGACATTCGCTTACTGGTCTTTATCAAAACTTGTAAAAACCGTGCAACGGTCTATTGGAAGTTCAGTTATACTCCTGGAGGCAACAAGACTGTAACAGATGGTGCCAGATTCATGAAACATACCTTCAGTTGTTGAGCGAGCTCTAAGCTGTCATGGAATATCAGTCCGTTTTCTTCATGTTTCACCAACTCATGTAAGCTGAAAGAAAAAGAGAAGAAAACAGATATGTCCAAGATCGAACGCTAATGAGATGCAAAAGACAGAAACGAAGTTTCATCCTGGATGACTTGCTCAAAAATCAAGAGTGGTAGTGACATAACAAAAAATGAAATGTTAGTCCGCACTCTTACCAATCAAAATGTATAGCACACACTGGTAGGCCACATCCAAACATGTCAACCACCTGATAAGGACAATATACATGTGTGCACTGTTAGTTACGACTCCGACGTACCATCCGTTCCCAGGCGGTGGTTCCTTAAATTTTCTATGAGAGCATATGCTGCGTATTCTCCACGTCTCTGAACTTGTTCCAGACAAGAAATAGCCTGCGAGCAAGCGAGAGGGCGCGCGAGCTAACGCGCGAGCGAGGCCGAGCGACCCTCGTACTTACGTCTCCTGTTAGCTGCTCCTTATGGCTGCCCATTTTCTTTAGCTCCTATGGTTATTTGGGGCAGCCTGTACTCCTCTATATTTTTGTTAATTCATTTTGTTTATCAGTATAGTATACTGTTGGGTATGAACAAAGTTGCAGTTGTTGTTTCGCGTGCGGCTCTCGCGTGACTTCTCGTGACTCCCGCGAATGGAGAGCTTGCTCGCCGGCTAGACAAGAAAAAGGTGAATTCTCCGAATTTGGGATCCTGTTCTCAGTAAGCTACACACGACGGCACATCCCCGTATATGCCATACGTAGAAGGTCACCCTTGGTTTGAATTGGGTACAGTAAAAACCCGCAACTAAGAACCTAAAAATTAAGAACCTGTTAGCCTAAAATTGGTCATTTATACCCCCTATAAACAAGAACCTATTTAGCCTAAGAAATTTAAAACAGGTTCTTATTTTCTTAAATCATAATAGTACATTACAGCTGCATTGCAAGAATCATATTTGAAGCAAAAAAAGCACATTGCCATCGTTGTAAAAATGTTTTTTTTAAAGAAAATTGATATATTCTTAAATGTTTTTTTTTTTGGGGGGGGGGGGGGGGGTGGGGCTGAAGAAAATAAAAGTATAGGCTAATGACCAACTTGTTTGCAGCTGCGTTTTAATTGTTTTTTCTCCAGGATAAAGAACCAATTTTAAGAACCTAAAAAGCCTAAAATTCTGTTAACTACCATTTATATAAGAACCTGTTTAGGCTAACTCCTAAAAATGTAGGTTCTTAGTTGCGGGTTTTACTGTATTTGGGCGCGCGAGGGCGCCATTCAGGTGACATCGCCCGAATTCCCCCTTCCCTTCCCACTTAAACGAATGCTACGCAGGCAACAGGTTGATAGCCATGAGTACATTATAATGGTCAAAAAATTTAATTTATCACAGACTTAAAGCATAAGTTGAAGTTTCTTCAAGTATGAAGCAATCTAACTCTTCAAGTGCAGGGATCAGGAAGCATAGAACGAAGGTAATGAAGCTCAAAGTAGACTGACCTTCATCGGTAAATCAAGTCCTGAGGAAGATTTATGAAGACACACACCAAGATCTGCTGAACCTGAAAGTATTTACATCTAATTTATTATTATTGCAATTATTATTATTGTTATTGTTATCGTTATCATTATCATTATCATTATCATTATCATTATCATTATCATTATCATTATCATTATTATTATTATTATTTATTTCTATTCTTATGTGACATTTTGCCGACTCCTTCGCTTCAAACAAATTAGAATTTCTTGGTTTTGCGAAAATGACTCCTAGTTTGGTGAACAAAACTTGGTGGACACAACCTCAAGAAATAGCTACCCTTTGATTCAAGCCTGAGTAGCAAGCGTTAGTGTGAAAAATGAAAGTAACAGTTAAAGTAAGAGCTAAACAAAGCAAACCACTTCCTTTTCCCATTTGCTCTCGCCGAAACTTTTGCGTTTAGCTTGCACGGGCCGAGAAACTAAATGTACATCTTGAACTACAAGAACTTGTTTTTGAACTCTTTATTTGAACTACCTTCTATAGTTCTTCCATCAAAGACTGTTATTTAACCCCATTACTTTTTATATTCAGAAAACAGAAGTCCAAGCACATGAGCCTTCTTGACTTCCAGTTGCTGTACGAGATGTTGGAGACATTGAAATGCCAAAAGAGTGAGAATGACTTTAAAATCTGATAAACGTCTATAGATATCTTCCAACGCCTTCGGAAAGAATCTTCCGGCATCTTTGGATATTTTCGATCTGACATTCTGAGCAATGAGAACCTTGTGTCTTGTGACACGCAACAACTTTAAAAGTAACCTTTCATAAAATTGATATATAGTAAATGGCCTACCAAGCAGTCTTGGATAATCTTCTGGCTCCAGCCATGGAGTACATATTCTCACATGTTTAAAATCCTTTTCATTAATAATTATGTTTTGGTAATATTTCTTTAAAGGTCCTTTGCCTGAGAAAGGAAAACAACAATATGAGCAGATTTGTATTTCATTAAATTAAAGTAGCATTAAAAAAAAATTGTCTAAACGCTTTGACATGAGCTTAAAACTTACCAGTTATTGCACAAACTAACGAGGGAAGATTTTCCTTATTTTCAGTGATAAACTTCTCATAGGCTGTTGAAATTTAACAAACCATGAGATTATTAATAGAATTCAAGTCCCAGTATTAAGTAACAAGTTCATTTCCCCTCTCACATGTTCTACCAGAATAAAAAAGGAAATTTAATGAAGAATTCTTACCTTCAAGAGCATCCAAGAGAATGGAAAAGTCTTCATCTTCTGTAAAATTAAAAACAAAGGCATGTGATAAGATAAAAAAAACATTTATTTTGTGTGATGTCTTACTATGAAGTAATGGTATGAGGTTGTGTGTCATATGTTACAGGTTAAAATTTTGTAATCTAAGTTGATTCTCTATTTCCTTTGTCTCCTAGCCCTAATTATTAATGAATTAGGGCTAGGAGACAAAGACTAGATTGATCTGTTATGGACATCCATACTGGTATCTACATGTATTCCTGTTTCAAAAGAAAGAAAGTAGGTGCTATCTACCTGTCCAGCTAGTACTGCTGACCAGTAGAGCAGATCGGTGCTGTCTGTTGAGAACTCTCCCATCTTTGAGCTGGAGTGTAAATGCTGTCATGGAAGCAACATTTTCCTTATATTCTGAAGGGCTTTAAATGGGATAAAAATAATGTTAACTTAACACTTATAATACTAAAATAATGTGAAAGTGTCCTTATTCATATAAATGAGAAGGTCACTTGAAAAGTTCTTACTACATTAAAAAGCCACATAAAAGTTGTTACCTTTCCAATGCACTGAAAACTTCATATTCTTTTGACAGTTTTTCAAAAAGCTACAAAAATAAAAATGTTGAATTGATGATATTACCTTCCAAGAAGAATGTAGTTCCTGACTACATAAATAATAATTATTGCATTGTTTTACCTCTTGATTTAAATCATGTATGTTATTAGTGTTTATTATATGGAGGAGAGTGTTTTACTGGGAACTAAACCACTCGTAGATTCCATACGCCACTTCATCCGGGACCCGAGTGGCGTATTTTCCGTATGTCACCTTTGTGAGTGTCGTATCATTCAATGACGTCACGATTCCCGCCTTTTGCTTTTGTTGAATTAGTTTCTCCATATAATAAAAAGAACATTACACGTTGGCTCGAAGATATGTATTTTATGTTCGAGTGGCAAGAACAATATCTCACTCGTTTGCTTAGCTCACTCGTGAGATATTGTTTTGCCACTCGAACATAAAATTCATATCTTCTCGCCACCGTGTAATATCCTCTATATATCACCCGTGTTTCTAAGGTTCCTTCCCCAAATTTTAGATGGCTTACAAGTGTGTTTCTAAAAATCAATACATCGATATTCCAACCACTCTTGTTGTTCCCATTTCATTTTCTACACTATGAGCAACATACTGTCAACAGCAGTTGTTGGCAGAACTATGGGAAACACTAAATTTACCATGCAAAAAAAACAATGGCAAAACAATGAAATGCACACCATGTTGTATAATCTTATTCACAGACAAACAAGCATAAGTCACCTCGTGTTGTGAAGTAAGATTCACTGCTTGAAAACGTAATGGAGGTCTGTCATAAAGTGTGACTGCCCTGGAAACAAGTATGGTACACAGCTGTACATGCATTGAAAGTATTTTTTTTTAACTTGAAGAGCTAAAAAGAGGTTGTCAATCTACTGAAAGACATCAATAAAAAAACTGAGAGTGTGCAAAAGAAAAACAGTCACTGGATACTGTTATGTAGTACATAAAAATACATTATATCAAGATGCTACAAAACTGTTTAGGTTATTATTGCAAACTACAACTTTTACAATGCAAAACCTTTACCTTTAGCCTCAATAGAACTAACCACTCTAACACAATCAAAATATTATTGTTATATGATTTTTCCAAAAAAATATGCATGCTCTAATTGGCTCATTCATCTAACAAAAATGAATGAAACTATTTTCTGCTAAAAGTCCCTAAAACTGCCAATTAAAATACCAAAATCTATGAAAGCAGAGGTTGACAGTCAGTAATGGATCAAATCCTTGAAGAAAGGGGGTCCACTCAAAAATATTTTTTCTCAAGTCTCAGTTTTTCTTTAATGTAAGGGGGGCACGCACCATAGCCTCTGATTGTTGAGATCTGTTGACTGTAATTTTCATATTTATGGTACGCTTGGATCTTGTGCTTGTTGTGCCATCAAATTACTAATGACTGCAGATCCCCTAAGAAACCAGGTTCTCTTAATTCTCAATGTTTGGCTGTTTTTAGAAGACAAAATGAACTATTTCTCATGAAACCAATAATTAAATGTACTGTCTGTTAATCATTGTTTACAAACCTAATTCCTCTGTGATCCCACAAATCCTTCTGCATTGCTTGAGTGACACATAAATTATGTGAGGACATGCTTCCAAAGAAGAACTCATACCTACAAAATATTGAAAAATACTCTCCCTTGACATCTTAGCTTTAAAGGAGCCGTGTCACGAAATTTATCAAAATTCAAACAGCCAGAGCTGCAACCATAAGAATAATGGCCTGAGACAATAAAAGAACGTAACATACAGTGTATACAAAAGAGGGCACGGCTGGAAAAACTTGCAGAAGATTAAAACAGATTGCAGTTGTCATTTTTGAAAACTTGTAAGCCTAACAGTTTTTCCAGTTCCATTTCTGTTGTTTTTAACGCTTGACTTATGATGCTTTGCGAGAGATATTTCTTAGAAACAAAGCTGTGATTCCTCACTAATGTTAATTTCCTTATCGTATAAAGACACGTTATTGGCAAAAATAACCAAATGAACTAGGAAAATGTAACACAGCCCCTTTAATTATCGTCAGGAAGAACTTAATCTCCAATTTGACATTGTACATTGCTTGGGTCATAAGGCCCCAGAAAAGAAACCTACCATCTGGCAATCTTCACCAAAGGATGTCCATCGTTTTTCACTCCGAGGGCCAAAATTGTAAAGCCATAATTGTGCCAATCAATAATGAACTTGCTACCACATAACATGCTTACAAAACAGATGGCAGCAAGTGATGGAATAGCTGGAGGATTCTATTAATCAAACAATTAGCAGTTATTGGATGGGGCTGAGTATGAGATAAAGAGTTACCATAAATCCTCTATTAACCCCCCCCCCCCCCAATTTTAGGGGAAGAAAGTTATTCAGGCCCCCCTCTCTTTTAAGCCCCCATCTCCCGTCCCCCTTTATTCTTAACACTTCATGTGGACTGATCCGGGATCTGGTATGATTTATTCACATGCTGTAAGTTCTGATTTGTTTTTCATCTCTCCTGGCTGCATGACACCTAACTTCATGTGCCTGAGCTTTTCCACTTTACTTTTCACTTTAAAGGAGAATTGATACCATCATCTTTGCTAAATTAAATAAGCCCCCCCCCCCTTCAAACTTACTCGAAATAAATAAGCCCCCAGGGGGCTTAATAGGGGATTTATGGTATGCTCATTGTATTTACAACCGTAACCTAAACATCAAAATTTTGACATATTCCCCATAGAGGTAATACATACCAAATTTTATGGTGTGATTTTGAAATAAAAACAACAGATTAATTTTCAACTGAAAATCTATAATTTATTTAAGACGCAACAGATGGCTGGCTGAGTTGTCAGCATTCCTGGCTTTTTGCTGGTCTTTATTAATAAAGGTCAAAATCATCTGGCATTACTGAGTGAATATGCTGTAATACACAGTACTGTACATCCAATTGCAAGGCAAAGCAAATCTACTCCTTCCTGCCCTCTAGCAAATTCTGACCATTCCTTCTTGTTTTTGCTTGGAAACTCCACTTCCAGGCAAAGGTGTTTTCTCACAATAGATGTGCAAAAGCCATTTTCATATTTGTCACCAGGTGTCTACTAAATATGCTATGAAGCCTGATTTAAAACATATTGACTGATGACCAATCAGACATTTGCATTACTGGAGCAACTAACTCATTTAAAATGAGCTGTGATGAAGTTATTACATACAGTCTCCCCATTTTTTCTAACCTCTCTCCCCAATGGTTTACACCTGGATGCCTGCCCCCACAGCGTTCTTTAAACCCTGATCAGCCATGACATCTTGTAATGGTAAACG
This sequence comes from Porites rus, assembly GCA_964035705.1. Lineage (NCBI taxonomy): Eukaryota > Metazoa > Cnidaria > Anthozoa > Scleractinia > Poritidae > Porites > Porites rus. Next base: position 25,110,955 of record OZ037997.1, on the reverse strand, counting down.
CTTGATCCAAATGATCTTAAGTAAAAATAGGGGCTGTAAACAGGCCAGAGTGTGAGCTCTTATTTATGTGGTCTTTCCTAGACCTTTTATTACCTGTACCATAAAATAACTGCTTGAATACCTGGACTAAAAAATGTGTGCATTGAGACCCGCAGCATATGAGGACGGAAAAGAGCTGGATAAACTGCAATACTGCCTTTACTGCAAAAAATGCCAATTTAGGCAAACCTATAATGAAGATTGAGAAAATCAATAAAAGTTCTTTCCTGTTAGCATTGTATTGCAGCTTGTGACAGAAGTAATTCAAAATGAAGCTTTGCTTTGCAAACATTTGCACAATTATAGTTTAATAGCTTGTTTCCTTCTATGCAGTTTCAACTGTTAGCATAATACTACTATTAAGATTTGTGCATTAGAATTGCTTCATGTGACACCACCTTACACAGAAGGAACAGCCTGGTGGTGCAGGGGGAGGGGGGGGGATTGTACTCGACCAGTGGACGGTTTGAAACCCTGACCCTGTTTAGGACAAATTAAAACACCCTAAAAAACATCCTGATTAGGATGACAACCTAACCTTTATTACATGTAACCTGTTTAGGACAAAGGTTAATTGCACACCATCTTGTTTTAAAGCCATTCATTGGCAATTACAGTTGAGAAAAGTCACAGTATAGTCATTGCTTTTGTAATACTTGGAGTACAAACAAATTTTATCGAGCAAATCAACTCAGTCGTACGGGCAATACCCTGTTTATAATTAGGACATACCATACTCAAATAAAATTATATAACCTGTTTAGGACAGACTCACCCAAAATCATCATACAGTGTACACTGTTTAGAACAGAGAGAACAAAAACCATACCATGTCCAACAGCACATCGCTGTATAGGCCATATAATGGAGTACACCCCCTGGGGGGTACAGAAACACACATGGCCCAGTGACTAAAGCATTACTGAAAGTCTTACCTCTAAATATTTCTGGAAAGTCTGATAAAATCTGTATAGAGACCTTTCCACTCTCTGTGAGTTCCTTGATAGGGCTGGACCCTACAAAATATTTAGATTAAACAACAACCTTTAAAAAGTTCATAAAACTATTCATAATAATTAAAACTGTAGAGCTAACTAACTGGAGCTCTGATTGGCTTTGCCATCATGGTATATGAGCAATTACACCAAGCTCTCCAAGTATGGTAATTGTAAGCATCTGCCCAAAATTAATAACAAGCTGAAAATCAGTTGTTGTTTTAACAAATAAAGTCGGGAAGAATTCTCGATATTTTATGGGCGTTTTTAATAAAACAATACGTGGAATTATTATTATTCGACTCGCACTTGTTGGGTATGAGATGATGATAGCCAATTTCGGCACTATGCACCTCATTGGCTATCCAACATCTCATATCCAACGTGCACTCGTGGAATAATTGTTAATTACCCACCACCCTTGGCCCCTGTGATTCCTCTCACCAACAAGGGGACTGAAAACAACCATGATGAGATGGGGCCAAAATGTGCCAAGATGTGCTGCCAGCCTTGAGATCATACTCCCCACCCCCGCCCCCACCAACTTCCTCTCCCTTAGCTTTACATACCACCCCATCCTTAGTGGTGTTTTTTTCTTACCCTGTGGATCACCAAGGGGCTGATGTTCAAAAGGACCAGAGGAGCAGCCCATCCAATATCCACTTTACCCACTCCCACCGCACCTTTCAGATTGATGCAAGAGGTCATTTCTGACAGGGTGGCTGATAAAAAATATGCTACTCCTTTGATCTCATTAATTTTTCTGATGGGTAATTAATATTTAATTTGATTAATAATTAATCAATAATTCATTATTGCCAAGAAAATGTTTTTTGAGAGGGAAAAAAAGCAAAAAATAGGAAATTCTGAGTAGTGACATGTAAGACCATTTTGTCTATTATATCTTGCCTGTGGTGGTAGAAATTTAACTACCTTGTCAACATGCCACAGGAATGGAAGAAAGGAGGGGGAATCTATAATCAGGGACCCAAAAACCCCAGGGGGGGGGTAATCCCTTATAAGGGCTTAATGGGGACGTGCCGCCAGCCAGGGTATGTTTTCGGGATTTTTGTCTCAAACAGGGATTCGAATTTATCATTTTTTGTCTTAATCAGGGTATCGATTTATCAATTTTTGTCTTAAACAGGATAAAATAATGTCTTAAACAGGGTATCAAAAATCAGAATTCTGTCTTAAACAGGGTAGGAAAATCAGTGATATTTGTCTTAAACAGGTTCAGGGTATGAGGGGCCGCACCGCACCTCCCCACCCAGGGATATATCGAGTACCGCCCCCCCCCCCCCCCGCCCGGGCCAAAAACTCCTGAAGTTACAGAAGAGGCCAATAAAAGGCCAATATATCACATACCTCCGAATCCCACTAGGTCTACATCAAATCCCGCCTTTGCACAAGAAAGTGCATGGTACTGCATGCGGGGACTTCTACCAACATCTCCAAGGACTAGGACACAAATCCTTGGTTTGGATTTGTCTTTTCGCCCTCTCAGCCAATAGACAGCAGTGATCAATACGATGAAAAAAGCTATGAAAACCGAAGCCAAATACATCTAAACTGCGTTATTCAAAGGTCTGATCCCCACTATACGGACGAAAAATACACATAGCCTAATCAGAGATTCTTTCTGCTCTTTTGGGCTAAAAGTTAGTTGTCTCTAAAAGGGTTGATCATTGTTAAGTTTCGTGATTCGCGGGCGATTCGCTGGAAGCTGCTGAAATCAAAATACACGTGAAGAAGAAAATCTTGTCAGCGGACGCTGCTGTGAACGCACTATGGAGCTATGGGATATCTATAACCCATAATACTTTCCTGCAGCAAAAAATCTAATATCGTTTTTGGCCAAGGTGAAGAGCGATTTTTAGAGGTTTTGACGATCAAGAACCGTGAAAAAGATGACTTCTTTTGGCGACACAAAGCTGCGGAACCTGGGAGACTACTTTGCAGGTAATATATCCAGAGGAGCTGATCCTATGTGGCAGGGATGGAAGAGAATATGGAACAGCTACCGGGCCAAATACGTAACATGCAAGAATGCTAGAATGACGCCGTTTCTACACATTGTTTTCCTGTCCATGGCTTTGAATTACGCCATTGACTATCCTCACTTAAAAGGTAAGTTAGTTTTTGTTTAGGTTTATCGAAGGAAGACTTCAAAATATCAGAATGAGCCAGTGCTGTCAACTCCAGATTTAGCACCGTATCTTAGAGTCCGATATCTCTCGAATAAGCGCCAAAGTTGCTATTTTTTGTAGACTCCACTTTTTGACCATAAAATTTCAATTATTTTGCGTTGTTTGAGCTACTGTTAACATGGAACGTTTCCTCATAAATTCTAAATATGAACTGTTTATGTGCTATATACGTCGATCGGAATCAACGAGCATTTTGGGCACAAATGACGTCATTTGTCGTGCGGTGACGTCGTCTATCACTCCTTCCCTGTCAATTCTCAATATATCATGACGTGGGGGGTTGACAGCCCTGAGAAGCTATGCTAGTTTCGGCAGTTAATTTAATAGACACAAGTGGAGGGACATGGTAAGGGTTTTTTTTCCAATGGTACAGAGCCACTGTAACTTCTGGATCCCTCACCCTGTAACTAATCTTTTCTCAGAATTTGCTGGAGGTGGCTGGCTGGGTTTTAACTTTCTCTATTAATAGGGAGTTTAAGATGCCAATCTGGCGACGAAATAAGAACATCAAAAAAGCAATATAGGTTTGATAAGCAAAAAACCAACTTTGCAAATGCACATGCACATGCACAGTGTGCAAAGAAATTAGTGTCTGATAGCCTGGAGCTAGTGGACATTGCTACTAGGCTAGTAAATTCTGTTCTTAACTTGCCGAATGGGCCAACGAAGTTTTTTGGGAAATTCAGATTACAGAAAAACTGATAAATCCTGTTGATCAAAATTGTTTTTTCCAGGCTAGTGGGCTAGTACATACTAGCTACAGGTTGCCTGAATGGCAAGCTGTAAAACTGACTTTCTTTGCACTCTGATGTATCATTCTTTTTTGTACATTTCTTTGCTGTCACTGCACAATTAGAGATGAAATTGCCTAATTTCATGTTTTGTGTTGGATGTAAACAAGTGTTTTCCCAAAATTCACTTTCTCTACCTGAAATTGGATATGGTTCTTAAGGATTCAACTCCAGGTCCCCAGTTTGAACACCGGATAGCGCTATTCACCAGGGCCCGGTTCCTGAGAGGCCGATTAGCACTAATCTAGGATTAAAATTTTGTTCCACGTTTTGCATTTACTGTTCTATGCATTTCTTAGAGTAACATTTTGTGTTATCATTTCTTTTTTTCGAAGTAAGGGCACAACAGTATTTCATTAGCTCAGTTACATGTTCGTAGACAAGAAAACCTTGCTTAAAATTTGGCTGAATCCTGGGTTGCCTGCGTGCAGACGTCTCTTATTTCCTTTGTTGCACACGGAAAAGGGACGTCTGCGTAATGCCGTCGCTAATCGTGTTCCAGCATCCTGCTGGGTTCCCAAGATCTTGGGAACAAGCTGTGATAGGCTGACACACGGTGCGCATTGTTTGACTTAATGCTGATTGGTTGTTATCGAATGTGGTCTGATAATGTATGCAGTGATTTAAATGATTTATGTAAGCGGGGTTTTCTAACCAAAACAAATCAAAACATGTGCGATTGTGTGCTGTGGTTTTCGTTGATCGAAAAGCAGAGCGATCGAAATCTTGTACGGGGACGCGGAAAATTTAACGTGTACGAGGGAATTATTTCTTTACAATTTACTGTGCGTGACACTTCACATCATATTTGTAAACAGTGTCTGAGAAAACTACAAAAGCGGCGTGGACTTCGCACCAGGCAGGCATTTCGGAGAAAGCCAGCCAAAGAAACTAAAATCTTTATTTAGCCGTAACACACAGAGGTCAAGAAAATTTAAACACTTTACAACTGCATGTGAAATCAAATCCTATCGGGAACACCCACAGAAGCATAAACCACAGGAAATGATTACTCAGTATGCATGTAACAAACCTGCTTCATGACCTCTAAATGTAAGACTTAGCGCGGCAAAAATGAGATTTACTCAGTCAAAGGTTAGAATGCTACATGCACTGTGTAGTGCTAGTAATCTTCGCGCGAGAGAGAAAAGAAGAAAAACCTCTGTTCAAGCAGACTCTCAAGGTCACGTTTCGCCCATATCACGAGCTTATGACGTTTTGTTTGGCCTGTCAGCTCTTATTTCCAACCGGATATTATTTCACAATTTATGCGAAATAGAATACCCTGCCAGCGGGACGCTGGTAAACGATTAGCGACAGCGTTACGCAGATGTCCCTTTTCCGCGTGCAACAAAGGAAATAGGAGACGTCTGCACGCAGGCAAAATCCTGGGTTAAACGTAACCATCTTTCAAGGAAGCGGGCCCAGATAAATCACTATTCAGCAGAAACAATAGCCTTATCCCCCTTTTGAACAAGTGGGGCTTGGAGAGTTTTCTTACGTTTGACAAAGTGGGTGATTTGACATAATTGCAATGAAAATTGAAAGAACACGAAACACTTTTTCGATGACATTTTTACTATGGTCACCATTGTGGTATATTAAACCCCCCAATGTTAGCCCTGGGGTGGAGGGCTGGGTGGAGTGTGTTACTCTTGGAAAGTTGGCAGAAAGAGCCATCCCCTGTTGGGAGATTTTCGCACCACGTTTGTCACCAGAATGCAGTCGCTCAAAAGGTGGATAAATGTTATTCAGCGGATGGTTCAATTGGTTTTCCTAATACTTATCAACGGGATAGTGAATTATCAGGTGGATAGTACTATCCAATGTTTAAACAGCTGCGGCTAAGCAGATAAACATTTACTCTTATGTTAAGGTGGCTGTAATAACTTCCTTTTTTCTGGGGATGATCAGTTTCATTTATTATGGATTAACTGAAATTGTTAAATTGCCCTGGTTTATGCCCCTCCCCTTCCCCCAATCCTAGCGAGATGCTGCATAAAGCCTTTTGTGGCATAAGTGCATCAACCTTAAATAACTCTACCTAAAAAACAACATACAAACTCAAGTCCTTTCTGTCAGTGAGGGAAACTTTGTACAGCACTTGCATGTTGTATTGCACCTTCCTGAAGCTTAAGAATTGTTTGTGAGTGTAAAATTCTGTTTTATTATTTTTTTCAAAGCACATTCTCTGTGGAGGAAGTATCATTGAAAACTGTGTAAAGTTCTTGGTCTCAGTTCAATGCTATGCTGGATTACAAGATTACAAGTGCAGTGGATTTATTTTTTGCTGTAATTAAGGATTTGTGACAATAAAAACGTGATTTAAACAGCTTTGGAATAATATATGTCTCATTAGTCTGCTTTGCAGAAGTTCCTTATTCAAGTAAATATGTGTTAAATTTCAGCATGTTGAATACTGTACTGAAGTCTACCTGACTTACAAACTTGCTTTGCAGGCTTCAGGCATTGCATCATTAGAACAAAAAAAAGCTTACAACAGACATTTTACAATGATATTGTGTGCTTAGGACCCAAAGCTTTAAGTGATTACCATGACTGTAATAAGTGTGCATCTTGAATATGAGGAGATTAGCTAAAAGTAAAGTGAAAATTCAAGTCAGGATCTACCAGTTACCATAACTCTGTTTAGCTCCCACTTTTCTTGGGATTAACATTTAGGGACCGCTCATTATTTATCGGATGGAGGGGTAGGGATGGGTGATAAAATGGGGGGACTCGAAACTTTAGCCACTACAACAAGGGGGGTCCTGAGGTAGATTATTTATTATTAAGGGGGGCCTTGAAATTTTAAAGAGGCAAATTCTTAAATAAAATGCAACAAGATATTTTAGTGTACTAATAAGAGCTGCAGGGTACCCCAGATATTATGGCTGGCAGCCTTCGGAATCCCTATGATCCTTCTTAGAGCGTAGTCTTGCACAGTATTGTGGTGCAGTCACAGGGTACATGTATGATTTGTAACTAGAATTTCTTTATTTGATTCCCCCAATTATACACAAAATTACTTTAACAAAGTGTTAACCATCTGCTTTCTGTATCATGATTCAAGCAACTGACATTGCTACTCCTCCAGGGAAGGGAATCACTAATCATTTGCTCTACCTGTTGGAAAGACACCATCAGGGAAGTTTCTTTTCTTTTTGAAACCAAACAAGGTATTTTAAAAACACCATGGCAGTGACATGTCCTCAAGCCAGTGACAATTAGATCTGAAGTCCAATATGCTATTAAACCGCTACATCACTGCGCCCTCACAAAAAAACGGTATCCATGCATACAGTAAAACCGTTTAGTGTGTGTAAGTGGAGGGGGGGGATTTAAATGCTCCCCTAATAGAATAGTGGGACCTGTAAAATCCAGTTTTGCTAAGGCGCCTCATGGGAAAAAAGGAAGATTTGTTAATTTCTTACCCATCCCCCCCCCCTTCCACTGATAAATAATGAATGATCCCTTTCAGAAGAGACAACTTGATGGTCAATAGCCTGCGTAGCTGGCGGTATTGTGTCGGCGCGATTAAAGTTTTGGCGGCATCTTCATCTTACGTACGTAGTATAGTAGACACTATACTTATACTATAAATATGATATACTATACTATATTTATTTTTTCTTCTCGGGCTTGGGCTCTCGTTTACCGCGGCTTGCGGCTTCGCCGCTCGCCACTCGTGTGCTTGGGTTTCGCGTGCAGTAAGTTTGCAAAGAAAAATAAGAGACTGCTCGCAGTCTTAGAAGAGAGAGAACCTAAGTGCGAAGTTGAACCCTGTGTAGCGAGAGGATAAGAGTGCTACTCATTTAGTGACAAACGCCGGGTGGAAGGCATTCCAAAACCATCGAAAATTACCAGTAGGCAGCCGGCGGGAGGGGTATCTCGCCTGCCTTAGTTTCTATGCTTTTTGAATGCCACTGACTTTGACTTTGCTATTTTTGTGTACTCTCATTCCACCAGCTACGTAACTTTCAACTACACTCCCAGGATCTCTCCCAGTCCTTCTCACAGTTTGACAGCCACGGGAGCTTTTGTACTCTTTGCTAACAATCGCTCGCAATCCATCCACCCAGCTACGCGTTCTAACGAGTTTGCCCAAAAGTCCAGCTAAGTTGACTGCTCACAAATTACAGTTACAGCTACGCGCTCGCCTTGATTGGACATCAACAGGAACTGTCTCGATTTTGATTGCAGGTGCACTGTGAATTCTCCGAGATATATAACAACAAAGCATGTCATCATCGTTATCAATTCCCTGTACAGTGTCAACATAACGGGCCAGTCTATCTAACGCATCCTCCATCTTGTCGAAGACCTCGAGATTTTCTACGTGTGTTTTTCTGCTTGAGTTTGAAGTTAATGCTGGTGTGAAACCGTTGTTTGGGGATGTAAAAAGGGCAGCAGCTTCTCTATTCAGTGTTCGTATGCCAAAGGCGTCCTTAAAACGTGCCATGATGTATTCTAGCAATTCAAAGTCATTCTTCATCTGGTCGTTCTGTTGCTTCACCACATTGAACGAGTCGATAACAATGACAATTAAAATGTTGAGTAACAAGAAGTTCGTTATAACCATGTAGAAGAGAAATATCATGACTCCTAGAAGCTTGTGTGCACTCATCATTTCATCAATATTGAACTTGCCGAGAAGCACACTCAACAGCTTTTGCATGGAGCCCAAAAGCGTGTTGAATGAGTCATGATCGGTGGAGAACAAAAAGTGGTAGAGTTGCGCAAACGCTATAAAGACAACTAAGAAGACAATTGAATACTGTAGGAGTTCCCCACCAGCGCGTCTCAATGTACAGGATAGGAGAAAGATCCGTCGGTTGAATCGAAACAACTTAATAAATTTCAGGCAAGTGGCAAAGACCGTCATTCCGACCACGCCCTCGAACATGAGCTGCCAGGCTGAGATGTACTGAAAACTAATAAATTTGGTAGGGTTTTCGTGATAAAGGTTTAGAGTCCATTTCCTTAATCCAAGACAAATGAAGTAATAAGCTATTGCGATCCAGCACAGAATAAGAACAGTCAAGTCCATAAGGTTCCAGACCTCTGCAAAGTAAAATCGTCGGGTTTTGTAAATCTTCTTCGTTTCACGATATGTGAAGTAAAGGACAAAAACGAAGAAGAAAAGCTCACAGCCGAGGATGAATAACTGGAAATCACCAACATAACGGTAGAGCCGATACGAGAGAACCTCCGCACTGGGAAATACGCCGCCTGTTGGAAGTGTCTCCATTAGAAATGTAGCTGCAGAGAAGAGATTGCTGTTCGGATTGAACAAAGTGAACTCTGCCAAAACGCTGCGAGTGTAGTGGTCAAGCCACAGTCTTGATTTTGCTTCTTTCATTTGCCGCACCGCTTTGTAGTAAATGTGGGACAACTCTATCACATATCCTCCTCCGGAGTATGTTTCTATTCCCATTGAGTAAGGGTAGCCGTTAAGGTCACTCGAGGTACTGTAACGCCAGGGGTCTGGTGATGACGTCTGTTTAAGCAGCTCAGTGGTATTGATCAATGACTCCCAGCCCGCGGTGTAAGCTTGGTCGTCTTCTGACGTCATATGATAGTCGTCAGCGCATCGTGAAAACATGTCTCTTACTTGGGATATCACAGAGCAAGAATCTGAAACAAACAGAGTGAATTGTATTGAACCTGGCTAGTACAAACTGTCAAAGAACAAATGAAGTCTGAGACATAGCGAGAGTAACGTTTATCGCCGTGGGGATATGCAAGTGTTGAAAAATATTTTGCGAGTGAACGCAGAGAAAGAGTAAAATATTTTCAGTTGATGCACCAGACACCAACCTCGTTCCCAGGGCGCTTTTCCCTGGCTTTGGAGGTGGGGCTCCACCTCTAAAGCCAGACACCGAAGTGACAGACCGCTCCCTAGCAAATTTTCTCGGTAGGATTAGGAGGAAATAACAACGTCACAAAACATTTTTCACTAAGCACTCTTCAGAGCCAAGGAAACCCAAAGATCTTGTTACGTATTTATAGTGTGTCCTCCTTACCGTTCTTTACCCTGTGTTGTCGAAATCGAGCCACGCCCACTACCAGACCGCTCTCACCCTCTATGAACTTGGGCGCTTTTTTTGTGTAGATGTAGGAGGGCAGATTGTATAGGGTGGGTAACAGAATGTTCTCAGTCCAGTTCCATACGTCTCTCTGGCGGCTTAACTGTGTAAGAAGAGGAAAGAGGCGCTAAATTGAGTGAAGTATGAATGAGATGGCATTTAGCCTGTGTTTGAAAGTTTTTTTTAGCTTGTAGTGAAGAGGTACAATGAGAGATCACACGTTTTCTTTTAGAGGCTCTGAATGGGAATATGATCGGGAAATAAGGCTCAAAAGGCAGTAACCGGAGAACTTCACCCAAAGATAATTCACCCCATGTTAGGGTTCCCGGCATCCAGAAAAATGTTGTTTGCGGAATCCGGAATCCTTGGCTTTGCAATCCGGAATACAGCTCAAAGAATCCGGGATCCCACTCACGATTGGAATCTAGAATCCAATCGAATCCAAGTTCCACTGGAAAAGACTGGAATACACTACGTGGAATCCGGACTCCACGGCGTGGAATCCAGACTCCAAGACTGTCTTGGATTTCAAGAAAGCACCTTTTCCTCAGTGTAAAAGCACTTTGTCTAATCTCAATGTATCTTTGGGCTTTCTTGTCATCCTCAAAATAAGGTTCTTGTGAGTTTCAATAAAGAAGGCGTAAATTGGTAAAGTACCTCGCCTTTATTTTACAATATCTCCTTTTTGGTCTTATCTAGAGCTCTGTTCTGGGGCTTTTTTTTTTCATCTGCCATCGGCCCCCTCTCAATGGGGTTGTAAAGAGTACCCTTCGTCCAATTATATGTGGGGGGCTACCTGAGAAAATGTCCTCCTCTTGAATTCATCAGGCTTTTCAATGTAGCTTTGATCCAGTACAACTTTGGCAACTGCATCGTTTTGATGAAAGGCATCCTGATCACGGAAACCATAAGCGATAAGCAGAACGAGTAAAGTGAATACAAGATAGGTTCCTAAATCAAGCAAGATAACGTGCATGGCGCGCTCTTTTGCAGCCCTGTCCCGGGCCCTCCGGAGAGTGTCCTCTGATGGCACTTTTGCGGGAGGGACAACTGTATGCTCCTCTTCCAGTTTTTCCTGCAGCCATTGGTCATCCGATCTGTGAAATGATGACGTCGAAAACATGACTATGTTTGGCTTCTTGAAAATGTATGCGAAAAAGATCGCAAGGGCGACCACCTTGAGTGGCTGACTCACAAAAATGTCTTGAGTGACTGAAAAGAACATGGATAACAGCCACTGCGCAGATTTTGTTAGTCCAAACTGGATACCGTACAGAAGAGTAACAGACGCAGCCGTCAGCGATGTTATGGTCACCAACGCCCAACCAACATATACAAACCACCAAGGTAGTCTCCGTACATTTGAAAACTGTTTATCCTGCATGGTATTTGATCTCTCAGGGGCCTCTACGGGTGAACATTTCCTCGAGACGTTTTCCCGTAAAAGTAAGGATGTAACATCATTGGTTGAATCATTCATGGGGCCGGCTCCTAAAGAGACGAAAAGGGGCTGAAAATGAATTGAGCGCATGACAGACGTCTGGTTGAATTTCTGTTTTCCAGAAAGTGATTCTATAGATTCACTCGGAGACACAATATTCAATTTTCGGTAAACACCAGCTGGGCAGTAGTGACCATGTATAGAACTTTGCCCAGATTCAAATTTAACCATACTTATCTCAGTGGCGTTGGACGATTTGTGTTCTCTTTGTTTGCGACAGTTTTTTTGCGGTGGTCGCGGACTACAGTGTCTGAAAATTTGCACGAGAATAAGATTAATGGGAAAAACAATCAGACTGCTGCAAATACCAATAGAGACTTGCTCCCAAGAAAATTCTAACGTTCCTACTTTAACTGCTGTATAACGACCTTTGTCAGCTTCATACCACATGGCGTTAGCCATCATGGTGCACAAAAGAAGAGAGAAACAGCAAGACACGCGCTGCACCCTGGTAAAGGGAGACTGTGGAGGCCTGCAGACCACCGAGAACCAAAGATGGGAGTCCGTTAGGTCCTTGTATGCTTTCGTCACAAACATGCGTCGAAATTCTTTCATCTCCTCGTCGCTTGCTACTGGAAATATCCTGTCTATTAAGCCATCGCCTTCGTCAACAGCAAGCCAGTGTTCGCATAAGAAGTGCCAGACTCTATCGCTAGAAATCTCACGAACAGATATCTGTTTCACGTACCAAGATGGGTCACCTCCGAAGTTATCGTGCCACACTCGGATGTACGAGAGCTCGCCGAGAGTTTCCGAAGTTTTCACGAGAAAGGAATTGACGCTGCTCCGAGCAAGAGTCATGCATTGGCTGTTTTTGAGGAGAAACGCGTGACTCTCACCGCGTTCTCCTGTCATTAGCATACAAACATTAGCAGATGTTCCAGCATGTCTGCGCATACCAGTACTGATGATGACCTCATAAGCGTGCGTATCTTCTGGTCGGTTACTTGGACTCACGGTCGTTCCTATCTGAATAAGGAAAAAGAAAAATATATATTGCAAACTTCGCGTAGCCGCCAGTCCTTCACTGAACAAATAAGTGGTCAATTCTATGGATAATGAAATGCTAATTGAGTTATTTTTGCTGCAGGTATTGGAAAGACACTCGTGTAAACCTAAAGTTGAGCACCATTCAGTTTTCCAACCGAGATCTCGTACCGCCCATCATTTTTGAGATCGTCTCTAATATTTAAGAAACAAGGAGGTGACTGATGGTGCCGTTTTGTCGAGAAGACTGCACGCGTTAAGCGATTTGGGAGATTAAGTTTCTAACATAACGTTTTGCATTTACAGTTTGGGTTGTAATTTGTTTTTTCAGTTGTAAATCTAAATGGTATTACTGCTGTATCTAATACAGATTCACGCATGGTGTACCTCTAGTTGAAGCTACAATTAAATTAACTATATTTATCGTTTGTACCATACGAGTAGTCTATTGTTTTCAAAGTGAACTGAAAAATGCTCAAATGGCCTCTCTTGCTGACACACTCTTTCCCACGTTTCTGGGGACAATAACAGTTTTCCCGTTATCTCCCTCAGTCAATATTCCCTATGGGTACTAAAATGCTTTGTCTATCTACACAATTCACAGAGCCGGAAAAACAAGTACTGCACTCTATGGGTGGTGGTAGTGGTGGTCAGGGAAGGGGAAGATGGGCATGCACAGGAGCTGAAGGAAAAATGCTAATGGCGGTTCGGGAGGCCCTAAATTCCTGCCCAACCCCCCCCCCCCCCCCCCCACATCGATTAGATATCCTGATGAATTACCTTTTGCACGTCTTTTCGATCCTGACGTCGAGCCCAAACAAGGGCAATTACGTACAGGCCAGATGTAGTACAGAGCACTGCCAGGACTAAGGCGTAATTTGACGGGTCTTTTATCTTGACAGCTATGATATCCAGGTGCAATTTATTCGGAGGCACAAACAAGCGACTGCCAAACCAGGTCAAGTGGTTACACTGACACTCAATGCGCTTTAATGTGGTCGATGGACCAACCTGGTCATGTAGAAATAATCATGAAACCGGTTCATTCAGGTACCTCATTTACAAAATACAATATATGCGTGCTAAGATGTCATTTCTCTTGCAGCTTTTTTACATATACAGTCGCTTCTCATAGCGCTAGGGAAGAGGTTTGCTGCTCCCCGTTGATGGGAGTTGATGTTTCGCGACGGAAAGATTCGCAAAACGTGCCCCAGCATCGGGGAGCGATCAACCTCGTCCCCAGGGCGATGAGAGGCGACTGTATGTGCAGGCTAAGCAAATTTGAGGATCAGTTTGCTTAAAGGTTTCATGTATGCATAAGTGCAAATGGATCATGCTAATCTCTCCTCAAAACAGATCAACTCTCGTTCCCGTTTATTGAGGTTCACCAACATCTATCCAAAATCTCGAGAAACCCAGTATCCATTGTAATTGGTCGATGGTGCAAAGCTAAATTCATTCAAAACTCATCATGGCAGGCTAAACAATAGACTTCTCAGCGACAAAAGCTGACGCCTAATCTCCCCCAACTTTGAGCCACTTGTCATGTTACTAGTATGTCTTTCTTACCTTGCAACCGTTTGTTGTCCATGCTTGCATGGATTCATTCCAGTAATAACAACCAACAGACCTCACTGATATGTTGAACTCTATTTTACTTGTCATCTCTGTCCCATTAGTTACGTTACCTGCATCCGATAATTTCACACCGAGATAAAAGTCTCCTGAAGTATTCAAATAACTGCCAGATAAAAGTTTCTCTACAGTTGCGTTACATGAATGGATAGTCCACAACACATCAAAATTTTTGTTGCTTGGTGTTGCGTTTTTCTTTCCCATTACTGTCATCTCTTCTCCAGCATCCATCATCCCAGAGCATCGTATTTGTAAATAGAGGAAGAACTCTTTTGCAAGTGTAATTTTGAAGAACGTCATATTCTCATTGGGACGAACAATCCCTCTCATATTATCTGGATTCCTATTTTCTGATTCGTTCAGTGATAGAAATATCGAGACTGGTTCAGTAAGGTTCCGGATTTTTATTTCCTTCCCAGAAACGTCCAAGAGCTCGAGCGTTGAGACCGGTGATGTCACTGGTATCACGTCGTTTGCTACAAACGGAGACTGGGACATAGTTACAACCTAGGATTAAGAGAAGGCTAGGTTACTTTTAAGATTCTTCAGATATTCCGAAGCTTGAGTGGGAGATAAAGAAGGGCAAGGGTATATAATCCAAGACTTGCCTAGCCTGAGAAATGAGAAAACAGCTGACATTTCGCGACACCGCCACTGTTTTCCCCGCGAAATGACGTCTGAGAAACGAGCCCACAAATTTCATGCTGATGACGTGTAACTGCCCAGATCTGGCTAGTGTTTCTGGTGGGTTGTGTCGCGAGGGAAATTTGCTTCAACCAATCAGAAGGACACCCAGCTCTGGGTAGTTACACGCCATTAGCATGCAATTTCTGTGCTCGTTCCTCAAGACGTCATTTTGCGAAGGAAACCGTAGGCTAAGGCTTGAAGGCTTGGCTAAATTTGTCCCCCTTTTGGTTATGACAAGTCTTTTCTCACGTTCCTAACCGTAAAGTCGAGTTATGTCAAAATACTAAATAAACAAGTGCTGTTTTTTGCGTGTATGTGCAAGGCTTGTCAATACTAGCATCTCTTATGATGCGATGGGTAAAATTATTGTGGTCGGTTGCCGACATTTGCATCCGTGTGTGCGTCATTAAATAATAGTATTATCATGATTAAAACTTACTGAATATATTCAAACCAACCTTTGTATTAACCGCGTCTAACCGATTAAGTTCATATTTTGTCACTTCTGTTGGTAATTGAAAGGTAATATTTCCTCCATCTAAGGCCGCGGCGCTAATGTTACTGGGGGACTGGCTTGTAACTGTTAATTTCATCAGGCCAGATTTCACGTGGAGTGGAGGGTCTCCTTTTCGCTGATAATCCAAGAGTTTCTGAGCAGAATAGTTGATTCCTTCCAGGGATTTGTTGGTTGCTCTTTCACACTAAATATTAATGAAGATCAAGACACAAAGGTTGTTTGCTATTAACAAGGTTTCCGGAAGGAAAAGTAAATGGAACACAGCTTTTCGTGTCATTCCAGTGTAAAATTTTCGGGAGCAACGGAACATCTGAAACAGTACTCTTGTATTTCTGGACGGAATATTCCCAACGAAATTCGCGTTCTATTTGATGAAACTAGTAATATTAGTTAAAGGCTGAAACTAGTGATACGAGTTTCAGACTTTCGCAGCCATTTTTTGGTAAAAGGAACTGATTTGTGCATATGGTAAAAACGATTCCGCTATGAAATTCACAAGTTTGCACATATAAATGGTAAACAACCAGAGCGCCCATCTCTCTAATCTGACTAAGGTAGGTACCATTTACATGAGAAACCTGAGATTGCGGTTGGAAAATCAACTGCGTCCGTGTTGGCAGTGGTGTGCAAACGGGTGCGACAACTCCCAACAATGTTGGGACCTGCAGTGCATCGTAGGGAGGATAAAACCCATAAGACTTTGTACACCATCTGTAATTCGTGTACGTGGCCCCAACAATGTTGAAAGAGCTGTGCAAACGGATCCATTGTTGTTTCGCTACGCTTTGGCGATCACGGAACAAAAGAAATGTTGGGAGTTTTGGGCTCAAAAGTTTGACCGGTTTCACACTTTGTGCAACAACCACCAACAACAGATGTGCAAACGGATGCAACATGCCACATCCAAGAATGCTAGGAGTTGTTGGCAAGAATGTTGCGTTCGTTTGCACGGGTTTTAGTGAATTACAGGGAAAATGTCTCAAGAAATAGTTGTTGCATTAAGGTTGCCATTAAACATGTAGTGTATTCGTGGCAACATCCGGGACTTTGTTAGCGCGCGAGCTTGTGCTTCATGTCGTCGAGAGAGCGGGATCGCTTGTGTGTACGTATGTATGATCATGTATTAGCAGAGACTTTTTAGAATTGCTAGTGTATCAGACCATACTGGCCTCCTAGAAATGCTCCAAATGGTCACCTTTTCCTGATGATCTTTGTTTCTCGCCTCGTTACTATCATCGATCCAGTCCCTGATTTCAGTTGAACCTTGTTCGCGTTTAATGTCACTGCTTGTAGCTACTGCAGCATCCAGTACAAAGTTGAGCCCAGTCAGAATGTTTTTAGTGATGTTGTCTGCCCGCACGCTTTTAAACGTTGTAGCCAGAGTTTTTGCCATGTTTGTGAGAGCGTTTGCTCCGTCTACCTGTGGACAAAATAAATCATATGAAGTGAATCCTCTTCGATAAGAAATGGTATCTCGTATTCGTCCTCCGCACCGCAGTTATAAAGACGGAATATGACACAGCCCTTCATGATGTCTTGTTTAGTTCTTCGAACTGGAACCTCTCCTTTTCTCGGTAAGTATCTGAACAGAACCGAGGCGGGGGCAGTGATCGAAGGACAAAATTGTTCTCGCAGAAACTGCGTATATGCATATTGATGTAGGGCCGACAAGCATGCCTAAGGTATTATGGATGCATATGTGTTATTGACCAAGCGTGAGGTAAAGATGGCTAGATATTGGCCAAGTTCTTACCTGAGTTATCATTCAAAAAAGAACAAGGTCAATATCCAACCATCTTGACCCAACAGGCTTGGTCAGTAAGGGATTGATTATATGACCAAAAGAGAGAACTTTTTCTTGCGCGATTAACGCGAGCAATACCGGGCGCGCAAGATGGGTCCATCCTGCCTGCTCGAGTAACCAATCACGTAGGATTCGCTTCATCTTGCCCATTACCGGATTCAGCCATATAATAAAAAAAAAGGGCGTCAGTGAAGTCCTCTCTTTAAGGTGAGATTAGGTATTCCAATGCGCAGAATCCAATCAAAGGTTAAATTTATATGATTGTGTTCAATGGGCTGTACATAATTTTGTCATAGGCTGCGATGCTACAGAGATATGGCCCACGAGACTCTCTCGTGCAAAATTGAGACCCATGAGCCCTCGAAGGTTGCAAGTTACTTACCATCGAGTCGGGTGAGAGTTCCTCCGATACACTGATGGCCGGTAAAAGTCCTCCTAAAGCTTGCCTAATACCGTGGGGGCTGCTAGAACTTATGCTAGATAGCCCCTGGATTACTCTGCTCCGGACCTACAATGCAACGTAAGCAGTATAAGACGCGTGTTTAGGGAGAAGAAGGAAAAAAACAAAGGCATTTTCGGAGGAAACGGAAGAGGAGGACATTGGTGAGTGAGAAATTAGAAAATTCTCTTGTGGATAGTATTCTTTTAGGTTTTACTACTGAAAATCAATGAACCGGAACCATGATCAAGTAGTGAGGCAAAATAAAACTTGCATAGTAAGGTATTTTAGAATTCAGTGATATTTAGTGGCATACGTTTTATTCGGAAGCCTATTAAGTCATCGACGTTAAATATATTCATGCCTTCGTTCATAAGATTCCTACCTAAAAGGGGGGCCAAAACATGCAAACTGTACTACTAACATAACAGAATATGCAATAGACAAATGAGTTAAGAATTCATCATTCGCTCTAGGAGTGGAGGGGTAAAAGAACAAATATAAAAATGCTCAACCGAAGGTATGGGCATGGTGTCTTCATGGTTTCAAAAGGACGCTATGGAATAATTCGTTTATTCAAGATATAGTTATGATCATGTAGAGTGAGTTCCCATTGGCTACGTGACCTTTCTAGATCAGAATGACGTCGTATGAAATTTTGGTCAATAGAGAAGAGTCATTACGTCAAGTTGCCTTGGTAGCAAAATTTTCGAAACTCAACAAACCGTTTTCCTGCAAATATGGCAGAAAAAAAGAAAAAAATCGACCTGTTTAACTTTCCTCCGCATGATTGCATTCAGGAAGAAAACGGTTGCCCATACTTTTCTTCCTTGCCGTCTCTGTCAAGAACGTTCGTTGAGATCCAGAAATTTTGCTACCATGGTAACGTGACGTCACACTTACATACATACATACATACTTTATTGGCTCGTCCCCACGGGGCTTTTCAGAGTCAATTTTACATTACAAAATTATAAACCAAGTACATGACAATAAGAATATAACAATGATAAAAGAAGACAAAGGTCAATAAAATTAATTAAATTAATTAAATAAAGCAGTCATTAAGAAGCTTTTGCCTGAGTAAACACTTGAATTCCGTCACGGATGGGCTAAGTTTGAGCGCAGGCTGCAACTCATTCCAGAGAGAGGTTGCTCTATATTGAAAGGTCCTTTGGCCGCTGGCAGTGCGAAAGAGTGGTATGTTCAAAAGTTGAGAATTTCTCGTATTCCTTGTCGAGACGGCGGATCTTCCAACGAGCTTTGATGTCAAATACTCCGGAGCACAACTCGTCATGCACTTAAAAACCAGAACAGCAAAACGAAAATAAAGTTGTTGCCTGATTGGTAGCCAGCGCAAGTCTTTTAGCAAAGGAGTTATGTGATCGAATTTTTTAGCGCCGCTCAAAATACAAGCGAAATTCTGTACTACTTGGAGCTTGTCCAGATTAGTTTGAGTAGTATTGCTCCAAACAGAAGAGCAATAGAATAATTTACTAAAAACTAAGGCATTTATAATAATAATTAGCGCGTGTTTATTAAAAATATGCTTAACGCGGTTAATTTGACCCAAACGTGACATGCATGAGGATACAGTAGAAACAATATGCTCATTATATGTTAAGTTAGAGTCCAGTGTGACACCAAGGTCTCTTGCAGCCTTAACGGGCTCGAGTTCCTTCCCCAATAGAAATAGCCTAAAGTCGCTAACCTTAGCAGTCATTTGCCGGCTGCCGAATATCACTAGTTTTGTTTTATCTGGGTTGAGTAAAAACTTCTCTTCTATATAGTACAAACCTCCACACGATTTTCGGTATCCAGGGAATCAGTGGCATGAATAGACTCTCGATTTAACATAGTTACAACTGTCGACATTAACTGGGTTGCTTGACGGAATTCTCTCGTGGCTAGAAGTTTTTCTAGCTTGGAATGAGGACCGCTGACTATTTTTCTCAAATTGGAACTAACAGACCCTGCATCAGAGTTAAAACTTCTGACCTGCAACAAAGCAGTGAATATAACAAATTAGAAATATTCTCAGAGATACTTGCTTTGTTCAGCTGTCGTCATTAAGGTAATTTGCTTGGAAAGGATTTACTACCCATATTTTCCCAGAGCTTGGTACATTTGATAGCCATGTATAGGACATTGAGAAACTGAATTAAAAAGAAGGGCTAAACGTTATTCGCAGTGATTTTTCACTGAGTTGTGCAATAGATGTTCGAAACTTGAACAATTGCCAGAAATTGTTACTGCGTATCAAAAGCTAGGAATATTACTGAAACCTAGAGCCTATTTGTTTGTAATCATGATTGTTCTCAGATCAAAAGGTTCATAATGCCGAAACCTGAACTTTAACAGTTTTCTGATCTGACAATATGTGAATGACATAAGACACAAATTGTGATTTCGAAATTGTGCTGTGTAGACACCTGAGACTACAGAACAAGGCGATACAATCTAATTACCTTAGCCTGAAGGGAAAATACCGCATACGATCCTAAAACATCCGATATTTTCACGAATAACTCCAAGTTGAAGTTGTGTTTCTCCAATCCAGGTGGAAGAAACAAGTCATTTGTGAAGGGCATCCAACCATAGAAGAGCAGCATGGATCCGTATGTGGGATGCTTAAAGAAATATTCGTACCATAGAGGGCTGTCTTCGTCTGTCCATCCTTGGCAGCTTATTCGGAACTGCGTTTCAATTGCGACGCCTTCCGAAGGTGATACGCTGCACGATCCACCGCTCGGAGGCGCGTCGGTAGTTAACGAGTACTGGGCCGAAAATCCGCTGTTCAGATTGTTGAAAAAGATCGTGTACGTTTGGTTTGGAATAAGGTCGCTTGGATCCAACTTAAACTGATTTGAATACGAAATGCTGATTACTTCTGAGTCCACGGACCGTCTGGAGATTCCGTTCGATGATAGTCGAGGTCCATGCAGTTCCCATTTGCACGTTTTTGTGTCCTGGGTTTTGTTGTCAAAACAACCTTCACTGGTAAGAACCAATTCTTCAGAAGTCCTCAACTTGTAGGCGCAATTTTCCTTGCATCTGTGTTAGAGGAAGGTTATTAAAAGAGTTTCTTTTTTCATTTGATATTCTTTTCAGTTTAACTAAAGACCTAAATAATCGTTTTAAAACGTTTATTAATGCAGGGATGGTGGGAGCCTAGGGGAGCTGGGAGCCCACCTCTACTGAAACTAATGAGACTTACTAGGAGGGAAGTGTCCTCAGCCTCCCCCCGCCCGCTCCACTTCAGGTCACTAGTCAGCCCACCAACCGGAAAAATGTTTCCCTGTCCCTGTAATGGCACTAACCTAACACAAAGAGGTGGAAAGCTTCCAGCCAAAAACTTAATAGTCTGCATTGTCGTAGCTCGTCTTGATCCTTTTGTTACTGATAAAACGAAGTGATAAGTTTTATTGAAATCAAGTCTATTTGGAGAAAAAATCAACACGGGCTGCTTGTTATCAATTGGTCTTTTAAAACAAGAAATGTTTCCACTTGAATAACAAAACCATTCAAAGATGAGAGATGAGTTAGCTTTGCTGTCGTCGTTTTCGTTTGGATCATGTGATGCAGACCCGTTGAGAACAACTTCTTTATCCCAAGACATTACTCTCTCGCTCCCACAGTCTATACTGGCCAGCAGCTTTGGCAAACGCACCCGCAGAAATCCAGTTGCAGTTTTTGATATCCCAAAAGGCATTGCTATGACCATGAGAGTAAATTTATACAGACCTCCTCTCAGGGATTTTGCGGGGAGAAACAGAGCATCGGAGGAAAGAGGTTGGTTGTGGAATGGAACAGAATCAGTAGTGGAGTCATTTAGCAGTTGCTGGACCTTCCATTCATACTTAATTTCTTCAACACCACTACAGTTTATTTGCAGCGAGGAATAAATTGAGTACTCGTACTCTTGTGGTATTTCAGGACAATCGCTGCTATTCTCTCCAATTGCGAGCATGCGAAGCTCGTTTACAACGCAAGGAGTGTTCATGATGTTAAAGGTCCTAGAAGGCACAAAGGTATTAGGACTGACCATACTTTTGGCTGATATGGACAAGGTGTATGTACCGGGCTCGCCGTACTGATGCCTCACTCTTATTACTCTGGGTAACGACGACAAAAATCCCTCTTGTACTGCTGAAAGAAATTGAAATGCACTTTATTTAAGTATCAATGTATTTAGCACGAAAGTACCAATTAGGACACTATTTTTTAAGTGTCCGACTTGAGAAGGAACCGCCATTTTACGTGGTCATCCGAGTCACGCCGCGAAGATGTAGCCGCTTACAAGGCAAATGAAGCGCCTTCATTTCTCAGCATTTTTGAGTATTGGTCCGGCCCCGAGAATCAAACCCGTGACGTCCCTCTCTGCAGTCAAGCGCTCTATCGACTGAGCTAATACTGAGATGTTGTTAAAATCGACGACACCTCCAACACAAATGTCAGCTTTGATACGCAGAAGCTACATGGATAGCAAAAGGCCTAAATGATTGCGTAAATGATCCTTCGATTACATTTAGCAAACAAAAAAATGAGCCCGATTCAATAGAATTATCAGTTTGTTTTTTGGTCCACACCGTGCCACAAGAAGAGAACGCGGAACGAAACGCGCGAGAATAGAAAATGGCAAAGCGAGACTGTTAGAGCAAAAAAAGAGAGATTTATATTTTCTACCCGGGCTACTACCCTTGCTTCTTGTGTCTCGTGGCTTCTCCGCTCGTATCTCTGTTTGGCATGTTTTCTTACTGACTTACTGAAAATGAAGCTCAAACGTTCTGAGCCATCAAAAGGAAAAGAAATTTTAAAATTTGTCGCAACATTAGTGTAGCGACCGCAGCCATAACAGGCGTTTGTTTGTCATTCTTTACTTACCGGAATTATCACCATAATCCACCGAATAAGTCACATTTGTCCCTTGTAAAATTTCGAACTCCAGGATTAATGTCTTTTCCGAGCCAGCAGCTATGTTTCTGATCTGCAAGCCTTTGATAGGATGCTGAACTGTCACGTGACCGCACAGCACCACACGATCAATTCCAGAAGAAACGTTCACACACACAAAATATTCACCCGGTGTTATAAACCTGTGCGTCATGACTGTACCTCCTTCCTCCGTCGACGATTGATCGTCCCAATTCCATGAAAAACGCAACGAGTGTGCCATCTCCACGTTGCTAACAGAAAAATTGATCGCTTGTCCAACAAGTCCGCTGGAGGCATGATGAAGTTTCACATTTTTCAAGGATGGGATGGAAAATGAAGCGCTAGCTGTTGTAGTGGGGAACGGATACCTGGAGAAACTTTTTTGGCTCGTAGAACTGATCTGACTGGAGAATCTGAATGACTGGACTGGTGTTACCACAACTGAACTTGGAAATGCGTTCGAAGGCGTAATAGATGTGAGTGGTAGAGATGTTCCCACGGATGATGCATAAGAGGAGGGTGAATAAACGACAAATGAAATCGCTTTTGAATTTAACGATACATCATTGCTGATATTAACAGTAATGTTTGCACCACCTACGCTTCTAAACTGATGGTTTATTGTTTGACCGCTGTACTTATACACACGAGTGTCTCCTTCAACAACAGTCCAACCGTATTTTGGCGAGTCCCCGCGAGACATTTGAGCTTCAAAACGGCATCTGGTACCAATTTCTATGCTTGAGTTGCATGAAGAAATAACGTCGATTCCTGTAATAGAATGGATTGCCTTTATCTGGTGAAACGTGTTTAAATCCGGATGATTTTCTGCAATACACCATACATCGTGTATTTTTTTTATCTTGAAGCGTTTGTATAACACCACATAGCGTACACTCGTGTTTTTGACTGAATATGCTTGTAAGGTCAAATTCGGGGCCGCCACTATGTCAGTTCCCCTCTTTCCTGTCAAACCGTGGTTTTCAAAAAACGAGGCAGGCGACGATCCAGGCCAGTTTATTTGGCAAGTAATTTTAACCAGTGTGTCAGTTGCAACAATTAGGGGAGCTTTGATAGACAGTGGATTTTCGACAACCTTGACTGTAACATTGACAGCCTCTACAGACTTACGTTGTGGAACTTTATTGTAGCAATACAGTGTAAAGCTTCTGTTTCCAACTGGAGTTAGTCCATGATAGATTCTCTTCCCGATGTCCTCTACAATAAAGTCTGTAGGATTAAAAGACCACGTGCATCCTACTTTGGTACCAGTTTCCACGCTTGCGTTGTAGCACGTGAACGCGTTGTCAAAAGCAAACGAGCTGTAGCACATCTCAACCTTAAGTCCTCGGATAATCTCGCGCACGAATACGTGAAGTTTTTTTATTTTATTTGAGACAAGGTTAAACGCTCTCAGGGTAACAGGAAAGTAGCCAACATGTGAAAAATGAAACTGGAAGTGGCAAAATGCACCCTCAGTTGTGTTATCTTCTTCTAATTGACGAGATTGCTGTTCCAAAAAACTTGCATTAGGAATGTTCCATTCGCAAGTAACATTTGTGCCAGACAAAACATTCGCTGTCATATTTCTAGTTGTGTTCACCACAACGTACTCTGAGTAGTTGATCGGTATTTCGGTAATTGCGTTCTGCACTGCAATGGTGGATTGGAACGCGATTGCTTTGGTGTGGTTTGCCATGGGAATAGCGCTCACAAATGTCACCAGTAGAGGATATATGCCAACCGCTGAGAAACAGGAAACAGTAAGTTTGGCGTGAACTCTTACCGAGCCACGCAACTTCATTCTAAAAGAGATGTTAAGATACACCATACTTTCAAGATGTGCATCCACGCCAGAAGCATTGTGAACTGGTAAATAGTTTGCTCCTGAAGTCTGTTCAGCGGTAGTTCTTTGAAGCGCAGCACCGGATGTGTTTCGCCTGAATCCCGCAACGTCCCCTGCTCGCGCAATAAATCTTTCTTCTTCCGGTACCACTATTAAGTTATACCCCACGGTAAGGTTGACATCTATTGAATAAACTTTGATATAGTTTCCGGTTTTGTGTGCGCATGAGCTGATAGGTACCGGCCGCTGGCAGTACTTCACGTGGATGCATACCTGACCACAGCGACCAATGGATGGAGCCCAGTCTCCGCAGGTAGGTTGCGGGTGACAGGTCAATGTGCAGTTTGTTGTCTTCCAATCCGCCCTGTAAACCTGCAAAACAAAGATAAAAAAGACCTTTCGTTCGTTCATCGTTAACTTGTGTTACAGTGTTCGAATGATCTAAATAGAAAAAAAAGATAGCTATTGACAGATCAGTTCTTATTGCTGTAGATTGAAGATTATTTCTGTGGTAGGAATAAATTTCATCTTCCATACGCTACTCTTTAATTATTCAAGTAAAATAAGGCTTTTTTAGGTGTCTGATGTTTGTCAGGATCAGCCTGGGTTTGGACAATAACCTTTTTCTTAGAATTAGGAATACGGTATCTTTTTGAAAACAAGTGAATTCGGGCATAATAAGGTATATTACGTTTCCTTTAGGCTAGGATACATTGAAAAAAATATAGGAGCACGTTGGTATATTGGCTAAATTATTTTGTGTACAATGGCATTCTCGTCCCCAGAGCAACTTGGCCTAATTTGTAATTAACGTTTGACTACGTGACCAAAAGAAACGACGTGCTCTGGAGACGCGAAAGGTACAATGGTGTATTGCTACCCCTCCCGGCTGACCCTGGTTTGTAGAACGCACCAGAAAGCCCCTGAATAAAGGACGAAATCAATGCCTTGCCTGTAGCTCAATGGGGCCAGGATACTCGGCGTGTAATTCCCATGCTTCGAGTGAAGTTTCTGTTGAGAACTCCAGCGATGGCAGAATAAATGTTCCAGGCAAAGTACCGTTAAAATCGCTTTTATTCATAACTGGACGTCCCTCCTCAGTTTCCAAAGTAATTCTTGGCACATCTATACAGATTAAGAAATTTGGGGTTATTTGTTTCCTTTATTTTTATTTTTATTTAATCTAGGGCTCACTTTTTGTCCTAATCGTAAAGTTGCTGAAGTTTTGTCAGGCTTTCTTTAAAAGTAGTCACGAATGGTGACGACAATAGTCAGGATAGCCTTCCTTCTACCATCCCACAGACGCTTCGCATGAGTAAGGCGCACGTCACTGCCAACTATTTTAAATGGCCGGGGCTTATATCCTCGCTTTAGCGGCTTCAAGCAACTATACTGGGGAGTATATCACTATCCCCCAGACGGCCGATCGCCAGCTACAATTAATAAATTCGATTTGGTGGTGGAAGAAACTATAACACCCTGACCGTAGGATCAAGGCCTAAGCCTCGGCCTCTGAGCTGAAGTCATACACGTTACCAAGAGAGAATGATGAGAAGGAGGGGCCACACCTAGTCTAGCTTCTGGGACATAAGAATTTCTCTCAGGTTATTTTTAGGGCAGGAGGTCTTCCTCCCGTGATTTGTTGGCTAAGCAATGACTGTTCCATTATCATCTCTAGTTGTTAGCCATAAGATAGGATAGCACTCTATGGCAAGGCAGGGGGCGGATAGTAATATTCCTGGTCTCTTCGTAATGCATGCAAGAACTGGTCTATGCTGACAACGTTTTAGACTCCTTTTAAGAGATAGATTAATGTCCTTCCCAGTAACTATAGTGTTCCAAAAAAAGTGAAACTAGCGTATGCGTGGAGATTCAGTTCAGAGAAACAAATAAATGGAAAAGCGTCAACATACCTGAAATGGTTATGTTTTGGCTCGTATTGCCTTTCAATGTTACCAGCGCTAAGACGTCACTACCACGGAAGCCATTCAGAGTACACCCGCTTCGTCTCCAAGGTGTTACAGCGTCGGGACATTCAATACCAGTTAGCTGAAGACGGGATATTACTCGGATCATTCGGGTTAAATTAAAGATCGTCCAGTTATGTCGGGACGCAGTTAAAGTGAGGTTGAATACACCCGTTGTGGCATAACGATGAGTAAACATAAACCCACCCTGCTGGGAACTGTTAGCTGTTCCATCACCAAAATCCACTGAATATAGGATGGGATCTGGCGGTGTCACGCTCAATGGTGTAGAAGGCGTGATGGAAGATTTACTAGAGAATAGTGATGGCGTTATCTTTGAAGTAAACCGTGTAAATTTCTCTGAATATTGGATGGGATCTGACAAATTTAACGTTGTGACGCTTGATGGTATGGAAAGCGTGACGGAAGATATACCAGAGGATAGTGATGGCGTTATCTTTGAAGTAAACCGTGTAAATTTCTCGGAATATTGGATGGGATCTGACAAATTTAACGACGTGACGCTTGATGGTATGGAAAGCGTGACGGAAGATATACCAGAGGATAGTGATGACGTCGTCTTTGAAGAAAACTCTGTAAATTTCTCGGAATATTGGATGGGATCTGACAAATTTAACGACGTGACGCTTGATGGTATGGAAAGCGTGACGGAAGATATACCAGAGAATAGTGATGGCGTCATCATTGAAGAAAACTGTGTAAATTTCTCGGAATATTGGATGGGATCTGTCAAATTTAACGTCGTGACGCTTGATGGCATGGAAAGTGTGACGGAAGATATTCTTGAAAACAGCGATGGCGTTATCTTTGAAGAAAACCGTGTAAATTTCTCTGAATTTTGGATAGGATCTGCCAAATTTAACGCCGTGACGGTTGATGGTATGGAAAGTGTGACGGAAGTTATACTAGAGAACAGCGATGGCGTTATCTTTGAAGAAAACCGTGTAAATTTCTCGGAATATTGGATGGGATCTGACAAATTTAACGACGTGACGCTTGATGGTATGGAAAGCGTGACGGAAGATATACCAGAGGATAGTGATGACGTCGTCTTTGAAGAAAACTCTGTAAATTTCTCGGAATATTGGATGGGATCTGACAAATTTAACGACGTGACGCTTGATGGTATGGAAAGCGTGACGGAAGATATACCAGAGAATAGTGATGGCGTCGTCATTGAAGAAAACTGTGTAAATTTCTCGGAATATTGGATGGGATCTGTCAAATTTAACGTCGTGACGCTTGATGGCATGGAAAGTGTGACGGAAGATATTCTTGAAAACAGCGATGGCGTTATCTTTGAAGAAAACCGTGTAAATTTCTCTGAATTTTGGATAGGATCTGCCAAATTTAACGCCGTGACGGTTGATGGTATGGAAAGTGTGACGGAAGTTATACTAGAGAACAGCGATGGCGTTATCTTTGAAGAAAACCGTGTAAATTTCTCGGAATCTTGGATAGAATCTGACAAATTTAACGTCGTGACGCTTGATGGTATGGATAGCGTGACGGAAGATGTGCTTGAGGATAGTAATGGTGTTATCTTTGAAGGAAACTGTTCAAATATCAGTTCTTGATACAGTTCTACAAGCTCTACCATAAAACAACTAGTGTTGTACATCTGGAAAATTTTTCGTTCTTCAGATGAGTTGCAAGAATCATTTTTGATCAGCAGAGTTACGCTCTCATCTGCGCAATGGCAGTTTGTGTCGTTAAACACTGCAGCCAGCGGAAACTTCTCATATCCGCAGACTTCAATGCACCAATACAGAGACAATCCATTTTGGTCTGGCTGGTAGAAACTTGATTTGTTCTTTTGTTCTTCGTAACAACCCAAATGCAATTCATCTAAAAGGAGAAAACACATCCATTGGTTAATAGTGTTTTTGTAACCCTAACAAATCAGATCAAATCACGGTGATATGGTGTAAATCCCGGACGTGAATCAATAACGAATAATGGAAACAACAAAATCAGTAGCATGATTCAAATAGATAACTAGATGTCGTTTCAAAATCTTATGAGTTGGGGTTGATTTGCTTGATCCACGTGCATCTAAGTATAATTTTTTTACTTTGCGATTTCAAAACTTTGTCTCCAACTACAGAGGCTACACAAGTCTGATCTTCCCGACTCCTGAGGCTGAATTCAAAGCCCTCCCCTCCCCTGAATTTTCAGTTTGCATAGTTTTATAGGGTATAAAGGTCCTTACAAGTGACTTAATCTGCGAAGTTAATTGGTCAATATGCCATCTGAATATTAATCATTAATGAGTTTTTGAAATAATGATAAATAGAACATTACATGGCCACTTGGGGAAATGAAATTTCTCTTCGCTTGAAAAATATTATGTTCCTGCAGCCATGTATTTAATTCTTTTAAGACTCTTTTTAGAAGCCATTTTTTAGATAGGCGTTTTCATGTTATTTTTAGCGTTAGCATCGGTTGTAATTCGGTTATTCGTGAGAATATATCAAATAAATCATAAATACTAACTCACTCAATATTTTGTGGAGTTTTTATATTTTAAATTGAAAGAAGGATAATTCTGATACCGGAGAGTTCAGAAGAAATTGCAAGCTCCAGGTGAGAATCGAACTCACGACCTCGGATGCTCTAACCACTCAGCCACTGGAGACTCTATGGCGAGCAGGGTCGGAATTTAATTATAACCGCACCAGTCATACAAGACTGTATCGGGGACTTGCTCGAAATCGGCCGTCCACCAGCGTACAAGACCAAGACTGTACAATATAATTTGGAAGAAGAATAATTCTGATTCGAGAAAGCTCAGAAAAAACTCCGAACTTCGGATGAGAATCGAACTCGTGACCCTCCGAGTTCTATACTAGTCATGTTTTACTTTTGCATTTCATAGTTCGTTTTCTATTTCTTTTAGTTAAGTTTTTAATGTAAAAAACATTACGTCATATCCACAGTATATTTTTGCGCAATATATAAAGCAAAATTATTTAAAACAATTATTAAAATTATTATTAAGTGAAGTCATTTCATAGCGTTACCACTGCACGTCATAGGTGTTGTGAGTGACTGTCGCAAAATTCAGTTCGTATTGATCACTCGATAGTTACATACCGGCTGATTCTGGGGGTAAATAAATTGTCTTGGTTGAAGAGAATGCCAACGTCTAAACCAAAGAAAAAGAAAAAGATCGCTATCAAAAATAAATAATGATGATAAAATAAAAATACTGAGGCAAGGTCATAATTCACGAAGACGTTTTCGCGATGAAAAAAAACAAAACAGAAAAAAAAACAGGAGGAAAGTGACAAAAAGAAGGATCATGAAGGCGGTCTTTATAAAGATAAAAATTGGAAAATCCGGAGGCAAATCCAGTTTTTACAAACAAATAAATCTTGCAAAATGCTTTCAGAAGACAGATGGCCATCACATGTCTGTCAAAGCTTTACAAATCGCTGTACAAGTTTCTCCAATCAGTCTTTCTTTAAAACTTACGAAATCTTAATATAACAATTATCAGGTTGGTATAATGAGATCATAAAGTGGAACAGAAAAAAAAACCCTGCAAATCACTAGAGCTTAAAATATCTATATTAGTTCGTATCTTAGCTTAATCTTCAATGTAAACAATATTACACTGTACGAACAAAGTTCAGAAAGTTACGTGCTTGTGAAAACAATGGCTGTTTTCGTTTCCTAACCATTTATCTATCTGTTTCAAAAGCCAAATTATCTGACTAAAATTGGATAATTTTTCATCTATTCTAGCTTCCTGGACAAACAAAAAAGCAGTAAATATGATTATAACTATCCTTATTCATTAGAAATTAATTGACACCTTGCAAAAACTGAACACCTTTCTGGCACAATGTTACAAAGCTGAAAATCAAAGGGAACCCTTTTGACAGACCTAAAGAAAGTTAAGGTTTTGATTACCTTGATGCAAAACTATAGTACAACATCCCCTGGCCAGAACTGGCGTATTGCATTTGGAAAAGCTGGCTCGATCACATATTATTGCAATCCTCACGACCGTTTAAATTTCTCGGATACTCTATAGAGCCTTAAATCAAAAAACCTAAAAATCGATTTGCATTTTATGGCCAGATTGTAGATTCTTAGAAAAACTGTTACTTTTCTTAAATTACAAATTTCATTTTGCTAAAACATTGAGAATCACTCACTGATAACTAGACAAAGCTCCATGCGAAAATAATCTCGAAAAGATTTCATTTGAATGGTCGCGTCTGAGAATTTAGCCAGTTATAGACTGAACAGTTAAAGTTATGTTTCCATAGTTTTACAACTGAAATAAAGTGTGTTCACAGGAGTAAGCAGGTTGCATCCTACGACATCTCCTCACTTGTCAGATTAAACTTGTACGTTCACAGGATCTAGGGCTCCTTATTCGACTCCACCTTCGCCCAGTCTTCACCGTAAGGCATAACAATACACACAGTAGCAAAGATCTCAGTTTTAACCATTTTATGATTTTTCTTTGATGAAAGGATACACTTACCAAAATAACAAATTCCCTTTTTGCGGAAATTTAGTATAGAGAAGTTATAGACTCTTGAGCAAGGAACGGCACAGTAAAAAGCTAATCTTTTTAAGCATCAAAATAGCCTTCAATAAACTGACTTGATGAGATTAACTTCGAAATTTGCTTTAGTTTTTGATTCTGATTCGCTGTCAGCGAGCACAAAATCTCAGGTTGAGAAACTGAATGTGTAGTGCACGGTGTCTTATGCAAAGCGCTGATAATCGTATTTCGCAATTCTTCACCTGACAAATCATCCTTAAGTTTATAAAATTTTCGACTAAATACCAAAAACAATTAGGCTTTATTCATAAAAAAAAGCCAGATTATGCTGTGGAGAATTGTTACTGAAAATTTTTCCCACATAGCATATGACTATGTAACCTTTTGTCATAGGCACGATTTTGGACAAAGCACACAGAAATAGAGACGGGCAGTTTCTATTGAATTTGATTTACAAAGTCAAGTCACAATACATGAAAATAACGTTTGATGAACTGAACTGAAAAGACGATAGATTCAAATTTGTGATCATTTGAAATATTCTAATTAACGACTGCTGATTTAGTAAGAAATTTGCAAATACTGTGGTATAAAAAAGCAACCATATCGCATCAACATATAAAATAACAGTTTTGATATAAAATCTAAAAAAACTGAAATTTAAGTCATATCTTATCATCATGAAAATAGTTTTTTGCAGTTTCCACAATAAAAACTCGAATAACTGGGTTTTGGAAAACTCGGGACTATCTAGTAGATACATTTCAAGAGAAATGAAAAGTAGTCGAAATGCAAAGGATAAAAAGTGTTCAATTCAAATACAGCTTACCTCAAGCAAAACTTGACACACTGTCAATAAGTGAATCAAGTAAAACTTCATGTTGTCCTCTGTTCCGTTTTCTGATGAAAACGATGTTATCTGGCAAATGCAAAGTGAAACGCTGAGTTAAGTTACCAAGCGAGAAAGATCACATAACGCGGCAATCTGCGCTAACTGAGCAAACCGCAGTTTTGTCGCCACTCAATTATCTGCAATTGTAAAAGGGAGAAACGAATTGACGACTTACAAAACATCATGGACGGAAATTCATTGATCAAGACAAAATTTAATACGCGAATATGTCAAAGGGGAAATCTACTCAGTAAATCTTGTCGCCAGCGGACCAATGGAATTAAAGCGTCAATGGGTGATAATGTGGCTTTAATTAGCAATTTATGACTTAGAAATATTAAACGAAAGGGGTGAAATTGGTTTATCGGAATAAATAGGGTTCTTTTTGTAACCAGGGTTGTTTTTACTTTTTAACTTGTTTATTTTCCCCACCGGTTGTATTTTGTAACTTAATTGGCTGAGAAAAAAGTAATTGTGTCATATTATTTCGCTTGATAGAGGAAATCAAACAAAATCACGTTAACATGAAATATTTAAATCTGCTTTGAACTCGATTCTGCAGAGTCCTAAGTTTTAGTGTTTTTTATTTAAACAATTCATGAAAAGCTTACAAGATAGTGGGATAAAAATGTTCATACTTGACGATGTCTTTCGACACGAAGGATAATTTTCTTTAAGCAAAGTTTTCGTGTGTGTGTCTTTTTTTTTTCTAGGGGAGAGAAAGACATGACACGAAATTGGCATGTTCAACATTTCAGCAGGCCGTCGTCTCAGTAAACCTTATTTCGTTCTCTTTTATCGTTGAATTTAACTCTACATTAAGTTGAAAAACTTGTTTTAGGTTTCGCATGTCTTTGCTTACGGCAACAGCAACCCAAAACCAATTAATCCTTTGGAGCCGACAGTCTCGCTCTAATTGAAATTCTCTTAACCTATTGTATAAAGCTAGGAAACTGCGCAAACAACTTTATTTCGGGGTATAAACAAACTGACAATTCTCTGTTGAGGGGATATAAGTAGATGTTTATCGGTAAGCAACACTTTCGCAGATAGCCATCGAAAACAGCCGATATTTCGTGATGTCACCACTGCAACCTCGTCCCCAGGGCGCTTTTCTCGCCCACCTCCAAAGCCAGGGAAAAGCGCCCTGGGGACGAGGTTGGCCACCATTGGTTTCCCCGCAAAATGACGTCTGAGAAACGAGCGCTGAAATTCCATGATGACGTGTCACTACCCAGATATGGGTAATGCTTTTGATTGGTCCTGCTGTGAGGGAAATTTGCTTCAACCACGCAGAAGCACCACCCGAGTTCTGGGTTATGGGCTCCTGGTTGTTGGTAGACACTTCATCAGTATGGAATCTCTAAACTCGAGTTCCTCACTAAAGGCGTCATTTCACAGGGAACCCAGTAGTGGCGATGCAAAATATCGGCTGTTTTCTAGGGTTATTTCTTAGAATTTATAACAAAGGAGGTCTAGGTACCACCAGCCACGCAAATAAAACAGGCTATTCACCACTCCTATGAGACTTGTCCGAAAGAGTTTAGCCAAATGTTTTGCTGGTCAGGATCTCTGTCTGAGTTCTTTGGAAGTTGTTTATAATTTGCTACGTCGAGATCGATATGTAATGACCGATAAGTTAAACTTCGTACAATTTTCCCTACGTAT
This sequence comes from Porites rus, assembly GCA_964035705.1. NCBI lineage: Eukaryota > Metazoa > Cnidaria > Anthozoa > Scleractinia > Poritidae > Porites > Porites rus. The sequence goes on along the minus strand of OZ037997.1, from coordinate 25,077,407 downwards.
AGTGCTCTTCAGTAGAGCTACTATGTTTTTATACATACAAGAAGCCGCTTACAGCGGCATTCAGTCTCGCTTGCTTGAAGATTAGATCGAGAAATGAGGAGGCGATTAATTCTGCACGAAACGAAACAGATTTACTCGCTAAATGTTTTTACTTCCTACTTTATCGACGTCGATACTTTTTACTTGTGTCTGAATTGATCTAGTAGGCGTGTTAGCGACGACCGGAAATACGTCTGCGGTCGCAGGCTATACGCGTGTATAAAGACACGAAAATTCAAAGGCCTCGATTCCAGAGAAATAACATCATTGCCAGATATGGAAAAAGTGATTTACATGGCACGTCTTTTCAATCATCACCAAAAATAAATCGCTTGCTCAGCCCAAGACTCATTTGCATACAGTGAAAGTTTACAACACCCGACCATCGCAATTTTGTTAATTTAGATTCTTATTTTTTTTCGACCACTCAGTAGTGTTCACTTGCTCCAAGTAATCAACGCTTTCAAGCGATAGAGTTCGTGGACCGACACGTTTCCGAAAAGCTCTAAATTTAATCTTCCTAAGCTGTCTTCGCAAAACATTCTTGGCTTCCACCACGCAACGATTCTTAGTTCCAGTTTCCACGGTGTCCGCAAGGAATGCCTGGCACAATGACCCCCCATTTCTGATCCACAACGACAAAAATGTCCCGGGGGGGGGTACTTCCAGAAAAATTGGGTGGGGATGTGCGGCACGCTTCCTGAAACCCTTATCCTATTTCAGACCAAAATCTGTGATTTTTCCTACCATATTTCAGACCTGATCAAAAATTTGATACCCTATTTCAGAACTGAAGCCCTGGAGCCCGGCGCGTGGTAGTTGGCGTAAACACTGAAAGGGAAATGATCTTATCGCCAAATGATGAATAAGTAGCTAATTCTTCTAAAAAACATACCCAATTCAAGACTAGAGTGCACAAACCATACCCTATTACAGACCAAAACGGCTGAAAAAAACATACCCTTTGGCGCGGCACCTACCCATATAGCCTATATAAGGGACTCCCCCCGGGGCGAAAAACGCGTTGCAGATTATTAGTCTCGCTGCCTACGCAAGCGAGACTAATATAAAGCATCCAGTTTAGCATAGCTATCTTAAATGAACTCCGAGTAGCGCCGAAAATGATCCCCGACTGTAAATGATCCTTAAATTCGACCGCAAACGATCCGGACCTCAAATGATCCCGCTTAAAAATGAAATATCGCGGACTACAAGATAATGAGGACGTTATAATGGCGAGGACTTGACAGCTACGCAGAAAACAGATCTAAAACCATAATACAGTGACCAGATAAATCATAATTTTTTTTATGACAGGTGCAATTTTTCATGTTTTATATTTTTGACAATTATTTTAAGTTCAAATTTGTTTCTTATTAGTAAGAAACTACTTATTTATTTTGAAATTAAAAAGACATTTACTAACTTTTTCAGAGAATTCATAGGATCACGAACGTGTTTTGAAGACATGCTATAAATAATATCCGATTTGTCTTATTACTTCTTGATCATTTTAATAATCATAGAAATCAACTCAGTTTTTTGTCAGTTTTGTTGAAACACCTTGGCCACTTTGATTGTGTAATCAGCAGAAATATTTACCATCACATAGGACGTACCAGATCCATCGCCTGCATACGAAACAGAAATTTTCTGTGCCTATATTCGTTCCTGTAAAATGTAGACCTTTTATCCAGATAGTGGATTATATTAAGCGGGAATGGAACAAACAGAACATGCCTTGGATACCTCACCAATGATCTTGCTGTATGTTAAAATAGAGACTGTCAAAGTCACGTTTACCGCGAAAGTTAATTTTTACCAGGTGACTGGAAGTTTTCTTTTTACTTGTTGTTTACAATTCATTTCATTCTGCACAAAAATAAGTAGCTTCATATCAAGTTCATCTATATGAATTATTTTGGACACTTAACGTCAGCTCATTTCCTAATTTGAGAAATTGTCAGCTGTATATTCACGTACCCCCGTTTGCTGTAAACATTATTCTAAATCTCTGTTGATTCTAAATCTTAGCGTCCATATAGTGCTTTTAACTTTGAGATATATTTTTCCCTGATCTTTCTCTGTAAATATCATAATCTGATTTAAAATATCAATAATTTTTAGGCTTAGGTTTCAGATTACTTATTACTAATGGATCAGCTTAAATTCGTAGATTACTTTATTAATATACACGTACACCGCGTTTTTAAGGGAACGTACGTGTTCCTGGGTGCTATGTGTTTAACTTTTAAAATTTTATTGACTTGTTTTATTAACAAACGAGAAGATTTAAACCTAGCTAAATCTTCTTACTACTTTCTCTTTCGGGGAATTTTTTTCATCCGCTTGCATTTACGACAACAGAATTGTAAAAGTTTCCTAGAATGAAGACCAATAGCCCACGTTCGATATATCAAAATTCAAACATGACTCCGAGGCTTTAGGGACAAAATTGCAAAATTTTCACGAATTGACCACTACAGAAAATACCATAACATACAATAATACTCTTTGCTAGTCACTTTCTACCTTGATATCAATTTACTCCGTGGTGGAACGTTTTTTAATTAATATCAATCTAGGCTATCATGTAAGACTTTTTCCGCACTTGAAATCGATTTACTAATCCGATTGAACATTTTCCCCTTTGAATCCGACCTTGCAAAGAAATTTGATGACCCTTTATTATCTTGAACTTCGATTTCTAAGCAGAATTTTCCTCACTTTTCGGTTCTGCTCCAAAGCAAGAAGATTAAGTTTAGAGAATAGACTACTTGAATAATACCTGACAAAGTGTATATAATTCGACAAGCAGAAGAATATAGAAACATCCGTGTCGCAATCATTGAAGTGTACGTGATATGAATCTTTTTTCTGTCGTTTTTTATTCTTCAGTATCTGAAAAATATGTATCCGAAACTAAAACTCGTAAAAAATCTTGGGATACCTATTTTTCCGCCAAAATAAGGGAATTTACCGTCAAAAATGTCCACCTTATCGCGCGGCAAATTTGATACGCATGCATGACGTAGAATGATTGCTTCAAGGGAAGCTTCACAACACGAGATGGCGGCAGATAAGAAGGATTAATATATTCTCGCCAGGATAACTCTCCGATCATATTCAGAATCTTTGTTTGCTTTGCAACATTCGTTACATTTTCCACACAACAAATAGCAACAACCAAGTTTGCGAAGGCTGAGCAAATCAGCTGACGTCATCAGCCTTTCTTTAATCTTTTAGTCGTTTTCAGTCTCAGGGACATTTAAGGTGATGTTACACGGGACGATTCGCAACGACGATTTTTAGCACAACAAAGCGTTGCAACATTGTTGCGACATTGTTTCGAATAGGTACAACATTGTTCCAACAAAGCAACGCTGTGTTGCGCTTAAAATCGTCGTTGCGAATCGTCTCGTGTAACATCACGTTTATGAAGGAGAAAAAGCAGTTTCTTTTGGAAACACATTTCTAAAGATAAAAAACGTTTCGTGTCATACACACTTTAAGACCATTTTAAATACGACGTCATTGTGTGTATTTTTTGCAGTTTCTTACAGAGGAGGTGTATGGTGGCCCTACAGTCGGATAATATATTTGCCGTCTTCGAAGTACGCTGTTTTAAACTAATCTGTCAATCGCTCTACCACCATGGCTTCTCTTGCTCTTAACAGACTCCTGACAGGAATTTTTCTGTGAGTTATTCCAGCGATGCGCAATTTTCAGACTCAACTTCAAAGTAGTTTCAAAAATGTGTTTCTTCCGCGGTTGGTCGGTATGATTTAACTTCACATTAAATAAAGGGTAGGACATGTCTCATATTATGTAAGTAACAGAAGTGAAATGTGAATCTTGAAACTTACTTTGTGCTTGCAATTGTGGCGTCCACTCCTCGTATAATTTCCTTTAACCTTGGAAGGTAATTTTGGCTTACAAAATCTAGAGGATACGCAAGGCAAGTGAATTGTTACCTTTTCTTATCTCAGTTCACTTTTCTGCTTCGCCGTCTCTGTTTTATCAATTTCGCGTTATTAAACGTTCCAACTTAAACCAACTGCTCTTGGCCGCTAAAGCTTAAAGTTGTTTGTAGCTTTTGGCTAGGTCCGGATATATGTTCCGAGGCGTTGATGAAGTAAACAGACGATTTGGAGCCTTATGATCGTGCGCCGCGCTTGTACGTTTCCATGGAATTAAAAAGGAAATGAGAGGAACTAAAAGTTGCATTAAACTTTGTCAAATTGTAAAGGGAGGTTAATCATTTATTTTCATGGCAATTGACAGCATTAGCATCACTGAAACCATTTATTCTTACCGGTAATGGTCAACAAGCTTTTGCTTTCAATTTACTTAATCCATTTACGAAAACATACTGGGTTTGCTCAATAAGTTTCAAATAGCATTTCCCCATATTTTCAATAATTTATGAGTATTAATGTGAAATTTGTCATGTTAGCGTTATTTGATACTAATGAAAATTGAATGTCTGTCGAGATGTATTATGAATATTGTCCATTTGTTTTGTACAAATACACTCACTTCTCCTTCACGCCAGAGAGATCTTTTTCGTTGTTTTTGTGCGTTAATTCCTTGTTTTGCAGCATTCTCTGCGTAAAAAGGCAATTCAAATAAATTTTCAATTTCACTGTTTTAAAAAGCAATTAATGTCCACAGGGCTTAATGACTTACATTTAAACTCAGTAAAGGGTCTCGTGCTACTTCTGTTAACAAGCCCTCTGTTTTTGCCATTTTTTAAGAGTTGATAGGTCACTCGCACCTTTCTTCCCTCCCTTTGCCTCCCGACATTTTCAAATCAAAAAAGACTGCATCCGTATGGACGATACGGATTGTAGCTGAAACGGATAGTGAGGTGATTAGAATAATCAATTCCGAAAGTTTTTGGCAACTGAAATAAAAAGTTTCAATTTTGTACGTAAAAAATCAGTTGGTGTCTCGCTCTCAATGCTAGTGAAATATCTACTTTTTATTTAACGATATATTTCCACTTTTTCCTATGTCGTTTTTTAACTTAAATCACTATTTATTAGACCCTAAAAGAGTTTCCCAAGCTCTAACGTTTGTCTGATTTATCTTGTACTATCTATTATTGAATGGAACAAATAAAATGAAAACGAAATGAAAAAAAAAACAATTTGTGCACTTAGCCTCGTTTTGAAAGTGAGACTTTTGGGACTTGGACGGTTTCCAAAGAGAGAGAGAGAGAGAGAGAGCTGGGACGGAATGTATTGACGGCCAGGCACCTCGGCACTTCATTCATTCACTGTTTAGCATGGCGGAAGGTGGCATCTTCGCGGAGGACATTGTCAAGAATGCGCAGGGAAATGTAGGGGTTGTTTTAGAAGATGCTGAAGAAACTACTGACGAATCAGACAGTGACGAAGAAGCTCTAAAAAAGGGCCAAATAGTGGTTTGTTGGTATCCTTCTGGCAACGAGGAGACCATCTCGATTTCAAAGGTGATAGTAGTGCTTTATTTGCATTTGCGCAATGTTTACCGGCATTTTGATTTTGATCCACGCAATCTTAACTGCTCAATTTTTTTTTCATTTTAACTTCAGTTTCTTTTCTCTTAAGACTGAAATTATCCCATTTACTCTATTGTATCAATTAAACGTGTCAATTTTTCCTTCGCCCGATTGAAAAAAACAACATTAATATTGTACATGTACATGCATGTTTTTAAAAGTGGGAGATCAAGTATATCTGCAAACCTTTTTCAAAATTTCCTTTTGTGATTTCCATTTCCATTTCCTGTAGGCTATTTTCGGTCTCATGCTTGATATTTTATGGAATGTGCAATACTAGATACTGCCTAAGTTGTATAGGTCGACTGAAAGATGTGTATTTGATGCCTATGCAAGTACCTCAAGAGGCACTTCGATTTTGATATTTGTCTCCATGAAAGAGGGAAAAAGGGAGGTAAAAATGAAATGGCTTTAGAACTGTGGCAAAGAAAGTCTTAACACTATTATGTATTTTTTAAAAAACAAGTTTACTCAGCAACTTTTTTTCATGAGCGAGGGAGTACTAGGGAGTCAGCCTACATATGTACAAGGTTTGGAATTAATTTGTCGGTCATGGAAAGTCATGGAAAATTTAAATTACTTTTGGCAGATTAGTTACTGCAGATGTCAAAGCAAAGATGAAATAAGATAAAGACAATTAAATATGAATAGCACAAATGGTGCACGTTTTGATGGAAACTACGTATAGAGTTTGGGTCTGTTTAAGATATCTTAGGGCGCTTTTGATTTGTCAGAACTGACCGGCCAGACCATTCCCGTCGCAATGAAGATTTCACTTTTAATCAAAACTATCCAGCGAGATCATTAAATCCTCAATAGTATGCACTGAGGAGATGGTTTTTCAGCAAAAACCCTTTTGAAAAAGCCAATTTCATTTGCTAACTGACTGGTCCAGCCGGCCAGTTCTGACATATGGAAAGTACCCTAAGTTAGCACTGGTGAGGTAAAAAAATGACTAAACAATCCAAGAAAAGTTTTGAAAATTTTGGAAACCAATGGCTATACTGGCTAATTAAGGTCATGGAAAACTGGAAAAGTTCATGGAAAAAGTCATGAAACATCATAAGAGCATGAAACCTGATGTATTACTTTTGTACCTGACAGTTAAGTTTCACAGTTGATGAACTGAGGTTAATTACAAAAATAAAGTGGTCCTTTATTGAAAGGACTATTATGTAGTACTATTTATAATACAAGTACACATGAGAGCACTTCTAGAGGGGGAAGGGAAAATAATCCAACATTTTATGTCGAAGATCTTTTGGTGCTATATTTGCAGCAGCAAATCTACCACTCTCTAGAACTGGTTGACCAAGAAAAGATTTTTTAGGCCAAGTGAAAAAAAATAAATGTTTCTCGTCCAGATTTCTATAAAAAAGAGAGTGGGCAACTATAATATATATTTGTAATACGTAATATTTTCAACTTTTCTATTATTGCCTTTCAGTTAAATACTTTCTTTACAAATTATTACCCTCCCACAGTGATAAATTGGAGTTCTTCGGTCAAAACAAATATTAATAAATAAAATGTCCGATATTGATTAAACACAAATTGGTTTATTTTAATGCATGTTTTTAACAACATGATGCATCGTGTTATATATCTCAATAGTTAGGCTGCATTAAAAACCACTATTTATGACTCAGTATTTAATGAAATTTACTGAAAAATAGTTTTTAATGAAAAGTAATACCTGTTACTGGAAAATAAAATAATGAATGTTGAAAGTAACACTGGTTTTTGTTCGTTTGTTCCAACTTTTCTTAAGGACAGGCTGCCCCAAAAACTGAAGTGGGTTAGAGAAAAGAAACATTTTTTTCTTGGTCTTACCTTCTACTTTCAAGATGGATGAAAAAGAGTTACTGCTTTAACTAAGTGTCAGGTGCTTGCAATATTGCAATGTAGGTAAAATTTCAGCCAAAATGTGAGCTGTGATTGAGTACTGTGAGTACAGCTGTTTTGCTCTTAACGTGTAGCTTGATAATGGTGCAAGTTAAGATAGCTTAGCCAATAACCCTTTTCAATATGCCAGATTAAACTGTCATTAAACTATGAACAAAACCTTTATAACTTCCAAGACATCATTTTCAACATCATTACAAACAAATTTTCTGTGGTTCGCATGTTTTACTCATCTTACTCAAGATTGGGAAGATTTTTTTAGATGGTGAGCAATCACACGTGCAATTTTTTTCTGTCATTTGTCAGCTGCACAGTCTTGTGTATCCACAGTATATTGCTGTGCTTGAAGAATGCAGTGTCCGATAGCCCAAGGCTAATGGATTTTTCTATTAATTGGGCTAGGGAATTATTTCAAATTATTGAAGAATTTTAATCAATTCTGCTCATCAACTTTCGAGGTGAAATGATTTTGGGGCTAATACATATCAGCAACAGCTTGCCCAAATGGCAAGTTGTAAAACTGACGTTTTTGCACCGTGACAGTTCATCATTTTGCATAATTGTTTTGTGACCCCTTGTATCTCCATTTGTATCAAAGTATAGTAAGAAATTGTGTCTTGGCACCTAACCACTTGGGCTAACCAAATGGCAAAGGTTTTAAGCAAAATGTACATCTTTTTATTCTTGCAGAAACTTTGCACTACAGCAAAAACCTGCATATAAGAACACACGATTTCGGAGGTCAGGCTGATTGAGTTCTTATTTATCGGGTGCTTAATGACAAATCAGCCTCAAAATGTTCTTAAAATGTTCTTAAATTTTTATTTAGTAATACTATCCAAAGCATGTTGGGAGAGGTATATTTAGCATATTTTAGGAAAATAGACTAAATAATTATTCTGTAATTTGATTATATTAACATATGAAGTTATCTGACAGCAAACATAAACTTACATGTTTTAAATTTATGACTCTTTTTCCATTTTATAAGAACATGTTACAATTTTCAGGCTGATCTTGTTCTTATAAAAATGGGGCTTTATTGGCCAAATTTCAGCCTGGTGTTCTTAATCCATTTGTTCTTATATGCGGGTGTTTACTGTATCTTGATGTCATGTGTTTTATAGAAAAACATGTCTGCCAAACAACTTTTTGTTCTCCCATGAAGTTTTATGGCATATCTGTGGTTCTTTGTGCAGTACAGAACATTGTTTTCAGTGGTTAAATTGGCATGCTCGCAGCTGCAAACGCAGTGTACTTTAACTGTTAGAAAGTGTGAATATTTCTTACCCTGATCAGTTGGTTTGTTTTGCTCTACAGGTAAAGTTGGCTGATAGAGCACTTCTTCCTGGTGATGTTGTCAAGTTTTCTGATGTCAACCGAGGCACACAGAAAGGATTTGTGAGTAATGTTGAAGTTGCTGCTAGTGTCAAAGTCCTAGTGGCAAACCAGATATTTCACAATTTGGATTGCAAAGAACTCTCCCCTTTACAGGTAACAAGACTTGAAACCAGTAATGACATTCTTGTATACATAACAATAAGATAAACCCAGGATTAACCATTCTACACTTAAACTTGTGATAAAAATTTCCATTAGCATATAGCAGTTTTGAAGCTTTGTCTAAAATATTTTCTGGTGGGAATTTGTTTAATAGTTCTACACAGTAGAGAGGCATCTTTAAAATGATTTTATTTTCAAGTGCTAACTTTTAAAAGGTTTACGCAAAATTCTGGAAGGCATGAATGACAAGTTTTGAATATTTCCCATGGTTTGTAAATTTTATCAGAGTCTGGAACTGTCATGTTGGCATTGACACAAAGAACTTTGGTATTCCAGGTGCCATGCTTGTCTTAGAGGTGTCAATTTGTTACAACAAAGTTTTAGAGGAACTACCGCTTAGAAAAAAAATAATTCTTCCCTAAACTCATCTCATAAAACTACTGATGAGACCATGACTGGTCACCACTGGAACCAAAGATTGAGTGCTGGCTGCCAGATTTTCAGAGTCCTTTACTCCTTGCGGTTTTTTAATTTATATAAAAAATTGTCTCAAGTGACCTTTAAAGTGCCATGGTTACAGGCACCTTATTGTTTTATGTGCACCTGCATTTGCATAATAGAGGTACTGTGTATTTACCCTGGCTCCAGAGGTCCATTCTTGAAATGTGTGGGATAATATATAAACCCTGCTCACAGTTTGATAAAGCTCCCAAGACAGAATAAGGTAATAAGGTAAGGAAAAAGCCCTCTGCACCCACATGGCCATAGTACTTGATTGACGTGCACGCATCCAAACCTCTTATCTCATAGAGTACCGAAGTGATGACGTCATAAAAATGAAATTTGTGAAATTATGGGATTTGTTATGCTGTGACGATTCCATACAAATCCTTCTAAATTTGGCTTGGTTCATAAGATTAGGAACCAGGTAAGATTTAGAAGGATTTGTATGGAGTCATCGGAGCATAACTGGGCTAATATCTCAGAGACAATCTGCCCTAAATTGCTAATTTTTGGCGAGTAGGCATCTTGGACGTTGTTCTTTCAGAATATCTTAACAAATCCCATAATTTCACAAATTTCATTTTCTATGATGTCACACTTCGGTACTCTATTGGTCCCTATAACCTGCACTGCCTATTGTTTTCAGGGATAGGAGCATTGTTATGTCACCATCCCTATTGTTGTCCAAGCTTATAACAAACTTTGTTTGGAATAGGTGCGGGTCGGCCCATAGTACTATGTGTGTAAATAACAACAGAAAAATATGAAGATTTTTGCAGAAAAGAAACAACCCAAATTATGACCTGGCAAGCAAAAAGTTTGCTTCAAAAAGTTGATGTTAATTTCAAATTCTGCCTACTCTCTATGTATTTTGCAGCATTTTATAATTGGAGCTCATGTTAGCTTGGGTCCATGGCTTGGAACAGTCACTGAGGTGTACAGACGAGTTGTAATTATGCTAAAGAATGGCTCAAGGTATAGTAATTTGATCACGCAGACACGGGTTTTAAACCAGTGATAATATTGAATCACAGCATACAATGTATACACTCACATATCTTATTTTTTTTAAAAAAAAGTTGGGGTGACATATCTTTATATATTTACAGTGCAGCCGGGAAAATCGTGAACACTTGAAATATCTCAGGAATGTTTATTGTGTTATGCCCAATCACAGCAAAGATCAGGACATGCAAACAAGCTACAAAACCACAAACTTATTAACATTCTTGCTTGGGGTTCAGTTTTGTCACGCCTGGTCTGCTTTTTTTTTTTGCAAAACAATAACATTCCAGAAATATTTCTGGTGTCTGCGGTTTTCCCGGTTTGCTTTCACTATGTTGTTTGTACTCTATAACCATTAATGTAGATGTAAATATTAAGTGATTCATTTATTTCTGTTTAATTTTAATAATATTTTCACAAATTACTTTTCAGGTGTGCTATAGAAGGGCCTGCAGGAGAACAGTCATCAATGCTGTTTGATATGAGTGATCAGCGAGATGAGGTAATCTACTTCCTGAAAAGAAAAGCTACCTTATAGACTTGCTCTGAGCAGCTGTTTTGAAGAAAGTTCAGACTTACTAAAAAAGTTTTAACTGTCATCTCTTGCTCTGTTTTGTTTAGAGCAAACGTTTTGTCATGTGCCTGTTTCTTGTTGACTTGATTTTGTCTTCTAGTTGGGTTTACTCTTTGGGGGAACAAGGGTGGTCCAGTGGTGAGAGCTCTCGCCTCTCACTAATTTGGCCGAGGTACACATACCAGCATTGATGCCATATGTGGGCCGAGTTTGTTGATTCTCTACCTCACTCCAAGAGGTTTTTCTCCCGATACTCCGGATACTTCAGTTTTCCCCTCTCCTCAAAAAGCAACACTTCTAAATTCCAATTTGATCATCAACACATGGACATGTTTAAATCGAGTTCTTACGAGCTCCTAAATGCTTCACGGTTAAACAAATTACAATTTATTGCTCTTGTTTTATAATGATATTCCAACCAAAATTCCATACTCCTGTCTGAATGTTTTCTTTTAATTTTGTATTGTAGGATTGTCCTTTCTATTCTCCACTGTTTTACCCTGGCCAGAGATTAACAGGTTCTGCCAGAGCATTCAAAGAAGCCAAATGGTTATCAGGTGTAAAACCCATCTTAAACAACCAGTCACACATTAAAGGAACTGTAGAGGAGGTAAGTACATGTACTTAGTACAAAAGTAAAATCCGTCATTTGATACTGCAGCTTGAATAAATGTTCCTTTCAAAACCACTATTCGATTACATCCAAAATTCTTGTCCTGTACACCCGTCATTGTCCCACATTCGTTTCTTTCTTCCCTTTCTTCTTTCTATCTCTGAGTGGCTTGTTATGTTTAAAGTTTTTGATTATATCTATCAGGTCAGTGTAATAGCATGTGAAGTAGACTGGCAAGTCTGTGGTGCATGGCAACAAGGTTGCAATGGAGATGAATGTCTCAAACCACCAGATCTCACTGTGACTCAGGAACAGCTTCCTAGGTAAATTGGCTTGTTTACTACATGTATACTCCTTCAGTTTATCGGTTACAGTGAGTTTGTCAGCCGATCAGAATGTACAAAGAGACCAATTTCGATACATTTAAATTAATACTTAACTTGGTTCTGAGGCTTGGGGGAATAAAACAGAAGAAATGTATTATTCATTGCTGAGCCTCAAGATGATTTCTTTTTTTTATTCCCCTTACGTGTAAGCCTCAGAGCCAAGTATGAATTTTGATTTATCAAAATTGGTCTGTTGTAGAATTTTACTGAGCCATGAGTTATCTTGAGTTAGCAGTGTAATTTACAAGCGCTTGGAAAGAAGACTTTTTTAATTGAATTTGGCACCAAATATCCTACCTTACACATACCAATATGTAATAGAGACATTGTGTTCCTTTGTTTACGAACAGATTGTTAGTTGTGAACCATTTCCGACATGCAAACCTTCAAGTTGGAGACAAAGCATTCTATACAGTGAAGGCACATGATCTGAGATATATTTCTAATGGTGAGAGCTTATTAAAGGAACAGACTGATGATAATGATAATCCTGAACATGCCTACACCAGCCCAACATCTGACAGTCAGGCAGAAGGGTGTGGTGTACATGAAGTACAGCCTGTAAAAACTTGTCAAGGAAAAACGGTAACTGAAAGAGGAGATTTAGAAGGCAGCTGTTTAAGATCTGAAGAAAGTACAGAGAGCTTTGTGCCTGAAAGTGATTCAAAAACCAGCAGTGGGTCGACATCAACAAGTTCTCTCTGTGAGGCAAATCCAGCAGTAAATACGACCTCTGAACTGGCATCTACAGAAAAAAGACAATCAATGTCAAATTTGACTGAAACCGGTGATGGGACCAATCAGATTGACACAAATGACGGCCATCATACCGCTGGCTCAGATTCTGCTGATGCAGACGAAGATTCAGATGGAGGCGAAACTGTAACGCCAAAGGCAAAGGCCTCTGGATCATTTAAACATGAATCTGGTTCATCTCATGTTGTACGTTACCCCACTAAACGAAGGAAGAAACGGTTAAGAAGGAAGCGAAAAGCAGCGCCTCCCCTGAAGGTCAATCCTGGGGACAGGGTGTGTGTAGAAGTCACAAACACTTGTACTACAGTTGATGTTATATGGCAAGATGGTTCTAAACAGGATAAGATCCTATCCACGGATGTGACTCCAGTTTTTCACTTGGATGAGCTGGAGTTTTTTCCGGGGGATTTTATTTCTGATAAAAGAGGTGAGCTACTCTTATACAGTTACAGCACTTCAATAAACGAAGGACTTCAATTTCTCTTCCACAATCTGTACTACAAAAATCTCTAGTATTTCCAAAAATTGCGGTTGTCGTAATTAGGGAAAAACTCCTAGACATGAATACACAAACAGCATCAAACAAAAGTACTACACATACATTGTAGCAGCCTTTATTTTACCTCTTACAAATTGAATTTCATCCCTACACTTGAAGGTTAAGAAAAACTATTTGAACAGTAGTTTGAGGTTAGATTCTTAAACTCATCAAAAATTCAAAGCCGAAGAAAATCATGTACCGTGACATGCTTGGCTATCTGATGAAAAAATCCTTGTTTTGTCGTCACCATTTACTTCAGTTTTTTATCACAGTATCAAACACCTCGAAGTTCGTCAAAAAAATTAACATTTTCAGCTTTTTTGTCCGTGTTTGAATTGTGAGCAATTACGGTTATACCGTTTCTTTTGTGTAACATGCTTTAGTACATGGTGTTTTACTCCGGTTTATCTGAGCAAAATATTTCAGTGTCACTTCAAATTAGGTGTATTGGAAACTTACTTGCTGTAAATGTACTCCAAACAGAAAATGCCGACCCATCTATCTATGGGGTGGTTCTTACCGCTGACCACAAGTCGCGCATGTGTCATGTCAAGTGGTTTTCGCGAGAAGGCCAGGAGCTGCGTGATGAACGTGACGTGAGCGTGTATGACATCACGGAACACACGGACTTCGTGTTTAGTGCTGGTGATGTTGTGGTTCGTGTAGCAAAAGGCGACAGTGACGGTACAGCTGCTGAAGGCGGAGACAGGCCTATTCCCTGTGTAGGGCAGGTTGGTTGTGCTTTTGAACTGAATCGACGTGCACATAAACCTTATTCTCTATAGAGTGTTTTCACATGACGTAACGGCGGCCATATTGGTGTCCCAAAACAATGAAACGGCGGCCATGTTGGTGTCCCAAACTAATCCTGTGGGAGTTGAACTCTTTTCTTATGCAAAAACTTTCCTTTGTTCCAATAAATTTGCATAGATGATGGCCACGTGAGTGAAAACGCTCTATAGGCAAATGACTGTAGCTTATTATTTTGGGTAGTGGCAGGAACGGTTATGGGCTCCTGGTAGTGGTTAGTTTTCTTGGGTAAAAATTGTAGTAATTAGGGGCAATATACAAACAAAGGTGATGGATCTTGGTTGATTTAATCAATTGATCAATTTTAGTTTGTTTGGGAGGGGAGACTAACCTTCAACCACAACATTAGGGAGCTTGAGCGAAGGAGGTTTTGAGCGTAGTACGTCAACTAGTAGTGAGGCCTTTTGCCATTTAATATGCCTCCACGCTACAGGTTTTGTATGTATACCTTTGCTTTCATAGAAACGATTTGCCTTCTCAAAAAGGGGCAAAAACACAGCCCATGAATGCAAAAAGTCCACTTCTGGTTGACGTGAGTTGATCAAAAATGTCCTTGCTCAAGCTCCCTATTTACTCACGTTTAATACCCACGGCTCGCGACATAATGCCATACTCTTGGAATTTTTTTAAATGACATTGTGAAAGAGATATAACCTTACCGCCACAGTCATGCGCACTAAGACGAAGCATCAATGCGCATGCTTGTTTTTCTTGGCATTTCCTTGTTACTTAAGAGTAAGTCACTGTAGTGCTGTATAGAATGCATGTGATCAAATAGACAGAAAGGATACAGCGCGTATGAGAGTTCATAGTGGTCCTTTCTGTCGTTTACATTCGTTTTTTGTTATTTCAGGTTACCCTTGTAGATGAAGAAGGCTCTGTCTTCATAAAATGGGTGGACAAGACTCTTTCCAAAGTTAAACCTCAAGAACTGTATAAAATTGATGCCGAGGTGAGGCGTCGGTTAACTGTTGATTTTTCAAATTAGGCTGTTGAGTTACGTCACTGACTGCCGAAACGTCACCTTTCTCAGACATTCTCCAGGCTTGAAAATTCAGCATCGTATTTTACATAACTGATCGCGTAATATTTTCGACTCTTTATTCAAAACCGTTCTATTGCCGGCAGGATGATGGTCATCTATCGACGGACGGTTCTACAGTTGAATCAGAAGACGAATGGGAGACAGCCAGTGGAGAAAGTGAGGATGATGAAGATTTAGCAGTTGACATTATGGATCTTGCTGCAGCGGCAGCAGGAGAGGGTGGCGACATTACAGCTGATCAGGCAGGGCACACCACTGATGAAGGAGCAGAAAATGTTGATAGAGAAGCTCTACATGAGGCCAGAAACAGGATGAATGAAATTCTATCCAATTCTAATCCACGTAAGCTGTTTAAATGTGATTACTACACAGTAACCTTGTTTTATCTCTCAGGTGACTAGCCTGAGAAAACAGCCGACTTTTCGCGACGCCACCACTTTCGAGAACAGGTTTCCCTGCGTTTGAGGAATGAACAGAAATTTTATACCGATGACGTGTCTCTACCCAGATCTGATAAGTACTTCTGATTGGTCGTGCCGCGTGGGAAATTTCCTTCAACCAATCAGAAGCACTACCCAGATCTGGGTAGTGATACGTCATCAGTATGGAATTTCTGCGTTTGTTCCTCACAGGTCATTTCGCGGGGAAACCAGTGGTCACGTCGCGAAAGCTGGCTACTTTCATAGGGTATCAGGGGTCAGTTTAATAATACTTTTACAAGTATAATTTAAAAGTGTAGTTTTTGGTTTTTGACTCTAAAACAGTGGCTACACTTGTAAAAGTTTCATAAAATTGTCCCCAGGTGACGAGTGCAGCCAACTGTGTGTGTTTTAGATGTTTGAAAACCACCCACACACATGCTTATTTTACCCTTTAATTTTACAATCATCAGATTTGCTCAATTTTTCATTGTTGTTCTTTTAAACATCTTAATTGTTTTTTGGCTGCGTTTAGTAATACGTAAAATTCCGAAAATAAGCCCCTCCATGTATAAGCCCCTCCAAATATAAGCCCCCCAAACAGGTAACGCAAAAAACCCTCCCTTAAATCGCCCCTCCAAATATAAGCCCCCCGGGGGCTTGTACTTGGAAAATTGCCCTCAAATACAAAGTAAAACAAAGCGAAAACGGGAAATTTACTTCCAACTTTCCCGATTTTGAAACGCAAATTTCCCTCCGTAGATAAGCCCCTTCGAATATAAGCCCCTCCAAAAATAAGCCCCTCTAAAAGGGCCTTTGAAAAATATAAGCCCAGGGGCTTATTTTCGGAATTTTACGGCATTGCAAGAAAGTTAGAGAAGTGAGGTTGAATAACTAGAGAACAATGCTTTTACCTCTTCCACCGGCCCAGCTTCAACATTGAAGACGTGACTTGTAGTTCTACTTTTTACGTTTGTAAACAAATTCGTTTGGTATGATAACATAACATAACTTAACATAACTCTATTATCTATATGGCGCAAAATACATGGGTATATGATCATTTAACTTTACCTGTTTAGCAGTTCTTTCACATGATATCAGAATCTTTTAGTACTTTATGAACAAGATGAAATTTGAGATATTCAGTGAATTTTTCTTTTGGCATATCTCCCAACATTTTAGAACCTCTTGGCTCAAGTAGTTATCGATCACATTTATTTATTTATTTATTTATTTATTTATTTATTTATTTATTTATTTATTTATTTATTTATTTATTTATTTATTTATTTATTTATCAGCTTTCATGACGTTTGACTCCGTTCCGGAAAGTCACACTTACAAGTACTCCACGTTCCAGGCTCAGAATCCAGGCCGCTTTCTGTCTTGTATGAGAAAAGAAATGGCACTCTTGACTTTCTCACTGCCAGCGGGAATAATTGTCAGGGGATATGAAGATCGAGTGGTAATTCTTTGCTTGTTATCCAATTTTTTGTTGTCTTTATCTCAGTCAGAGCAGCGCCATAGTTTTCGCACTTGGAGCTGCAGAGATGGAGACCAAAGTTGTGTGAAACGCGAGAGCGGTTTTCAATCATTGAAATCCCGAAACACGAATGTCGATTTGTTTGGTTCAACACATGCAAGGCCACTGATTGGCCAAAAAGTATCGTGTCACTTTCTCAGCCAATCAGAACACCAACGCAAAATCAATGTTAGGCTGTTGGGCGCGTTTCACTCGCTTGGCTCTGTATTCCCCACTTTAGAAAATACCATAACAATCTTTTTGTCCCCCCGCAAAAAAAGAAATGAACATAACCATTGTTTTCAGTTTCTCTTGGGACTTAGAATCGTCCCAAGAGAAACTGAAAACAATGGTTAAGCAAAATTGGGGGGGGGGGGGGTGTTGGGACAAAAAGATAATTATGGTATTTTCTAAAGTGGCGAATCCAAGATGTAGCCTCGAGATTCGATTGGTTCATTCGCTTGTCTGCGTCAGTTGAACTTACTTTCCGCTCTGTTCTATTGAGGTTAATTAAAATCAAGTTAAAATCAAGATTAACGTTCATAGCAGGCGTTATTCAGCCGAGCGCGAAAGGAAAACACAGTCAACTAAACAACATCTGTTTGCAGGCCAAGTTGATATTTTCGTTTCAACTCTATCAAATCTGACCACCTCATAACAGTGCGTTCTTGTAAGCTTCCCTTTTTTTTTTTTTTGAGAGTCAGAATTCAATATTGACTTTTCTTAGCCATCAGATTATGTGATGTTTAGACCAGATTCGTCAAATATTGATTTTTTTTGTTTATTTTGTTAGGACATATTACGAGTGTTGATCACTGGGCCTGTGGATACTCCGTACGAACATGGGCTGTTTGTATTTGATGTTAGACTGCCGTCTGATTATCCAGCCTCCCCTCCCTTGTTCCATTATTTGTCCCAATGTTCGGGTCGTTTGAACCCAAACCTTTACGAGGACGGCAAGGTCTGCGTCAGCCTCTTGGGGACCTGGGCCGGGCGCGGAAGCGAGGTGTGGACGTCAAAGTCGAACGTACTGCAAGTTTTGGTTTCAATACAGGGTAATTTTTGTAGTTACCAATTACACAGAATTTTTACTGTAGCTCTTTTCATGGACCAAATATTTTTCCGAGTGACCTTTGCTTTATACTAACATTTTCGCCCCGTGAACAACACTAGCTTCCGTCTGCCCTTCATTTTTAGGTGTGATCCTCAACACCATATTGGTCAGCACTAGATTGCATCGGCCTTAACCCCTTGGTTCCCTTATGAAGTTTACACAACGTAGTATTCTTTATCGCTTCCACACTACACTTGATGAATTTCTAGGTCAGCATTAGATCCCATCGGCCTGTCATCTTGAGTATGAGGGGTGAAGGGAGAGCTACTCCAGGAATTTTCGCCACTTTGACCCTGGAACACTTGGCCGGCCTATACAGCTGTTAACTCGTACCAAATTCTAGACTAAACACCAAACACCCCTACCCTTTCAAAGGACTAATTGTGATAGTTAAACTCCAATGCTGCGTTAGCTAATTAAATTTATCCTTTAAGAATGATAAACTTGTCCAAGGTCCTGAAATTGCATATTGTACCCTGAAAACCTCCTGGAATGTCATTTTTAATTTGGACGAGTTGTTTTTAAAACAGTCATCATTTTGAAATTTTTCGGAATTTATCGCAAGGTTCGAATTCCTGGACGTGTTTGACAAAACCTTCAATGCTGTTGTCAGTGTAGGTCTGGTTCGTTCGTGCCTTTACTGTTTATCAAAGTAGGATAATAATAAGCGCAAATTTCGAAGAATTATCGCACGTTAAGTTTTACTCATTGCTCCTGTTTAAGTTTGGTAAGCAGAGGAAAACGTCAACTGCTTTGTAGGGTCTTAAGAGTTAATATTTCATTTATATAGGATTAATACTGTGTAGTGAGCCTTATTACAACGAGGCTGGCTATGAGAAGCAAAGAGGCACGGTGGAGGGACGAGAAAACAGCCGCCTGTACAATGAAATGGTTTTACTAAAACTGGTTCAATCTATGGAAAGACTCGTAAGAAATCCTCCTGCTGGTCTGGAGAACGAAATACTAAAACATTTTGCACATCACGGGGCCAGGTAAGACTTGATGAAACTTTTTTGAAGTGTCCGATTAAGAGGCATCTCAATTTTACTTCCCCATTAGCAATTAAGCTGAAAATCAAATTTTCAAAAATAGCTATTGTTAAACAGGTTAACTTGATGTAGGTACTTGGACCAGAGTAGTGGCCCTAAATATCATAGGGAGTGGCTTCCATAACTTATAAAGTAGATTTATGAACTATCAGCTCATTTACCGCTCAGTTATAATTTACCTTACTGAGCCAAAAAAGGCCTCGAACATATTCCATACAAAGATGGTTCTTGAATTTTCTTAAGGTAAATGTCGTGTCCTTCTATCTTCAGATTTGTCGTTTAGGTAAGCTAAATCGTCGTTGTTTGTTGTTAACTTGGCAGAATGATACGAAAATTCAAGCGTTGGATCGCTCTATTCCACCACCAAGCAACAGCTGTGCCAGGCTGTGATGGCGAAGAAACTGTTAACGATGAGGTGAAGGTTAATGAGCAGGAGGAAAAAGAACAGAGAAATGAGAATGAAAACGTTTGCATGAACGGCGCTAGTAATAATGACGTGATGCGAGCTAAAGCTGCATCAAACTGCGTCAGGGAAGAGTGTGTTCAAGCACATACGGTGCCTGGGGAACTGGTACCGAACGACAAAGTACATCACACTGAACCTTGCAGCAATGGTGTCAGCAAAGATAATTCCGACCAATCAGCTGTCTTGCCTGAAGGAAAACCTTCAAATGTCGAACCCCAAGGCGCATGTCAAGGAGCCATGACATCAGAGAAGAATGTTCCAGATTATCCGTTGTTCCCACTCTCCCGCGGTTTTTGCTTGAGTCTCGTGAGAGCGTTGGATAGTTTTGAGGCCGCCTTGGAAAAGGCTCAACTACCAGACTGCTCTGAGTAGATTTCAACGTCCTACGATTGGGTCTTGTATCGCTTTAAAAGTCATAAAATCTAATACACAAATAAGGTGAAAATATTTTATATGTATTTATTTATTTTTCAGGTTATCTGAATATAAAGAGATTGAATTCATTATAAAATGCTGTTATCCGCCTAGTTTGGTCTGTTTTGTTATTTACTTAACTTCGTATAGAAAAGGTCAAGTTTGTTTCCGTTGCATGGCATGTGAATACTTCACCCTACTTTTACTTCCTCGCTTTCCGGCTTACTTCTTGCCAGCCCCATCCTATTTACACCTTCACGGCTTTACGTTTTTACTTTAGGTTAATTTTTGCCATTAGATCATTTGTCGCCCCCAGGCCTTATTATCCTGGACGGCTTATATTCGCTTCCGGGTCGCGTGGTCCGAGCAAATTCCCTATTACGTCACCGAAAATCCGGTTATAACTGAATTATAACTCAAGGAACCTCAACCAAGGAAATGTGGTTTATTTGTGGATGCCATGTTCCACCATGCAGGCTCTCTGTTTGGGGAAAAAAATATCAAGGAAAGTGAAGGGAAAAGGGGGGGGGGGGGGGGAAGGCCTGTTCACAGCTTGCAAATCAGTGATACGTTGATCACTGCTAGCCGTAACAAACTTTGATGATAATTCTTAGAATGCAGTAATCCGTTACAGGGTGCGTTATTCGATATGACAGTTCTTTTGTAAACAGCTTTTATAATGATTATCTTGGAATGTTGTTTCCGGTTGTATTTAATTCTCGGACATCGTCCCTTGAAAATCATGCACAAAATAAACATATAGCCGGGAAAAAATGTTTCTAAGAAACATGCTTCGAGTTTCTGGAACTGGCGATCCATGGGATGTAATTTTATTTGCAACGTTCCTCAGGGCTAAATAAAACATAGATTAGATTTATAAAAATCTCTGATTGATTACGTTTTAGAATAATAAAAACAACAAGGTCGGACCGTTGTTCTCTATCGGTATATGTATAAAATGCATCTACATAAATTAGAAATGAACTAGACAGAACAACAGACGGCTAAAGACCCTTTATTAGCTTTGAGACTAAACTTTTGCTACCTGTGGTTATCAAACAAAATAAGGGTCAGCTACTCATCATTATTTAAAATAGCAACTCTCCATTCACGTGACGTGAAGATAGGAAAAGTCGCGATCGTGTTTGGCTGGCCATTAAGCTTTTTCAAGAGTAATTATCGTTTTCTAGGAAAGAGCTTAATAGGCCAGAGCAAGTCAGTAACTTGTTCTGACCTATTCGAGCCTGACGGACTGATAAGTCGTCAGTGGTGTTTTAGTAGTAGTTAATTGACTGTTTCCAAGCGAGTGATTTGAAACGAATTTTGCGCCGATCCGAAACTTGCGAGTTGACTCCAACTATGGCAACTTCATCTTCGATTCCATTGTCGTCGAGCGACTCTGGTTTAGGATCTGTATTCGACACCTCGGAAGAAAAGACAAACGGCACTAGATTGGCAAGATTACTCATCGATGGAGGAACTCACGTTTTAAGAAAGTTTTTAGATTCTGTTTATCCTGAGCCAACATTACTTGCCAACGAGTTGAAGAAGAACCGTACAAAGTTTCAAACTCTCAAGTCAAAAGGTGTGATATTTAAAGAGCAGTGGGAAATGTTATTTCCGACTTCTGGTCTACCAGACTCAAAGGAGTTTGATATAACACTTTTGCATTTGTTGATTAGAGAGCTCTGTTGTCTAAAGGCGCCACGAACAGGCTGGCATAAAATGCCTGCTGATGATGACCAAAGCATGGAAGCAAACATCGCCAGAATCAAATGCTTCCGAAATGAGCTATTTCACAGTAAATCAACCAGCATCCCTACCAAGGAGTTCGAAGACAAATGGAATATAATAGCTTCGTCTTTAGAGGCAATTAAAATTGGCGTCTACCAAAAGAAAATTCAGGCTCTCAAGAATGATTCGATTGACCATAAAACCCAAAAAAGGGTGGATGAAGAAGTCGAGAAGTGGCAACAATTTCAAGAGCCAGAAGATATTAAGCCAATTTCTCAACTTGAGAGCTATTTTCCGGATATTCAAGAGCCTATGTTTGGTCGTTCACAAGAATTACAGGAGGTGGTAGAAATCATTGAAGGCGGAACATGTCCTGTAGTACTGATAACCGGGGGTCCAGGATTTGGTAAAACCACTTTGGCCATAGCAGTAGCTCATGAACTTGCAAAATCCGATGACATGAGAAAAGTATTGTTTTGCCGTTTACTTTCAAAGAAAACGTTCAATGAAGTGGCCATTGAGATGATTCACTCCTGTGGAAAGAGCTATGCACAGCCTCCCGAATATCCGGACCAATGGCTTAAGGACTGGAGCAGACAGATCCAAATGCAAGTCACTTTTGTTCTCGATAATGCAGATGATATCCTGGAACCAAAACAAAGATCTTCCTTCTTAGACATCTTGCGAGAGATGACGCAATTATCGAAGAAAAAGCTGACATTTGTGATCACTTCTAGGGAACAGTTCAAAGTACGAGATCTGCTGTTGAATGAGGTCGTGTTATCCTCGTTATCGACGGGTCAGGCGAAGGAGGTCCTAACCTCTCGCGTGAGCGATGAAGAAATTGGCAAAAATCTTTCCAGAACCGAGGAAATAGTAGAGCTGTGTGGCCGTGTTCCTTTGGCTCTTTGTATTGTCGGATCACTTCTTTCAGACTACACTGAGGAAAGGCTTGTTAATGACCTTGAGAAGGAACCCATGAAGCTGCTGGATGATGGAAATAAGTCGATTGAAAGAGTCATCAAAACGTCTGTCGATCTTTTGTCTCAAGATAAGCAGGATTCCTTGGTCCTAATGTCAATTTTCCCGGGATCATTTGATAGCGATGCTGCCGTGGCTGTGATATCACGAGCTTGCTCAGAATCTGGGACCCTACCAGTTTACGTTCTGCGCTGCTTAAAGAGCAACTCTCTTGTTGAACAACTAAGTCCCCGCAGATATCAGCTGCATCCTCTAATTCGCGCCTTTGGAAAGAAGATTGGCCAAGCCAATGATCCACAAATCTTTGTTGGGGTAGAGAAACAGGCCTGTGCTCACTTCATTTCTCTCCTTGCTCAGAACGCAAAGATATTCTGGAGCAAGGACCAATGCAAAAAAGCTATTGACTTGTTCAGTAAAGACAGACATAATTTTGAGCACTTCCTCCAAGTGTACGCCAAAGCAGCGGAAATCCGCGATGAAGAGACCCTTGACAATTGCAAAGAGTTCCAACACGATTTTCTCCAGAATTGCTTGTATTTGGAGAAGTGTCTTTCACCGTCAACTTATACTGACTTTTTGGAAGCGTCATTGTCCTACACTAACTCAAAAATTGAACCAGTGCGTGCTGCAGAACTCTTATGTCTTCGAGGACAAGAGAAAAGAAAAGTAGGAGACAAGGAAAATGACTACCGGGTGGACATGGAAGTTGCATATAACCTGTACTCTGAGAACAGTGGTAAATTCGAGACAAACACAATGTCAGCAGTCTTCTTGCTTAATAGTTATGCAGACTCTATTTCCAAAAGAGGAGACCCTGCTGACAATACAAGAGTGGAAGAGATCAATGGAAATGCTCTGGAGCTCAGCGAATCTCTGGAGAGGAGCCACCCAGAAAGGGCAGAAGCTCTTTTACTTGCTGGTCGATTTGCAAAGCGAAGACGTAAGTGGCCTGAGGCAGAAAGCAGGTTACAAGAGGCACTGGAGCTATTTCAGAGTATCCTCGGGACACATTTGAGTACAGTTCACGCCTTGAAGGAAATGGCGGACTTTTATTTCTCTGACCCGACTGAGAATGAGTTGGAAAAAGCTCTCACGTATTACAAGAAGGCGCTCGAGATGATGAAACAGTTAGGAATGGAAAACAACAATGCGATCATCTTGATTTTGAACAACTATGGACTTTGTCTTGAAAGACAGAAAGGAAACTTTCAGGAAGCTGAGGAAGGAACAAAATACCTCGAACGAGCTTATTTTGTAGCTGAGAGAGAGTTGCAACCTGATCACATGTGGAAAGTAAGGATCAAGGCTCACATAGCCTTACTGTATGAGAAGAACGGAAAGAAAGAAGATGCCATAGCATCAATGCAAGAAGCCCTTGAAATGTGTTACAGACTTAACAAGCGAGTTAAGTGCCTGGGAAATAAGCATAAGAATGACGTAATTTCCTTTTTAAAACGTCATAAAGAATATTTTCCCCAAAGCAAATTCCCGCGTTAAAGTTTACCGTGGGTATGTTTAAAACTGTCCCTGATTTACCTTAAAGATCGGTGAGATGGAGAAGTTACTAAACTAAACTATTGACTGAATTGCCAATTTAAAATTGACGTAGATCCAAAACCCGTGAATATGAGGAAGGTACTAATCACGAAAGCAGCCGTCTCAACAGGTACCGTTTCAACCTTTTACTTTTTAGAGAATAAGATTGTTAGTTTGAATATTGTCTGTAAAATAGAAAGAAACAGCCTGAGAGTGTCATTTGTAAAATCTGAAAATAAGTTGTAAGAAAATGACGTGTATAGAATGTACATAAACTTGTAGCTTTTCAATATTGTTTCACAAAGAACAATAAAAAGTTAACCCTAAGTTCAAACACAAAACCAGAAAGATTCTATGATAAATCAGAAAGTACGAGAGAATTCGTCATCAAAGCTGGCCTCGCGGTATGCAATCAACAATCGATGAAATCGATAATCATTCGATTAAAATCGGTGCCAATTTAATAATCGAATGATATCGGAAACCGGTTAACGAAGATTCTGACATTCACATGCACATGGTCGACTTTCACCGAATCGGACTACCAACTGATATTTATATCGGTTGTTTTCGAATCCATTCATACGGGTTCATACTGCGACTATCATTAGCGATCCATAAATACGCTGTAAGATCTTTATCAAAATAGATAGTATTCGTAGAATGAAAGGTTTAGTATCTAACGAGAAACTGTGGTGTTGCGTTAGAAGGGGAGCGAAGCTCCAAGCAGGTAGATTGGCCACCGTAAGGCTATTGAGAAACAGTTGACCAGCCTAGTATCAGGATTTGGAGAAGTAAGGAGCGAAAAGGGGAAACAGCGAAGGTCCCCTCCCCTCCCCTCCCCTCTTCCCTAATCCCTAACGAAGGCCTGATACTCAGCTGGCTATCAGTTGACAAAACCAAATTGTTGAGTCCGCGGAGGCTCCTGCTGAAAGGAAAGTTAATGAATTTGTTTCCATTTGCACATCTCCTATTATACACCTTATTTGCCCCCCAAACGTTTGCATAACCACTGGGTATTACAGTCGTCCCAAGAGAAATTGAAGATAAAAAGCTTATGCAAAATATTTGGGTGCCAACAAGGTGTATCATGGGAGATGTGCAATTGGCGAATGGAAATTCAAAATAGAAAGAAAGCTCGCGGGGAACGATGGGAAGAGGTCGACTTCTTCCCTTTTTCCTTTCCGTTGTCCCCCACGCGCTCTTTTTTTTCCTCACCCCATCCTCCCCTCCACTACGACACAAAGAGGCGGTAGCAGTCGTACCCTGGGTGCGAAAGACTTTTTCTCTGCGAAATCGGTCACTTTTACGTTCTTCACCCCGAAGCATCCCGTCACTTGCGAGAAAAACCTCTGGTACCAAGGGTATCGGATGGCTAATACCAAGTGATACAGTGGAACATCGATTTAACGAAGTCGCTGGGGCCGACCAAATTTGTGCGTTAAATCGAGGGTTCGTTAAATCGAAAACCTCGATATAACGAATTTGAGGGAAATGACCAAAAAGTTCGCTATGTCGAGGTCATAGCTAGTTAATGATTGATTTGTAACACAGGTGACTTCTGGCACGCAATTCAATGCAATTTTCGTCACCCCGAAGTGCCGCGTTTTGAGATGCAATTCATTTATTAAGCATGGTGACTTTCAGCGTCAATTGTTTTCACTTTTGAGATACATATTCGTTTTACCACAAGAAGCCTTCGAAAGTGAAGACGTTTAGAGAACTAATAAGAGACAAAGAAGATAAAGCAGAGGTTAATTGATGTCGAACTACTATCGCGCCAATGTCTGTGACATAATAAGCCTTTGTCTGAAAGGTTGCTGTCACTTTACCATAAGGATTAAAGGATTTGTTGACTGTTGATCTGTTCAGCATTTATCTTCTGTTGCTTGTTGACAATGTAATTCGTTATATCGAGGTAGATTTTACGTTTGGGCTTCCGGATTATGTTCGCTATATCGAAGAATTCGTTATATCGAGGTTCGTTATATCGAGGTTCTATTCCATGCATTTTACTATAACTTTGGCTGGGACATAGGATATCGTTCGTTATATCGAGGACTTCGTTCAATAGAGGTTCGTTAAATCGAGGTTCCACTGTATCAGTTACCGTATTTCCTCGAATAATAGCCGTCCCTCGATTAATCGCCACCCTCGAATAATCGCCCCCCCCAAGAAGGAATATTTAACATAATCGCCTCCCTTGGATAATCGCCAATGCTGCGTTCTGATTGGTTGAGCTACTACTAGGCTATATGTTATAGCCCACTAGTAGCGAAAAGCGCAGGCTTTGAAAACCAACACAATGGCGGCTGAATCGCGCTTTGCTTGCTATGGTTGTTTTGTCTCCATATTTTTGAAAAACTAGTTGAATTTTACTAAAACAATTATTCCTCTCCTCCTCATAGCTTCTTTGTATATGTTCAGCACTGGAAAAATGTGCAAGTTTAGTAGAACCTTATACAACAGACAGTTAATTCAGTTCGCGCGTATTCCTGCTGAATTCGCTGTCCGTTTTATAAGATATCAAAATCGCGTGAAAGTAATTACATTGTCCATAGCTGCTTAGCACCTGTTTTTAACATCTCCTTACAGTCTCAGTACAATGTTTAGAGCTGTGCACAGCATGCATTTTATCTCAGTATCACTGGGATAAAGCGTTTCATTTGTGAGGAAAATTTCACTTTTTCATCAAAACAATCACTGACTGAATCAGACTCGGAGTAGTTTACTTAAATTTAGTGTTCAGTACAGCAAACGGGGTTATGTTCTGTGAAATTTATGTGCAGTCTGCAGCCCACATCACCATGATCAATGATTTATTCATTTATTTTATTTTCAAGTTTTTTTTTAACCGATCCTCGATCCCCTATTCTCCATCACCAATCCTCGATCCTCGATCCTCGATCCTGATTTTCCAGTAAACCCAGAAGTTTTGCTCTTTATTATTATTGTTTTTTTCGACCACTGAAGTAATCACTTGTTCAAAAGTAATCAACGCTTTCAAGCAATAGAATTCGTGGACCGACCCGTTCCGGAAAAGCTCGATATGGGATTTCTATTCTATGGGCATGAAGTGCTGCAAGTAGAGTGCGTGATAGTCTGGTACAAAGGTGCCCGTATAAACACATCCGTGTTACATACGTATTTAACGCACGTAAATTTAAATCACGTAAATAAATAAAAGTAGAGGCAAGATATTAAGTGTTGAACCATACGTGAAGTTGAGCGAGTTTCTACTTTCACGCTTACGTGCGACCCTTCATACATTGCCTCTATTTTATTTGCGAACGTAAATTTTACGCACGTTCGCACGTAAAAATTACGCGCCAGCGGAAATCAACCCTTAGACAGGTAATTGAAGTTGCTTCCAGTAGTAAATTCTTGATATCTCAAGTAGCCTGCAGTGCAGGCGTTTTCTTCGGACGCGCAAATGTTTTTGCTCGCAAAAGCGCCATGTTGAAACCGCAGAGAGGAGGAAAAGGGGCGAGTCTCCCCTTTCCTTCTTTCGCCTTTTCACCTATGTACCCTTAGGGTTACTATTTCTACTCTCCCCAATCTTCCACTGTCATAAAATCAAAGATGGTGGTTACAACAATGCGAACACGAACAAGGTTTCGCCCACCTAAAATACGCCTGCACTGCAGGCTATATCTCAAGTATTTATAAAATGTAACACGACTTCACATCTTAACAACCGCAGAAATCTGTCAATTAAATACGTACAACAAAGTGAATCTATTTAACCGTAGAGTTCCAGTAATTGCGACAATATTCTGAGAAACGTAAGGCCTTATCACACCACAAAACAAGATTTCTCCGCTATAGTATTTTCTCATCCTATTTGGGGATACTTCATAACTATAACAAAATTGTCAAATCTGATTGGCTATCAACTGCCCTGATTTCAGCCTTTATACTACTACATGAAAAATTACTGCAATTTGATTGGCTTAGAGCAGTGGTATTTCAGCTTAATTTGAAATACCTACATGTGAAAATTACAAACCTTTTGCGGGTAGCAGTATAAACAAATAATAGCATGATTTTTACGTGATATTTGGCACAAATACCACTCGTGATATTTCAAAATTGTCTCAAATTTCACTCGCCTAACGGCTCGTGAAATTACGTATAACAATTTCGAAATATCACTCGTGTTATTTATGCCAAATATCACTACAAATCATGCTATTACCTATACTAATACGCGTGCATGTCGTGCATAATTACACGATAATCAAGGGCCTCGATTCGGGGAAAATTACATCATTGCCAAACTTATTTGCGTCATTTCAGTGATCGCCTAAAATATCCTGCATGCTCATCACGAGACTTAATTGCATACAATGAAAGTCGTCATGATTCTTATCCCCAGTTTCCACCGTCTCCGCCAGGAAAGCGTGGCCTACAAACTAGGTCCCACCGACAAAAAAATAAAAGAAAGAAACGCCTGCATTTTTAGAGTATCGCTCTGCTAGAGCAAGCTCGACTACAAATAACTGAAACAAGTCCACAGGAGACTCAATCGAGGAAATGTGGTATACATAAGGATGCCATGTTCCACCACTCAAGTTCATAAGTTGATCACTGCCAACCTTTGCCCACGTTGATGACATATTTATAGAAGGCAGAAACTTGTTTCCGTGTACGTTATTCGATATGGCAGTTGTTACGTAAACAGCTTTAAACGATTTTCTTGGAATGAGTTGTTTTCACTGATTTAATTCTCGGTAATTTTCCGCGGAAAATTCATGCACAAAAAAAAACATAAGGACGCAAAAAAGGCTTCCGAGAAACATGCGTCGAGTTTCCTGGAAATGGCAATCCACGGGATGCAGTTTTAATATTAACATGTCTCAGATGTAAATAAAATGTAAATTTGATTTTAAAAAATCTCTGCTTGATTACAGTTTAGTGTTGTTCTCTATCGTCACATTGATAAAATGTATTTCCACAACTAAAATGGAAATGAAATAAACAGAACAACGGCACGACAAAATACCCTTCATTAGCTTTGAGATTAGGCATTATTGGCTACCTGTGGTTATCAAACAAAAATAGAGGACAGATGATGCATTATATTAAACACGGTCGTCAATATGGTATCACTATTATAAATAGCACCTGTCCAACCTGTCCATTCACGTGACGTAAATATAAGAAAAGTTCCGATCGTGATTGGTTGGCCACTGAGCTTTTTCCTAGAACACTTGTTCTAGCCTATTAAGTGTCAAGGCTGAAGAGCGTACACGTATTGGTAAGTCGTCAGTGCTGCTGTTGTGGTAGTCAATTAACTGTTATAAGAGTTAAAACGAATATTACGCCGACCCGAAATTTGTGGGAATCGACTGCAGCTATGGCAAGTTCATCTTCATGTTCATACTCGTCGTGCGACTCTGGCTCGGGATCTGTAAAAGACACTTCGGAAGAAAAGACAAACGTACGATTACAGAATTGCAAATCTGAAGAGTCTATTGACCATGAAACCTACAAAAGGGTGGAGGACGACGACCAGCAGTCGCAAAAATTCCAAGAGCTAGATATTGTGCCACACGAGCGCATGTTTGGTCGTTCAGAAGAGTTACAGAAGGTCGTAGAATCCATTGAAAGCGGGACAATTTCTGTAGTGCTGATAACCGGGGGTCCAGGATTAGGTAAAACAACTTTGACCAAAGCAATTGCTCACGAGCTTGCAAAATCCGAGAATAGGAGAAAAGTATTGTTTTGCCGTTTACTTTCAAAGAAAACGTTCAACGAAGCTGCCATTGAGATGATTCATGTATGTGGAGAGAGCTATGCACAGCCTCCCGAGTATCCGGACCAGTGGCTTACGGACTGGAGCAGACAGATCCAAATGCAAGTCACTTTTGTTCTCGATAATGCAGATGATATCCTGGAACCAGAACAAAGATCTCCATTCTTAGCCATATTGAGGAAGATGACAGAGTCATCGGAGAAAAAGTTAACTTTTGTGATCACTTCTAGAAGACTATTCAAACCTCGAGATCTTCCGTCGGAGGTCGTCGTGTTATCCTCGTTACCACCCGAACAGGCAAAGAAAGTCTTAATCTCTCGCGTGAGGGATGAAGAAATTGGCAAAAATCTTTCCAGAACAGAGGAAATAGTAAAGCTGTGTGGCTATGTTCCTTTGGCTCTTTGTATTGTCGGGTCACTTCTTTCAGACTACCCCGAGGAGGTGCTTGTTAAAGACCTCAAGAAGGAACCTATGGAGCTGCTGGATGATGGAAATGAGTCGGTTCAAAGTGTCATCAAAACGTCTTTTGATCTTTTATCTAAAGATAAACAAGATGCCTTGGTTCTGATGTCAATCTTCCCGGGATCATTTGATAGCGATGCTGCTGTGGCTGTGATACCAAAAGCTTGCTCAGAATTTGAGAACCCGCCAGTGTCCGTCCTGCTTTCCTTAAAGAGGAGCTCTCTTGTTGAACAACCAAGTCCCCGAAGATATCAGCTGCATCCTCTAATTCGCGCCTTTGGAAAGAAGATTGGCCAAGCCAATGATCCACAAGTTTCAGTCAGGGCAGAGAAACTGGCCTGTGCTCATTTCATTTCTCTCCTTGCTCAGAACGCAAAGATATTCTGGAGCAAGGACCAATGCAAAAAAGCTATCGACTTGTTCAGTAAGGACAGACACAACTTTGAGCACTTCCTGCAAGTGTACGCCAAAGCAGCGGAAATCCGCGATGAAGAGACCCTTGACAATTGCAAAGAGTTCCAACACGATTTTCTCCAGAATTGCATGTATTTGGAGAAGTGTCTTTCACCGTCATCTTATACTGACTTTTTGGAAGCGTTATTGCCCCACACTGACCCAATAATTCAACCAGTGCGTGCTGCAGAACTCTTATGTCTTCGAGGACAAGAGAAAAGAAAAGTAGGAGACAAGGAAAATGACTATCGGGTGGACATGGAAGATGCATATAATCTGTACTCTGAAAACGGTGGTAAATTCGAGACAAACACAATGTCGGCAGTCTTCTTGCTTAATTGTTATGCAGACTCTATTTCCAAAAGAGGAGACCCTGCTAACAATACAAGAGTGGAAGAGATCAATGGAAATGCTCTGGAGCTCAGCAAATCTCTGGAGAAGGGTCACCCAGAAAGGGCAGAAGCTCTTTTACTTGCTGGTCGATTTGCAAAGCGAAGACGTGAGTGGCCTGAGGCAGAAAGCAGGTTACAAGAGGCATTAGAGCTATTTCAGCAGTTCCTAGGTACACATTTGAGTACAGTTCACGCCTTGAAGGAAATGGCGGACTTTTATTTCTCTGGCCTGACTGACGCCGACTTGGAAAAAGCTCTCACTCATTACAAAAAAGCGCTGGACATGATGAAACAGCTAGGAATGGAGAACAACAAAGCGAACATCATGATAATGAAGAACTATGGAACTTGCTCTAAAAAGAAAGGAAACTTTCAGGAAGGAACGAAATACCTCGAACGAGCGTATTTAGTCGCCGACAGAGAGTTGCTACCTGATCACATGTGGAAAGTAATGATCAAGACTCACCTGGCCTTACTGCATGAGCAGAACGGAAAGGAAGAAGATGCCATAGCATCAATGCAAGAAGCCCTTGAGATGTGTTACAGACTTAAAAAGCCGATTAAGCACCTGGGAATTAAGCATAGCAATGACGTCATTTCCTTTGTAAAACGTCATCAAAAAGATTTTCCTAAAAGCAAATTCCCGTTCTAAAGTTTACCTTGGTTATATTTACTGTCAACTCTCTCTAAAACGGACACATTTGGGACCGGCACTGTTGTGTCCGTCTTATACGGAGTCAAGTAAAGGGAGTACACAAAGACAGGGACAAACTCTAGGTGTCCGTTTTACAGAGGTGTCTGTCTTACGTAGGTGTCCGATAACAGAGAGCCGACTGTAAACTTTTTTTTGGACTGTTTACAGTCACCTATTTCCGTGAAGGATCATCGAGATCTTGCTAAACTGAACTATTCAGTGCCGTAACTAATTGTACTGACTGCGAGCAGAGGCCCTTCGATCTTCCTAGATCTTCCCTACCTTTCTGGTAAGATCGAAGGGCCTCTGCTCGCAGGGTAACTCCATGTGGAGGGAAACAAAAACAGTGTCCAATCCTGTTAACCGGTGTAAAAAGAGCTGTGGAGAACAGTAAGTCCTTCTACAATGATATGCCGTCACTTTGATCAGATTTATTGACTTCTCTTTATGACACCGTTACAAGCATTAGACTAGCTAAATCTCTAAAAAATTCAACTCCCACAGGACTGGTTTGGGACACAAACATGGCCGCCGTTTCATTGTTTTGGGACACAAATATGGCCGCCATGACGTCATGTGAAAACACGCAATACCGTTACTTCAAGAAGTACAATTTGTCATTTTGCGCACAGTACCAAAGTTGTCGCTTGAGTGTAACCTACTTGTTGGAATAATTAGTCCCGTCTTTTCCATGCATTAACGGCTCAGTAGTTGTTTAGGAGCTAGTTTGCTAGGAACATAATGGCATGGACAATTGACTGAAGAGATGTTTATTGACAACTAATATCAATCAATCATAGTTGAATTACGCCTTTTAATTAAATACAGCTAAACAATTTGATTGAGAGACACCGATGTACAGGTTTCAGCCTACAAAATACAGGTTAGCCAAAAAGCGCAGCAGATTGGCAAAAACAGTATTTCCCTGGCGGAACTTAAATCATCAGGACAGGACTCTTCTGGTGAAGAAAAGCTAATTTATTTAACTGACGTAGACCAAAAGTTTCCTTTTTTAGGACAATGAAATCAACTGAGTAAATAATTCACATAAATTCAAATTAAATTTACCAAATCACCTTACGGCAAGTGCGTGTTCGAAAACTGCACATCCAAAAAGAGTTTCTTGACCAGACTAAGGGAAGGACTATTTCAATGACCAAAACGAAAGTAATATGCAGGCTAATTATTTTTATTCTCGATATTTTTGACCAACTAGTTGGATTTTACTAAAACAATTATTCCTCGAGCCCGAATGGGCTCTGCGTCAATTGCCCAGCTAGTTAAAGCTAGACTTTAATACTTTTTTGCCGCCAAAAAGCCCGCGCTTTTCGCTACTAGTGGGCTATAACATATAGCCTAGTAGTAGCTCAACCAATCAGAACGCAGCATTGATAATAGACCACCAATTGGATTTTACTAAAAGGCGGTAGACTGAAATCATTGCTGCCATTGATGCTAAAAAATAGTAATTGGTTGAAGACGATGAGAGGCTCGCTGATTCAGGTGCTGTTAAAAAAAAAAAAGTGAAACAACTACAGTTCCCAGTCAATGTGCAAATATATTATCATCTGACAAGCATTTGTCGATGAGTTATGGGCATAATTTGTTAAAATTGCGCCGGGGTACTTTGTCTCTTGCATGAACAAGCCAGTTCTGCAAGACTAGGCAGTGAAGAAAGAAAAAAGAACACGATGTGTGTTTGTTTACAGTTTTTCGGTTGAATCTATCGAGGCATCTGTGAAAAAAAGCTGTAAGCTGTTGCTTGTCAGCATTCTCCTCCAAAGACATCCGTTGGGGTCCCAATGCGGATACAAAGCATTCTTAACAAAACAGGAAACTATTCATATTTTATTAATATGTTTTGAGAGAAAAGAGTCTATTCAGCCTGTAAATTCGTACTCCATCATTTTGAAAAAATGAATTTATCAGCGTCACCTTTTCACAGCATGTCCAGGCGCCGTAGGCAAAACGGGCAAAGTTAAAACACAGAAACGGACAGTAACAGCATTCATAGTTTCTCATCGATTGAGGCGGACTCGTTTAACAACATATTCAAAGTCGTTTCGTTATTTGCACAGTAGATGCCAATTTAATGCAACCTTAAAAACCAGGGCCCAGTTGTTCGAACGCAGGTTAGCGCTAACCCGGGGTTAAATTTCAACCCGGGTTTCTTTTTCTTTTTATCAAAAGCACTCTCGGATATATAATTTCCTCTATTCTTTTTAGAGTATCCAATCATCAAATTGTAGGCAAAGAGGATTCAACTGAATTGGCTTTTTAAGCTCTCATATCGAAGTTCAAAATTTGCACTAACCCTGGGTTATCTTAACCCAGCTTCGAACAACCCGGCCCAGTAGGCTAAGGAAAGATGGCTACTACCACTTACCGCTTATCCCCATAAAACGTTGCATCATTGAACGCACAGCGGAAACGGTTTCTGTCAATTATCAATCTTCCAACTTCTGTTAGGGACACTGTGTCGAAAACATCCCTTATGTCCCTTTCCCATTGCCTTCTCGGTCTTCCTCTTTCTCTTTTCCCATCTATTTTTCCCTTCAAAATGAGCCGATTAAGCCCTCACTTCTTTTCAAATGGCCAAAATATATTCAGCATTTGTTTCTCACTTATAAAAATCTCTAACCACTTTGAGTTCCTACCTAATTGACTTATTTCTGCTGTGCTTCGTCCATGATATTTTTAAAAGTTTTCTCTATGTAACTATGGGAAAATGCATGTTCTAAGAATTCCTAGCTTTGTTTGAGGATCTTGACCATTCGACAAGAATTTTATACTTCGACAGCTTGTTGGTTTCTTGATTCGTTGCTATAGGAAGCCTCCTCATGCCTTCTATTTTCCTCCAACCCATCTCATCTCCCGATCCTAGATAAACATATTTGGAAACCCACTACGAGATTTCACCATTGGCTTTTATTTCTATTTGGCGATCTTCCTTTGTTTTGTCGGTCTTCATAAGCTTGGCCTTTTTTCGCACCACCATGTTTGACTACTGACTCAACAAGATAAGATAATCCCATTGCACCATGGAATGGCAAGATAGTATCGTCCGCATAATTTTATGTCCGTGGACATTCAGCTCGTTAAAGTTTACTGATCCCCCTTTTTCTCCAACATCTCTCGTGATATCTTCTATATAAATATTAAACAGATAGGCGACAAAGAAAGGTGGCACTGTCGCCTATAATAGTCCCGCCATATGGCCGTAAATAAAACAGCTAAATAGTGCACTTTTGGGTAAAAGCATCAAACTCGGCACAATGATAGTATAAGTTGCACCAATTTTTTATTAGCTGTGGAACCCACTCAAATATATGCGCAGGGGAGGCACATTGTGCCTTTTTGAGGAAGGGTCATGGCCGTTTTGGTTTGGTCAGGAAAACACACAAAGAAGGCGGGAAAGCGGTGTGAAAAACTACCGCAGTCCCATCTTCTTGAAAGGCGCACAAGATGATGAACCCTATAGAATACTTGTTACCTACGTTCTCGAGAGAGCTGACAAAATACATGCACCCTTTGATAATGATAACTCCAAGCTACTTCACTAATATTTTTGAGATACCTCCTAATGGAACTCAAAAGTTTATATGTAACAGCGTACGGAAGTACGGAAGAAAAAGAGGCCCGGACAGAAATGGCTGATTTTTGCCTGCTCGCTCGATTTTATGAAGCTTAGCCATTTTTCACCCTCAGAAAGATCAGAATTGCTCTTTTTAGGAATTTAGCAGCGCCAACCTTTTACAAAAATAAAACATAAGACAGTTACAGAGACGGAGTAAATGATTCTTTTATGCAACAGGGACTGGGTTATCAGCCACTTCATATTTTCAATAATGTATTGGTCCTTCTTTCAATCTAGATATATTTTCATCTTTAATATCAAAGATAAAAGTACTGAGGAAAAAAGAAAGAAATGAAGGGAAAAGCCTTTAACAAAAAAATTTGTGTCAGAAATCGACCGACACATTAGTGCGTTTTGTGCCAAAAAGATTGTAGAGGTCTCCGGAACATAGTCGTGTAGGTCTTTTGAAACACCACAACTGACTAAAGGCTGACAAAAAGAAAAGTTTCAATTAGAAAGTTCTTCCGTGAAAAGCAACCTAAATGGCACAAATTTAGTGTAGAAATCAGTTTGGGCACTTAAGAGCGAGCACTAAAAGGAAAACTGAGCGAGGGACAGTGATGAAAAGATGATGATGGTAGAAAGAACATACCCCAAAGGAGCACTGTAGATATAAAGGTCTACGGAGGCTGCTTCTTCAGTTAGTGAGCTTCACTGAACCTCTACTTTTAACTTAGGTAGAGCGTAAGAGGAATTGCTCGCATCCTTAAAGACACAGAATTATTTAGACAGAAAACTTAGTGCCTGTCTTATGGTAATTAATTAGTTAGTTTAGTTCGTTTGGTCGAGCGCCAGCCCGGACAACATGGATTCTTCCTCCCTCTCCAGTCACTTTGGTGTAGCATTGCCGTTCTGAGTTCTTCGATAAAGGCGAACCTGGTTTTCTCAAGCAAAGTGTGTATGTACGTGGTCTTAAGCCTTCCTCTTTTAGTTTGTTCGTGTTGTATTGTGTGGCTGCCACGACACAAGCTTCGATGCCTCCACCTCTTTGTGTCTAACACAATGCCCAGCTACTCTCATTCTTCTTTCCCTGATCTAGCTAGAAACTTTGGAAGGTGGCAGTACAGATCTTCTTTTGTAATGTGGTCCCTCCAAGATACCTTTTAAGTGCTGTGCGAAGCATTCTAGTGTAGGCGCCATCAATATGGTAGTTAATTAATGATGCATTATATCAAACTCTTTGTTAATTTAAGCTTTAAAAGAGAGCTGCAAGAGTTCGGCAAAAATCAAACCGTCAAACAAATCTTATGACGACTCCATAAGCCAAGGTACTGCGCTCCCATCCCCCCCCCCCGGCCCTAAGCTGTGTTCAGCCCTCCTCCCCGCGCCATTTAGAAAGTTAAAGTAATTAGACTTAGTTAAAATGACTTCCTCAGGACATCATGCCATATGGATATTGCAGGAGTTCGACTTAACTTTACAGCCTTCCTTTCGAAAACAGCAGATTATTTGGAAACTGCATTCGCCCAACCCCCCCCCCCCCTTATTACAAAATTTCCCCCCTGACTGGCATCCGTAGCTAATATTTTTCAGCAATCTAAGTACCATTGGCAATGCCAAGTTGGTGCTTTTACTCCTAAGTGCACATTTTCTTTTTCACCATATGGCTTGAGTATAAGGTTTCACAATTTGTCACGGTTCAAGTTTTACTACCTACGTATGTTAACGTTAGGTTATTTGCATTTAGATAAGCTAATATTCATGACCTACGACGCTAAACACCTGCTAAAATCAGGTGCAAAAGGCCTATGAATTTTTTTAGCCAATTTACTTTCGCTTAAGAAAGTTCATGCATTGTTGAACTTTATACACTTGGTGTTAAATACCCTTTAGCAAAAGGATTGTGAAGGTTTCATATTCAATGGGGGCGGCAAAGCGGACGAATAGCAATGGTTAAGCCGAAATATTCAACAAATTCAGAAACTACAGTATATACTTGGATCATCATATTTCATCAATTTAACAGCCAGACATGTCGTTCAAGAGCCTGAGTTTGGTTTAGATTAAGGTCTTTTCAAATTTAGAGAACCAACCTCTCTACTGCTGCTGCCTCGGATACAGTACCATAAAGAAAACCTTGCGTTGTGAACTCAAGACAACCTTGATAAAAAATACTTCAGCTTGCAAGTTTCTTTTACCCAAGATTCAAACAAGTTATATTCAATGAATTCAGAAGACAATTTCTATTCGACGCTCGTTACTAACTGCGTCTTTAACTCCCTCTTGTGTTTCACCGCCATCGTGTTGAACATTGTCACAATAATCGCGCTGAATAAAACCTCCTTGACGTTACCAAAGAATTTCAGGACTTTGCTCCTGACTCTTTCTGTTTCTGATCTTGGTGTTGGTTTGTTTGTCCAACCTTTGAATACTGCAAGGCTTTTCATGATGATAGAACAAAAAGATCAAACTCGAACGTTTGAGATTACGTTGATTATTTTTTACCTCATAGGGAATTTCCTCTTCTATACTTCTTTATTTGGTGTTATGGCTCTAGCCGCAGACAGATTTTTGGCAATACATCTTCATCTCCGATACCAGGAACTTGTAACTCATAAGCGTATTGTTACTTTGGTCACTTCGATTGTGATTTTCAGCTTAATTCTGACGTTCCTAGTGGAGTGGTCTCCAGAAAACGTTTCCTCCACTATTACAATAGTTATTGAGTTTCTTTGTTACACAACTACAGTCTTGGTGTATGTCAAGATTTATTTAGCCTTACGACACCACACGAATCAAATTCATGTCCTCCAAGCTCAACTGGAACAAAATGGGGAAGTTATAGCGAATGCTGCGAGGGATAGAAAAGCGGCAGTTGGTACATTTTACTTGTATCTTGTGTTCGTCGCTTGTTATCTACCAGTCACGTGTCGCTGGGTCGCATTTCAAATTAATGGGCAAAGTGCAGCATTAAAGCAGCTTAGACTTTATGCTAACACTATGGTGTTCCTTAATTCCTCTCTCAACCCACTGATCTACTCCTGGAAGTTAAGACATGTTCGACATGCTATCAGGAGCGTGTTACCATGTTAAAAGACCTTAGACAAAACTGACAGAGCTCCCGGGACAGAGCTGCTGTTTTCTTGGAGGATAAAGCAGCCAAATATCACAAGAAAACTGGGCTTTGTATATCTGTTTGGAAGATTTCGATTTTTCACAATTTCAACAGGTTTTGGTACTTTTTTAAAAGACATGTCAGGAATGGACGTTGTTGTAAACTTTACTTACTACAACCATAAGGTAGACTGATATGGACACTTTAATTATATTTCCATGACGCAGTGTAATTTAAGATCTGTCGTTTAATAGTTCATCCCAATTTGAATGTATTAGTTGAAACCCATGGGTAAAACAACACCAGACATTACAAATTTGCAATTAGCCTTCAAAAATTAGTTGTTTTTTTTTCAATAAGTGGGAAAGAGAACTCGAGTAATATAAGAACATTAAAAACATAGACATCACTATGAGTTAGCCTGCATTCCGAATTGTTTAAACAAAAAATATTTGAAAAATGCAGTTTACTCATAAGGCACACGGTTTACTGCATTTCATTTGATGTAATACTCAAATTTAGCATGATAAGTCTGTCAAGTTTGTAAATTTAAACCAAAGGGAGATAAATAAGTTACATTTGTACAAATACAGTTCTGAAGTAATGTTAGGAGTTATCCCTCCGAAATAAGGCAAGCCGATGTATTCAGTTAATTCTGTTTGGAGCTGAAATTTCTGATTGCAAATAAAAAGTGTCTATTGCCGATTCTTTGTATTGATCTCCATCACTTTTCCACAGAACGTCTGCCTAGTCCCAGTGTGGCCTCGGTGCCAATCCTAACCAAAAACCAGTCCATTTTGTTTTGCTAACTATGAATTTTATCATAATAGTTGAAAACCTATTGAAACCGCGACCTTAAATGTAAAAAACAGCAGCTGTCGACGCCCTTTGATTATCAGAACTTTCGAGAACTTTATACATATTAACTTTATTAATACATATCACACACTGGAAGACAAAATGACCTAAGGTCAGCAAAAAAAAACGACTCGAAGAATTTACCGGAATAGAAGAACTCTTTAACTAAAATAATTACAATACAATTGAATCCAGAAAGAAAAGGTCAGTCAGAAAAAAACTTACAACTGAAATACAATACTTAGCAACTAATTTCAAATATATAACTATTTCGTCACGCGTTCCTGCCCCACTAACCTTTGCGCGAGAGGCTCGTGTCAAACTTGTTTATCAAACATTCCTTGAAATATCATAAATGAAGACGATAACTGTTAAATATCACAAGTCACGATGTTCGGTGTTTATCGTGCATTTGATCATACACTCATGCGAATTTGCGCGTTATAAGTAATAAAATTATTATTATTATTATTTAAATAAAAACACGTTGTAAATGACAACGGTTAATGAACTTTGTAATATTGATAAAAATCGGGTCGATGGTTTTAAACCTATAAAACTGTGGTCGTCTCACTGTTTTAGCTGGCCTTTGTTAGTTTTTGATAGCCCTTAAAGATTTCAAATAATCCCACAGATAAAAATCATTATTATGGATTAATTTTCGCATGCTTAATTGCTTACAGTTTTGTATTACAGTTCGTTTTGCAATGAAACGTTTTCCTTCAAGAAGACTACTGTATTTTTATTATTTTGTAGCCTTGTTCCAGTTCGTAGCGCGTAGACTGTTACGCTTTTAGATCACTAAGCCGTGAGGGAACGTTTGCTTGCAATAAACGTTTGATTGCACACGAGAATATGATTCCACTTTTTTATGTTTTTCCAGTTGTAACTCTTTTGCACAAGTAAAACAGATGTGTATTCATTGTGAATAGTTTTAGCTTTATTTTCTTATAATCTCTGGTGTCACGTTACCTCCACTCTTTATTAAAGCCGGGCGAACACCTCTCTAAGACGGACAGTCGGGGCTGGTCTAGGAGGTGTCCGTCTTGGAGAGAGTCAGTGTATTTTGTTTTTTGTTGTTGTTGTTGTAAAAGAAGCACCCGTTTTGTGTGGTTTATTTCACACGAAACTATTTTCTGTTGCGAGACATAGTGGGGAGAGATAAGTGTTTGTCCTCTTTATTAATAGATAGATATCAACATTGGACAAAAAGAGCGAAAATTCTAAGAAATTTTACTCATTGCTCCTGTTTAAGTTTGGTACGCAGAGGAAATAGTCAACTGCTTTGTAGGGTCTTAAGAGTTAATATTTCATTTATTTAGGATTAATACTGTGTAGTGAACCTTATTACAACGAGGCTGGCTAAGAGGCACGGTGGAGGGACGAGAAAACAGTCTCCTGTACAATGAAATTGGTTTTAATAAGAGCCTGTTTACATGGAGGTGGAGGACCCTACTAATTTTGACGCGATGCGAGCTAAAGTTGCGTCAAGCTCCATTAGGGAAGAGTGTGTTCAAGCACGTGCGGTGCCTGGGGAA
This sequence comes from Porites rus, assembly GCA_964035705.1. NCBI lineage: Eukaryota > Metazoa > Cnidaria > Anthozoa > Scleractinia > Poritidae > Porites > Porites rus. The sequence continues at coordinate 25,036,096 of OZ037997.1, read as the reverse complement.
CTGGTACCGAACGACAAGGTGCATCACACTGAACCTTGCAACATTGGTGTCAGCAAAGATGATTCCGACCAATCAGCTGTCTTACCTGAAGGAAAACCTTTAAATATCGAACCCCAAGGCGCATGTCAAGGAGCCATGACATCAGAGAAGAATGTTCCAGATTATCCCTTGTTCCCACTCTCCCGCGGTTTTTGCTTGAGTCTCGTGAGAGCGTTGGATAGTTTTGAAGCCGCCTTGGAAAAGGCTCAACTGCCAGACTGCTCTGAGTAGATTTCAACGTTCTGCGATTGGGTCTTGCATCGCTTTATACGTCATAAAATCTAATACACAAATAAGGTGGAAATATTTTATATGTATTTATTTATTTTTCAGGTTATCTGAATATAAAGAGATTGAAATCATTGTAAAATGCTGTTATCCGCCCAGTTTGGTCTTTTTTTATGTTATTTCCTGGAATGTATATTGAAAGGGTAAAGTTTGCTTTTGTTGCATGGCGCTGCGAGTAGTGTAGTAAATGTCTGTGAATGTGAATACTTCACCTTGCTTTCCTTACTCCTTCCCATGAGCCTCTCCCTGTTTACACCTGCAAGGCTTTACTTGTTTACTTTTTTCTTGTAGGTTAATTTTGCATCGAGATCTTTCCTTGAATCAGTCGTAGACGTTGTCGTCCCTAGGCCTTATTATCCTGCCCGGCTTATATTTGATTTCAGATCACGTGGTCCGAGTGAATTCTCTAATGCGTCACCGAAAATCCATTAACCTTACAGTAAACATGAACGCTCTTAGTAGCGTTGAGTCTCGCTTGCTTGGAGATAAGTTTTGTTGTCAAAGGCGCCGGCGATGTTATACTACTTTTTCGTTTGGAATACAAATCGAGTGTTATATGTCATAATGTAAATACTCAAAACACAAAAATTGCAAGGAGAGACAGGCCGCACATCTTAGCTTCACACCGGTGTGAAACCTTTGAAAACCTTTACATACTGATATTGCTCCAATGAGGAGAACTCTTCAGTTCAGGGATTTTACACTCCAAAAATTGAACGATGATTTTTATCAGTATTAGGAGCTCATGACTCCGTGTCAGCATAAATATATATAGCTTCTTTGTATATGTTCAGCACAAGAAAAATGTGTAAGTTTAGCAGAACCTTATACAGTCCGTTTTAAAGATATCACAGTCGCGCGAAAGTAATTACATTTTCCATAGCTGCTTAGTATCTGCACAGTCTCAGAGTACAATGTTTAGAGCTGTACACAGCATGCATATTATCTCAGTATCACTGAGATAAAGCGTTTCATTTTCCAGGAAAATTTCGCCTTCTCATCAAAACAATCACTGACTGAGTCATACTCGGAGTAGTTTACTTAAATTTAGTGTTCAGTACAGCGAACGGGGTTATGTTCTGTGAAATTTATCTACCGTCTGCGGCCCACATCACCACGATCCACGATTCTATTTATTTATTTTGTTTTCAAGTTTTTTTTTAACCGATCCCCGATTCTCCATCACCAATCCTCAATCCTCGATCCTCGATCCTGTTTTTCCAGTAAACCGAGAAGTTTTGCTCATTAAGATTATTGTTTATTTCGACCACTGAAGTAATCACTTGTTCTAAAGTAATCAACGCTTTCAAGCAATAGAATTCGTGGACCGACCCGTTCCAGAAAAGCTCGATATGGGATTTCTATTCTATGGACATGAAGTGCTGCAAGTAGAGTGCGTGATAGTCAAGTACAAAGCTACCCGTATGAACACATCCGTGATACATACGTATTTAACGCACGTAAATTTTAATCACGTAAATAAATAAAAGTAGAGGCAAGATATTAAGTGTTGAGATTAAACATGAAGTTGAGCGAGTTTCTACTTTTTCGCTTACGTGCGACCTTTCATACATTACCTCAATTTTATTTGCAGACGTAAATTTTAAAGTGCAACACGACTTCACATCTTAACAACTGCAAAAATCTATCAATTAGATACGTACAACAAAGTGAATCTATTTAACCGTAGAGTTCCAGTATTTGCGACACTATCCTGAGAAACGTAACGCCTTAACACACCACAAAACAGGATTTCCCCGCTATACTATTTTCTCATCCTACTTGGGGATATTTACCTTTTAATGCGCGTGCATGTCGTGCACAATTACACCATAATCAAGGGCCTCGATTCGGGGAAAATTACATCATTGCCAAACTTACATGCGTTATTTCAGTCATCGCCGAAAATATACCGCATGCTCATCACGAGGACTGAAATGAAAGTCGTCACGATTCTTATCCCCAGTTTCCATGGTCTCCGCTAGGAACGCGTGGCCTACAAACTAGGTCCCACTGAAAAAAAAAACAAAGAAAGAAAGAAAGGCCTGCATTTTTAGAGTCTCGCTCTGCTAAAGCAAGCTCGACTAAAAATAACTGAAACAAGTCCACAGGAGACTCAATAGAGATGCCATGTTCTACCATTCAATTTGATAAGTTGATCACTGCCAACCTTTGCCCATGTTGATGATATATTCAGTATAGAAGGCAGAAGCTTGTTTCCGTCTACGTTATTCCATATGGCAGTTGTTACGTAAACAGCTTTAAACGATTTTCTTGGAATGAGTTGCTTTCACCGATTTACTTCTCGGAAATTCTCCGCGGAAAATTCATGCATAAAAAAACATAGGGACGGAAAAAAGTTTCCGAGAAACATGCTTTGAGTTTCCTGGAACTGGCAATCGACAGGATGCAGTTTTAATATTAACATGTCTCAGATGTAAATAAAATGTAAATTTCATTTACAAAACTCTCTTCTTGATTACGGTTTAGTGTTGTTCTCTATCGTCACATTGATAAACTGCATTTCCACAAATAATATGGAAATGAAATAAACAGAACAACGGTATGACTAAACATTTTTTATTAGCTTTGAGATTAGGCATTATTTGCTACCTGTGGTTATCAAACAGAAATGAAGGACAGATAATGCATAATATTAAACACGGTCGTCAATATACATCATTATTTTAAATAGCACCTGTCCAACAAGTCCATTCACGTGACGTGAAGATTAGAAAAGTTCCGATCGTGATTGGCTGGCCACCGAGCGTTTTCCTAGAAAACGATAACTTGTTCTGGCCTAGTAAGTGTCAAGGCTGAAGAGCGTACACCACAGTAGCACTGACGACTTATCAGTACGAGGTTAATATTTATCTGTCACGATTTTATCCTGGTAGTCAATTTACTGTTATAAGAGTTAAAACGAATATCTCGCCGACCCGAATTTGTGGGAATTGACTGCAGCTATGGCAAGTTCATCTTCATTTTCATTGTCGTCGTGCGACTCTGGCTCGGGATCTGTATACGACACCTCGGAAGGAAAGACAAACGGTACTAGATTGGTACGATCACAGGATCGCAAATCTTAGGAGTCTATTGACCATGAAACCTGCAACAAGGTGGAGGACGACGACCAGCAGGGGCGAAAATCCCAAGAGCTGGAGGAACTTAAGCCAATTTCTGAACTTGACTGTAATTTTCCGGATATTCCACCACAAGAGCCTATATATTTGGTCGTTCAAAAGAGTTACAGAAGGTCGTAGATTACATCGAACGCGGAACAATTTCTGTAGTGCTGATAACCGGGGGTCCAGGATTTGGTAAAACCACTTTGGCCATAGCAGTTGCTCATGAGCTTGCAAAATCCGAGAATGTGAGAAAAGTATTGTTCTGCCGTTTACTTTCAAAGAAAACTTCCAACGAAGCTGCCATTGAGATGATTCATGTATGTGGAAAGAGCCATGCGCAGCCTCCCGAATATCCAGACCAGTGGCTTACGGACTGGAGCAGACAGATCCAAACGCAAGTCACTTTTGTTCTTGATAATGCAGATGATATCCTGGAATCAGAACAAAGATCTCCCTTCTTAGCCATCTTGAGGAAGATGACACAGTTATCGAAGAAAAAGTTAACTTTTGTCATCACTTCTAGAAGACTATTCAAACTTCGAGATCTTCAGTCGGAGGTCGTCTTGTTATCCTCGTTACCACCCGAACAGGCGAAGAAAGTCCTAATCTCTCGCGTGAGGGATGAACAAATTAGCAAAAATCTTTGCAGAACCGAGGAAATAGTAAAGCGGTGTGGCTATGTTCCTTTGGCTCTTTGTATTGTCGGGTCACTTCTTTCAGACTACCCCGAGGAGATGCTTGTTAAAGACCTCGAGAAGGAACCTATGAAGCTGCTGGATGATGGAAATGAGTCAGTTGAAAGTGTCATCAAAACGTCTTTTGATCTTTCATCTAAAGATAAACAAGATGCCTTGGCTCTGATGTCAATCTTCCCGGGATCATTTGATAGCGATGCTGCTGTGGCTGTGATACCAAAAGCTTGCTCAGAATTTGAGAACCCGCCAGTGTCCGTCCTGCTTTCCTTAAAGAGAAGCTCTCTTGTTGAACAACCAAGTCCGCGAAGATATCAGCTGCATCCTATAATTCGCGCCTTTGGAAAGAAGATTGGCGAAGCCAATGATCTACAGGTTTTGGTCGGGGCAGAGAAACGGGCCTGTGCTCACTTCTTTTGTCTTCTTGCTCAGAACGCAAAGATATTCTGGAGCAAGGACCAATGCAAAAAAGCTATCGACTTGTTTAGTAAGGACAGACACAACTTTGAGCACTTCCTACAAGTGTACGCCAAAGCAGCGGAAATCCGCGATGAAAAGACCCTTGACAACTGCAAAGAGTTCCAACACAATTTTCTCCAGAATTGCATGTATTTGCAGAAGTGTGTTTCACCGTCATTCTATACTGACTTTTTGGAAGCGTTATTGTCGTATACTGAGCCAAAAAATCAACCAGTGCGTGCTGCAGAACTCTTATGTCTTCGAGGACATGAGAAAAGAAAAGTTGGAGACAAGGAAAATGACTACCAGGTGTACATGGAAGAAGCATATAATCTGTACTCTGAGAACGGTGGTAAATTCGAGACAAACACAATGTCGGCAGTCTTCTTGCTTAATAGTTATGCAGACTCTATTTCCAAAAGAGGAGACCCTGCTAACAATACAAGAGTGGAAGAGATCAATGGAAATGCTCTGGAGCTCAGCGAATCTATGGACAATGGTCACCCAGAAAGTGCAGAAGCTCTTTCACTTGCTGGTCGATTTGCAAAGCGAAGACGTGAGTGGCCTGAGGCAGAAAAGAAGTTACAAGAGGCACTAGAGCTATTTCAGGAGTTCCTCGGTACGCATTTGAGTACAGTTCACGCCTTGAAGGAAATGGCGGACTTTTATTTCTCTGGTCTGACTGACGCCGACTTGGAAAAAGCTCTCACTCATTACGAAAAGGCGCTGGACATGATGAAACAGCTAGGAATGGAGAACAACAAAGCAAGCATCATGATAATGAAGAACTATGGAACTTGTTCTAAACAGAAAGGAAACTTTCAGGAAGGAACAAAATACCTCGAACGAGCGTATTTAGTCGCCGACAGAGAGTTGCTACCTGATCACATGTGGAAAGTAATGATCAAGACTAACCTGGCCTTACTGCATGAACAGAACGGAATGGAAGAAGATGCCATAGCATCAATGCAAAAAGTGCTTGAGATGTGTCACAGACTTAAAAAGCAAATTAAGCACCTGGGAATTAAGCATAGCAATGACGTCATTTCCTTTGTAAAACGTCATAAAAAAGATTTTCCTAAAAGCAAATTCCCGTTCTAAAGTTTACCTTGGTTATATTTACTGTCAACTCTCTAAAACGGACACATTTGGGACCGGCACTATTGTGTCCGTCTTATAGGGAGTCAAGTAAAGGGAGTACAGAAAGACAGGGACCAAATCTAGGTGTCCGTTTTACAGAGGTGTCTGTCTTACATAGGTGTCCGACAGAGAGCCGACTGTAAACCTTTTTTTTGGACTGTTTACAGTCCCCTATTTGCGTGAAGGATCATCCAGATCTTGCTAAACTGAACTATTCAGTGCCGTAACTAATTGTACTGACCGCGAGCAGAGGCCCTTCGATCTTCCTAGATCTTCCATCCTTTCTGGTAAGATCGAAGGGCCTCTGCTCGCAGGGTTACTGCACGTGGAGGGAAGCAAAAACACTGTCCACTCCTGTTAACCTGTGTAAAAAGAGCTTTGGAGAACAGTATGTCCTTGGCCTCTACAATGATATGCCGTTACTCTTATCAGATTTATTGACTTCTCTCTCTTATGACACCGTCACAAGCATTAGACTAGCTAAATCCCTAAAAAGGTCAACTCCCACAGGACTGGTTTGGGACACAAACATGGCCGCCATGTCATTGTTTTGGGACACAAATATGGCCGCCATGACGTCATGTGAAAACACATAATACCGTAACTTCAAGAAGTACAATTTGTCATTTTGCGCAAAGTACCAAAGTTGTCGCTTGAGTGTAACCTACTTGTTGGAATAATTAGTCCCGTCTTTTCCATACATTCACGGCTCAGAAGTTGTTTATGGACAATTGACTGAAGAAATGTTTATTGACAACTAATATCAATCAATCATAGTTGAATTACGCCATTTAATTAAATACAGCTAAACAATTTGATTGAGAGACTCCGATGTACAGGTTTCAGCCTACACAGGTTAGCCAAAAAACGCAATAGATTGGCAAGAAGAGTATTTCCCTGGCGGAACTTAAATCATCAGGACATGACTCTTCTGGTGAAGAAAAGCTAATTTACTTAACTGACGCAGACCAAAGGTTTCCTTTTTTGGACAATGAAATCAACTGAGTAAATAATTCACATAGTTTAAAACTGAATGTCCCAAATCACCTTACGGCAAGTACGTGTTCGAAAACTGCACATCCAAAAAGAGTTTCTTGACCAGACTAAGTGAAGGACTTTTTCTAAACCTTATACATTGGTGTCATACTAGCCTCCCACGCAGACGTTCTTAGGGGTTCGTCACGCGTTCCTGCCCCACTAACCTCTGCGCGGGAGGCTAGTGTCATACTTATCTATCAAACATTCTTTGAAGTATCATAAATGAAGACGATAACTGTTAAATATCACAGGTCACAATGTTCGGTGTTACAGTCAAGCCTGGTGAAGCGTTCCCGTCGCTAACGAACTAATAAATTCATTAACGGAAAAATGATTTCGTTTGTTGATTCAATAATCCATTCATAAAATGAACAATCCAATATTCATATTTAGCCTCGATTCCATAATCGAATGTTGATTCGATTACTGTTTTTTTAAATAACTACACTTTTTTTCTTCTTTTTTTCTAAGAGTCGAGTGCGGGCGAGTTCTGAAGTTCAAACCCAAACAAACTGTTACATGAACGCCAATCAGTTCAACGGACCTGACCTATTAGAAAACACGATAGTCAAACTGAAGTCAGTGTATGTGCGGTGATTGGTGGATTTCGATCCCCGGCCTTTGTCAGTTTCTTTGCGTTTGCGGTCTGTCTCTTCTAGCTGTTATTTTGATTAAGGGCAATTAAAGACGCAATCGCAAACGACAGGAAAAGGGAAGCAAATACGATTGAACTCAACAGACAAGAATAAAAGACAGGTAGATTTTGTTCATAAACCAAATCAACATTTAATTATTGAATCGAGGTCCAATTTGACTGTTGGATTATTCATTTTATGAATGGATTATTGAATCAACAAACGAAATCATTTTTTCATTAATGAATTCATTAGTTTGCTAGCGACGGGAACGCTTGACCTGGTTTGACTGTAATCGTGCATTTCATGATATACACATGCGAATTTGCGTGCTATAATGTTTTTTTTCTGGTGGGATTATTTGAAACCCTTCAGGGCTAACAAAGTCCAGCGAAAACAGCGAGATGACCACAGTTTTACAGGCTTAAAACGATAATTTTTGCCCAATTTAAAAAGTGAATTGCCACCCGATTTTTACAAAGTTCATTAACCGTTGTCATTTACAACATTTTTTTATTTAGATAATAATAATAATAATAATAATAATAATAATAATAATATTATTGGTTATTACTGATTAATTTTCGGATTCTTAATTGCTTACCGTACTGTATTACAGTTCGTTTTACTTCAAGAAGACTACTGTATTTTTATTATTTTGTAGCCTTGTTCCAGTTCGTATCGTGTATACTGTTACGCTCAGAGATCACTAAGCCGTAAGGGAACGTTTGCTTGTATAAATAAATGTTTGATTGCACACGAGAATATGATTCCACTTTTTTTATGTTTTTCCAGTTTTAACTCTCTTGCACAAATAAAACAGATGGGTATTTATTGTGAATAGTTTTAGCTTTATTTTCTTATAATCTCTGATGTCACGTTACCTCCACTCTCTATATTAAAGCCGGGCGAAGACCTCTCTAAGACGAAAAGTCGGGGATGGTCTAGGAGGTGTTCTTCTTGGAGAGAGTTGAGAGTTGAGTTTAGAGTTGAAGAATGTTCCAGACTATCCCTTGTTCCCACTCTCCCGCGGTTTTTGCTTGAGTCTCGTGAGAGCGTTGGATAGTTTTGATGCCGCCTTAGAAAAGGCTCAACTGCCAGACTGCTCTGAGTAGATTTCAACGTTCTGCGATTGGGTCTTGCATCGCTTTAAAAGTCATAAAATCTAATACACAAATAAGGTGCAAATATTTTAAAAGTATTTATTTATTTTTCAGGTTATCTGATTATAAAGAGATTGAATTCATTATAAAATGCTGTTATCCGCCCAGTTTGGTCTGTTGTGTTATTTGCTCAACTTCGTATACAAAAGTTCAAGTTTGTTTCCGTTGCATGATGGCAGTGCAGATAGTGTAGTAAGTCTTTGTGAATGTAAATACTTCACCCTACTTTTACTTCCTTGCTTTCCGACTTACTTCTTGCCAGCCCCTTCTTATTTGCACCTTCATGGCTTTACTTTTTTACTTTAGGTTAATTTTTGCCATTAGATCATTTGTCGTCCCCAGGCCTTATTATCCTTGACAGCTTATATTCGCTTCCGGGCCACGTGGTCCGAGCAAATTCCCTGATACGTCACCGAAAATCTGGTTATAACTGAATTAAGGTGGCTCCGTAATTAATACAAGAGCATTTTGCTGTGACAAATTTTCCGTCATAACTTTTTGGTTTTTAACGCGATGGCTGCGAGACTTTGCAAAGAACAACAGATATCATTCGGCAATAATACGAAATATTCCGATTTCATTGATGGTAAATATTTCTTGAGAAATTGGCGCTTAAAAGGACCCTACTGTTCAAAGAAAATGGCGTCTAGTAAAAAATTTTGCTGATATTTTTTACTGAAATTTCTGGTATCGGCTTTAATTGATATAATAAATATGCCAGACGAATTTCAGAAAAATCGTTGGAGCAGAAGTCCGTAACTAAAAGTCGCTCAAAATTCAGCTATGAAATTGTTTTGGAATTTGAAAAATAAATTACTATCAGGACGAAGGAGCCACCAGTTTGAATTTTCGAGACAAGTAAATTCAACGTTTGCTAATTCTTAAAACAAAAGCCGATTGCCTATCGTGCTATTCTTTAAAAGGTACTTTTTAGGTTTAGAAGCACTATAAATTGCTCCAAACCTTGCTCTGACGTCAAATGACTTGTTCTTCGACATTTTTAGAATATCCCTTGGCAGTTTTGGCTCAAACTCCTACTGCATACATTTTGATGTACTGCAATGCATTTTCAACGACTTTTACTGCTGTTCGTTGCTTCCAACTCAGGAAAAAAGTATTGAGATTGGACGCTACCTCGTATCAGAGCTCAGATAGAACTGTCCAGCTCCTTTGTTTATGACTACAAAATGAGCACGAGCGGCATTTCTTCGAGGAATTCGCACCTCACCCAGGGGGGAAGAACGACAATGATGACCATGCCTGTGAACCGAATAACATCACAGTGCAAAATAAACTATTATTGCAAAAATACTGCCTGTGAATAAATTTACAACTCTGAAATTTTTGTCACTCCTTCCTTCAATGAATGGGTACTTTTTTCTTGATTATTATGTTTTGCTCTGCAATACATGTTTATACAGATCGGTTCACAGATATGGGCATGATCGTCATTCGTCCCCCCTGGCTGAGGTGCGAATTCCTCGCAGAGCTGCCGCTCGTGCTCATTTTCTGGTCATAAACAAAGGTGCTGGACAGTTCTATCTGAGCTTCGATACAAGGTAGCTTACAATCTCAATACCTTTTTCCTGAATTGGAAACAACGTACAGCAGGAAAAGCCGTTGAAGATGCATTGCAATACATCAAAATGTATGTAGCAGGAGTTTGAACCAAAACTGAAGGGATATTTTAAAAACGTCAAGGAACAAGTCATTCGAGTCAGAGCAAGGCTTGGAGCAATTTATAGTACTTCTAAAACTGAAAAGTACCTTTTAAAGAATAGCACGATAGGCAATCGCCTGTGTTTTCAGAATTAGCAAACATTGAATTTACTTGTCCCGAAAATTCAAACTGGTGTCTCCTTCTTCCTGATAGTAATTTATTTTTCAAATTCCAAAACAGTTTCACAGCTGAATTTTGAGCGACTTTTAGTTACGGACTTCTGCTCCAACGATTTTTCTGAAATTCCTCTGGCATATTTATTATATCGATTAAAGCCGATACCAGAAATTTCAGTAAAAAATATCAGCAAAATTTTTTACTAGACGCCATTTTCTTTGAACAGTAGGGTCCTTTTAAGCGCCAATTTCTCAAGAAATATTTACCATCAATGAAATCGGAATATTTCGTATTATTGCCGAATGATATCTGTTGTTCTTTGCAAAGTCTCGCAGCCATCGCGTTAAAAACCAAAAAGTTATGACGGAAAATTTGTCACAGCAAAATGCTCTTGTATTAATTACGGAGCCACCTTAAATCTCAAGGAACCTAACATGTTCCACAACGCAAGTCAGTGATACGTGGATCACTGCTGGCCGTAACAAACTTTGATGATATATTTTTAGAATGCAGTAATCCGTTACAGGGTGCATTATTCGATATGACAGTTCTTTTGTAAACAGCTTTTAATGATTTTCTTGGAATGTTGTTTCCGGTTATTAAATTCTCGGAAATCGTCCCTTGAAAAACATATAGCCGCGGAAAAATATTTCTAAGAAAAATGCTTCGAGTTTCCTGGAACTGGCGATCCACGGGATATAATTTTAATTGTAACATGCCTCAGGGCTAAATAAAAAAAATAAATTAGATTTATAAAAATCTCTGTTTGATTACGTTTTAGAATAATAATTTCATCTAGAGATCGTCGTTCTCTATCGGTATATGGTTTAGGCACCTACGTAAATACATACAAATGAAATAGACAGAACAGCCCGACTAAACACCCTTTATTAGCTTTGAGACTAAACATTGGCTACCTGCGGTTATCAAACAAAAATAGAGGAAAGGTAATGTATATAAATATACACACACGGTCATCAATCCATCAACTGTCCATTCACGTGACCTGAAGATAAGAAAAGTCGCGATCGTGATTGGCTGGCCGCTAAGCTTTTAGAAGAACGATAATTATAACTTGTTCTGGACTATTAGAGGCCGAATTAAGCCTTCTGGCGAATTGATAAGTAGTAGTCAGTTGGCTGTTTATAAGCGAGTAATTTGAAACGAATTTTGCGCCGACCCAAAACTTGTGAATCGACTCCAACTATGGCAACTTCATCTTCGATTCCATTGTCGTCGAGCGACTCTCGCTCAGGATCTGTATTCGACACGTCAGAAGAAAAGACGAATGGCACTAGATTAGCACGATTACTGGTCGATGGAGGAACTCACGTTTTAAGAAAGTTTTTAGATTCTGTTTATCCTGAGCCAAAATTACTTGCTATAGGGTTGAACAAGAACTCTGTAAAGTTTCAACATCTCAAGTCAAAACGCGTGATATCGGACCATCAGTGGGAAAAGTTATTTCCGCCTTCAGGTCTACCGGTTTCAAAGCAGTTTGATATAACACTTTTACATTTGTTGATTAGAGAAATCTGTTATCTACCTGCGCCACTAACAGGCTGGCATAAAATGCCTGCTGATGATGACCAAAGCTTGGAGGCAAACATCGCCAGAATCAAATGCTTCCGAAATGAGCTATGTCACAGTGTTTCAACAGGCATTCCTAATAAGGAGTTCGAAGACAAATGGAATACAATAGCTTCGTCTTTAGAGGCGATTAAAATTGGCGTCTACCGAAAGAAAATTCAGGCTCTCAAGAATGATTCGATTGACCATGAAACCCACAAAAGGGTGGAGGAAGAAGTCGAGAAGTGGCAACAATTTCAAGAGCTAGAAGATATTAAGCCAATTTCTGAACTTGACAGCTATTTTCCAGATATTCTGCCACACGAGCGCATGTTTGGTCGTTCACAAGAGTTACTGGAGGTCGTAGAATGCATTGAAGGCGGAAAGATTTCTGTAGTGCTGATAACCGGGGGTCCAGGATTTGGTAAAACAACTTTGGCCAAGGCAGCTGCCCATGAGCTTGCAAAATCCGATAATATGAGAAAAGTGTTATTTTGCCGTTTACTTTCAAAGAAAACGTTCAACGAAGTGGCCATTGAGATGATTCACTCTTGTGGAAAGAGTTACGCACAGCCTCCCCAATATCCGGACCAGTGGCTCAAGGACTGGAGCAGACAAATCCCAGTGCAAGTCACTTTTGTTCTCGATAATGCAGATGATATCCTGGAATCAAAACAAAGATCTTCCTTCTTAGACATCTTGTGTGAGATGGCGCAGTTATCGGAGAAAAAGCTGACATTTGTGATTACTTCCAGAGAACAATTCCAAGCACGAGATCTGCTGTCGAGGGAGGTCGTGTTATCCTCGTTATCGACGGATCAGGCGAAGAAAGTCCTTATGTCCCGCGTAAGCGATAAAGAAATTGGCGAGAATCTTTCCAGAACAGAGGAAATAGTAAAGCTGTGTGGCCGTGTTCCTTTGGCTCTTTGCATTGTTGGGTCACTTCTTTCAGACTATACCGAGGAGAGGCTTGTTAATGACCTTGAGAAGGAACCTATGAAGCTGCTGGATGATGGAAATGAGTCAATTGAAAGGGTCATCAAAACATCTTTTGATCTTTTATCTAAAGATAAACAAGATGCCTTGGTTCTAATGTCCATCTTCCCGGGATCATTTGATAGCGAGGCTGCCGTGGCTGTAATATCAGAAACTTGCTCAAATTCTGGGACCCTCCCAGTTTCCGTTCTGCGCTGTTTAAAGAGAAGCTCTCTTGTTGAGCAACCCAGTTCCCGAAGATATCAGCTGCATCCTCTTATTCGCGCCTTTGGCCAAGCCAATGATCCACAAGCTTTAGTCGGGGCAGAAAAACTGGCGTGTTCTCACTTTATTCCTCTCCTTGTTCAGAACGCAAAGAAATTCTGGAGCAAGGACCAATGCAAGGCAGCTATCGACTTGTTCAGTGAAGACAGACACAACTTCGAGTATTTCCTTCAAGTGTACGCCAAAGAAGCCGAGACCCTTGAGTGTTGCAAGGAGTTCCAAAACGATTTTCTCCAAAACTGTATGTATTTGGAAAAGTGCGTTTCACCGTCATTTTATATTGAGTTTTTGGAAGGGTTGGTGTCATTCACTAAGCCAAAAACTCAACCAGTGCGTAGAGCAGAACTTTTGTGTCTTCGGGGACATGAGAAAAGAAAAGTTGGAGACAAGAAGAAATACCAAGTGGACATGAAAGAAGCATATAGACTTTACTCCGGGAATAGCGCTAAATTCAATACAAACCCAGTGTCGGCAGTCTACTTGCTTAATAGTTATGCAGACTCTATTTCCAAAAAAGGGCACTCTGCAAACAATGAAAAAGTAGAAAAGATCAATGGAAATGCTCTGAAGCTCAGCGAATCTCTGGAGAGGGGTCACCCAGAAAGGGCAGAAGCTCTTTTACTTGCTGGCCGATTTGCAAAACGAGCGGACAAGCGATCTGAAGCAGAAATGAAGTTACAAGAGGCATTAGAGCTATTTCAGGAGTTCCTTGGTACACATTTGAGTACTGTTTATGCCTTAAAGGAAATTGCGGATTTTTATTTCTCTGGTGAGGACTTGAAAAATGCTTTTACGCTTTACAAAAAGGCGCTAGACATGATGAAACAGCTAGGAATGGAAAACAACAAAGCGAACATCTTGATAATGAAGAATTATGGTATTTGTTCGGGGAAGAGAGGAAACTTTGACGAAGGAACGAAATACCTAGAACAAGTGTTTTTAGTCGCGGAGAGAGAGTTGCGACCAGATCACTGGTGGAAAGTATTGATCAAGACCAGCCTAGCCTTGTTACAAGAGAAGAACGATAAGATAGAAGATGCCAAAGTATTGATGCAAGAAGGTCTTGAGATGTGTTACAGACTTGACGAGACAATTAAGAGCCTAGGAAAAAGTCATAGCAATGACGTAATTTCCTTTTTAAATCGTCATAAACAAGACTTTCCAAAAACAAAATTCCCACGCTAAAGTTTATTGTAGTTATGTCAAGGGCGCCCTAAGACGATTTCTTCCTCAATACTTTGAAAACAGTTTTCGACACCTTTTAGGCCGTCCAGAGTACATTAAGATCTCTAGGAATGCATTTTAAACTGCGCTATGAAATTCGGAAATGTTCGGTCATTCTATGGCAACTTGAATCTTCTCAAAACTACAAGGACTAATTCAGTGTTATTTTCCCGGAAAATGTTTACTGAGATGCAATTTAATGCTTCACGAAGGTGAGAATTTATGTCTATCACGTCTTCAAATATGAATATTTGAGGTTTCCTTTTTCTACGAAATATAGCTTAAGGGAGGAAAATGTGAAAAATTAAACTTAAGAAAATCGTAGGGAATAAACTGCACAAGCTTCGAAAATCGTACATCAGTGGAACGGTCATCTAGAAATTTTTAGCCGCCCTTAAGCTATATAGAAACTTCTCGGCAATATTTGCTTCTTCGAACGAATATTTTACCGAAAAGAGTCGTTGGGTGCCCCTGTTATGTTTAAACTTTTTTCTTAGCATTTCTACAGTCCCCTCGTCTATTTACTGGCAAGATTGTTCAGATGGAGAGCACACTATGCTAAACTATTGCCGTATGGACTTTTGCACCACAGTCATTGCAAGAGATACCTTACAGCTGTTTTGGATAACACGGGACCGGCGTTGTCAATAACGTTTCAGGATCATGGGTTTTGGTTTTCTTTGACGTCAATCAAACCGTTACTATAGCATCCAATCCTTACGTGTCAAATAAAGGTGGCAATACCGAGCAGAAACAGCAAAGATAAATGTTGGTGGGAACGTACCGATTCGTTTTCACCCTCCCATATCTGCTTTTCTTCTGGGTTTGGAAGCTCCATAGAAACAATATCACCTTGGGAATCTAAACGTGTCATGTTTCAGTGTAAGAAGGTAAAAAACCTAGAGCTAAGGAAAAAATTTCTGCGCTTTTCAAAAACAAGCTACCGAACTTTGAGGTTCAAAAGCAACGAACCTTAAAACACAGAAACACACAGAACGGATCGAAATCCACCAATCACAAATCACAAACCATTAACTTCTTTTTTCTTAAGAGGTGCCTTCAGATTTTGATTGACGTCGCAGAAAAGCCCAAAAATCCAAAGACGTTTTTGACATCGCAGGTCGCGTGTCATCCGAAACAGCTGTAAGCAAGTGACCTTAAATAGACCACTGTTACTCCGGCATGATGAAAATAGCGATAGGAATATGACGTTTCGTAGTTGACTGTTCCCCGAAACGTCATCTTCCCAATTTAAGATACCAGTATTCAAGTAGAAAGGCCGGGAAGGTACTGCCATATATGGGGTGTCATTTTGCAGGAAACTAATCTTGAAGATTTTAGTCTAGACAAGGGAAACCGGGAATTGCCACTCAAATTGCCACTCAAAAATATTAAAAAGCAAGAACGCTCTTAGTAGCGTCGAGACTCGCTTGCTTGGAGATAAGTTTTGTTGTCAAAGGCGCCGGTACTGTTATACTACTTTTTCGTTTGGAATACAAAACGAGTGTTATATGTCATAATGTAAATACTCAAAAAGTAAAAATTGCAAGGAGAGACAGGCCACACATCTTAGCCGCTCAAACCGGTGTGAAACCTTTGAAAACCTTCTACATATTGATATTGCTCCATTGAGGAGTACTCTTTCAGGGATTTTACACTCAGAAAATTGAACGATGATTTTTATTGGTATCAGGGGCCCATGACTCTGTCAGTATAAATATATATATATAGCTTCTTTGTCCGGACCAAGATACGGCTCGGTACAGTATATATGTTCAGCACAGGAAAAATGTTTAACAGAACCTTATACAACACACAGTTAATTCAGTTCGCGCGTATTCGTGCTGAATTTGTTGTCGGTTTTATAAGATATCAATATGGCGTGAAAGTAATTACATTTTCCATAGCTGCTTAGTATCTACTTTTAATATCTCCGTACAGTCTCAGAGTACAATGTTTAGAGTTGTACACAGCATGCATTTTAGATAGATAGATAGATAAGAACTTTATTTTAGCACGATAAAAAGATCAGCATTGCTGGTGGGGTCGTACATACAACAATTACAAGAAAAGTAAGGAGTACTGAAAGCAAATGTGCAATTAAAAATTAAAAACTGCTCAAGTTTTTTTTTATTACAGTATCACTGGGATAAAGCGTTTCATTTACCAGGAAAATTTCACTTTCTTGTCAAAACAATCACTGACTCAGACAGACTCGGATTAGTTTACTTGAATTTAGTGTTCAGTATAGCGAACGGGGTTATGTTCTGGTTGAATTTATCTATAGTCTGCGGCCTACTAATCCACGATTTATTTATTTATTTATTTTATTTTCAAGTTCTTTTTAACCGTTCCTCGATCCCTGATTCCTCGATCCTCGATCCAGATTTTCCAGTAAACCTTCAAGCTTTGCTCATTACGGATTATTATTTTTTTTTTCGACCACTAAAGTGATCGGCAGTTGTTCCAAAATAATCAACACTTTCAAGCTATAGAATTCTTGGACCAACCCGTTTCGGAAAAGCTCGATATGGGATTTCTATTCTATGGACATGAAGTGCTGCAAGTAGAGTGCGCGGATAGTCAAGTTCAAAGCTACCCGTATATAACACATCCGTGACACATACGTAACGTTAAAGCGGATTTCCACTGAAGCGTTTTTGGCTCCGCACGTTAACGCACGTAAATTTTTAATCACGTAAATAAAATAAAGGTAAGATATAAAGTGTTGTGATTAAACGTCAAGTTGAGAAAGTTCCTAGTTTTACGCTTACATAATTATACGTGCGGCCTTTCAGACATTGCCTCTATTTTATTTGCGAACGCAAATTTTACGCACGTACGCACGTAAAAATTACGTGACAGTGGATACTTCATATCTCAAGTATTTATAAAGTGCAACACGACTTCACGTCTTAACAACTGCGAAAATCTGTCAATGAAATAGATGAAACAAAGTGAATCTATTTAACCGCAGATTTCCAGTAATTGCAACAATATTCTGAGAAACGTAACGCCTTAAAACACCACAAAATGGGATTTCCCCGCTATAATATTTTCCCATCTTACTTGGGGATATTTCCATTTTAATCAGTGCCTGCATGTCGTGCATAATTACACGAAAATCAAGGGCCTCCATTCGAGGAAAATTACATCATTGCCAAACTTACGTGCGTCATTTCAGTCATCGCCGAAAATATACCGCATGATCATCACTAGACTCATTTGCATACAGTGAAAGTCGCACGATTCTTATCCTCAGTTTCCACGGTCTTCGCTAGGAACGCGGGGCCTACAAACTAGGTCCCACCGACAAAAAAAAGAAACGACTACATTTTTAGAGTCTCGCTCTACTAAAGCAAGCTCGACTAATTAGATCGGTTTTGTTTTAGCTGGTATTTGTTAGTGACCTCAGTAGTTTCTGGAAAACAGCTACTCTGGGATAGAGGGGATTTGGGGAGTTTAGTCTAGTATAGGGTAGCAAAGTTCAGCTGAACTAGCCCTGGTATAGGCCAAGGGTTCCAGATTCCCAGCGGCACATCCCCACCCAAAACTGATTCCTAAAGTATCTCCCCCGGGGTAGAAAGTGAATAAAATATATCCGCACTGAAGTGAAAAAATACAGTAGTACATTTTAAGGCGTGAAAACAATAACGACTTTTACTCAGGCGTAGTTTTCTGTTTTCTGTTCGCTCGATCGAACTTGAAAACGTGTCTAACAAAATCAAAACACCCCATTGAGACACCAAGAAAAAGGGGAAAAAATACACTGACAGGCAATAAGCGATGGTTGAAAGCTGATGAACAGCATAATAGGGGTCCTGTTAAGAGGCAAAATTGTTCATTTGCATTTTCTATTACCATTCTGTATTTTGCAATAATTAACAATTATTAAATGAGGCTGAGTATGGTCTGAAGAATTATGGAGATCGAGGAGGGGGTCATCCTTGATCCACATAATTCTTCAGATCATACAAAGACTGCATCCAATAGCTGTTCTATTATTCATTTAAAATAATTCCTTTAAAAACATGGCAAAGGCATGCTTACGTTCGGGAGTTAAAGGGATGTTTACTCAGTTCCACAGATATTCTCCAAACAGCAAATGTCGTCCATCGAGTTGTATTCTTGCTGTTCTTGCTATGTTTTTAGGAAGTAGTTTGGCTATTATTTTCTTTTTCGTGAATCGTCTGAAATGTTCTGCCCTCTTCTCCAACACAACGCAACCTCTTGTCCGCCGGGCCCCTCTGCTGCCTTCCATTTTTCTGTTATTTATGCTGTGCTATTGACGTCATTTTCCACACAGCAAATGTTAAACGTCTTCCAACTTTGGTCAATGCTAGCTGGTTATAGCCTGGTTTTCATATGTTGGGAAAATCCCAAACGATCGGGGACTTAACTGTTTCCCGACTGTTCCAAATTTTGCCGACTAATGAAAACTCGAAATCGTAGATATCCCCGATCGTGGGGGATGGACGGGGACAATTCTTGAGAATCGGGAGCGTTTCTGTTTTCCCGACGCGTCCCATATTTCTGCGATGGTCGACGATCAAAGTTTCCAACAAATGAAAGATCAAATTCGTACCGTCAGGGACGTCAGCGTTGGATTTCGCTCACTACCAAGCCTCTAAATTGTTGGGCTGCAGTCTCCCTATCATACATTTCAATTTTTTGCGTACTTTCCATTTCCCGCCAAATTCAATAACGGGAGAATCTGGGACAGACTTCTGGCCCCGGTTCCTGGAAAGCCGATTATCGCTAATCCAGGATTAAATATCGCTAATCGCTGAAGCAATTTTATCCCACGATTAGATTCTGTTCCTGAAAGCACGATTAAGACTAATCCAGGCATGAGCAACGAGTTAAATTTAACCCACCTAGCGAGGACGATTAACTCACTAATCGGGGGAAAAAGTTTGTCAAAACAAACAAATGGCGGACTTACTGTACGTTCACACATACGCAAAAGAAAGTTCCAGCAGCGAGAAACTGACCTCGACCAACTAAGAGACGGAGAACTTCGCAGCAGATATAGGTTTGACCGTGAATCAATCAGTCGGTAAAAATCCTAAAAGACGATCTCCAAAGGCAGACGAGAAGAAACCATGGGCTGTCGCCAATTTTTCGCGCCATATTTCTTTTAGAAGCAGGCGGTCGAAAAACTTGTTAAACCGGTTTTTTCAACGCTAATCTGGGATTAGTTAATCGCGGGATAATTTCGCTTTCAGCAACAACTTTTTAACCCACGATTAGTTATCCGGGAAATAAGAAATTTAATCATGGATTAACTGCTAATCGGAGGATAGATTAATCGGCTTTTCACGAACCAGGGCTTGGCGATTATCCCATATATCGGCAAAATCTGGGACGGTCGGCAAAAAGTAAAATCCCTGATTGTCTTAGCCTCCCACACAGGCGTTTTTAGGGGAGCTGTGGGGAGGGATGAAAAACGAGCTCCCCTAA
Source organism: Porites rus (assembly GCA_964035705.1). Taxonomy (NCBI): domain Eukaryota; kingdom Metazoa; phylum Cnidaria; class Anthozoa; order Scleractinia; family Poritidae; genus Porites; species Porites rus. The sequence goes on along the minus strand of OZ037997.1, from coordinate 25,016,161 downwards.
AAACGCCTGCGTGGGAGGCTATGATCGTCTGGGATTTTCCTGACATATGAGAACCACGCTTAATATGAAGACTTATCCGTGGGATTGGAGCCAATCAGAAACGGAGAAATATGTTGGATGAATCTCTCGTGCTGCTTCTCTCAGTCGAACTCGCTTGTACAGCCCGCATATCCGGCTCAAACAAATATGGCTGTGCTCCCCACCGCTTTGAACGATTCGGCGCTTTAACCCTTTAAGAACCAAATATATTTTTTGCACATTCGAAGATTTAAGGCTAAGATTTAAGATTTAAGATTTCAGATTTAAGTAAGTAACTAATAAATCATACTTAACAGGTTGTGAAACATTAAGTTAATGTCACGCAACATGTACACCTGAATTGTTTTCAGTGTGCTGTACTTTCTGTTTGGTCATGAAAATTATTGCAGGTGTCCAAACTTAAAGCAACTTTACTTCTTCTTTTTTTTTTCTTCTTGGGCTTACGCCCTCGTTTCTCGCGGAAGCGGCTTCGCCGCTCGCGTGAGTACGTTTCGTGTGCAGTAACTTTGCAAAGAAAAATAAGAGACTACTCGCAGTCTAAAAATCACCCTACCACATTTGCCTACTTTTGATACTATCAAGGTTATATCCTGTCAACAAAATAGAGCATGGTTGTGTCACACCTTCGTAGGCCCAATTTTTTTATTGAACGTGAGAACTTCTAGATTGCTTTCTTCCTGCAGCTAGACATACACATCCAAACAAATGTTTCGTGGCCTTCCAGGATGAAGAAAATCTCAATCACTCTCAAAATCATCAATGTGAATGTCCTGAAGATTGAGTTATTCCTCTTCTTCTCCTCTTGTTATGATTCCAAGTATATTGCATGAGTGCGTTGCGTGACGGTAAATAACGGAAACACGACTAACCTGCCGTCAGTAAGGTTTATGCCGGCATAATTTTGGGCATAATGCTATAGTCGGAGCATCGAGCATAATGTCGGCATAATGGGCATTTTGCATAAAGAGAATGATAATATTAAAGCTTAATATTTCCATAAATGAAAATATGAAATATTTTATCTTTCAAGTGCTTTTAGTAAGAAATTTACTTATTCAAAGGCTTGGTTGCTACTTTCAAGGTTCGTAGTTGCGCCGTTGCATCATCATGCCAGGCTGCAAACTAATCAGAAAGTATCCTAAAGATGGACAGTTCCCTCAGGTCAGTGAAGAGAAGACATTTTGAGTGCTTCTGAGCATTATTTGTCGTTTCAATATTTCTTGTAAATTTGTAATTGATACAATATGATACTGTGTTTCAGGGTTATAGAGGTATTATTTTGTCTGCAAGCATGAAAAAGGGCATCAAATTATTCAAATATAGCCAAGATCAGTCGAATATGTCTTATCCCTGTAACTCTTAAAACAAATGTCCCCTATCCTTAAAAGTTCCATGAATGTTATCCCTTAAAGTCAAGAACCGCACAGGGGGAGGATCTTGTGGGGAACTTGCCCTCCCCCTGCACAGTTAGTACCATTAAAGAAAATGTTTGCCTACAATTTTCAGTTACATCCATGGTGGAGAATAAAGAAGATATAACTTTTTGCTGAAAAGATGCAACAATTATTGCAATGTTACGACAGAGGCGCATTGTACAGGCCAGATTCGTTTCCATAAAGCTTCTCTGCGCGAGAGCTAACAAAGATGTGGCCAAGTGAAGACGATAACTGCGTTCATTATACAAGCCTACGAAAATCGCTGCATAAAGATTACAAAAATTGCAACGACATTGTCAAAAAACTTGCGCGTAAAATCGCTGCTACATGAGCCGCTAAAACTTTTCTTTAAAATTAAAGCAACAAAAGTTTCACGAAATTGCTCTTAGCAGAGCAACATATCTTTGGCGCGCCAAGTAGAGATCAGATATACTTTTGCTCGATATGAATTGACTTTGTTCGCAGGGTATTTGACTGACGGACCTCTCGCGGAAAAAAGGGTCTGTTCAGTTCTTAAAAGAGAAGGGACTCAGAAGGGGTTTATCGATTTTTTAAAATAGTTATTGAGTTCATTTGTTGAAAGTACGAGCCGTAGGAAAGTAAATCATTCTTTTTCCTATGTTCGTTCTTTATCAGTTTCAGACAATGTTCACACTAATGTACGTATGTATAATGTACGCAGTGTCGGATCCAGACCTTCAGCTAAGGGAGGGGCGCGGCGGTCTCATATTGTCTAAAAATAAGGGGACGGGTCCCCCAGACCCCTCCCGTGGCCTGATCCGCCACTGGTATGTATGTTTTAGAATAATATGTTTCTAATGAGACCTTTGTTTCCTATCGCCGGTATATGAATAAAATCCATTTCCATAAAGCGTGGAAATAAAATATACAGCACAACGGCACGACTCGACTAAACACCCTTTATTACCTCTGATCTGAGACTGGGCATCGCCTACCTGCAGTGACACCTGCTGTGTACACACACGGTCGACCGTACATTATTCATTTATTAGCAAAACTCCAATCACGAGACGTGAAGATTGGAAAAGTCGCGACGCGATTGGCTGACCACCGAGCTTTTTCCTAGGAAACGATAACTTGCAGTCGTGGCAGAAAAGCGAGCAGTTTGAAAAGACACCACTGCTGCTATATTTTTAAACGAACATTGATGCGGCCAGAAATTAAATTTGTGAATCTACTGCAACCATGACAAGTTTATCTTCGTCTTCATTGTCGTCGAGCGACTCTGGTTCGGGACCTGTATTCGACACCTCGGAAGAAAAGACGAACGGCACTAAATTGGCACGATTACTTGTCGATGGAGGAACACACGTTTTAAGAAAGTTTTTAAATTCAGTTTATCCTGAGCCAAAATTACTTACTAAAGGGTTGAACAAGAACTCTGTAAAGTTTCAAAATCTCAAGTCAAAACGCGTGATATCGGACCATCAGTGGGAAAAGTTATTTCCGCCTTCATGTCTACCGGACGCAAAGGAGTTTGATATAACACTTTTACATTTGTTGATTAGAGAAATCTGTAATCTACCTGTGCCACTAACAGGCTGGCATAAAATGCCTGCTGATGATGACGAAAGCTTGGAGGCAAACATCGCCAGAATCAAATGCTTCCGAAATGAGCTTTGTCACAATGTTTCAACAGGCATTCCTAATGAGGAGTTCGAAGACAAATGGAATACAATAGCTTCGTCTTTAGAGGCGATTAAAATTGGCGTCTACCGAAAGAAAATTCAGGCTCTCAAGAATGATTCGATTGACCATGAAACCCACAAAAGGGTGGAGGAAGAAGTCGAGAAGTGGCAACAATTTCAAGAGCTAGAAGATATTAAGCCAATTTCTCAACTTGACAGCTATTTTCCAGATATTCTGCCTCACGAGCGCATGTTTGGTCGTTCACAAGAGTTACTGGAGGTCGTAGAATGCATTGAAGGCGGAAAGATTTCTGTAGTGCTGATAACCGGGGCTCCAGGATTTGGTAAGACAACTTTGGCCAAGGCAGTTGCTCATGAGCTTGCAAAATCCGATAATATGAGAAAAGTGTTATTTTGCCGTTTACTTTCAAAGAAAACGTTCAACGAAGTGGCCATTGAGATGATTCACTCTTGTGGAAAGAGTTATGCACAGCCTCCCGAATATCCGGACCAGTGGCTCAAGGACTGGAGCAGACAGATCCCAGGGCAAGTCACTTTTGTTCTCGATAATGCAGATGATATCCTGGAATCAAAACAAAGATCTTCCTTCTTAGATATCTTGTGTGAGATGGCGCAGTTATCGGAGAAAAAAACGACATTTGTGATTACTTCCAGAGAACAATTCCAAGCACGAGATCTGCTGTCGAAGGAGGTCGTGTTATCCTCGTTATCGACGGATCAGGCGAAGAAAGTCCTTATGTCCCGCGTAAGCGATAAAGAAATTGGCGAGAATCTTTCCAGAACAGAGGAAATAGTAAAGCTGTGTGGCCGTGTTCCTTTGGCTCTTTGCATTGTTGGGTCACTTCTTTCAGACTACACTGAGGAGAGGCTTGTTAATGACCTTGAGAAGGAACCTATGAAGCTGCTGGATGATGGAAATGAGTCAATTGAAAGGGTCATCAAAACGTCCTTTGATCTTTTATCTAAAGATAAACAAGATGCCTTGGTTCTAATGTCCATTTTCCCGGGATCATTTGATAGCGAGGCTGCCGTGGCTGTGATATCAAAAACTTGCTCCAAATCTGGGACCCTCCCAGTTTCCGTTCTGCGCTGTTTAAAGAACAGCTCTCTTGTTGAGCAACCCAGTTCCCGAAGATATCAGCTGCATCCTCTTATTCGCGCCTTTGGCCAAGCCAATGATCCACGACAAGTTTTAGTCGGGGCAGAAAAACTGGCCTGTTCTCACTTCATTTCTCTTCTTGTTCAGAACGCAAGGAAATTCTGGAGCAAGGACCAATGCAAGGCAGCTATCGACTTGTTCAGTGAAGACAGACACAACTTCGAGTATTTCCTTCAAGTTTACGCCAAAGCAGCCGAGACCCTTGAGTGTTGCAAGGAGTTCCAACACGATTTTCTCCAAAACTGTATGTATTTGGAAAAGTGCGTTTCACCGTCATTTTATACTGATTTTTTGGAAAGGTTGGTGTCGTTCACTGAGCCAAAAGCTCAACCAGTGCGTGCTGCAGAACTCTTGTGTCTTCGAGGACATGAGAAAAGAAAAGTAGGAGACATGGAAAATGACTTCCGGGTGGACATAAAAGACGCATATAATCTGTACTCTGAGAACAGTGGTAAATTTGAGACAAACACAATGTCGGCAGTCTTCTTGCTTAATAGTTATGCAGACTCTATTTCCAAACGAGGAGACCCTGCTGACAATACAAAAGTGAAAGAGATCAATGGAAATGCTCTGAAGCTCAGCGAATCTCTGGAGAAGGGTCACCCAGAAAGGGCAGAAGCTCTTAAACTTGCTGCTCGATTTGCAAAGCGAGCAGGTAAACGGTCTGAAGCAGAAATGAAGTTACAAGAGGCATTAAAGCTATTTCAGGACTTCCTCGGAACACATTTGAGTACAGTTCACGCATTGAAGGAAATGGCGGATTTTTATTTCTCTAACCCGACTGAGAACGATTTGGAAAAAGCTCTTACATATTACAATTGGGCGCTGGACATGATGAAACAGCTAGGAATGGAGAACAACAAAGCGAATATCATGACTTTAAAGAACTATGGAATTTGTTTTAGAAAGAAAGGAAACTTTAAGGAAGGAACAAACTACCTCCAACGAGCGTGTTTTGTAGCTGACAGAGAATTGCGGCCTGATCACAATTGGAAAGTAATGATCAAGACTCACTTGGCCTTGTTGCTTGACATGGACGGAAAAGAAGAAGAAGCCATAGCATCAATGCAAGAAGCAGTTGAGATCTGTGACAGACTTAAAAAGCCAGTTAATAGGTTGGGAAGGGAACATAGTGATAACGTTATTTCCTTTTTAATGCGTCACAAAAAAGATTTCCCCAAAAGCAAATTTCCACACTTAAGTTTACCCTGGTAATGTTTAAACTACTTTCTAGACTGTCAGTCCCTGATTCACTTAAAAGATAGTGGAGATGGAGAGATTACTAAACTATTCATTGTCGTAACTATATTGCTGTGAGCCCCCAGCTCACCAATCCTTGGGTTGCTCGGGGTTCCTTGGGGCTCCGGCGTTATATAACACGGGATTAATTTCGATTTGGGACGGTCAAACTTTCTCAGGGGATTTAATAAACAATCGGAAAGTAGTTAGAAGTTACTACGTTTATACTACGAAAACAATCAGAAATTGGTTCATCATAAGTTGGATGCGTCTTTTCGTGAAGCGTCTTTGCTGTTCAGAGCACTGATGTAATCGCGACGCATCTTGGACTTGAACACTGGACCGCTTCCACCGTAGATCAGAAGTCCCTCATTTTCTTTAAAGAGACAGTAGCCCATTTTACAGTTACTGGTGGAAACGAGGGTTGAGTTGACCTTGTTTTGATAGAACTCATCCTGCTTTCTTATGTAAATCATGTTGTTCGTATGCTCGTATTTTTAAAGCATAATCTCCATATGAAGAGGAAGAAGGTTTGTATCAAAACAAGGTTAACCTCAGCCTCATGTTCACTCAAGGCGAGGATACTCAGCCCGCAACTGTAAAATGGTCTGTTGTCTCTACCATAGAGCCTTTCAGGACCTTTGTTTATGACAAAGAAATAAGCGCGGGTGGTAGTTCTGCAAGTGTGACAGCGTGTGTGATTTGTGAATAAATCACACTGCTGAGAGCCAAGCAGATTGCGGGGTCACCAATGATTTCAAAATTGATACAATAAATACAAAAAAAAGGAAAATAAACCAAAAAATAATGAAGAAGATATAAAACATTTAGATTTAATGATAAATTAATCCACTGTTAATAAATTTCTTAAAAAGACAGGTCTGTAAATTCTTAAATGTACAAACACTGTTCGATTTACGAATGTCTAAGGGAATACTGTTCCACATTCCAGGGGTACATGTGGAAAATGCCCTATCACCACCATGCGATTAACTGCGGTATTGGGTTTTTGATGCAAAAGAAGTTCTAAAGAATTTAAAGATCCGTTATCAGTTTTCTATTGTAACGGACTCACAAGGATAGCGGACGATCGACGTGCTATTAGTTGAAAAAAAAAAAATAAATAAAACAAACCCCAGCAAAAAGTGGAACCACATTCAGCCGTATTATATCGTTCAGACTCAAAAGAGGACAAAGGCTTATCCTTTCTTGTCAGACTATAACTTCGGAATGTGAATGCGAATGCATGAGCTTTTGGGCAGGTAAGTAGATTTGGGTTGGACGGGATTAACATTCGAGAACTGGGACTGAATGCAGCAGGTCACCACTGCATATCCTCTTTCAGATCAATGGTTCTCTACCCCACCTCTGCAAAAATAATAAGTGGCGGAAGCTTTCGGCTGCACTGAATCAGGACAAATTAATAAGACAGGCTGTTAACGGTCTGAACTGACGTCCTTTTAAGATTTTAACCAGCGAAAACAGCCGTTTCTCCTCGCTCCTCGGAGTCCTCGCCGCTCGCCGCTAGGGACTTGGTGAAACGTCCCCAGCAGCTAGGAGAGACAGCCGTTTTCGCAGGCCCAAGATCCTTAAAAGAAACAGAGATAGATGGAGAGATAGATCAAAGGGAATAATTTGCTCATTGTGATAAAAACAGCATAAAAAACAGTGGAGGTCTACGTTGAATTGATGCGATACTCTCGCAGAAAAAAAAGAGAGCCGAATTTTAATTAACACAATGTTCAAGTGGACGCTGAGAAACTCCCCTGCGCGACCAAATAGTTGAGTATCGATTGAGTACTGGTTTCATGATGGGTGTGTAAGCAATCACAAAATGTTGAGAAACCTAGAAGAGGACTGATCATTATTCCCCAGAGAAATTCCTTCAAAAAACTTCCTGGGTTTCTTGGGGCTACTGTTTTAAAAGCCTGTCGGACGGGAAAATGTGAAAAAAAAACAAGTTAACACAACGGTTTAGCTGAATTTTCTATGCTCATGTACCGACGTCCAGAATTATTCGTACAAAAGTCGTAAAACTGTTTGGGATGTTCAAATGTTCAACTTTATCGTCTTAGACTGTGTCTGAGTTAGGGAGATGATCTATCTCGAGATAGAGAAGATCGTAGCTGAAAAATTGTATGGACCTGTAGGGAATGCAAGTGATCGATATAATTAAATTTTCACTTTACATCTAGTTAATCCACGTTTTGAACTTCACGAAGACACCCTTAGATCCTGCAGTTTTAACGCTGAGGTTCACATTTTCATGTTTTCTTTCAGTATCAAGAAATCATCCTTTGCAAAGAAAAAAAAGAAAACGTGTCCACCTTTTTTCATTAACTTTAAATATGTGACTTTATTGAATATTTTTTAATAGCGTATTTATAACCGCAGGAGCGTTTCCGATAAGCTTCTGAAACAGTTAAGTACATAAAATGCAACCCTTTTTGTACAAAATTGTACAATAGCCAAATTTAAGCTATTTATTTCTTTAAGAAGATAGCTTTTAAGAGTGAAAACGTTTGAAACTAAAGAAAAATTCCGAGCAGAGTTTTTGAGTTTTTAATTAACAACGCAACAATGCAACTGGTTGACGCGACGCCATCAAAAGACGCTTTTGCTCAAAAAAAAATCTGCATAAGATGTTCGATCACGCAAGGCGATTTTCAAACGTTTTAAGATACCGTTTTTATTCAGAATTTATTTGCAGTGTAAGAATTAGTTAGTTTATAACATTTATGCCCAAATTAACTTGATAAAGCCATGTACCTCATTCGAAGATTGTCCCAACCTCACATCCATAATTTGAATATGTAAAATTTAAAGCTATTTCGGGTAAACAAATAGGCTCGTTGTGTTTCTACCCCTGTCTAAAATTTGGAATATCTCGTTTCCTTGACAAAGATAATTCATAAACCTATATCAGATTTTCTCACGAAATAACAAACTATCATCGAGAAGAAAATCGGAGACGTAATTGTTTTGCTGAACATGGAAAAATCGGTTTTTTTTGACAGATGCGGGTGAAGTTTCAGTACGGTAGTGATAGATTTTCTCTCAATATTTTCTTTGCGTGGGTTGATAATCGAGCCTTATTTCACCAAACTGTTCTTTTTAAACTTTCATTTTGATGCATGGACAAATTCAGAGATATCTAGAGGTAAAGAGTCGATTTTAAAGAAAAATAAAATATGAAACAAGCACAGAACAGAAGTCACTCGTGAAAATCGGTCAAGCTTTGTATTTGTTTGCTCGGAGGTCCGCTCAATGTCTTGAAAACTAACGTCATCGCCGATGTTGTCACTTTTCAAACCCTCAGTTCTTCCCTGAAACAGGTTTTGTTGAGATTATCGTCAAAAAGAAAAATAACCATGTCTGCTAAGACTGCCACGCACCCTAAATACATCGATATGATCGTAAGTGCGATAAAAGCACTGGGCGATAAAAGCGGCTCATCTCGACAAGCCATCAACAAGTACATTGTACAGGAGTACAAACTCACGGAGAACAATCACCATAGTGCTATGCTAAAACAGGCGCTCAAACGGGGATCTGGACCGAACGGTCCGCTTGTTCACAACAAGGGAAAAGGTGCAGCCGGTTCTTTCAAGGTTAAACCAGCTCCAGCGAAGCCTGCTAAAACGGTTGCCAAGAAAGCACCGGCAAAGAAAAGCGCGTCCAAGAAAGGACCTGCCAAGAAGAAGGCCCCTGCTGCTAAAGGAAAAGCAAAGCCCGCGAAACGTACTGCACCGCCTAAGGAAACAACAGCGCTAGTGGAAGCACCAGCGGCTAAAAAAACCGCCAAACCAAGTAAAGCCAAAGTCACTAGGAAGAGTGGAAAGAAGTCCAAAGCTGCGTCCCCGAAAAAGCCCAAAGTCATGAAAGCGAAGAAATCGGCAAAGAAAGCCGCTTCTAAAAAGTAAAGTGAACTCAGGTCGATCACGTCAGAAGAGTGTTGATGTTTCAAAACGTTATGATACTGTTCGAATCTTTGTGGTTTTACACTGTACATTCTTGATATTTTTACCAACGTTTCAGGTTTTGTCCCGCTTTTAAAATACTAGCCTGCGAGCAAACTCTCTGGGGGGCTATAAGACCCTTTTTTCTCTTCCCCCCCCCCCCCCAACCCCAGAGCAGCCTAAAGAGGTTGCTAGGACATTGACTGAAATACCAATTTAAAATTGACGTAGATGCAAAAACCGGCGAACATGAGGAAGGTACTAATCACGAAAGCAGCTCTTCTCAACAGGTATCGTTTCAACCTTTTACTGTTTAGAGAATAAGATTGTTAGTTAAATATTGTCTGTAAAATAGAAAGAAACAGCCTGAGAGTGTCATAAATGACGTGTATAGAATGTACATAAACTTGTAGCTTTTCAATAGTGTTTCACAAAGAACAATAAAATTTAACTGAGTTCATACACAAGACCAGAACGATTTCACCATAAATCAAAAAGCACGAGAGAATTCGTCATCACAGCAGGCATCGCGGTATACAATCAGCAATAGATGAAATCGATAGTCATTCCATTAAAATCGTTACCAATTTAATAATCGAATGATATCGGTAACCGGTAAACGAAGATTCTGACATTCACATGCACATGGTCGACTTTCATCGAATCGGACTGCCAACTGAGATTTATATCGGTTGTTCTCCATTCATACGGATTCATACTGCGACTATCATTAGCGACCATAAGTACGCTGTAAGATTTTTATCAAAATAGATAGTATTCGTAGAATGAAAGGTTTAGTTTCTAAAGAAAAACTGTGGTGTTGCGTTGGATGGGGAGTGAAGCTCAAAGCGGGTAGATTGGCCACCGTAAGGCGATTGAGAAACAGTTGACCAGCCTAGTATCAGGATTTGGAGAGGTAAGGAGCGAAAAGGGGAAACAGCGAAGGTCCCCTGCCCTCCCCTCTCCTCTTCCCTAACGAAGGCCTGATACTCAGCTGGCTATCAGTTGACAAAACCAAATTTTTGAGTCCGCAGAGGCTCCCGCCGAAAGGAAAGTTAATGAATTTGTTGCCATTTGCACATCTCCCATTATACACCTTATTCAGTGCCCCCAAACGTTTGCATTACCACTGGGTATTACTGGTATTACAGTCGTCCCAAGAGAAATTGAAGATAAACTATGCAAAATTTCTGGGGGCAAACAAGGTGTATTAAGGGAATGCAATTGGTAAATGAAAATTAATAAACACTGAAAATTCAAAATAGAAAGGAAGCTCGCGGGGAACGATGGGACTCGGAGGTCGACTTCTTCCCTTTTCCCTTTCCGTCGTCCCCAGACATACGAAATTTCGCTGAGTTGTGCCCCCCCCCCCCCCCCTGGTCGTCCCCTACGCGCTTTTTATTTTCCTCACACCATCCTCCCCTCCACTACGACACAAAGACGCGGTAGCAATCGTACCCTGGGTACGAAAGACTTTTCCTTTGCGATTTCGGTCACTTTTACGTTCTTCACCCCGAAGCATCCCGCCATTTGCTAGAAAAAACCTCTGGTACCAAGCCCGGAAGGGTATCGGATGGCTAACACCAACTGATATCAGTTACCGTATTTCCTCGAATAATAGCCGTCCCTTGATTAATCGCCACCCTCGAATAATCGCCCCCCTAGGAGGAATATTTAACATAATCGCCTCCCTAGGATAATCGCCTTCCCTTCTATATCAATGCTGCGTTCTGATTGGTTGAGCTACTACTAGTCTATATGTTATAGCCCACTAGTAGCGAAAAGCGCGGGCTTTGAAAACCAAAACAATGGCAGCTGAATCGCGCTTTGTTTGCTAAAGTTGTTTTGTTTCAATATTTTTGAACAACTAGTTGGATTTTCGGGCTCGAGGAATAATTGTTAAATAGCTTCTTTGTATATGTTCAGCACTGGAAAAATGTGTAAGTTTAGCAGAACCTTATACAACAGACAATTAGTTCAGTTCGCGCTTATTCCTGCTGAATTCGCTGTCCGTTTCATAAAATATCAAAATCGCGTTGAAGTAATTACACCTCACATTGTCCATAGCTGTTTAGTATCTGTTTTTAACATCTCCTTACAGTCTCAGTACAATGTTTAGAGCTGTGCACAGCATGCATTTTATCTCAGTATCACTGGGATCTAAAGCGTTTCATTTTTGAGGAAAATTTCACTTTCTCATCAAAACAATCACTGACTGAGTCAGACTCGGAGTAATTTACTTAAATATAGTGTTCAGTACAGCAAACGGGGTTATGTTCTGTGAAATATATGTGCAGTCTGCGGCCCTCATCACATCGATCCACGATTTATTCATTTATTTTATTTTCAAGTTTTTTTTAAACCGATCCTCGATCCCCTATTCTCCATCACCAATCCTCGATCCTCGATCCTCGATCCTGATTTTGCAGTAAACCTAAAAGTTTTGCTCATTAAGATTATTGTTTATTTCGACCACTGAAGTAATCACTTGTTCTAAAGTAATCAAAGCTTTCAAGCAATAGGATTCGTGGACCGACCCGTTCCAGAAAAGCTCGATATGGGATTTCTATTCTATGGACATGAAGTGCTGCAAGTAGAGTGCGTGATAGTCTAGTACAAAGGTGCCCGTATGAACACATCCGTGATACATACGTATTTAAGGCACGTAAATTTTAATCACGTAAATAAATAAAAGTAGAGGCAAGATGTTAAGTGTTGAACCATACGTGAAGTTGAGCGAGTTTCTACTTTTACGCTTACGTGCGACCTTTCATACATTGCCTCAATTTTATTTGCAGACGTAAATTTTAAAGTGCAACATGACTTCACATCTTAACAACTGCAAAAATCTATCAATTAAATACGTACAACAAAGTGAATCTATTTAACCGTAGAGTTCCAGTATTTGCGACACTATCCTGAGAAACGTTACGCCTTAACACACCACAAAACAGGATTTCCCCGCTATACTATTTTCTCATCCTACTTGGGGATATTTACCTTTTAATACGCGTGCATGTCGTGCATAATTACACGATAATCAAGGGCCTCGATTCGGGGAAAATTACATCATTGCCAAAATTTACATGCGTCATTTCAGTCATCGCCGAAAATATACCGCATGCTCATCACGAGGACTGAAATGAAAGTCGTCACGATTCTTATCCCCAGTTTCCATGGTCTCCGCTAGGAACGCGTGGCCTACAAACTAGGTCCCACTGACAAAAACAAAAAAAAAGAAAGAAAGAAAGACCTGCATTTTTAGAGTCTCGCTCTGCTAAAGCAAGCTTGACTAAAAATAACTGAAACAAGTCCACAGGAGACTCAATAGAGCTGCCATGTTCTGCCTCTCAATTTGATAAGTTGATCACTGCCAACCTTTGCCCATGTTGATGATATATTCAGTATAGAAGGCAGAAACTTGTTTCCGTGTACGTTATTCCATGTGGCAGTTGTTACGTAAACAGCTTTAAACGATTTTCTTGGAATGAGTTGCTTTCACCGATTTACTTCTCGGAAATTCTCCACGGAAAATTCATGCATAAAAAAACATAGGGACGGAAAAAAGTTTCCGAGAAACATGCTTTGAGTTTCCTGGAACTGGCAATCGACAGGATGCAGTTTTAATATTAACATGTCTCAGATGTAAATAAAATGTAAATTTCATTTACAAAACTCTCTGCTTGATTACAGTTTAATGTTGTTCTCTATCGTCACATTGATAAAATGCATTTCCACAAATAATATGGAAATGAAATAAACAGAACAACGGTATGACTAAACATTTTTTATTAGCTTTGAGATTAGGCATTATTGGCTACCTGTGGTTATCAAACAAAAATGGAGGACAGATAATGCATAATATTAAACACGGTCGTCAAAATACATCATTATTTTAAATAGCACCTGTCCAACAAGTCCATTCACGTGACGTGAAGATTAGAAAAGTTCCGATCGTGATTGGCTGGCCACCGAGCGTTTTCCTAGAAAACGATAACTTGTTCTGGCCTAGTAAGTGTCAAGGCTGAAGAGCGTACACCACAGTAGCACTGACGACTTATCAGTACGAGGTTAATATTTATCTGTCACGATTTTATTGTGGTAGTCAATTTACTGTTATAAGAGTTAAAACGAATATCTCGCCGACCCGAAATTTGTGGGAATTGACTGCAGCTATGGCAAGTTCATCTTCATTTTCATTGTCGTCGTGCGACTCTGGCTCGGGATCTGTATACGACACCTCGGAAGGAAAGACGAACGGCACTAGATTGGTACGATTACAGGATCGCAAATCTGAGGAGTCTATTGACCATGAAACCTGCAACAAGGTGGAGGACGACGACCAGCAGCGGCGAAAATCCCAAGAGCTGGAGGAACTTAAGCTAATTTCTGAACTTGACTGTAATTTTCCGGATATTCTACCACAAGAGCCTATATTTGGTCGTTCAAAAGAGTTACAGAAGGTCGTAGATTACATCGAACGCGGAACAATTTCTGTGGTGCTGATAACCGGGGGTCCAGGATTTGGTAAAACCACTTTGGCCATAGCAGTTTCTCATGAGCTTGCAAAATCCGAGAATGTGAGAAAAGTATTGTTCTGCCGTTTACTTTCAAAGAAAACTTCCAACGAAGCTGCCATTGAGATGATTCATGTATGTGGAAAGAGCCATGCGCAGCCTCCCGAATATCCAGACCAGTGGCTTACGGACTGGAGCAGACAGATGCAAATGCAAGTCACTTTTGTTCTTGATAATGCAGATGATATCGTGGAATCAGAACAAAGATCTCCCTTCTTAGCCATCTTGAGGAAGATGACACAGTTATCGAAGAAAAAGTTAACTTTTGTCATCACTTCTAGAAGACTATTCAAACTTCGAGATCTTCCGTCGGAGGTCGTCGTGTTATCCTCGTTACCACCCGAACAGGCGAAGAAAGTCCTAATCTCTCGCGTGAGGGATGAAGAAATCGGCAAAAATCTTTGCAGAACCGAGGAAATAGTAAAGCTGTGTGGCTATGTTCCTTTGGCTCTTTGTATTGTCGGGTCACTTCTTTCAGACTACCCCGAGGAGATGCTTGTTAAAGACCTCGAGAAGGAACCTATGAAGCTGCTGGATGATGGAAATGAGTCAGTTGAAAGTGTCATCAAAACGTCTTTTGATCTTTTATCTAAAGATAAACAAGATGCCTTGGTTCTGATGTCAATTTTCCAGGGATCATTTGATAGCGATGCTGCTGTGGCTGTGATACCAAAAGCTTGCTCAGAATTTGAGAACCCGCCAGTGTCCGTCCTGCTTTCCTTAAAGAGAAGCTCTCTTGTTGAACAACCAAGTCCGCGAAGATATCAGCTGCATCCTCTAATTCGCGCCTTTGGAAAGAAGATTGGCGAAGCCAATGATCTACAGGTTTTGGTCGGGGCAGAGAAACGGGCCTGTGCTCACTTCTTTTGTCTTCTTGCTCAGAACGCAAAGATATTCTGGAGCAAGGATCAATGCAAAAAAGCTATCGACTTGTTTAGTAAGGACAGACACAACTTTGAGCACTTCCTACAAGTGTACGCCAAAGCAGCGGAAATCCGCGATGAAAAGACCCTTGACAACTGCAAAGAGTTCCAACACAATTTTCTCCAGAATTGCATGTATTTGGAGAAGTGTGTTTCACCGTCATTCTATACTGACTTTTTGGAAGCGTTATTGTCGTATACTGAGCCAAAAAATCAACCAGTGCGTGCTGCAGAACTCTTATGTCTTCGAGGACAAGAGAAAAGAAAAGTTGGAGAAGGGTCACCCAGAAAGGGCAGAAGCTCTTTTACTTGCTGGTCGATTTGCAAAGCGAACGGGTAAGCGCTCTGAGGCAGAAATGAGGTTACAAGAGGCATTAGAGCTATTTCAGGAGTTCCTCGGTACGCATTTGAGTACAGTTCACGCCTTGAAGGAAATGGCGGACTTTTATTTCTCTGGTCTGACTGACGCCGACTTGGAAAAAGCTCTCACTCATTACGAGAAGGCTCTGGACATGATGAAACAGCTAGGAATGGAGAACAACAAAGCAAGCATCATGATAATGAAGAACTATGGAACTTGTTCTAAACAGAAAGGAAACTTTCAGGAAGGAACGAAATACCTCGAACGAGCATATTTAGTCGCCGACAGAGAGTTGCTACCTGATCACATGTGGAAAGTAATGATCAAGACTAACCTGGCCTTACTGCATGAGCAGAACCGAAAGGAAGAAGATGCCATAGTATCAATGCAAGAAGCCCTTGAGATGTGTTACAGACTTAAAAAGCAAATTAAGCACCTGGGAATTAAGCATAGCAATGACGTCATTTCCTTTGTAAAACGTCATAAAAAAGATTTTCCTAAAAGCAAATTCCCGTTCTAAAGTTTACCTTGGTTATATTTACTGTCAACTCTCTCTAAAACGGACACATTTGGGACCGGCACTATTGTGTCCGTCTTATAGGGAGTCAAGTAAAGGGAGTACAGAAAGACAGGGACCAACTCTAGGTGTCCGTTTTACAGAGGTCTCTGTATTACATAGGTGTCCGATAACAGAGAGCCGACTGTAAACTTTTTTTTGGACTGTTTACAGTCACCTATTTCCGTGAAGGATCATCGAGATCTTGCTAAACTGAACTATTCAGTGCCGTAACTAATTGTACTGACTGCGAGCAGAGGCCCTTCGATCTTCCTAGATCTTCCCTGCCTTTCTGGTGAGATCGAAGGGCCTGTCCTCGCAGGGTAACTCCACGTGGAGGGAAACAAAAACAGTGTGCAATCCTGTTAACCGGTGTAAAAAGAGCTGTGGAGAACAGTAAGTCCTTCTACAATGACACGCCGTCACTTTGATCAGATTTATTGACTTCTCTTTATGACACCGTTACAAGCATTAGACTAGCTAAATCTCTAAAAAATTCAACTCCCACAGGACTGGTTTGGGACACAAACATGGCCGCCGTTTCATTGTTTTGGGACACAAATATGGCCGCCATGACGTCATGTGAAAACACAATACCGTTACTTCAAGAAGTACAATTTGTCATTTTGTGCACAGTACCAAAGTTGTCGCTTGAGTGTAACCTACTTGTTGGAATAATTAGTCCCGTCTTTTCTATACATTAACGGCTCAGTAGTTGTTTAGGAGCTAGTTTGCTAGGAACATAATGGCATGGACAATTGACTGAAGAAATGTTTATTGACAACTAATATCAATCAATCATAGTTGAATTACGCCTTTTAATTAAATACAGCTAAACAATTTGATTGAGAGACACCGATGGAAGGGTTCAAGCCTACAAAACATAGGTTAGCCAAAAAACGCAATAGATTGGCAAAAAAATATTTCCCTGGCGGAACTTAAATCATCAGGACAGGACTCTTCTGTTGAAGAAAAGCTAATTTACTTAACTGACGTGGACCAAAGGTTTCCTTTTTTTCGACAATGAAGTCAACTGAGTAAATAATTCACATAGTTTCAAATTAAATTTACCAAATCACCTTACGGCAAGTGCGTGTTCGAAAACTGCACATGCAAAAAGAGTTTCTCGACCAGACTAAGTGAAGGACTATTTATAAACCTTATACATTGGTGTCATACCAGCCTCCTACGCAGACGTTCTTAGGGGTTCGTTACGGGTTCCTGCCCCACTAACCTCTGTGCGGGAGGCTAGTGTCATACTTATCTATCAAACAGTCCTTGAAATATCATAAATGAAGACGATAACTGTTAAATATCATAAGTCACAATGTTCGGTGTTAATCGTGCATTTGATCATACACACATGCGAATTTGCGCGTTATAAGTAATAAAATTATTATTAATATTGTTATTATTACCTAAAACACGTAAATGACAACGGTTAATGAACTTGTAAAATTCATACAAATCGGGTCACAATTCACTTTTTAAAATTGTGCAAAAATTATCGTTTTTAACCTGTAAAACTGTGATCGTCTCCCTGTTTTAGCTGGACTCTGTTATCCCTTAAGGATTTCAATTACAATTAATTCCACAGAAATAAACCATTATTATGGATTAATTTTCGCATGCTTAATTGCTTACAGTATTGTATTACAGTTCGTTTTGCAATCAAGCGTTTTACTTCAAGAAGACTACTGTATTTTTATTATTTTGTAGCCTTGTTCCAGTTCGTAGCGTGTATACTGTTACGCTGTTAGCTCACTAGGCCGTGAGGGAACGTTTGCTTGTAATAAACGTTTGATTGCACTCGAGAATATGATTCCACTTTTTTTTATGTTTTTCCATTTTTAACTCTTTTGCACAAGTAACACAGATGTGCATTCATTGTGAATAGTTTTAGCTTTATTTTCTTATAATCTCTGGTTTCACGTTACCTCCACTCTCTATATTAAAGCCGGGCGAACACCTCTCTAAGACGAATAGTCGGGGCCGGTCCAGGAAGTGTCCTTCTTGGAGAGAGTTGAGTGTATTTTGTTTTTTGTTGTTGTTGTTGTAAAAGAAGCACCCGTTTTGTGTGGTCTATTCCACACGAAGCTATTTTCTGTTGCGGGATATAGCGGGGGGAGTGTTTGTTTTCTTTATCGATAGATAGATACGGTATCTATCAACATTGGACAATAAGAGCGAAAATTCTAAGAAATTTTACTCATTGCTCCTGTTTAAGTATGGAAAGCAGAGGAAATCGTCAACCGCTTTGTAGGGTCTTAAGAGTTAATATTTCATTTGTTTAGGATTAATACTGTGTAGTGAACCTTATTACAACGAGGCTGGCTATGAAAAGCAAAGAGGAACAGTGGAGGGACGAGAAAACAGCCGCCTGTACAATGAAATGGTTTTACTAAGGGCCTGTTTACATGGAGGTGGAGGACCCTACTAATTTTGACGCGATGCGAGCTAAAGTTGCATCAAGCTCCATTAGGGAAGAGTGTGTTCAAGCACGTGCGGTGTCTGGAGAACTGGTACCGAACGGCAAAGTACATCACACTGAACCTTGCAGCACTGGTGTCAGCAAAGATGGTTCCGACCAATCAGCTGTCTTGCCTGAAGGAAAACCCTCAAATATCGAACCCCAAGGCGCATGTCAAGGAGCCATGACATCAGAGAAGAATGTTCAAGATTATCCCTTGTTCCCACTCTCCCGCGGTTTTTGCTTGAGTCTCGTGAGAGCGTTGGATAGTTTTGAAGCCGCCTACTATTACTTCCTTGCTTTCTGGCTTAGTTCTTGCCAGCCCCTTCCTATTTACACCTTTACGGCTTTACTTTTTTACTTTAGGTCAATTTTTGCCATTAGATCATTTGTCGTCCCCAGGGCTTATTATCCTGGACGGCTTATATTCGCTTCCGGGCCACGTGTTCCGAGCAAGTTCCCTGATATGTCACCGAAAAGTCTGGTTATAACTGAATTAAATCTCAAGGAACCTAACATGTTTCACCACGCAAGTCAGTGATACGTGGATATATTTTTATGATGATATATTTTTAGAATGCAGTAATCCGTTACAGGGTGCGTTATTCGATATGATAGTTCTTTCGTAAACAGCTTTTAATGATTTTCTTGGAATGAGTGGTTTCCGGTGATTTAATTCTCGGAAATCGTCCTTTGAAAATCATGCACACAAAAAAATATATAACCGCGGAAAAATGTTTCTAAGAAAAATGCTTCGAGTTTCCTGGAACTGGCGATCCGCGGGATGTAATTTTAATTGTAACATGCGTCAGGGCTAAATAAAACATAAATTAGATTTATAAACATCTCTGTTTGATTACGTTTTAGAATAATAATTTCATCTAGAGACCGTTGTTCTCTATCGGTATATGGTTTAGGCATCTACGTAAAAATATACAAATGAAATAGACAGAACAGCTCGACCAAACACCCTTTATTAGCTTTGAGACTAAACATTGGCTACCTGCGGTTATCAAACAAAAATAGAGGAAAGGTAATGCATATAAATAAATATACACTCACGGTCATCAATCCATCAACTGTCCATTCACGTGACGGGAAGATAAGAAAAGTCGCGATCGTTATTGGCTGGCCACTAAGCTTTTAGAAGAACGATAATTATAACTTGTTCTGGACTATTCGAGGCTGAATTAAGCCTTCTGGCGAATTGATAAGTAGTAGTCAGTTGGCTGTTTATAAGCGAGTAATTTGAAACGAATTTTGCGCCGACCCGAAAATTGTGAATCGACTCCAACTATGGCAACTTCATCTTCGATTCCATTGTCGTCGAGCGACTCTGGTTCAGGATCTGTTTTCGACACGTCGGAAGAAAAGACGAACGGCACTAGATTGGCACGATTACTGGTCGATGGAGGAACTCACGTTTTAAGAAAGTTTTTAGATTCTGTTTATCCTGAGCCAAAATTACTTGCTAAAGGGTTGAACAAGAACTCTGTAAAGTTTCAACATCTCAAGTCAAAACGCGTGATATCGGACCATCAGTGGGAAAAGTTATTTCCTCCTTCCGGTCTACCGCCGGACTCGAAGGAGTTTGATATAACACTTTTACATTTGTTGATTAGAGAAATCTGTTATCTACCTGTACCACTAACAGGCTGGCATAAAATGCCTGCTGATGATGACCAAAGCTTGGAGGCAAACATCGCCAGAATCAAATGCTTCCGAAATGAGCTATGTCACAATGTTTCAACAGGCATTCCTAATGAGGAGTTCGAAGACAAATGGAATACAATAACTTCGTCTTTCGAAGCGATTAAAATTGGCGTCTACCGAAAAAAAATTCAGGCTCTCAAGAATGATTCGATTGACCATAAAACCCACAAAAGGGTGGAGGAAGAAGTCGAGAAGTGGCAACAATTTCAAGAGCTAGAAGATATTAAGCCAATTTCTCAACTTGACAGCTATTTTCCGGATATTCTGCCACACGAGCGCATGTTTGGTCGTTCACAAGAGTTACAGGAGGTCATAAAATGCATTGAAGGTGGAACGGTTTCTGTAGTGCTGATAACCGGGGGTCCAGGATTTGGTAAAACAACTTTGGCCAAGGCAGTTGCCCATGAGCTTGCAAAATCCGATAATATGAGAAAAGTGTTATTTTGCCGTTTGCTTTCGAAGAAAACGTTCAACGAAGTGGCCATTGAGATGATTCACTCCTGTGGAAAGAGTTATGCACAGCCTCCCCAATATCCGGACCAGTGGCTCAAGGACTGGAGCAGACAGATCCCAGTGCAAGTCACTTTTGTTCTCGATAATGCAGATGATATCCTGGAATCAAACCAAAAATCTTCCTTCTTAGACATCTTGTGTGAGATGGCGCAGTTATCCGAGAAAAAGCTGACATTTGTTATAACTTCCAGAGAACAATTCAAAGCACGAGATCTGCTGTCGAAGGAGGTCGTGTTATCCTCGTTATCGACGGATCAGGCGAAGAAAGTCCTTATCTCCCGCGTAAGCGATAAAGAAATTGGCGAGAATCTTTCCAAAACAGAGGAAATAGTAAAGCTGTGTGGCCGTGTTCCTTTGGCTCTTTGCATCGTTGGGTCACTTCTTTCAGACTATACCGAGGAGAGGCTTGTTAATGACCTTGAGAAGGAACCTATGAAGCTGCTGGATGATGGAAATGAGTCAATTGAAAGGGTCATCAAAACGTCTTTTGATCTTTTGTCTAAAGATAAGCAGGATTCCTTGGTCCTAATGTCAGTCTTCCCGGGATCATTTGATAGCGATGCTGCCGTGGCTGTGATATCAAAAGCTTGTTCAGAATCTGGGACCCTGCCCGTTTCTGTCCTGCGCTGCTTAAAGAAGAGCTCTCTTGTTGAGCAACCAAGTTCACGAAGATATCAACTACATCCTCTTCTTCGCGCCTTTGGCCAAGCCAATGATCCACGACAAGTTTTAGTCGGGGCAGAAAAACTGGCCTGTTCTCACTTCATTTCTCTTCTTGTTCAGAACGCAACGAAATTCTGGAGCAAGGACCAATGCAAAGCAGCTATCGACTTGTTCAGTGAAGACAGACACAACTTCGAGTATTTCCTTCAAGTATACGCCAAAGCAGCCGAGACCCTTGAGTGTTGCAAGGAGTTCCAACACGATTTTCTCCAAAACTGTATGTATTTGGAAAAGTGCGTTTCACCGTCATTTTATACTGATTTCTTGGAAAGGTTGATGTCATTCACTGAGCCCAAAACTCAACCAGTGCGTGCTGCAGAACTCTTGTGTCTTCGAGGACATGAGAAAAGAAAAGTAGGAGACATGGAAAATGACTTCCGGGTGGACATAAAAGACGCATATCATCTGTACTCTCAGAACAGTGGTAAATTTGAGACAAACACAATGTCGGCAGTCTTCTTGCTTAATAGTTATGCAGACTCTATTTCCAAAATAGGAGACCCTGCTAACAATACAAAAGTGAAAGAGATCAATGGAAATGCTCTGGAGCTCAGCGAATCTCTGGAGAAGGGTCACCCAGAAAGGGCAGAAGCTCTTAAACTTGCTGGTCGATTTGCAAAGCGAAGACGTGAGCGGTCTGAGGCAGAAATGAAGTTACAAGAGGCATTAAAGCTATTTCAGAAGTTCCTCGGGACACATTTGAGTACAGTTCATGCCTTGAAGGAATTGGCGGACTTTTATTTCTCTGACCCGACTGAGAACGATTTGGAAAAAGCTCTTACATGTTACAATTTGGCGCTGGACATGATGAAACAGCTAGGAATGGAGAACAACAAAGCGAATATCATGACTTTAAAGAACTATGGAATTTGTTTTAGAAGGAAAGGAAACTTTGAGGAAGGAATAAAATACCTCCAACGAGCGTGTTTTATGGCTGATAGAGAGTTGCTGCCTGATCACAATTGGAAAGTAATGATCAAGACTCACCTGGCCTTGTTGCAAGACATGAGCGGAAAAGAAGAAGAAGCCATAGCATCAATGCAAGAAGCACTTGAGATCTGTAACAGACTTAAAAAGCCAGTTAATAGGTTGGGGAAGGAGCATAGTGATGACGTTATTTCCTTTTTAATGCGTCACAAAAATGATTTCCCCAAAAGTAAATTTCCATACTTAAGTTTACCCTGGTAATGTTTAAACTATTTTTTAGACTGTCAGTCCCTGATTTACTTAAAAGATCGTGGAGATGGAGAGATTACTAAACTATTCAGTGTCGTAACTATATTGCTGTGAGCCCCTAGCTCACCAATCCTTGGGTTGCTCGGGGTTCCTTGGGGCCCCAGCGTTATATAACGCGGGATTAATTTCGATTTGGGACGGTCAAACTGTCTCAAGGGATTTAATAAAGAATCGGAAAGTAGTTAGAAGTTACTACGTTTATACTACGAAAACAATCAGAAATTGGTTCATCATAACTTGGATGCGTCTTTTCGTGAAGCGTCTTTGCTGTTCAGAGCACTGATGTAATCGCGATGCATCTTAGACTTGAACACTGGACCGCATCCACCGTGGGTCAGAAGTCCCTCAGTTTGTTTAAAGAGACAATAGCCCATTTTACAGTTACTGGTGGAAACGAGGCTTGAGTTGACCTTGTTTTGATAGAACTCATCCTCCTTTTTTATGTAAATCATGTTGTTCGTATGCTCGTATTTTTAAAGCATAATCTCCATATGAAGAGGAAGAAGGTTTCTATCAAAACAAGGTTAACCTCAGCCTCATGTTCACTCAAGGCGAGGATACTCAGCCCGCAACTGTAAAATGGTCTGTTGTCTCTACCATAGAGCCTTTCAGGATCTTTGTTTATGACAAAGAAATAAGCGCGGGTGGTAGTTCTGCAAGTGTGACAGCGTGTGTGATTTGTGAATAAATCACACTGCTGAGAGCCAATCAGATTGCGGGGTCACCAATGATTTCAAAATGGATATAATAAATACAAGAAAATGAAAATAAATCAAAAAAATAATGAAGAAGATATAAAACATTAAGATCTAATGATAAATTAATCCACTGTTAATAAATTTCTTAAAAAGACAGGTCTGTAAATTCTTAAATGTACAAACACTGTTCGATTTACGAATGTATAAGGGAATACTGTTCCACATTCCAGGAGTTCATGTGGAAAATGCCCTATCACCACCATGCGATTTACTGCGGTATTGGGTTTTTGATGCAAAAGAAGTTCTAAAGAATTTAAAGATCCGTTGTCAGTTTTCTATTGTAACGGACTCACAAGGATAGCGGACGATCGACGTGCTATTGATTGAAAAAAATGTATATTTAACAAACCACAGCAAAAAGTGGAACCACATTCAGCCGTATTATATCGTTCAGACTCAAAAGAGGACAAAGGCTTATCCTTTCTTGTCAGACTATAACTTCGGAATGCGAATGCGAATGCATGAGCTTTTGGGCAGATAAGTAGATTTGGGTTGGACGGGATTAACATTCGAGAACTGGGACTGAATGCAGCAGGTCACCACTGCATATCCTCTTTCAGATCAATGGTTCCTTTACCCCACCTCTGCAAAAATAATAAGTGGCGCAAGCTTTCGGCTGCACTGAATCAGGACAAATTAATAAGACAGGCTGTTAACGGTCTGAACTGACGTCCTTTTAAGATTTTACCCAGCGAAAACAGCCGTTTTTCCTCGCTCCTCGGAGTCCTCGCCGCTCGCCGCTAGGGACTTGGCGAAACGTCCCCAGCAGCGAGGAGAGACAGCCGTTTTCGCAGGCCCAAGATCCTTAAAAGAAACAGAGATAGATGGAGAGATAGATCAAAGGGAACGATTTGCTCATTGTGATGAAAACAGCATAAAAAAACAGTGGAGGTCTACGTTGAAATGATGCGATACTCTCGCAGAAAAAAAAGAGAGCCGAATTTTAATTAACACAATGTTCAAGTGGACGCTGAGAAACTCCCCTGCACGACCAAATAGTTGAGTATCGATTGAGTACTGGTTTCATGATGGGTGTGTAACCAATCACAAAATGTTGAGAAACCTAGAAGAGGACTGGTCATTATTCCCCAGAGAAATTCCTTCAAAAAACTTCCTGGGTTTCTTGGGGTTACTGTTTTAAAAACCTGTCGGACGGGAAAATGTGAAAAAAAACAAGTTAACACAACGATTTAGCTGAATTTTCTATGCTCATGTACCGACGTCCAGAATTATTCGTACAAAAGTCGTAAAACTGTTTGGGATGTTCAAATGTTCAACTTTATCGTCTTAGTCTGTGTCTGAGTTAGGGAGATGATCTATCTTGAGATAGAGAAGATCGTAGCTGAAGAATTGTATGGACCTTTAGGGAATGCAAGTGATCGATATAGTTAAATTTTCACTTTACATCTAGTTAATCCACGTTTTGAACTTCACGAAGACACCCTTAGATCCTGTAGTTTTAACGCTGAGGTTCACATTTTCATGTTTTCTTTCAGTATCAAGAAATCATCCTTTGCAAAAAAAAAAAGAAAAGGTGTCCACCTTTTTTCATTAACTTTAAATATGTGACTTCATTGAATATTTTTTAATAGCGTATTTATAACCGCAGGAGCGTTTCCGATAAGCTTCTGAAACAGTTAAGTACATAAAATGCAACCCTTTTTGTACAAAATTGTACAATAGCCAAATTTAAGCTATTTATTTCTTTAAGAAGATAGCTTTTAAGAGTGAAAACGTTTGAAACTAGAGAAAAATTCCGAGCAGAGTTTTTGAGTTTTTAATTAACAACGCAACAATGCAACTGGTTGACGCGACGCCATCATAAGACGCTTTTGCTCAAAAAAAAAAATCTGCATAAGATGTTCGATCACGCAAGGCGATTTTCAAACGTTTTAAGATACCGTTTTTATTCAGAATTTATTTGCAGTGTAAGAATTAGTTAGTTTACAACATTTATGCCCAAATTAACTTAATAAAGCCATGTACCTCATTTGAAGATTGTCCCAACCGCACATCCATAATTTGAATATGTAAAATTTAAACCTATTTCGGGTAAACAAATAGGCTCGTTGTGTTTCTACCCCTGTCTAAAATTTGAAATATCTCGTTTCCTTGACAAAGATAATTCATAAAACTATATCAGATTTTCTCAAGAAATAACAAACTATCATCGAGAAGAAAATCGGAGGCGTAATTGTTTTGTTGAACATGGAAAAATCGTTATTTTTTGACAGATGCGGGTGAAGTTTCAGTACGGTAGTGATAGATTTTCTCTCAATATTTTCTTTGCGTGGGTTGATAATCGAGCGTTATTTCACCAAACTGTTCTTTTTAAACTTTCATTTTGATGCATGGACAAATTCAGGGATATCTAGAGGTAAAGAGTCGATTTTAAAGAAAAATAAAATATGAAACAAGCACAGAACAGAAGTCACTCGTGAAAATCGGTCAAGCTTTGTATTTGTTTGCTCGGAGGTCCGCTCAATGTCTTGAAAACTAACGTCATCGCCGATGTTGTCACTTTTCAAACTCTCAGTTCTGCCCTGAAACAGGTTTTGTTGAGATTATCGTGAAAAAGAAAAATAACCATGTCTGCTAAGACTGCCACGCACCCTAAATACATCGATATGATCGTAAGTGCGATAAAAGCACTGGGCGATAAAAGCGGCTCATCTCGACAGGCCATCAACAAGTACATTGTAAAGGAGTACAAACTCACGGACAACAATCACCATAGTGCTATGCTAAAACAGGCGCTCAAACGGGGATCTGGACCGAACGGTCCGCTTGTTCACAACAAGGGAAAAGGTGCAGCCGGTTCTTTCAAGGTTAAACCAGCTCCAGCGAAGCCTGCTAAAACGGTTGCCAAGAAAGCACCGGCGAAGAAAAGCGCGTCCAAGAAAGGACCTGCCAAGAAGAAGGCCCCTGCTACTAAAGGAAAAGCAAAGCCCGCGAAACCTACTGCACCGCCTAAGGAAACAACAGCGCTAGTGGAAGCACCAGCGGCTAAAAAACCCGCCAAACCAAGTAAAGCTAAAGTCACTAGGAAGAGTGGAAAGAAGTCCAAAGCTGCGTCCCCGAAAAAGCCCAAAGTCATGAAAGCGAAGAAATCGGCAAAGAAAGCCGCTTCTAAAAAGTAAAGTGAACTCAGGTCGATCACGTCAGAAGAGTGTTGATGTTTCAAACCGTTATGATACTGTTCGAATCTTTGTGGTTTTACACTGTACATTCTTGATATTTTTACCGACGTTTCAGGTTTTGTCCTGCTTTTAAAATACTAGCCTGCGAGCAAACTCTCTGGGGGGCTATAAGACCCTTTTTTCTCTTTCCCCCCCCCCCCCCCCCCCAACCCCAGAGCAGCCTAAAGAGCCTGCTAGGATATTGACTGAAATACCAATTTAAAATTGACGTAGATGCAAAAACCGGCGAACATGAGGAAGGTACTAATCACGAAAGCAGCTCTTCTCAACAGGTACCGTTTCAACCTTTTACTGTTTAGAGAATAAGATTGTTAGTTAAATATTGTCTGTAAAATAGAAAGAAACAGCCTGAGAGTGTCATAAATGACGTGTATAGAATGTACATAAACCTGTAGCTTTTCAATAGTGTTTCACAAAGAACAATAAAATTTAACTGAGTTCATACACAAAACCAGAACGATTTCACCATAAATCAAAAAGCACGAGAGAATTCGTCATCACAGCAGGCATCGCGGTATACAATCAACAATCGATGAAATCGATAGTCATTCGATTAAAATCGGTACCAATTTAATAATCGAATGATATCGGTAACCGGTAAACGAAGATTCTGACATTCACATGCACATGGTCGACTTTCATCGAATCGGACTGCCAACTGATATTTATATCGGTTGTTCTCCATTCATACGGATTCATACTGCGACTATCATTAGCGACCATAAGTACGCTGTAAGATTTTTATCAAAATAGATAGTATTCGTAGAATGAAAGGTTTAGTTTCTAAAGAAAAACTGTGGTCTTGCGTTGGATGGGGAGTGAAGCTCAAAGCGGGTAGATTGGCCACCGCAAGGCGATTGAGAAACAGTTGACCAGCCTAGTATCAGGATTTGGAGAGGTAAGGAGCGAAAAGGGGAAACAGCGAAGGTCCCCTGCCCTCCCCTCTCCTCTTCCCTAATCCCTAACGAAGGCCTGATACTCAGCTGGCTAACAGTTGACAAAACCAAATTTTTGAGTCCGCGGAGGCTCCCGCCGAAAGGAAAGTTAATGAATTTGTTGCCATTTGCACATCTCCCATTATACACCTTATTCAGTGCCCCCAAACGTTTGCATTACCACTGGGTATTACTGGTATTACAGTCGTCCCAAGAGAAATTGAAGATAAACTATGCAAAATTTCTGGGGGCAAACAAGGTGTATTATGGGAATCCTCACACCATCCTCCCCTCCACTACGACACAAAGACGCGGTAGCAATCGTACCCTGGGTACGAAAGACTTTTCCTCTGCGATTTCGGTCACTTTTACGTTCTTCACCCCGAAGCATCCCGCCATTTGCGAGAAAAAACCTCTGGTACCAAGCCCGGAAGGGTATCGGATGGCTAATACCAACTGATATCAGTTACCGTATTTCCTCGAATAATAGCCGTCCCTCGATTAATCGCCACCCTCGAATAATCGCCCCCCTAGGAGGAATATTTAACATAATCGCCTCCCTCGGATAATCGCCTTCCCTTCTATTATCAATGCTGCGTTCTGATTGGTTTAGCTACTACTAGTCTATATGTTATAGCCCACTAGTAGCGAAAAGCGCGGGCTTTGAAAACCAAAACAATGGCGGCTGAATCGCGCTTTGTTTGCTAAAGTTGTTTTGTTTCAATATTTTTGAACACCTAGTTGGATTTTCGGGCTCGAGGAATAATTGTTAAATAGCTTCTTTGTATATGTTCAGCACTGGAAAAATGTGTAAGTTTAGCAGAACCTTACACAACAGACAATTAATTCAGTTCGCGCTTATTCCTGCTGAATTCGCTGTCCGTTTCATAAAATATCAAAATCGCGTTGAAGTAATTACACCTCACATTGTCCATAGCTGCTTAGTATCTGTTTTTAACATCTCCTTACAGTCTCAGTACAATGTCTAGAGCTGTGCACAGCATGCATTTTATCTCAGTATCACTGGGATCTAAAGCGTTTCATTTTTGAGGAAAATTTCACTTTCTCATCAAAACAATCACTGACTGAGTCAGACTCGGAGTAATTTACTTAAATATAGTGTTCAGTACAGCAAACGGGGTTATGTTCTGTGAAATTTATGTGCAGTCTGCGGCCCTCATCACATCGATCCACGATTTATTCATTTATTTTATTTTCAAGTTTTTTTTAAACCGATCCTCGATCCCCTATTCTCCATCACCAATCCTCGATCCTCGATCCTCGATCCTGATTTTGCAGTAAACCTAGAAGTTTTGCTCATTAAGATTATTGTTTATTTCGACCACTGAAGTAATCACTTGTTCTAAAGTAATCAACCCTTTCAAGCAATAGAATTCGTGGACCGACCCGTTCCAGAAAAGCTCGATATGGGATTTCTATTCTATGGACATGAAGTGCTGCAAGTCTGAGTGCGTGATAGTCTAGTACAAAGGTGCCCGTATGAACACATCCGTGATACATACGTATTTTAATCACGTAAATAAATAAAAGTAGAGGCAAGATATTAAGTGTTGAGATTAAACATGAAGTTGAGCGAGTTTTTACTTTTACGCTTACGTGCAACCTTTCATACATTACCTCAATTTTATTTGCAGACGTAAATTTTAAAGTGCAACATGACTTCACATCTTAACAACTGCAAAAATCTATCAATTAAATACGTACAACAAAGTGAATCTATTTAACCGTAGAGTTCCAGTATTTGCGACACTATCCTGAGAAACGTTACGCCTTAACACACCACAAAACAGGATTTCCCCGCTATACTATTTTCTCATCATACTTGGGGATATTTACCTTTTAATGCGCGTGCATGTCGTGCATAATTACACGATAATCAAGGGCCTCGATTCGGGGAAAATTACATCATTGCCAAAATTTACATGCGTCATTTCAGTCAACGCCGAAAATATACCGCATGCTCATCACGAGGACTGAAATGAAAGTCGTTACGATTCTTATCCCCAGTTTCCATGGTCTCCGCTAGGAACGCGTGGCCTACAAACTAGGTCCCACTGACAAAAACAAAAAAAAGAAAGAAAGAAAGACCTGCATTTTTAGAGTCTCGCTCTGCTAAAGCAAGCTTGACTAAAAATAACTGAAACAAGTCCACAGGAGACTCAATAGAGATGCCATGTTCTGCCACTCAATTTGATAAGTTGATCACTGCCAACCTTTGCCCATGTTGATGATATATTCAGTATAGAAGGCAGAAACTTGTTTCCGTGTACGTTATTCCATGTGGCAGTTGTTACGTAAACAGCTTTAAACGATTTTCTTGGAATGAGTTGCTTTCACCGATTTACTTCTCGGAAATTCTCCGCGGAAAATTCATGCATAAAAAAACATAGGGACGGAAAAAAGTTTCCGAGAAACATGCTTTGAGTTTCCTGGAACTGGCAATCGACAGGATGCAGTTTTAATATTAACATGTCTCAGATGTAAATAAAATGTAAATTTCATTTACAAAACTCTCTGCTTGATTACAGTTTAATGTTGTTCTCTATCGTCACATTGATAAAATGCATTTCCACAAATAATATGGAAATGAAATAAACAGAACAACGGTATGACTAAACATTGAGATTAGGAATTATTGGCTACCTGTGGTTATCAAACAAAAATGGAGGACAGATAATGCATAATATTAAACACGGTCGTCAATATACATCATTATTTTAAATAGCACCTGTCCAAGAAGTCCATTCACGTGACGTGAAGATTAGAAAAGTTCCGATCGTGATTGGCTGGCCACCGAGCGTTTTCCTAGAAAACGATAACTTGTCCTGGCCTAGTAAGTATCAAGGCTGAAGAGCGTACACCACAGTAGCACTGACGACTTATCAGTACGAGGTTAATATTTATCTGTCACGATTTTATCGTGGTAGTCAATTTACTGTTATAAGAGTTAAAACGAATATCTCGCCGACCCGAAATTTGTGGGAATTGACTGCAGCTATGGCAAGTTCATCTTCATTTTCATTGTCGTCGTGCGACTCTGGCTCGGGATCTGTATACGACACCTCGGAAGGAAAGACAAACGGCACTAGATTGGTACGATTACAGGATCGCAAATCTGAGGAGTCTGTTGACCATGAAACCTGCAACAAGGTGGAGGACGACGACCAGCAGCGGCGAAAATCCCAAGAGCTGGAGGAACTTAAGCCAATTTCTGAACTTGACTATAATTTTCCGGATATTCTACCACAAGAGCCTATATTTGGTCGTTCAAAAGAGTTACAGAAGGTCGTAGATTACATCGAACGCGGAACAATTTCTGTGGTGCTGATAACCGGGGGTCCAGGATTTGGTAAAACCACTTTGGCCATAGCAGTTTCTCATGAGCTTGCAAAATCCGAGAATGTGAGAAAAGTATTGTTCTGCCGTTTACTTTCAAAGAAAACTTCCAACGAAGCTGCCATTGAGATGATTCATGTATGTGGAAAGAGCCATGCGCAGCCTCCCGAATATTCAGACCAGTGGCTTACGGACTGGAGCAGACAGATCCAAATGCAAGTCACTTTTGTTCTTGATAATGCAGATGATATCCTGGAATCAAAACAAAGATCTCCCTTCTTAGCCATCTTGAAGAAGATGACACAGTTATCGAAGAAAAAGTTAACTTTTGTCATCACTTCTAGAAGACTATTCAAACTTCGAGATCTTCCGTCGGAGGTCGTCGTGTTATCCTCGTTACCACCCGAACAGGCGAAGAAAGTCCTAATCTCTCGCGTGAGGGATGAAGAAACTGGCAAAAATCTTTGCAGAACCGAGGAAATGGTAAAGCTGTGTGGCTATGTTCCTTTGGCTCTTTGTATTGTCGGGTCACTTCTTTCAGACTACCCCGAGGAGATGCTTGTTAAAGACCTCGAGAAGGAACCTATGAAGCTGCTGGATGATGGAAATGAGTCAGTTGAAAGTGTCATCAAAACGTCTTTTGATCTGTTATCTAAAGATAAACAAGATGCCTTGGTTCTGATGTCAATCTTCCCGGGATCATTTGATAGCGATGCTGCTGTGGCTGTGATACCAAAAGCTTGCTCAGAATTTGAGAACCCGCCAGTGTCCGTCCTGCTTTCCTTAAAGAGAAGCTCTCTTGTTGAACAACCAAGTCCGCGAAGATATCAGCTACATCCTCTAATTCGCGCCTTTGGAAAGAAGATTGGCGAAGCCAATGATCTACAGGTTTTGGTCGGGGCAGAGAAACGGGCCTGTGCTCACTTCTTTTGTCTTCTTGCTCAGAACGCAAAGATATTCTGGAGCAAGGACCAATGCAAAAAAGCTATCGACTTGTTTAGTAAGGACAGATACAACTTTGAGCACTTCCTTCAAGTGTACGCCAAAGCAGCGGAAATCCGCGATGAAAAGACCCTTGACAACTGCAAAGAGTTCCAACACAATTTTCTCCAGAATTGCATGTATTTGGAGAAGTGTGTTTCACCGTCATTCTATACTGACTTTTTGGAAGCGTTATTGTCGTATACTGAGCCAAAAAGTCAACCAGTGCGTGCTGCAGAACTCTTATGTCTTCGAGGACATGAGAAAAGAAAAGTTGGAGACAAGGAAAATGACTACCAGGTGGACATGGAAGATGCATATAATCTGTACTCTGAGAACGGTGGTAAATTCGAGACAAACACAATGTCGGTAGTCTTCTTGCTTAATAGTTACGCAGACTCTATTTCCAAAATAGGAGATCCTGCTAACAATACAAAGTGGAAGAGATCAATGGAAATGCTCTGGAGTTCAGCGAATCTCTGGACAAGGGTCACCCAGAAAGGGCAGAAGCTCTTTTACTTGCAGGTCGATTTGCAAAGCGAAGACGTGAGTGGCCTGAGGCAGAAAAGAAGTTACAAGAGGCACTAGAGCTATTTCAGGAGTTCCTCGGTACGCATTTGACTACAGTTCACGCCTTGAAGGAAATGGCGGACTTTTATTTCTCTGGTCTGACTGACGCCGACTTGGAAAAAGCTCTCACTCATTACAAAAAAGCGCTGGACGTGATGAAACAGCTAGGAATGGAGAACAACAAAGCGAACATCATGATAATGAAGAACTATGGAACTTCTTCTAAACAGAATGGAAACTTTCAAGAAGGAACGAAATACCTCGAACGAGCGTATTTAGTCGCCGACAGAGAGTTGCTACCTGATCACATGTGGAAAGTAATGATCAAGACTAACCTGGCCTTACTGCATGAGCAGAACGGAAAGGAAGAAGATGCCAT
This sequence comes from Porites rus, assembly GCA_964035705.1. Taxonomy (NCBI): domain Eukaryota; kingdom Metazoa; phylum Cnidaria; class Anthozoa; order Scleractinia; family Poritidae; genus Porites; species Porites rus. Next base: position 24,983,407 of record OZ037997.1, on the reverse strand, counting down.
AGCATCAATGCAAGAAGCACTTGAGATGTGTTACAGACTTAAAAAGCCGATTAAGCACCTGGCCCCAGTTGTTCAAACGTTGGATAGCACTATCCACTGGATAAATCACTATCCAGCGGATAAGTATTTGGGAAACCAATTGTACTATCCTCTGGATAGAGATTTATCCACCGGATAGCGCTATCCACCTTTTGAACAACTGGGGCCTGGGAATTAAGCATAGCAATGACGTCATTTCCTTTGTAAAACGTCATAAAAAAGATTTTCCTAAAAGCAAATTCCCGTTCTAAAGTTTACCTTAGTTATATTTACTGTCAACTCTCTCTAAAACGGACATATTTGGGACCGGCACTATTGTGTCCGTCTTATAGGGAGTCAAGTAAAGGGAGTACAGAAAGACAGGGACCAACTCTAGGTGTCCGTTTTACAGAGGTGTCTGTCTTACGTAGGTGTCCGATAATAGAGAGCCGACTGTAAACTTTTTTTTGGACTGTTTACAGTCACCTATTTCCGTGAAGGATCATCGAGATCTTGCTAAACTGAACTATTCAGTGCCGTAACTAATTGTACTAACTGCGAGCAGAGGCCCTTCGATCTTCCTAGATCTTCCCTGCCTTTCTGATAAGATCGAAGGGCCTCTGCTCGCAGGGTAACTCCACGTGGAGGGAAACAAAAACACTGTCCACTCCTGTTAACCGGTGTAAAAAGAGCTGTGGAGAACAGTAAGTCCTTCTACAATGATACGCCGTCACTTTGATCAGATTTATTGACTTCTCTTTATAACACCGTTACAAGCATTAGACTAGCTAAATCTCTAAAAAATTCAACTCCCACGGGACTGGTTTGGGACACAAACGTGGCCGCCCTTTCATTGTTTTGGGACACAAATATGGCCGCTATGACGTCAGGTGAAAACCCACAAATACCGTTACTTCAAGAATTACAATTTGTCATTTTGCGCACAGTACCAAAGTTGTCGCTTGAGTGTAAACTATTTGTTGGAATAATTAGTCCCGCCTTTTCCATACATATACGGCTCCGAAGTTTGTTTAGGAGTTAGTTTGCTAGGAACATAATGGCATGGACAATTGACTGAAGAGATGTTTATTGACAACTAATATCAATCAATCATAGTTGAATTACGCCTTTTAATTAAATACAGCTAAACAATTCGATTGAGAGACACCGATGTACAGGTTTCAGCCTACAAAACATAGGTTAGCCAAAAAACGCAATAGATTGGCAAAAACAGCATTTCTCCGGCGGAACTTAAATTATCAGGACAGGACTCTTCTGGTGAAGAAAAGCTAATTTACTTAACTGACGTAGACCAAAGGTTTCCTTTTTTTCGACATGAAATCAACTGAATAAATAATTCACATAGTTTCAAATTAAATTTACCAAATCACCTTACGGCAAGTGCGTGTTCGAAAACTGCACATCCAAAAAGAGTTTCTCGACCAGACTAAGTGAAGGACTATTTATAAACCTTATACATTGGTGTCATACTTGCCTCCCACGCAGACGTTCTTAGGGGTTCGTCACGCGTTCCTGCCCCACTAACCTCTGCGCGGGAGGCTAGTGTCATACTTATCTATCAAACAGTCCTTGAAATATCATAAATGAAGACGATAACTGTTAAATATCATAAGTCACAATGTTCGGTGTTAATCGTGCATTTGATCATACACACATGCGAATTTGTGCGTTTAATTAATAAAATTATTATTATTGTTATTATTATTATTATTATTATTGTTGTTGTTGTTGTTATTATTATTATCTAAATAAAAACACGTTTTAAATGACAACGGTTAATGAACTTTGCAAAATTCATAAAAATCGGGTCGCAATTCACTTTTTAAATCAGGCAAAAATTTATCGTTTTAAACTCGTAAAACTGTGATCGTCTCACTGTTTTAGCTGGACTTCGTTACTTTTTGTTAATCCCACAGAAACAAACCATTATTACGGATTAATTTTCGCATGCTTAATTGCTTAAGCTTGCTTACAGTACTGTATTACAGTTCGTTTTGCAGTTAAACGTTTTACTTCAAGAAGACTATGGTATTTTTATTATTTTGTAGCCTTGTTCCAGTTCGTAGCCTGTATACCGTTACGCTCTTAGATCACTAAGCCGTGAGGGAACGTTTGCTTGTAATAAACGTTTGATTGCGCACGAGAATATGATTCCACTTTTTTATGTTTTTCCAGTTTTAACTCTTTTGCACCAGTAAAACAGATGTGCATTCATTGTGAATAGTTTTAGCTTTATTTTCTTATAATCTCTGGCGACACGTTACCTCCACTCTCTATATTAAAACCGGGCGAACACCTTTCCAAGACGAACAGTCGGAGCCAGTCCAGGAGGTGTCCTTCTTGGAGACAATTGAATGTCTTTTGTTATTTGTTGTTGGTTTTGTACAAGAAGCACCCGTTTTGTGTGGTCTATTCCACACGAAGCTATTTTATTTTTGCGGGATATAGCGGGGGGAGATAAGTGTTTGTCCTCTTTATTGTATCTATCAACATTAGACAATAAGAGCGAAAATTCCAAGAAATTTTACTCATTGCTCCTGATTTCGTATGGAAAGCAGAGGAAATCGTCAACTGCTTTGTAGGGTCAGTTAAGAGTTAATATTTCATTTATTAACGATTGATATTGTGTAGTGAACCTTATTGCAAAGAGGCTGGCTATGAAAAGCAAACAGGCACAGTGGAGGGACGAGAAAACAGCCGCCCGTACAATGAAATGGTTTATTAATGGCCTGTTTACATGGAGGTGGAGGACCCTACTAACGTTGACGCGATGCGAGCTAAAGTTGCATCAAGCTCCATTAGGGAAGAGTGTATTCAAGCACATGAAGTGTCTGGGGAACTGGTACCGGACGACAAAGTACATCACACTGAACCTTGCAGCAATGGTGTCAGCAAAGATGATTCCGACCAATCAGCTGTCTTGCCTGAAGGAAAACCTTTAAATATCGAACCCCAAGGCGCATGTCAAGGAGCCATGACATCAGAGAAGAATGTTCCAGATTATCCCTTGTTCCCACTCTCCCCCGGTTTTTTCTTGAGTCTCTTGAGAGCGTTGAACAGTTTTGAAGCCGCCTTAGAAAAGGCTCATCTGCGACTGCTCTGAGTAGATTTCAACGTTCTGCGATTGGGTCTTGTATCGCTTTAAAAGTCATAAAATCCAATACACGAATAAGGTGGAAATATTTTTAAAGTATTTATTTCTTTTTCAGGTTATCTGATTATAAAGAGATTGGATTCATTATAAAATGCTGTTATCCGCCCAGTTTGGTCTTTTTTGTTATTTACTTAACTTCGTATAGAAAAGGTCAAGTTTGTTTCCGTTGCATGATGGCAGTGCAGATAGTGTAGTAAGTCTTTGTGAATGTAAATACTTCACTCTACTTTTACTTCCTCGCTTTTCGGCTTACTTCTTGCCAGCCCCTCCCTATTTACATCGTCACGGCTTTACTTTTTACTTTAGGTTAATTTTTGCCATTAGATCATTTGTCGTCCCCAAGCCTTATTATCCTGGACGGCTTATATTCGCTTCCGGGTCACGTGGTCCGAGCAAATTCCCTGATACGTTACCGAAAATCTGGTTACAACTGAATTAAATGTCAAGGAAACTCAATTGAGGAAATGTGGTTTACATGGGGATCCCATGTTCCACCACGCAAGTCAGTTATGCGTGGATCACTACTAACTGTAACAAACTTTGGGTGCGTTCGATTGGGAAATCCGAATTTAGATTTTCAAAATCTAAATCCGGATTTCCTAATCGAACGCGAAGTCCGAAAACGGATTTCACCTCCGAGAAATCCGTCCTCAAGGTGGATTTCAATTAAGAAATCCAAATCCGGTTTTTTTGGATTTCTCTTTTTGTCGTTCGATTGGGAAATCCGAAAAAGGATTTGAAACTGACTGTCCTTAAGAATAGCGGTCTTGCACGCGCACCGATAATTAGCGAAAAAAGACCGCTGTTCACGAGAGCACGGTTTAGCAAATCCTTTTGTTGGATTTCCCAATCGAACGACAAAAAGGGAAATCCAAAAAATCCGGATTTGGATTTCTTAATTGATCCGTGAAATCCAAGAGACTATAAAGGGGACAGAGAGGGCATCCCCCATATATACCCTATTCCACAGGTAATTCGTCTCGAGTTATTTTTAACACCACAGATCTCAAGGGGGATTAGACAACAGCCAATCACATAGCGCGAATGTGTTCCTCGTGGATGACCCGCGCTGAGAGCCACGCGTCCCTCACGAATTGACGCAGAACAAAATGGGGGAAGACGCGGAGAGCGATTTTGCTATTCCTTTTGTCGACGAAAACGACTACAGCGAGATTTCTGCGAAAGCTGTGTCAGCGAAACCGAAATTAAATAGAATCGCCCTTCCTCTCTTGTATAGAGCTAACAGTAGAGCAGGGAAATCCTTAACACACTGAATATTCTCTCAGGATCATTTATAATTTACAGTTTAAAGAGAGCACTGGTTTAATGTTTATTTTTTTCAGTCTTTATAGCGATTATTCCTACCCACTTACTTTGTCAATTGTAGGCGAACCCTCCTAAACCTGAATTTCAAGGGACCATATTCAAGCTCAGAAAGAGAAATAAAATTTCGTCGTTGCTTATTTACATCCTCCATAAAACGCGAAATTAGGCATTTTCACGTCGTAGTCGTGCAAAAACGGGAAAGAAATGAACAAAAAAGTATGTTGCACGTACGAAGTTGTTGTTTTGCTAATTAAACCTATTGTTTTTTTGACGTTCTAGTTGTCGTCCGCGTCGTTGGATCTTAAACTCCCTAAATTGTACAAACGACCGGTTACAATAGACCGGCGAAATTTCTCATTTTATTAAAGCACTGAGATTACGACAACTTCGAGTTAAACTGATTTCACGGGTTGTCGAAGAGTCCAGCGATTCCTTTTTCCCAGGTGAGCGCCGACTCATTTCGCTTCAATATTCAGAAATGCTCTCGATCTTTTTACGCTTTCATTGCCTCTCGCCCGACATGTTTTGCATGGCGTTTGGTCATGCGAAACCTCCACGAAACATCCACGCCTCGCGCGAGGTAACTTTATCCCGATTCTAAAAATAACTCGAGACGAATTACCTATGGAATAGGGTGTATATGGGGGATGCCCTCTCTGTCCCCTTTATAATCTCTTGGTGAAATCCGTTTGCGGATTTCGCGTTCGATTGGGAAATCCGGATTTAGAAATGAAAATCTAAATCCGGATTTCCCAATCGAATGCACCAAAATTTGATGATATATTCTTAGAATGCAGTAATCCGTTACAGGGTGCGTTATTCGATATGACAGTTCTTTCGTTAACAGCTTTTGATGATTTTCTTGGAATGAGTGGTTTCTGGTGATTTAATTCTCGGAAATCGTCCCTTGAAAATCATGCACGAAAAAAACATATAGCTGCAGAAAAATGTTTCTAAGAAAAATGCTTCGAGTTTCCTAGAACTGGCGATCCACGGGATGTAATTTTAATTGTAACATGCCTCAGGGCTAAATAAAACATAAATTAGATTTATGAAAATCTCTGTTTGATTACGTTTTAAAATAATAATTTCATCTAGAGACAGTTGTTCTCTATCGGTATATGGTTTAGGCATCTAAGTAAATATATATACAAGTGAAATAGACAGAACAGCCCGACTAAACACCCTTTATTAGCGTTGAGACTAAACATTGGCTACCTGCGGTTATCAAACAAAAATAGAGGAAAGGTAATGCATATAAACATACACACACGGTCATCAATTCATCACCTGTCCTTTCATGATCACGTGACGTGAAGATAAGAAAAGTCGCGATCGTGATTGGCTGACCACTAACCTTTTAGAAGAACGATAATTATAACTTGTTCTGGGCTATTCGAGGCTGAATTAAGCCTTCTGCCGAATTGATAAGTAGTAGTCAGTTGGCTGTTTATAAGCGAGTAATTTGAAACGAATTTTGCGCCGGCCCGAAAATTGTGAATCGACTCCAACTATGGCAACTTCATCTTCGATTCCATTGTCGTCGAGCGACTCTGGTTCAGGATCTGTTTTCGACACGTCGGAAGAAAAGACGAACGGCACTAGATTGGCACGATTACTGGTCGATGGAGGAACTCACGTTTTAAGAAAGTTTTTAGATTCTGTTTATCCTGAGCCAAAATTACTTGCTAAAGGGTTGAACAAGAACTCTGTAAAGTTTCAACATCTTAAGTCAAAACGCGTGATATCGAACCGTCAGTGGGAAAAGTTATTTCCGCCTTCAGGTCTACCGCCGCACTCAAAGCAGTTTGATATAACACTTTTACATTTGTTGATTAGAGAAATCTGTTATCTACCTGCGCCACTAACAGGCTGGCATAAAATGCCTGCTGATGATGACCAAAGCTTGGAGGCAAACATCGCCAGAATCAAATGCTTCCGAAATGAGCTATGTCACAGTGTTTCAACAGGCATTCCTAATGAGGAGTTCGAAGACAAATGGAATACAATAGCTTCGTCTTTAGAGGCGATTAAAATTGGCGTCTACCGAAAGAAAATTCAGGCTCTCAAGAATGATTCGATTGACCATGAAACCCACAAAAAGGTGGAGGAAGAAGTCGCGAAGTGGCAACAATTTCAAGAGCTAGAAGATATTAAGGCAATTTCTCAACTTGAGAGCTATTTTCCCGATATTCAAGAGCCTATGTTTGGTCGTTCACAAGAATTACAGGAGGTCGTAGAAATTATTGAAGGCGGAACACTTTCTGTAGTGCTGATAACCGGGGGTCCAGGATTTGGTAAAACTACTCTGGCCAAAGCAGTTGCTCATGAACTTGCAAAATCCGATGGCATGAGAAAAGTATTATTTTGCCGTTTACTTTCAAAGAAAACGTTCAATGAAGTGGCCATTGAGATGATTCACTCATGTGGAAAGAGCTATGCACAGACCCCCAAAGTTCCGGACCAGTGGCTTAAGGACTGGAGCAGACAGATCCAAATGCAAGTCACTTTTGTTCTCGATAATGCAGATGATATCCTGGAATCAAAACAAAGATCTTCCTTCTTAGACATCTTGCGAGAGATGACGCAATTATCGGAGAAAAAGCTGACATTTGTGATCACTTCTAGGGAACAGTTCAAGGTACGAGATCTGTTGTTGAAGGAGGTCGTGTTATCCTCTTTATCGACGGATCACGCGAAGGAAGTCCTAATCTCTCGCGTGAGCGATAAAGAAATTGGCAAAAATCTTTCCAGAACCGAGGAAATAGTAAAGCTGTGTGGCCAGGTTCCTTTGGCTCTTTGTATTGTCGGATCACTTCTTTCAGACTACACTGAGGAGAGGCTTGTTAATGGCCTTGAGAAGGAACCGATAAAGCTGCTGGATGATGGAAATGCGTCGATTGAAAGAGTCATCAAAACGTCTTTCGATCTTTTGTCTCAAGAAAAGCAGGATTCCTTGGTCCTAATGTCAATTTTCCCGGGATCATTTGATAGCGATGCTGCCGTGGCTGTGATATCACGAGCTTGCTCAGAATCCGGGACCCTACCAGTTTACGTTCTGCGCTGCTTAAAGAACAGCTCTCTTGTTGAACAACCAAGTCCCCGCAGATATCAGCTGCATCCTCTAATTCGCGCCTTTGGAAAGAAGATTGGCCAAGCTATTGATCCACAAATATTGGTTGGGGTAGAGAAACAGGCCTGTGTCCACTTCATTTCTCTCCTTGCTCAGAACGCAAAGATATTCTGGAGCAAGGACCAATGCAAAAAAGCTATTGACTTGTTCAGTAAGGACAGACATAATTTTGAGCACTTTCTCCAAGTCTACGCCAAAGCAGCTGAATTCCGCGATGAAGAGACCCTTGACAATTGCAAAGAGTTCCAACTCGATTTTCTTCAGAATTGCATGTATTTGGAGAAGTGTGTTTCACCGTCATCTTATACTGACTTTTTAGAAGCGTTATTGTCCCACACTGACCCAAAAATTCAACTAGTGCGTGCTGCAGAACTCTTATGTCTTCGAGGACAAGAGAAAAGAAAAGTAGGAGACAAGGAAAATGACTACCGTGTGGACATGGAACACGCATATAACCTGTACCGTGAGGACAGTGGTAAATTCAAGACAAACACAATGTCGACAGTCTTCTTGCTTAATAATTATGCAGACTCTATTTCCAAAAGAGGAGACTCTGCTGACAATCCAGAAGTGGAAAAGATCAATGGAATTGCTCTGGAGCTCAGCAAATCTCTAGAGAGGGGTCACCCTGAAAGGGCAGAAGCTCTTAAACTTGCTGGTCGATTTGCAAAGCGAACACGTAAGAGGCCTGAGGCAGAAATGAGGTTACAGGAGGCACTGAAGCTATTTCAGAATATCCTCGGGACACATTTGAGTACAGTTCACGCCTTGAAGGAAATGGCGGATTTTTATTTCTCTGACCCGACTGAGAATGATTTGGAAAAAGCTCTCGCGTATTACAAAAGGGCGCTTGAGATGATGAAACAGTTAGGAATGGAAAACAACAAAGCGATCATCATGATTTTGAAGAACTATGTAATTTGTTCTGTAAGGCAGAAAGGAAACGTTCAGGAAGGAATAAAATACCTCGAACGAGCTTCTTTTGTAGCTAACAGAGAGTTGCAACCTGATCACATGTGGAAAGTACAGATCGAGACTAACCTAGCCTTACTGTATGAGAAAAACGGAAACGACAAAGAAGCCAGAGTATCAATGCAAGAAGCCCTTGAAATGTGTAACAGACTTAAAAAGCTAGTTAAGTACCTGGGAAATAAGCATAGCAATGACGTCATTTCCTTTTTAAAACGTCATGAAGAATATTTTCCCCAAAGCAAATTCCCGCGTTAAAGTGTACCGTGGGTATGTTTAAAACTGTCCCTGATTTACCATAAAGATCGGTGAAATGGAGAAGTTACTTAACTAAACTATTCAGTGTCGTAACTTTTTTGCTGTGAGCCCCCAGACGAGCACCACAATAATCTGTGTGATGAGTATGGTTCCTTAGAATCCCTGCGTTATATAATTTGGATCAATCTCGATTTCAGACGGTCAAACTGTCTCAGGGGATATATTAAAAAATACGAAATTAGTTACCTTTTATTATTACGCGTCTTTGCCGTCGAGGGCATGTAATCGCGACGCATCTTTGACTTCAAGATATGAGTAATGCGTGTCCCTGCTTTCAAGTTCACCTTGCCAAATTCAAAGTTAATTGTTGTTGGAAACGTTCATTAAGGTCAGCAACGATTAAATAACAATTTACTGGGAGGACAGTGTTCTTTTATGAACTTTTTATTGGGCTGCCCTTAAGGGCAACGATCAATCAAGAATTACTTTTCATCTATGTCAAAAAGGCAAAATGGCAGACGGAACTTTCAGGTCGCCTAGCGGACAGATTTGGAAGTCGACTTAAAACGGGCACAAAATCCCTTATTGCGTGGAGTTATTGGCGCTATATCTTTGCCGAATTATTTTCTGAATACAGTATTCGGTTGAGGTAGTTGGCAGAAACAATGCCCTCTCACGGTCCCGGCGTTTGCAATTCTCGCACTGTGTGTGAAAAGCCTAAAAGAAAGGAATACGCTATCCGAAAATCTCCCCGTCAAATAGAAACTTATTCCCTTGGGTAGTTAGAAGGGTTTTAAATGCAACATCCGACAGAAATGAAACTGAAACGTAATTTACTCTGTGAGTTTTAAGAAAAAGAAAATTACTGTTATATAAGGAATGTTCAAAACCCAAAAAGTAGGCTCGATTTCCGCTGGTCCCTCATTCCTCCCCCAGAAGAGACCGAGAAGTCTGTTCGAAGAAGGAGCACGGACTAATTTTCCAAACAGCGGCTGGTAATCGAGCCTACCCAAAAAGTTGACTCTGTCACGTTTTATATGCGTAGTAAGACAATAATTTTGGATCCTCTGGTTAGATCAAATTAGTCACGTTATAACTGTCATGCTATATTTTTGGGGGGTAGAGCTGGATTGAAGGCGGGAACGGGGTGCTTTGTGTTAAAGGCCATGTTCACCCTAGATGCATTGCGCGCCCTGTACTCCAGTAAAAAACATTTCGCGTAGTTGAAAATCGCTGTCTTCAACGTGTAAAGTCAATCTTTGTTAATCTTCCACAATTCGCTAAATCTGGTTTAAAAGAAAGTCTAAACAGGTTCTTTTGGTATTTTTCTTTACATCTTTTTGGATATTTTGGTGTGGTATGGAGCCTTTTTCTTTCTGTGAGTGTTTGTTTTCACTGCAGCACTTTCGATGGCGGCGCCATCGAAACGTACGGTTGGAAGTCCGCGTCGACGGGGGTCGCCGAAGTACATTCGTCTCCGTGAATCCGTTTTTTAAATCTCTGGAGAGATGGGAAAGAAGCTCTTGGCTGTAAATTCCACAGACAGCGTGTTTGCCGAGTTCCTTCTACGTCGAATGTTGATGTTCAATTGTAGACAAACTGAGGTCCCGATGAAATCAGTTGAAAGCAAAACAAGCGAGTCAATCTAACATGAACAATGCCTTATTTAATTTAACCTATGAAGCGAGTGATATCCTTAACATAAACTTATCGTCTGGCGTATCACGATTAAAGCTCTAAAGTAACGAGAACTGTTATTAGCAAACCAATCCTTAGCAAAACCTAAAGAAAGTGTAACACAGCGATTACAGCAACAAGACTGTACGCAGTGCTGCTTCGACGCTTTGTAAACACAACTTCTCGCTTATTCTTTCGACAACACATACCTAAGCTTCCTAAGAATTAACACAAAATAATAGATTGAGGAATCAAAACATTTCACAGTCGAATGGGGCTTCAGGAAAATCTCACCTGGTGCTTAGACGTTTGGTATTTTTATGACCTTCATTGTATTCATCGGACTCAACAAAGCATCCATACGCATTCACTACCAGTTTAAATTTTGAACTGCTTTCTGCGAAGTCGGCGATATATCTTCCTCCATTTAGAAAAGAATTAAAGTCTTACTGGCCTCTTTGATACTGTCTCTTTAAGCTTCGGTTAAGTCTGAGTTAAGCGTGAAAAAAGCTAGTCTTCCTCGCTGTCGTTTTTAGTATCGTCACGCAACGCTCTTCAAAAGTGGAAGCCAATCAAAACACTGCATTTAACAAAAGAATAATTTCAAAACAAAAACACACGCGCGCAAAGCCGTTTGGGTGAACATGGGTTCAAAAAAAAAATTGCCGATCATTTCTCGTTTCAAAAGGCTATTTTTTAAGGGGTAATAACGGCAAAAGTTACTTTTCAGCCAGAGTTTAAATACGCGTAGTAGGCAGACCGTAACCAAGGAATCTAACAACCTCGTTCCCAGGGTTCTCTCCTACCCCGCTCCGTAGGACGGGTAGAAGAGAACCCTGGGATCTAATCCTAACGTTGAACGTTTCATGAGACGGACCAAACTTAGTGAGTAAAGTTCATGAAAATTCCGCATCTGGCTCAGTTAAGTCCGTCTGAATGATCGCGGTCCAACACGTTCTTATCCGCCTACTTCAGACGAATAGAACAGAACATCTGAAGATCGTCTCCGGTCTTGACATGCGACCCATTTGTAGGATGATCTATATGTAGCCTCGTTCGACAGAAAATTTAATGTACAGAATTGTACATTGTATTTTTGTACAGAATTGCACAATAGCCAATTTTTAGTTATTTATTTCTTTAAAAAGACAGTTTTTAAGAATAAAAATGTTTGAAACTTAAGAAAAATTCAGACAAGAGTTTTTTAGTTTTTAATTAACAACGCAACAATGCAACTAGTTGACGCGACGCCATCAAAAGACGCTTTTGCTTAAAAAAAATCTGCATGACACGCAATGCGATTTTCAAAAGTTTTAAGATACCGCTTTTATTCAGAATTTAGTAACAGTACAAGAATTAGTTTTTTTTATGATATTTATGCCACAATTAGCTTGATAAAGCCATGTACCTCATTCGAAGGTGGTCCCAACCGCAAATCCATAATTTGCATATGTAAAATTCAAGCCATTACGGGTAAACAAATTGGCGCTTCTGTTTCTACCCCTGTCTAAAATTTGAAATATCTCGTTTCCTTTACAAAGATGATTAATGAACCTGTATCATATTTTTTCAAGAAATAACAAACTATCGTCGAGAAGAAAATCGGAGGCATACGTTTGTTGTTGAACATGGAAAAATCCTTATTTTTGATAGATGCGGGTAAAGTTTCAGTACGGTAGTGATAGATTTTGTCTCAATATTTTCTTTGCGTTGGTTAATAAGCGAGCCTTATTTCACCAGACTGTTCTTTTTAAACTTTCGTTTTGATACATGGGCAAATTGAAGGATATCTGGTTGTAACGAGTCGATTTTAAAGAAAAATAAGATATGAAACAAGCACAGAACAGAAGTCACTCGTAGATATAGCTCAAGCTTTGTATTTGTTTCCTCGGAGGTCCGCTCAGTGTCTTGAAAACTAACGTCGTCGCCGATGTTGTCACTTTTCAAACCCTCAGTTCTTCCCTGAAACAGGTTTTGTTGAGATTATCGTGAAAAAGAAAAATAACCATGTCTGCTAAGACTGCCACGCACCCTAAATACATTGATATGATCGTAAGTGCGATAAAAGCACTGGGCGATAAAAGCGGCTCATCTCGACAGGCCATCAACAAGTACATTGTACAGGAGTACAAACTCACGGACAACAATCACCATAGTGCTATGCTAAAACAGGCGCTCAAACGGGGATCTGGACCGAACGGTCCGCTTGTTCACAACAAGGGAAAAGGTGCAGCCGGTTCTTTCAAGGTTAAACCAGCTCCAGCGAAGCCTGCTAAAACGGTTGCCAAGAAAGCCCCGGCGAAGAAAAGCGCGTCCAAGAAAGGACCTGCCAAGAAGAAGGCCCCTGCTGCTAAAGGAAAAGCAAAGCCCGCGAAACCTGCTGCCCCGGCTGCACCGCCTAAGGAAACAACAGCGCCAGTGGAAGCACCGGCGGCTAAAAAACCTGCCCAACCAAGTAAAGCTAAAGTCACCAAGAAGAGTGGAAAGAAGTCCAAAGCTGCGTCCCCGAAAAAGCCCAAAGTCATGAAAGCGAAGAAATCGGCAAAGAAAGCCGCTTCTAAAAAGTAAAGTGAACTCAGGTCAATCACGTCAGAAGAGTGTTGATTGTTCAAACTGTTATGCGACTGTTCGAATCTTTGTGGTTTTACACTGTAAGTTGATAATTTAAGCAACGTTTCGGGTTTGTCCTGCTTTTAAAATACTAGTCTGCGAGCAAATTCTCGGGGGGGGGGGGTGGCTATAAAGGCACTTTTTTCTTCCCCCCCCCCCCCGCCCAACCCCAGAGCAGCCTTAAGGGCTTGCTAGGATATTGACGGAAATGCCAATTTAAAATTGACGTAGATGCAAAAACCGGCGAATATGAGGAAGGTACTAATCACGAAAGCAGCTCTTCTCAACAGGTACCGTTTCAACCTTTTACTGTTTAGAGAATAAGATTGTTAGATATTGTCTGTAAAATAGAAAGAAACAACCTGAGAGTGTCATTTGTCAAATCTGAAAATAAGTTGTAAGAAAATGACGTGTATAGAATGTACATAAACTTGTAGCTTTTCAATATTGTTTCACAAAGAAGAATAAAGTTAACTGAGTTCATACACAAAACCAGAACGATTTTACCATAATTAAAAAAGTACGAGAGAATTCGTCATCACAGCAGGCATCGCGGTATACAATCAGCAATCGATGAAATCCATAGTCATTCGATTAAAATCGGTACCAATTTAATAATCGAATGATATCGGAAACCGGTAAACGAAGATTCTGACATTCACATGCAGCTGATATTTATATCGGTTGTTTTCGAATCCATTCATACGGGTTCATGCTGCGACTATCATCGGCGATCCATAAGTACGCTGTAAGATCTTTATCAAAATAGACAGTATTCGTAGAATGAAAGGTTTAGCATCTAAAGAGACTGTGGTGTTGCGTTGGATGGGGAGTGAAGCTCAAAGCGGGTAGATTGGCCACCATAAGGGGATTGAGAAACAGTTGACCAGCCTAATATCAGGATTTGGAGAAGTAAGAGCGAAAAGCGGAAACAGCGAAGGTCCCTTGCCCTCCCCTCTCCTCTTCCCTAATCCCTAACGAAGGCCTGATACTCAGCTGGCTATCAGTTGACAGAACCGAATTTTTGAGTCCGCGGAGGCTCCTGCTAAAAGGAAAGTTAATGAATTTGTTGCCATTTGCACACCTCCCATTATACACCTTATTCAGTGCCCCTAAACGTTTGCATAACCAATGGGTATTACAGTCGTCCCAAGAGAAATTGAAGATAAAAAGCTTATGCAAATTTTGGGGGCAAACAAAGTGTATCATGGGAGATGTGCAATTGGCGAATGGAAATTCAAAATAGAAAGAAAGCTCGTGGGGGACGATGGGAAGAGGTCGACTTCTTCCCTTTTCCCTTTCCGTCGTCCCCCACCCGCTTTCTATTTTTTCCTCACCCCATCCTCCCCTCTACTACGACACAAAGAGGCGGTAGCAATGGTACCCTGGGTGCGAAAGACTTTTCCTCTGCGATTTCGGTCACTTTTACGTTCTTCACCCCGAAGCATCCCGCCACGTGCGAGAAAAAACCTCTGGTACCAAGGGTATTGGATGGCTAATACCAACTGATATCAGTTACCGTATTTCCCCGAATAATAGCCGTCCCTCGATTAATCGCCTCCCTCGAATGATTGCCCCCCTAGAAGGAATATTTAACATAATCGCCTCCCTCGGATAATCGCCTCCCCTTCTATTATCAATGCTGCGTTCTGATTGGTTGAGCTACTACTAGGCTATATGTTATAGCCCACTGGTAGCGAAAAGCGCGGGCTTTGAAAACCAGAACAATGGCGGCTGAATCGCGCTTTGCTTTCTTAAGTTGTTTTGTCGCGATATTTTTGAACAACTAGTTGGATTTTACTAAAACAATTATTCCTCTCGCCCTTATGGCCTCTTGAGTCAATAGCCTATTCGGCCTTCGGCCTCATGGGCTATTGACTCAGAGCCCATTCGGGCTCGAATTCTTTGTATATGTTCAGCACTGGGAATGTGCCCAACCTTTCAGAGGTTTCTGCTCCGCTTGCCGAAAACTTCTTAGAAGCTATGTCATAACATCATCTTAACATCTCCTTACAGTCGCAGTGCAATGTTTAGAGCTGTGCACTACATGCATTTTATCTCAGTATCACTGGGATAAAGAGTTTCATTTTTGAGGACAATTTCACCTTCTCATCAAAACAATCACTGACTGGGTCAGACTAGGAGTAGTTTACTTAAATTTAGTGTTCAGTACAGCAAACGGGGTTATGTTCTGTGAAATTTATGTGCAGTCTGCGTCCCACATCACCACGATCCACGATTTGTTCATTTATTTTATTTTCAAGTTTTTTTTAAACCGATCCTCGATCCCCTATTCTCCATCACCAATCCTCGATCCTGATTTTCCAGTAAACCTAGAAGTTTTGCTCATTAAGGATTATTGTTTTTTTTCGACCACTGAAGTAATCACTTGTTCCAAAGTAATCAACGCTTTCAAGCAATAGAATTCGTGGGCCGACCCGTTCCGGAAAAGCTCGATATGGTATTTCTATTCTATGGACATGAAGTGCTGCAAGTAGAGTGCGTGATAGTCTAGTACAAAGGTGCCTGTATAAACACATCCGTGTTACATACGTATTTAACGCACGAAAATTTAAATCACGTAAATAAATAAAAGTAGAGGCAAGATATTAAGTGTTGAGCCAAACGTGAAGTTGAGCGAATTTCTACTTTCACGCTTACGTGCGACCCTTCATACATTGCCTCTATTTTATTTGCGGAGGTAAATTTTACGCACGTTCGCACGTAAAAATTGCGCGACAGCGGAAATCAGCCCTTAGACAGGTAGTTGAAGTTCCTTCCAGTAGTAAATACTTGATTGATATCTCAAGTAGCCTGCAGTGCAGGCGTTTTCTTCGGGCGCGCAAATGTTTTTGTTCGCGAAAGCGTCATGTTGAAACCGAAGAGAGGAGGAAAAGGGGCGAGTGTCCCCATCCCTTCTTTCGCCTTCGCACCTACCCTTAGGGTTACTATTTCTACTCTTCCCAATCTTCCACTGTCATAAAATCAAAGATGGCGCTACAACAATGCGAACACGAACAAGGTTTCGCCCACCCAAAATACGCCTGCGCTGCAGGCTATATCTCACGTATTTATAAAGTGCAACACGACTTCACATCTTAACAACTGCAGAACTCTATCAATTAAATACGTACAACAAAGTGAATCTATTTAACAGTAGATTTCCAGTAACTGCGACAATGTTCTGAGAAACGTAACGCCTTAACACACCACAAAACAAGATTTCTCCGTTATAGTATTTTCTCATCCTATTTGGGGATATTTGTAATGGTAACAGGACTGAGTGGAGTCCAATTCGGTCTGTAATCATACGAGTGATTAACAAAATCGGACGACCGCGTAGCGGGAGTCCGATTTGTTTAATCACGAGTATGATTACAGACCGAATTGGACGACACGAAGTTCTGTTACCAATTAATCATAACTTTAACAAAATTTGTAACATAATAGGCTATTTTTTAAATCAAAACACAAGAAATTCGAAATTTTGTTTTGCTAGCAGTGAAAAAAAAGCCATTTAAGCGCGCGCGTGATGGCGCGTACTGTCCAATTACTTAGGCATGACGAGTACTGTCCTTTCCAATTAAGGCTGAAATCAGGGCAGGTGATAGCCAATCAGATTTGACAATTTTGTTATAGTTATGATTAACTTTTTAATACGCGTGCATGTCGTGCATAATTACACGATAATCAAGGGCCTCGATTCGGGGAAAATTACATCATTGCCAAACTTATTTGCGTCATTTCAGTCATCGCCTAAAATATACTGCATGCTCATCACGAGACTTAATTGCATACAATGAAAGTCGCCATGATTCTTATCCCCAGTTTCCACGGTCTCCGCTAGGAACGCGTGGCCTACAAACTAGGTCCCACCGACAAAAAAATAAAAGAAAGAAACGCCTGCATTTTTAGAGTATCGCTCTGCTAAAGCAAGCGCGACTAAAAATAACTGAAACAAGTCCACAGGAGACTCAATCGAGGATATGTGGTATACATAAGGATGCCATGTTCCACCACTCAAGTTCATAAGTTGATCACTGCCAACCTTTGCCCACGTTGATGACATACTGTATAGAAGGCAGAAACTTGTTTCCGTGTGCGTTATTCGATATGGCAGTTGTTACGTAAACAGCTTTAAACGATTTTCTTGGAATGAGTTGTTTTCACTGATTTAATTCTCGGTAATTTTCCGCGGAAAATTCATGCACAAAAAAAAAACATAAGGACGGAAAAAAGGTTTCCGAGAAACATGCGTCGAGTTTCCTGGAACTGGCCATCTACGGGATGTAGTTTTAATTATAACATGTTTCAGATGTAAATAAAATGTAAATTTGATATATAAAAATCTCTGCTTGATTACAGTTTAGTGTTGTTCTCTACTGTCATATTGATAAAATGCATTTCCACAACTATATAAAATGGAAATGAAATAAACAGAACAACGGCACGACTACACACCCTTGGAGATTAGCTTTAAGATTAGGCATTATTGGCTACCTGTGGTTATCAAACAAAAATAGAGGACAGGTAATGCATAATATTAAACACGGTCGTCAATATACATCACTATTATAAATAGCAAAACAGCGGCACGACTAAACACCCTTTATTAGCTTTGAGATTAGGCATTATTGGTTACCTGTGGTTATCAAACAAAAATAGAGGACAGATGATGCATAATATTAAACACGGTCGTCAATATACATCACTATTATATATAGCACCTGTATAAAAAGCACAACAACGGCGCGACTAAACATCCTTTATTAGCTTTGAGATTAGACATTTTTGGCTACCTGTGGTTATCCAAGAAAAATAGAGGGCAGATGTTGCATCACATTAAACACGGTCGTCAATACCGTATACGTCATTATTTTAAAATAGAACCTGTCCGACCTGTCCATTCACGTGAAGTGAAGATTAGGAAAGTTCCGATCATGATTGGCTGGCCACTGAGCTTTTTCCAAGAACACGATAACTTGTTCTGGCCTATTTAGTGTCGAGTCTAAAAAGCCTACACGTATTGATAAGTCGACAGTGCTGCTGTGGTGATAGTCAATTTGCTGTTATAAGAGTTGAAACGAAAATTGCGCCAACCCAAACTTTGTGAGAATCGACTGCAACTATGGCAAGTTTATCTTCATTTTCATTGTCGTCGATCGACTCTGGCTCGGGATCTGAATACGACACCTCGGAAGAAAAAACCAACGGCACTAGGTTGGCAAGATTACTTGTCGATGGGGGAACTCGCGTTTTAAGAAAGTTTTTAGATTCTGTTTATCCTGAGCCAACATTACTTGCCAACGAGTTGAAGAAGAAGCGTACAAAGTTTCAAACTCTCAAGTCAAAAGGTGTGATATTTAAAGAGCAGTGGGAAATGTTATTTCCGACTTCTGGTCTACCAGACTCAAAGGAGTTTGATATAACACTTTTGCATTTGTTGATTAGAGAACTCTGTTGTCCAAAGGCGCCACGAACAGGCTGGCATAAAATGCCTGCTGATGATGACCAAAGCATGGAGGCAAACATCGCCAGAATCAAATGCTTCCGAAATGAGCTATTTCACAGTAAATCAACCAGCATCCCTAATAAGGAGTTCGAAGACAAATGGAGTACAATAGCTTCGTCTTTAGAGGCAATTAAAATTGGCGTCTACCGAAAGAAAATTCAGGCTCTCAAGAATGATTCGATTGACCATAAAACCCGCAAAAGGGTGGAGGAAGAAGTCGAGAAGTGGCAACAATTGCAAGAGCTAGAAGATATTAAGCCAGTTTCTCAACTTGACAGCTATTTTCCCGATATTCTGCTACACGAGCGCATGTTTGGTCGTTCACAAGAGTTACAAGAGGTTGTAAAATGCATTGAAGGTGGAACAGTTTCTGTAGTGCTGATAACCGGGGGTCCAGGATTTGGTAAAACAACTTTGGCCAAAGCAGTTGCACATGAGCTTGCAAGATCCGAGAATATGAGAAAAGCATTATTTTGCCGTTTACTTTCAAAGAAAACGTTTAACGAAGTGGCCATTGAGATGATTCACTCCTGTGGAAAGAGTTATGCACAGCCTCCCCAATATCCGGACCAGTGGCTCAAGGACTGGAGCAGACAGATCCCAGTGCAAGTCACTTTTGTTCTCGATAATGCAGATGACATCCTGGAAACAGAACAAAGATCTTCCTTCTTAGACATCTTGCAAGAGATGACGCAATTATCGGAGAAAAAGCTGACATTTGTGATCACTTCTAGAGAACAGTTCAAAGTACGAGATCTGCTGTTTAGGGAGGTCGTGTTATCCTCGTTATCGACGGATCACGCGAAGGAAGTCCTTATCTCTCGCGTAAGCGATAAAGAAATTGGCGAGAATCTTTCCAAAACAGAGGAAATAGTAAAGCTGTGTGGCCGTGTTCCTTTGGCTCTTTGTATCGTCGGTTCACTTCTTTCAGACTACACTGAGGAGAGGCTTGTTAATGACCTTGAGAAGGAACCTATGAAGCTGCTGGATGATGGAAATGAGTCAGTTGAAAGAGTCATCAAAACGTCTTTTGATCTTTTGTCCAAAGATAAACAGGATTCCTTGGTCCTAATGTCAATTTTCCCGGGATCATTTGATAGCGATGCTGCCGTGGCTGTGATATCACGGGCTTGCTCAGAATCTGGGACCCTGCCAGTTTACGTTTTGCGCTGCTTAAAGAACAGCTCTCTTGTTGAACAACTAAGTCCTCGCAGATATCAGCTGCATCCTCTAATTCGTGCCTTTGGAAAGAAGATTGGCCAAGCCATTGATCCACAAATATTGGTTGGGGTAGAGAAACTGGCCTGTGCTCACTTCATTTCTCTCCTTGCTCAGAACGCAAAGATATTCTGGAGCAAGGACCAATGCAAAAAAGCTATTTACTTGTTCAGTAAGGACGGACATAATTTTGAGCACTTCCTCCAAGTGTACTCCAAAGCAGCGGAAATCCGCGATGAAGAGACCCTTGACAACTGCAAAGAGTTCCAACACGATTTTCTCCAGAATTGCATGTATTTGGAGAAGTGTCTTTCACCCTCGTCTTATACTGACTTTTTGGAAGCGTTGTGGTCCTGTACTGACCCAAAAACTGAACCAGTGCGTGCTGCAGAACTCTTATGTCTTCGAGGACATGAGAAAAGAAAAGTAGGAGACAAGAAAAATGACTACCAGGTCGACATGAAAGACGCATATAACCTGTACTCTGAGAACAGTGGTAAATTCGAGACAAACACAATGTCGACAGTCTTCTTGCTTAATAGTTATGCAGACTCTGTTTCCAAAAGAGGAGACCCTGCTAACAATCAAAAAGTGGAAGAGATCAATGGAAATGCCCTGGAGCTCAGCGAATCTCTGGAGAAGGGTCACCCAGAAAGGGCAGAAGCTCTTTTACTTGCTGGTCGATTTGCAAAGCGAAGACGTGAGTGGCCTGAGGCAGAAAGGAGATTACAAAAGGCACTGGAGCTATTTCAGAATATCCTCGGGACGCATTTGAGTACAGTTCACGCCTTGAAGGAAATGGCGGACTTTTATTTCTCTGACCCGACTGACGATTTGGAAACAGCTCTCGCGTATTACAAAAGGGCGCTTGAGATGATGAAACAGTTAGGAATGGAAAACAACATAGCGATCATCATGATTTTGAAGAACTATGGAGTTCTTTTAAAAGAGAAAGGAAACTGCCAGGAAGGAACAAAATGCCTCGAACGAGGTTATTTTGTAGCTGACAGAGAGTTAAAACCTGATCACATGTGGAAAGTTATGATCAAGACACACCTAGCCTTGCTGCATGAGAAGAACGGAAAGGAAGAAGATGCCATAGCATCAATGCAAGAAGCCCTTGAAATGTGTAACAGACTTAACAAGCCGATTAAGCACCTGGGAATTAAGCATAGCAATGACGTCATTTCCTTTGTAAAACGTCATAAAAAAGATTTTCCTAAAAGCAAATTCCCGTTCTAAAGTTTAGCTTGGTTATATTTACTGTAAACTCTCTCTAAAACGGACACATTTGCGACCGGCACTATTGTTTCCGTATTATAGGGAAATAAGCATAGGAATGACGTAACTTCGGTTATAAAACGTCATAAAGAATATTTTCCCCAAAGCAAATTCCCGCGTTAAAGTTTACCGTGGGTATGTTTAAAACTGTCCCTGGTTTACCTTGAAGATCGGTGAGATGGAGAAGTTACTAAACTAAACTATTCAGTGCCGTAACTTTTTTGCTGTGAGCCCCCAGAAGAGCACCACAATATACCGTGTGATGGCGATGGTTCCTTGGGATCCCTGCGTTGTATAATGCTGGATCAATCTCGATTTCAGACGTTCAAACTGTCTCATATTTAAAAATACGAAATTAGTTACCTTTTATTATTACGCGTCTTTGCTGTCGAGGGCATGTAATCGCGACGCATCTTTGACTTCAAGATATGAGTAATGCGTGTTCCTACTTTCAAGTTCACCTTGCCAAATTCAAAGTTAATTGTTATTGGAAACGTTCATTAAGGTCAGCAACGATTTAATAACAATTTACTGGGAGGACAGTGTTATTTTATGAACTTTTCATTGGGCTGCCCTTAAGGGCAACGATCAATCAAGAATTATTTTTCATCTATGTCAAAAAGGCACAGGTCGTCTAGCGGACAGATTTGGAAGTCGATTTAAAACGACCACAAAATCCCTTATTGCGTGGAGTTATTGGCGCTATATCTTTGCCGAATGATTTTCTGAATACAGTATTCGGATGAGGTAGTTAGCAGAAACAATGCCCTCTCACGGTCCCGACGTTTGCAATTCTCGCCCTGTGTGTGAAAAGCCTACAAAAAAGGAATATGCTATCCGTAAACCTCCCCGTCAAATAGAAACTTATTCCCTTGGATAGTTAGAAGGGTTTTAAATGCAACATCCGACAGAAATGAAACTGAAACGTAATTTGCTCTGTGAGTTTTAAGAAAAAGAAAATTACTGTTATATAAGGAATGTTCAAAACCCAAAAAGTAGGCTCGATTTCCGCTGGTCCCTCATTCCTCCCCGGGAAGAGACCGAGAAGTCTGTTCGAAGAAGGAGCACGGACTAATTTTCCAAACAGCGGCTGGTAATCGAGCCTACCCAAAAAGTTGACCCCGTCACGTTTTATATGCGTAGTAAGACAATAATTTTGGATCCGCTGGTTCGATCAAATTAGTCACGTTATAACTGTCATGTTATATTTTTGGGGGTAGAGCTGGATTGAAGGCGGGAACGGGGTGCTTTGTGTAAAGTGACTAAAGTCCCAGCTAAAAAAAATTGCCGATCATTTCTTGTTTTAAAAGGCTATTTTTTAAGGGGTGATAACGGCAAAAGTTACTTTTCAGCCAGAGTTTAAATACGCGTAGTAGGCAGACCGTAACCAAGGAATCTAACAACCTCGTTCCCAGGGTTCTCTCCAACCCCGCTCCGTAGGACGGGTAGGAGAGAACCCTGGGATCTAATCCGAACGTTGAACGTTTCATTAGACGGACCAAACTTAGTGAGTAAAGTTCATGAAAATTCCGCATCTGGCTCAGTTAAGTCCGCCTGAATGATCGCGGTCCAACACGTTCTTATCCGCCTACTTCAGACGAATAGAACAGAACATCTGAAGATCGTCTCCGGTCTTGACATGCGACCCGTTTGTAGGATGATCTATATGTAGCCCTGTCGACAGAAAATTTATTACTGATCTGATTCAGCTGATTGGTTCGACGCGTCCTAAGTTCGATGTCTGACCCAAGAGAGGGTGTTAACCTAATTTAGGTCGACCAAAATAAGAGTTTGGTTCGTCTCATAAAACGTTCGACGTTTGGCCTAGGCCTTGTGATGTGCCTTCACAGGGTCGCCAACATTTTAAAACCCCACATTGGGTTTCTTTAGTTACGGATGCCTGGTTACTGGTATCAGTTTGCTGAGGCACCCAAAAGTGAGACTTTGCAGGTTTCACTGAAAAAAAATGGAAAATAGACATGGCCGACAAATGCCCCATGGGGAGGTCAGGTTTAGTATTGTGTGAGCTACTTATTATTTGCTCTTGCTAATTATTTTTAACATTCAGCCATTCTTGAAAAGCCGATGTAGGTATAAACAGGAGGCAATGATAATGACAATATAATAATAATAACTATTATTATTATTATTATTATTATTATTATTATCATTATTATTATTATTATTAAATTTTGATAGAGCACACATTCACTAGTTGTTCGTGCATCTTTACAACAATATTTAAAAAATAATCATAATAACTAATACTTAATTAGACGTCTCGCCCTTTGCTTGTAACCTTCTTTAGAGAAGGTTACAAGCTAAGGTTGAGAGCGTCACGGTTTTACCCTTTTTATTTCCGTTGACACTGTTCCTTACTGGTAACACTAGAGATGTAAAATAAATAACTAAATATTGCCTTTTTCTTCGTATTTATTTACTGAAAATATCCTGCGGAAAACGTAGGGAAATGACTGATCAATTCCCCAGGGAAACTCCTCCTGAAAAACTCCTTGGGCCAAATATTTAAACAAAGTAAGCCGCGGTTTAACGAATCTTTAAGCCTCCAGATCTCTTCTTTGGTGGGTTGTTTTAAGAAGATAAATGCGTTTCTAATCTTCTCTATATGCTTTCATAAAATTGTTCACAATAAATGGGTTCCTTGTGGCTAATGCTTTAAAAGCCTTTTGTACGGGAAAATGTGAAGCAAAAAAAGTTAA
This sequence comes from Porites rus, assembly GCA_964035705.1. Taxonomy (NCBI): domain Eukaryota; kingdom Metazoa; phylum Cnidaria; class Anthozoa; order Scleractinia; family Poritidae; genus Porites; species Porites rus. The sequence continues at coordinate 24,959,510 of OZ037997.1, read as the reverse complement.
GGCAACAATTTAGCCGAATGTTCTATGCATGTCAATTGAACCGAAATCCAGAATTGTCACATATGTTCTTACAAAAATCGTAAAACCTTTTGGGATGTGCGAATGTTCGACTTTATCGGCTCAGTCTGTGTTTGAGGAAGGGAGATGGTATATCTCGAGGTGGAGAGACGTATAGAAGACCATAGCCGAAGAAATGTAGCGACCTGTGGGGAATACATTTTATGCACGTTTTGAAAATTTACATATGAACATTAAAATCTTCGGAAGACAGCGTTTAATAGAACCTGCAGTTTTAGCGCTGCGGTTCACATTTTTATGCTCTCTTTCAGTATCAAGAACCCAATCTTTAAAAAAGAAAAAGGTTCAAACCTTTTTTACTAACTTGAAATATGTGACTTTATTCATTTGAATATTTTTAATAACGTATTAGCAGCACGAGCATTTCTGATAAGCTTCCTATTCGTTACTATTAAAAGTACATATAATGCAACCATTTTGTACAGAATTGCACAATAGCCAATTTTTAGTTATTTATTTCTTTAAAAAGACAGTGTTTAAGAATAAAAATGTTTGAAACTTAAGAAAAATTCAGAGAAGAGTTTTTTAGTTTTTAATTAACAACGCAACAATGCAACTGGTTGACGCGACGCCATCAAAAGACGCTTTTGCTTAAAAAAAATCTGCATGAGATGTTCAATCACGCAATGCGATTTTCAAAAGTTTTAAGATACCGCTTTTATTCAGAATTTAGTAACAGTACAAGAATTAGTTTTTTTATGATATTTATGCCAAAATTAACTTGATAAAGCCATGTACCTCACTCGAAGGTGGTCCCAACCGCACATCCATAATTTGAATATGTAAAATTCAAGCCATTTCGGGTAAACAAATTGGCTCTTGTGTTTCTACCCCTGTCTAAAATTTGAAATATCTCGTTTCCTTTACAAAGATGATTAATGAACCTGTATCATATTTTTTCAAGAAATAACAAACTATCGTCGAGAAGAAAATCGGAGGCATACGTTTGTTGTTGAACATGGAAAAATCCTTATTTTTGATAGATGCGGGTAAAGTTTCAGTACGGTAGTGATAGATTTTGTCTCAATATTTTCTTTGCGTTGGTTAATAAGCGGTTCTTATTTCACCAGACTGTTCTTTTTAAACTTTCGTTTTGATACATGGGCAAATTGAAGGATATCTGGTTGTAACGAGTCGATTTTAAAGAAAAATAAGATATGAAACAAGCACAGAACAGAAGTCACTCGTAGATATAGCTCAAGCTTTGTATTTGTTTCCTCGGAGGTCCGCTCAATGTCTTGAAAACTAACGTCATCGCCGATGTTGTCACTTTTCAAACCCTCAGTTCTTCCCTGAAACAGGTTTTGTTGAGATTATCGTGAAAAAGAAAAATAACCATGTCTGCTAAGACTGCCACGCACCCTAAATACATTGATATGATCGTAAGTGCGATAAAAGCACTGGGCGATAAAAGCGGCTCATCTCGACAGGCCATCAACAAGTACATTGTACAGGAGTACAAACTCACGGACAACAATCACCATAGTGCTATGCTAAAACAGGCGCTCAAGCGGGGATCTGGACCGAACGGTCCGCTTGTTCACAACAAGGGAAAAGGTGCAGCCGGTTCTTTCAAGGTTAAACCAGCTCCGGCGAAGCCTGCTAAAACGGTTGCCAAGAAAGCCCCGGCGAAGAAAAGCGCGTCCAAAAAAGGACCTGCCAAGAAGAAGGCCCCTGCTGCTAAAGGAAAAGCAAAGCCCGCGAAACCTGCTGCCCCGGCTGCACCGCCTAAGGAAACAACAGCGCCAGTGGAAGCACCGGCGGCTAAAAAACCTGCCCAACCAAGTAAAGCTAAAGTCACCAAGAAGAGTGGAAAGAAGTCCAAAGCTGCGTCCCCGAAAAAGCCCAAAGTCATGAAAGCGAAGAAATCGGCAAAGAAAGCCGCTTCTAAAAAGTAAAGTGAACTCAGGTCAATCACGTCAGAAGAGTGTTGATTTTTCAAACTGTTATGAGACTGTTCGAATGTATGTGATTTTACACTGTATATTGATGATTTAAGCAGCGTTTCCGTTTTGCCCTGCTGTTGCAATACTAGCGTGCGAGCAAACTCTTTGGGGGGGGGGGGGGGGGGCTATAAAGCCCTTTTTTCTCCACCCATCCCCCCCTCCACCCAAACCCCAGAGCAACCTAAAGAGCTTGCTCGAGGATATTCACTGAAATGGCAATTTATGTAAAAACCGGCGAATATGAAGAAGGTACTAGTTCCGAAAGCAGCTCTTCTTGATTTTACTCAAGAGGTACCGTTTCAACCTTTCAATGTTTAGAGAATAAGATTGTTAGTTAAATATTATCTGTAAAATAGAAAAAAAAACAGCCTGAGAGTGTCATTTGTCAAATCTGAAAATAAGCTGTAAGAAAATGACGTGTATAGAATGTACATAAACTTGTAGCTTTTCAATATTGTTTCACAAATAACAATAAAATTTAACTGATTTCATGCACAAAACCAGAACGATTTTACCATAAATCAAAAAGTACGAGAGAATTCGTCATCACAGCTGGCGTCGGGGTATGCAATCAATAATCGATGAAATCGATAGTCATTCGATTAAAATCAGTGCCAATTTAATAATCGAATGATATCGGAAACCGGTAAACGAAGATTCTGACATTCACAAGCACATGGTCGACTTTCATTGAATCGGACTGCCAACTGATATTTATATTGGTTGTTTTCGAATCGATTCATACGGGTTCATGCTGCGACCATCATTAGCGATCCATAAGTACGCTGTAAGATCTGTATCAAAATAGATAGTATGCGTAGAATGAAAGGTTTAGTATCTAAAGGGAAACTGTGGTGTTGCGTTGGATGGGAAGTGAAGCTCAAAGCGGGTAGATTGGCCACCGCAAGGCGATTGAAAAACAGTTGACCAGCCTAATATCAGGATTTGGAGAAGTAAGGAGCAAAAAGGGGAAACAGCGAAGGTCCCCTGCCCTCCCCTCTCCTCTTCCCTAATCCCTAACGAAGGCCTGATACTCAGCTGGCTATCAGTTGACAAAACCAAATTTTTGTGTCCGCGGAGACTCCCGCTGAACGGAAAGTTAATGAATTTGTTGCCACTTGCACATCTCCTATTATACACCATATTTGCCCCCAAATGTTTGCATAACCACTGGGTATTACAGTCGTCCCAAGAGAAATTGAAGATAAAAAGCTTATGCAAAATTTTTGGGGGCAAACAAAGTGTATCATGGGAGATGTGCAATTGGCGAATGGAAATTCAAAATAGAAAGAAAGCTCGCGGGGGACGATGGGAAGAGGTCGACTTCTTCCCTTTTTCCTTTCCGTCGTCCCCTACGCGCTTTTTTTTCCCCCTCACCCCATCCTCCCCTCCACTACGACACAAAGAGGCGGTAGCAGTCGTACCCTGGGTGCGAAAGACTTTTCCTCTGCGATTTCGGTCACTTTTACGTTCTTCGCCCCGAAGCATCCCGCCACGTGCGAGAAAAAACCTCTGGTATCAAGGGTATTGGATGGCTAATACCAACTGATATCAGTTCCTCGAATAATAGCCGTCCCTCGATTAATCACCACCCTCGAATAATCGCCCCGCTTAGAAGGAAATATTTAACATAATCGCCTCCCTCGGATAATCGCCTTCCCTAAAACAATCGCCCCCCTGGAAGGAAATATTTAACATAATCGCCTCCCTCGGTTAATCGCCTTCACTCAAAAAACCGCCCCCCTTAGAAGGAAATAATTATTTAAAGTAATCGCCTCCCTCAAATAACCTCCTTCCTTCAAATAATCGCCTCCTTTTTGCGCGAAAAAAAAAATGATAATCGCCTTCGGCTATTATTCGATTAAATAGGGTAACTAACACCCCAGGTGGTTAACCCACGTCATATGTGCAATGTTGATTCTCTATAACTGTGCAATGATGGGAGGTTTTAACAGGGTCTGGCTCAACAATATTTTATGGGCTCCAAATTCAAAACACGATATATGTGTTTTTAAATTTGGTATTTTGCTTGGTTTATAAAGTTAGCTACCTTCGGAACAACACAGGTCTGGGTAATAATTACGAGAGTTTTTTGCCCAGGGTAAAAGAATATTGTGGAATAATTGAGAGGGATTATTCGACATCAACCAAGCCTGAGGCACAATAAATGAATGTATCCTAAAAAGATACAACAACCCGACAGTTTTGAGGATTTTATTAGCCCCGAAGAGCCGGATTTCAGATATTTGCAAAAATAAATATACATACAAAACGATTTCATATTCAAATCCTCCAAAATAACAGATAACAACTGATTTGTTAGTAAGTAGATCGCATTCTGAAGTTTTGGACTTCCTTTTTTAGTGACGCCGGATTAGGAATGACACTACAGAATGCACGAAAAATATGTTAGATTTTCTGAAACATTTATAAATCCTCCACTAAGAGTTCTTCACTAGGTACTTCCGCCAAATGTGCTGGAAACCTCGGCGAACGGCGCACGATTTTTCCACTAAGATTTAGTACCACCCGACGTGTTTTATCCAGATAAAACTTGAAATGCGCGCCCTGTCCCGCTTACCAACTCTCATCGTGCTGACATAGGGAGCAACTCGTGTCTTCTTCGGAGCGTTCCTACTCTATGTCATTTTTTCGACAGTGATGAGGCATTAATCACAACAACAGATGCGAGGTGACATTTCGCTCCTGGTTTGATTTCAGGACAGCAATTTCTTTCTTTGTTCTTGTAGTAAAAACTCCAAATGCTCTGCTCGTTTCATGGCCGCCTACGCAAAAAAGAAGAAAGTATATTTAAGTCTGTTTCTCGCCGTTGCTTTGCGCCAAGGATTTTTCTTCCCGTCACAGAGGAACCCAAAAGACCTGTCTGTCTGAAGTGGCACTGATTGTGCGTTACATTGTTTGAAACAGCAGGTTTGTTTATCTGTCATACCAGGGCCTTGTAAATGATAAGAATGGCTTCTCGGTCAGAGCCGAGCTGGACGGTTTGTAATATATTGTCCTGAGTTGCAAGTCCCGCCCTGTCCACTAAATGGATTTTTCTCAGTAATCCCGAGTTTAAATCCCCTGCTATCTATGTGAATAGCCAACTAGTTTGCCTCTTCGTTAAGTTTCAACGAATTATTTCTTTCAGTCATTTTCTTGGCCCCATAATCCATCAAAAGTAAATGTAGCTCTTCAGTTTATGTTTTAACAGGATTCGTTACCTGATGCTGTTCTCGTAGAGTTTTCATTGTTTCTTCTTTCTTAGCTATAGCTTGCTTCACTCTGTTAAACAACAAATAATAGTTCACAAATCTCCACATTTTCAAATCTCCGTCCAACTGATATTTTTGTTGCGTTGCGTTGGCAAGAGGCAACGAAGGGTGCCTGAGCGAGCGGCGAAGCTGAAAACCCCCAGCTACCGAGAAATCACTTAACTGTGGTTCGTCAGTTTGAACTGAAACACTCCCCGACATGGTCTCCCTCGCAGCCGTTTTTTGGATGTCACGCAACGCTCCCCCTGCAACGCTCCCTCTCTTTTGGGGGAGCGTTACGTGACATCCAAAAAACGGCTGCGAGGGAGACTATCCCCGATAGGGTTTGGGAGAATTATGCAGAGAGACGACAAAACGTAAAATTGCGTGGAAAACAAAGTACCTGGAGAAACGAGCAAGAACCAGCGACCAACTCAACAAACACATGGCATCACCTCCTCCAGACATTTTAAGTAACGCAACATTGGCGAGAGGCGAGTGGTCTCAGCATTAATCTAGCCTGCGAGGAAACTCTCTATCAAATAAGACCTTAAGGGCACGAAAAGGATGTCACGCCCAAGCGTTACATTTTCGCTCGCCGCTTGTGCGTGAAATCTCTCGCCTCAGAGCTCGAACAAAGCTAATCGCAGGCTTTCCTCAGCCAGTCCTTTATTTTCTCACCCGTTACCAACAAACCTCTTATGTACTTCCTCCATTTCTTGTTCCTTTTCTCTGGTTACTCGTTCTATTTCCAGTCGGTGGCGAGCTTTCATTTCACTTAATTCTGTTTTGAGCCGTTTGTTGTCTTCATCGGTTGTCACAAGCCTGATATACGAAGACAAAAATCGTAAACATTCGCACTCTATTCCCATTAACCGACAACTTGCCATAACGGCTATTTCTTGACTTGGAGATACAGAGTTGGTACAAACCTGTCAGCAAATTCCTGTCGAATTATATCAGCAACCTTTCCTCTTTCTTCTTGCAGTCGTTTTGTCACTTTGTCGATGTCTTCCATTTCCCCATCTTTCTGCTTCAACAAGCTTTTTAAGCGCGCATTTTCTCCATCTACCTCGGATAAACGAGCCTGCAAAGTTTAATTCCAAAATTCGTATTCTCCTTCATTGTAGTCTGAAATGTCATCCGTCTCTTCGGCCCACCCCTCCGAACGGGTGGCAAGGCGAGGGAGACTGAAGAGAACACTCATGGCCGCCAATTAGATAGTTATGGATAATTGCACAAAGTAGTCTGTGACGTCACGGGACGGCATTATAACGCTAGGAATTTTGCCGCGCGCTGGGGAGTGGGGCAAAGAGACGTGATATTTCAGACTACCTTCAGTGCGTCAGAGCTGCTGGAACACCTCTACCGTCGTCCGCGTCTTTGTTCTGTCCAGGTCTCTCCAAGAGACCATAGCTTCTTAGTCTGTCTTGTACAACCTATCTATCTGCGTTTCTCCCAGTTCCTTTTGTTAACATCCGCCAGTTTGTTGTTCTATTTGTAGCGTCTGTCAGTAAATAGATTTATCGGCCGCGAGGGCGTTCGTTAACTACTAATATAAGCACTTTGCATTTACCTTCATGCTGTTGTATTTTTCCTGCATCTTTCGCTCAGATTCCTCCAGCTCCTTAAGTTCGGATTCGTACTTATCCCTCACGCGCCTGAAAAGAAGTGCAAATAAAATGGGTCCATTAGTCCTAAAAAGACAGCGGTTACAAAAAACATTACTTCCAACTTCCGTACTACTACAAAGTAAGTCATCTAGTCTGTCAGAAGTTAAAGAGAGTTTACTGTCACTAACAGGTTTAAGCAGTTTCACAGTGAAGGAGAACGACACGACTTACTTGATTCTGTTCTCTGCAGCTCGTTCGCATTCCTCTCTCGCCAGCGACGTTTCCTCCTCAAGTCTCGTTATAACCATTTCAATTTCCTGCGTGAGAATCAACACTCTCCATTGTAAAATGACTTTTATGTAAACCGATAACAAAGTTGGAACCGTAGCAATCTTGTACAACAGAGGCTAGCTATCTGTCTCTATGTATTCTGCCACCTTTCGCTGTATTCTCAAGGAACAGTTCTCTACAAAAAATTGACGTTGCTTGAAACCGATGAAAGTTTGCACGGTTAGTGTTCAAGTTTAAAGAAAAACGATTCCTTAGTCGCCCAAAGCAAAAATAAGTCGCCAAGGGCCATCAAATTTTTGCAAGAGTTTTAGAGTTTCGTCCGTCTCTGCCTGATGTTTACATGTTTTAGCTCATGGGAAAAACAAAGAAAATGACAAAAAACAAAAAAATAATAATAACTCGAAAAAAAAACCTCCTGACTCACCCTATCACGACCTTCTCTCACCGCCTCTTTCAACTCACGCTCCTTAGCCATAAGTACGGCGTCCTGAAAAGATATGGAAATAATTATGAATGAAAACTTGAAAAGAAACTGGATTGGTTACTTATGGTCAAGCTTAGCACCTGCTTTTTCATGTAGTTCTCGATCCAGCCCTGCTTTTCGATGTCCAGTCTCTCCTTCAGCTCGTTTACCTCCAACTAAAATTCAAGCAAAGCGTGCAATGTCATTAAAACTGGTGCATCTAGTTTGTTACACGTTCACGCCATGTAAATTGTTTGCTTTCAAGAGTGTTTTTATACTGAAAAGGAGCAAGGCATTCATATGTTATGTGAGTTAAATATTGACTTGGGTTCCCCCCGAAGAACTAAAGCTATTTGAAGTGAGTCAAAGTCATCTCCAGGCCCATTTTCTCTTCAAAGGTGAGAAGTGCAAAGCACCCTAACGAGGAGCTCAAAAATTGGTAATATATATAATAATACATTCCGATACCTCGTGTTTTCTTTCCAGATTAGAAATTTCTCTTTGATGGTTTGTCTGCATCTCCAAAATAGACTTTTTATGAGATTCCTGCAAAGAAAAAGAGGATAAATAAGCCAAGGAAAGGGTTAAGACACCAAATTTCGCGAACAAATTAATAATTTCTGAGGAGAAAACAAAGAAATTCACTAGCGCGTGAAGGTAGAAGATTTAGATTACCTCTAAAGCCTCGCGCGCCTCGTCTAGTTCCTGGCGCTGTTTCTGAGCTTGCAAAGCTACTCTTTCCTTCTCCTCTTGTACCTCTGCGTACAGACGCCGCCGCTGTTGTTGGTATGCCTGTTCCTCTTGCTCCAGCTGCTTTTCATATCTATACAAACGAGTGACGTGGAAGTAACATAAACACAATCTTTTAGAGCTGGCCTGGGATAAAATCGACAAGATCTTGAATATGATGATACAATGATACAATTTAACAACATATTCAAAACCCTTAAAAGTTCAACCCCCTCTCTCTGATGGTCTGGATTAATAAAAATTTATCTTTTCAAAAGGAAAATCAAGAGCAAATGAAAGCTACCAAGATATATCACTGCTAGTGTTTCTCCTAATTATATCCGGCACCAGCGTCGTCATATATAGCGACTCGCATTGCTGCAAAGTTGTAAGACGGTCGCCTATAAGCAGGCTCTACGTTTGAGAAAAGGGGGCTAAATATCAGAGCTAATGGGAAGAGGAAAAGTCTCCACCCCCTTTCCCTATATCTAGCGAGTTTTTTCCCCTATTTTCCCCACCAAGGAGCCTGGTCACAGGCTATAAAAGGGCGTAGGAGAAGCAATGATTAACTTAGTCGGTTAGGGGGCTAAATATCGACGATGATGGGAAGAGGAAAACTCCCTTCCCTTGCCCCTATACCTAGCGAGCTTTTTCCCCTTTTTCCCCACCAAGTAGCCTGGTCGCCGGCTACAAGAGGGAGTAGGAGCAGCAAGGATTAACTCAGTCGGTTAGTGCGTGGCTTTTTGTGCGGGAGGTTCCGAGTCGATTCTCAGGTGTGACCTGAAATACTTGTTTTGTCTGCTTCTTTTATTTACGGTAGCTTTAAGTACCTTTTAATACCAGTAACAAAGAGTACTAATGGTGTGAGAAACGGGGAGGGGAAAGAATAAAAAGAGCGCATCGTGGGTTGCTGGTTTGTTAGGCAGTCAAAGGATGACTGTTTCGAGCTACCGACGTTAAATAACGAGCTTTACCTTCTACCTTCTAGTATAGCCTATAGACGGAGTACGGATTAGGAAACAAATACCTTTGTTGGGAGAGTTCCCTCTCCCGGGAACAAGCAGACTCCTTTTCTCTTTCCAACTGATCTCTAAGTTCCTCTATCTGTTGGATGTACCTTCTGCCTGCACGCTCATCTGCTTCAAGTAACTCCGCCTGTAAACAAATCACACTCACTCAACTATCATTTCGGAATGAGCCAATCACAATTCACCTCAACAAATTAAAAGCAATAAAAGGAAAACAAAGAAAAGGAAACGAGCAATGATGACAAGCGCGGGTACAACTTCAACCAATAAAAGGGCAAGAAAATATGCTACCGTTGCAAAGCAATGATTGCTGTACAAACGACAACATTGAGACGCAAAAAACCACGCAACTTATGTCAGTTAGAGGAGGAATTATCTATATAGCCCTAAAATAAAACGTGTGATTGATTTTTAGTAAATACACGGTACGTTTGCTCTATCTAATTGGAAAAACAGCAAGCGTTTGATAACGCACAGGGTTCAACAGTAGACAGACGACCCACCACATGTCACGTGGTAATGACACATGCATTGATCACGTGGTGACGTTACCTGATGGGTGGATTTGAGCTTTTTGACTTCCGCTTTATGCTTTGCAATGAGCTTCTGGATATCTGGTTCCAGTCCTTTGACAGTAACCTCCTGTTGATTTACGGGAAAAAAGGGTTTGCATTATTTTTGTATTAAGGTTGGTGGTGTGAGCCCTTGGATTCGCGTAAATTAAATGTAACAAGCCAATTAAAGCAGCGGTCAGTCTCCAGATGAGGAAGCAAAAAACTTCGGTAAGATAGATTGGGACGACACGCGAAAGTGGCACACTTCTCCTTGTCGTCTCGTTCTAATTTCTTGTCGTAAATACCACCACTTTTTCACAACTTTCTCGTGGGGACTAGTCACGGAAGGATCTTCAGAGAAAAGAAGGAACAGAAAGGATGGAAGCAGTTACATAAACAACTGTAGGCGATTGTGAAAAGTATCTTGCATGGTATTAACAGGTGTCAGTCTCTTTGTGTTACGCGTTACGCATTTTTATCGAAAAGTTCGCAAAGCCTACATACTGGAACATGAATGTAGTCCAAAGGGTTCTAACAGCAGGAAAGGTATTTGTTACCTTGATTTGCTGAGTCTTTTCGTTAATCCATTTCTCCCGCCTTAGTTTTTCGGCCGCCAAAATAACTTCTTTTTGCTTCTTGATTTCAACTTGGTGACTACAAAAAAAACCCAGCAAATCTCGCAATAAACATCAACGGGTTTTTTACACAAGCTATTAAACTCTGGCAATAATATTTTATAGATCAACAAATTGCCCAGTAACAGCAGCTAATACCAAAGACGAAACCTATTATCAGGTACAAATAAAACTGCGTCTTTTCAAGATCAGGGTACCACAATTTTACTCAATTTCAAGAACAATGCTATTTCACTTCCGCTCTACGCTTTGCAATGAGCTTCTGGATATCTGGTTTGGGGGACAGCAGGGCCGTTTAATTAGAGCGCTGTCCTCACGACCGGGAGGCCCCGAGTTCGAGTCCTAAGCTGAGCTGGAACATTCGAATTATTTGTTTCATTGATGTGCTCGGCCCCGCCGCCAGCCTTTCTGCTATAAACATTGCAGAGGGTGAATAAACCAGAAATATTTATTCATTAATTATTTCAAGTGTTAAACTGACTTCTCTTCCATTTGCTTGATTTTGTCGCCGTACTTCTTGTCGGTACTTTTGAGTTTATTCACCACTTCTTCGCACCGTTGCGAAAGAACTTTTTTGTCATCGATAAGCTGATCAATGAACGACAAGTGCCTCTGAATTGCAGCTTCGTATTCTTGTCGTTGAATAGCAAGTCTCTGTTTCGCATCTTTCTCCATCTCCTTTGCCTGCCGAAGCGTGAATTCCCGCTGCTGATTCTGTACAGGAGAAACAACAGAATGTAGTGAGAAAGATGTTTTTTTCAGTTGGAAGAAAAAATCACAGTTCTTCCAACAGGAGTCTAACCTACGACCTTCTGGTTAACAGTCCAGATGCTCTACCACTGAACTACAGGAGACTCGTGGGAACTGAGGCCACTAAACTAGCTAGGCTCATGTGACAAACCTTCCGCATACTTCAGGGCGCTGGACTGTTGATATGCGCTTATGCGCAATGATTGAAATGTGATGGTGAATTTTAAGCCTGGCCCCGGTTGTTCAAATGTTGGATAGCGCTATCCACTTGATAAATCACTATCCAGCTGATAAGTATTTGGGAAACCAACTGCACTATCCACTGGATAGAGATTTATCCATCGGATAGCGCTATCCACCTTTTGAACAACTGGGGCCTGGATAATAGGATGATCCACATTATGGTTCAGTTAGCCTGAGTTGGAGACGGCCAACGCGTCGTCTAGACTATCAGTATAGTTTGCCACGCAGGCTAGGTTCAGTGCGGACCTTAGCTACTTCCCTGAGTCAAAAAATCGACACTAAAATGTGGCTGTGTTTCAGTAAAGGATAAACTGCGAGTAGACCCTAATTTATCTACACATTACGAACCAAGCGAACACACAGGCAAGCACGAAAAAGCAAACGCGACGTGAGTAGCGTCCCCGCGACTGGTATCTCGTTTTGAGAGACAGATTTTGCAGACACCACTCCTTGACTTTCATCTTTCTTTAATCTTTAATCATTATTTATACACGGTAAAAAAATTCATCAGGTACAATAAATTCCAATACAATGACTAACTTCCTAAAAATCCGGATCGTAATTTTATAATAACTTACAACAATATGGCACTAAAAATCTGATTTCCATGAATGCCGGGTTTTAAAAATTTTGTAGGTGACAAAAGGATTCAGAGAACTGATGTTATAGTAAAGGTTTCGAAAGGTAGTTGATAATTTGATTGCAGTGTGACTTAAGGCTGACGTTCACTAACCAGAGCCCTTTGAAGCAAGTCATTGGTTCGTTTCTTTTCTTCTAACTCTATCTTTACTGCAAGCATGGCTGTCGTGACGTCAGTAGCCGCTGCAGCAGCAGATTCAAGGGCGGCCTCTTCCTTTCTGTAAAAAAAGTAGCCTTTTCAATTAAGGTAATTACTCCCGCCAATCAGAACACGTGTAGAAGATTTAACGAACCAATCAGAGCTGGAAGTACTGGTAACCGGCGAAAAGCGCGGGAAAATGAGTACTGGCACGTTACAATAGGATTTGCATGGTTTTGCATGGTCAAAGGCAATTAACTCGTTCGAAATGAGGGGACACTTTCCGTGACTCGTTCAAACGACCGCTGAATACACGCAGGACTATAAATTAGTTTCTCGATACTTACTCTCTATCTACTGCCACAGAAGCTGAAGTGCTTGATGATGGTAATCCGCGAGAAATTGCACCATCTCGTGCCTAAATAATCAACACAATAACACTGTTAACTTAAAAAAATTAAGATAACTCCACGCACTCACCGAGATTTTACCGAACAAATCCGAGAAGTAACTTATGAGTTGCCTTAATATTTTTTGACCTCAAAATGCCAAAGTGAAAATTTATGAGAACCCATTTTGTAAAATGCATAAAGAAAAACTAGAACCACGCAACAAAAAAAACCGCTCAGGAGATTTCATTTCAGTGGAAATATTTCAACACCCTCATCAACCAAGCTAAATAATGGCACAAACCTGAGTGATGTCGCTGACAGCATCATCCTCAGCTTTTTCTACTTCATCCAAGAACGTCAAGATACTCCTGGGAAAAAAAAATAAAGTTACTCACCACTCCTAACGATTACTGGAACTACAGATATACCGTCTACTCTGTCAAAACAGATACTCTTAGGACGGTAACAACCGATTTCGCTACTTGTTGCCGAGAATTCGTTGCACTGAGGGTCAAGTTTCGCGAGACAGTCGGTTTATAGAGGGTCGAATAAATGACTGCAGAATGGAAAGGACCAACTCTAGTTGTCGTTTGAGGGAGGGGAGGTGGGGAAGGGAAAGTACCCATTTCTCGGAGGCGTTCATTATGAAAACGTTTTGGCATTTCACAGTCCGATCTTAAACAAAAGTGAGTTTACGCAACAGGAGGGCAGGAAGAAGGGGACAGTAAATCGCATACACGTGACCGACAAGACAAGGCTATTACGGGCGTGTTTTGTCGCGATCTTCACTAACATCAATGTTTTCTGGTCAGTTAACGTTGGCGAAAACCTATTTCAAACAAACTTATCGTCACGCTTGTCACACAAGGTCTGCCGTTTTCTTTCCTCTCCCGACCTGTTGTGTAAGTTCACTAACGACATTGCACGGACTATCATCTTGGGTACCTTAGTTTTTCAGCAGACAAAGCAGCACCTGATTGGCCTTGGCTAAAATAAAACAATGAGCAAAAACACAAACAAATAAAAAATAGTACAGCGGTAAATAAAGAGATCGTTTTCAAAAGAAGTCACTTCAGTCCCATGCAAATAACTACCTAAAAATGGTACAAAAAGGTACTTGTTTGGCCTACTAATCATCATTAACCAAAAGACTTCGTCCCCAGTTCAGTTTGCACTACATACATAGTTTAGTAGAGTAACAGCAGGTAAGTGTTGTTAAAATATTAACTGAATTCATCATGGACCCCACCCCTCTGATTAATATAGTAAGTGCTGATGTTACTAGCCTGCGAAAACACACGTGTCTCCTCGCTCATTGCCGCTGGTGGACGTTTCGCGAAACGTCCACCAGCGGCGATGAGCGAGGAGAAACGGCTGTTTTCGCGGGCTATGATGTTGCGGGGAGAAGGTTGGCTGTTGGAAGGTTGTGGGGAGAGGTGGCCTAAAATATGGGCTGACTCTGAACAAAAAGTTAATCAGCAAACTGCATATTATTTGCATTGTAACTACTCATCCAAGAAAAGTATAACCAAGAAAATAACTTACCTTTCCAATTTGGCTTTGTTTAACTGATCCAAAGAAGCATAAGAGAGATAAGGCTATATAAAAAAAAAACAATTAATGGAATACACAGTGTAGTACTATATTCATCTTCTCGTGACATTGGGACTGAAAATATACAGGTACGTGTACTTAGCTAACTTACTGAACTGCATTATTTTCAGAAGAAAACCAGCACTTGCTACAACGCTTCTGAGACAGACAGGTGGACAGACAGACAATAAGTATTTGCTTGCGCTAAAACTATGTCTGCAATACAGGCTACGGGTGTTTGGGTAGTCTCCCAAGCAGCCATTTTTGACGCATCGCACAATACTCTTCCCAAAACCGTTGCGTAATGAAACAAAAATGGATGCGTGTGTGTTTGAGTGGGTTGACATATTTAAGTACTTAGTGTGAGACAGTTTTTTTAGCAGAAACTTGCCAATTTACCACATCCCTTCAACTCCCGGTTGGTTACCAACAAATAGCACTACAAATAACACATGCTTGTTACATCCATAGGGACTAGCAAGGAATGAGAAGGTTGTACTTGTATGGCCTACTCACACAGTAAACGCAATGTAAAGTGTTGTTAGGTTGAATGCTCTATCAGTGTCGTACTCTAACCAGAGGTGTACAAACAGACTGTACTTTAACTAGTAGAGAGCAATGAAAACAGACTAACCTGGTCACTGTTTTCATAGTCTTGCTCTGCAACAATAAACATTGAATTGAATTGATATGGTAACCATCAACAATAATATTATTGGCCATTGGAAATTCAGTTGGGTGGGTGACAAGGGTCTTAAAGGAAAATATTTTTAAAGGAAAGTGTGATGCTTAAGTGGAATTCCAGACTGTCGTGGGGAGGGGGGGGGGGGGTACATGAAATGAGCTCTTACTGCAGGAATATGGATATTTCTGGAGCAACAGATTACATATTCACAATAAAATGCTGGGCAGGGTAATAATCTTATCTCAGTTAATCAATCAAATATTAAGACAGACAAAACTTTCAAGACATTGTTCAACGACTTCTTTCTGAAAAATAACTATTCAAAGGAGCAAATATTGCGTAGACATTTCAAAAGCTCAAGAAAGGCTAAAAACTTCTGGATAACTACAGTTCCATCGGTCTACAACTTTCAGAGGTTGTGCTTTTCATATTTTATTACCAAGACACTGGGTTTATTATTAAAAAAGGTTTCCTCAAAACTTCCCCTAGAATCATCCAATGAAAGTACTGCTACTCCATGTCCTCGAACTTTTGGCAGGACCAATCAGGGTAGCTAACAGTTTTAGATGATACAAAACAGCCACCCAAAACTTTCAAGACGAACAAAGTTCCCCAATGACATCCAAACAGATACATGTAAATAGTTTGGCTGCTCCAGATTAACCAAAGAGGCTTCTAAAGCATAGAGCAAACCATTTAAGGCACGCCTGATGTATTTGGAAAAAATAAAGACTTGTAACGCAGGCACTTACTCCATCCACCAAACTTATGCTCAGTGCTTTCCTCAACAGAGATTAAACCTGCTGGTTCCTCCTCCAACTGCTTTAGTGACTCAAGAAGATCATCAAAGGTTGTCTTACTCTCAACACCTGCCTGTGAGCTGAACAAAAACATTATACAATGATCATTGCTCCAATCAAGACACAATTCTTTTTCAATGAAAATTGATTTAATTACCAGTGTTCATGAAATCTCAATGTAAATCTGAAATAAAATAGCTTTGTGGAAAAGGGACGAAGAAAAAATCTGAAATAAATCATTTTGTATGAGGCGCATTTTGTTTGAAACAAAATTAAATTAAATTATTTGTGCTAGGTGAAAATCACAAAAGTGCAATCTCCTCCTGTTGACTGAATCTTAGTTGTACTGAAATACCCTGCCAAATCTTTTCAAGAAAAGAAAAAACGAAACACATATTTTTATAAAAAATATTTATTTAATTATCATTTTTAAACTTAGTTTTATTAGACAATCATTTCCTATGTTAAAAGAAAGCATATCTGGATATCTATTAGCAAAAATATTCCTGACACTCTCCTTCTACAAAGGTATTTGAGGTAAAGCACTAAATATGATTTTATTAATTTTATGACATTTTGATACCTTGTTATTGTTTTATCTGTTTCGTCTGTACGATCAGAGAACAGAGGAGCTTGGCTATCAGATGGAGCTGAACTACTGACTTGTGATTCTCTAGATTCCTGGAATGAAATCGAAAACACGTTTTTCAATGTTTTGATGCTAAGAGAGCCCCAAATATAACACAGAAACCAGCTCATAATAGCTTTCAGTTCAACAGTCTTGGTTAAGCAAGGCTGTGCTCTAAGAAAAAAAGAATTTAAAAGCTCTGAACCAGTCAAGACCGTAGTACCTTATTATATTAAAGTTTGGCCATGTAAAAAGCATGACCATCTGGTTGTCTAAAGGCAAGGGTCACTGGGCTTTGCTAGATTAAAGCCCTATTAAGTTAATACACTTTATTCCAAAATGGAGACAACACTACTTTTCTTTTACGCGTTACGTTTAGCAGTTAATTAGCCCTCACACTTCGATTGCACCTGCAGAATTCAAAAGAAGTTTTACCGTGAAGCAAGGCAACAGGGGAAAAGACAAAAAACAACAAATTTTGATCCCATTTTGGAATAAGGTCTAACAGACGATAATGTATACCAGGTAGTACTGTTTTTGGAGTTGTTAATTACTGGTAATTAAGCTTATTTTTTTAAAAATGGAGGCATATATGACATATAGCCCCACCCCAACCCACATGCTTGGTAACTGGCCATTGGTAACTAGATGACAGTTAAAAGATCAGTACAGAACAAATAGTCATTAGCAAGTAATATGTTTTACCAACCTGGAATAGCTCTTCAACTTTCCTTCCAACGCTACTTGCTGTGCCAGGCCTGGATGCTGTTTCATTTAAATTAACTGGTTCATTGTTTTTTATGGTACTGCTAGTGGCACCAGCATCACTAGTTTTCTTCACTTTAGATCGTGGCTTGTTCATGGATTTCTTTTTGCTTACTTTTCCACTGGCTTGGAGGAAAGTCTGAAAAAAAAAATGTATAATTAAGGTGACCATATCACAGTTTCACTGAAAAGAGAAATCGTAAAGTTTATTAATTTTTATGTCCTCATTAACAAAATGTAGCTGCTAAACTGTAGTTTTTTCTGGTAATTTGTACCTGGGGAAAAACCTCTTTGAGCAAGAGAGAGAACCAACAACAAACTCAACCTACATATTGCATCTACACCGGTACTCAAACCAAGGCCACATTGGTGGGAAGCGGGATCAATTAAGGTTTCTAGGTGAGTGACCACCTACCCCTCCCCTAAGTCCCAATTTTGCCCTAAGTAAGAAGTAAGTGTACGTTAATGTTGACTTAGGGGAGGGGTAGGTGGTGGGTTACCCAGAAACCTCAACTGATCCAGGAAGCGCAAGTCCTCTCACCACTGCACCACCCAAAGTTGCCTCCCAAGGTCAAAGAGAGTAGTACTAACCAGTTCTTCCTCAGCTTTTCTCTGATTCTCCTGCCTTTTTTCATCTCTCTTTTTCTGAAGCTCTTCTATCGCTGCCTGTCTTGCCAACCTTGCTTTCTCTTCTCTCCTTTTTCTCTTTTCTTCTTCTCTTTGCTCTCTGTGTTCTTCCTAAAAGTACAATGTTGTAGAAAAAGCTGGTTTGAGTTTTACTGTTGCAATAATAAGCCAGTAGATGAGTGCTGGTGTATTGTTACCAAATCTTGTTAAATCCCAAATAAAAATGTTTACCTGTCAAATTAAAAAATTTCTTTAATAAACAAGCTTTTGACACCTTTCTTAGTATTTTTCTCAAGTAAAATATTTTCCTTGTAAAGTACGATTGATTGTAGGAACATTGTAGAATATTATTAATTTTAATGTCCTAGTAGGAAGCCAACAATCCAAAACCAACCTTGACCAGACTGAGAAAAGGGAAATGGCAACAGATTTCTGTGGTTTGCTTTATCCTTCTACTTTAAAAGGGACACAGTCAGCTGACGCACATGCGCATTAGATACCATATTTTCTTAGCTGATTTGCACATCACAAGACACACCCATGAAACAGAAACTGAGAAGTGCATGTGGAATATCTAAACAAACCCCGTGGAATTGAACTAATGAGAAAACAAAATCATGATTATAGACTCTAAGTCACATGAGAGCACTCATCTGATGCATATTATTTGATTTCGGGTTGAGGTAAACACTTTTCACACTAGCAAAACTAGGGTCCAGGTCAGTGCCGTATCATAGCTGACTGTGTCCCTTGTAAGTGTTGATCTTGGTGCTAAGTGTCAATGAAACTGACAAAGGCATCAAGAAGTTGTTGCACGATTATTTAGCAAAGATACCGGTAGTTTTGATTCTGAAAAGTGACTTTCATCACACCAGATGAGAGTTTCACTAAAGAACAAAAGCAATAAAATTTATTAAAATTAATTACAACTTGTTCAGGACCTCAGTCTTTGCACTGAAGAGCTGGGTCTCCTTTTCTAATTTCTTCTGACTTAAAAGCTGTTTGATGGCATTCTGTCCATTAAGTTCTTTCCTGGTTTTCCATCCACGATACCACCTCTGAATGTTCACAGCCGCCTTTCTTCTCTTGCTCACGCTCTCATCCTCAATGAGGTCATCAAGAAACAATTTAGGAATATCGTCCCTTTTCGATATTGATCTGTTGGGCTTGATTCGAGAGTTCCCTTCAACCATGTCAAAATCAGTAATATTGTGGTCTAGATTATTAGTGACAGTCCGTAAGTTATCAACATCATCTTGCGGAAAGTTTTTATCAGCTTGGTTGCTAGTATTGTGTGCACCAGTCCACCAGTTATGCTCCCGGCTTGATTCAGTGGGGGACTGTAAAAACAAAGGAGGGACTGGAGCAGGGTCACTAAGAGCCTGCCACCACTCTTCTACCTCATCTGGTTCTAATGTGTTCTGTGATGTTGCTGATGGCCTGTCTGGCAAGGCAACTTGGTTGGCATTAGCAGCATTATTATGGCGCTGCGGGAATTTAATAAAATAATAATAATAAATGATGATGATGATCATAATAATGATAGTGAAAGGAAGAGAAAACTACAGTCTGCAAGTTTCAAAAAATTTTTCAAGATAAAAACCCCAAATCAAAACCAGGGCCCGAAAAAAGTGTTATCTGGTCATCCACACAAGTAGAATCTCCTGCTGGGCAAGAAACTTTTCATTCTCACTTGCCTGAAGGTCAAGGGCCCCAGGCAAGTTGCCCACCAACTAAATTGTTAAAAAAGGAAAATTACATGTACGACTTGCCAGGTGCAAGGAAAATTCGAGAGCTCCAAAACCACCTACAGCACTAACACGAGTGAGAAATATGACAGAGTTTTGGCCAGTTAACATTTTAGGAGAGGATTTCTTTAGTGATAAAAGGGCTAATACTTGCCTGAAAAGTAGTGGCCAGTTTAGGTTTAGCACGAGCTTTAGCTTGGGACATAATGAGAGGAATATGATCCTCAGACAACCTAAGAATAACAGTAAATAATGAGTTTTTAACAAAGAAAAGAAATACTTAGACAAGTTAAATTTACAAAGTTGAGGTTGGATCACTACTTCATACATTCAAATTTACTGACACTCTGTATTTAACAAAAATAAATATGTAATAAGCATTTTCATCATGTCTTGCATCTGTAAACAACATCCAACATAGATCTGTACCTTGTTGCTGTTGGTTTTTTTGGAACTTTTCTCCTGGCCCCTGAGCTACCACTTGTCCGTGCACTGTCACTGTCGCTAGCAGATACATAAACTTCATTGACCTGTGACCTAACAAAGCCTGCGCTTCCACCTTGAAAGGACAATTAAGAAAGCTGTGAAACTCAGTGGAGGGTATGGAAGTTTTATGCAATTTTACACTTGAAATAACTAAAAATTAGGGTTAGGGTTAGGGTTATGGTTTGATTTGTAACCTGACGCCACTGTAATGGAAGAAATGTGCCTACATGCAGCTGCTATTGTGTGATATTCTGCTCTGCAAATTTATGGGAAAATAAATGTTAAGACTGTTAGTTACACAGCCCACTTTGTAACAACTACGAACTAGAAATATGTGTCTTGAATGCCACATTGGAAAAAGGCAAGTTTGCATGGATAACTAATGCTTATCTTCTTGGAACAGATAACAGTTAGTGTCTATTTTGCCTTTCACGATCACAAATACTTACAAAATCTTTGCTAGCCATTCAGAACCTTGCTTGCCACCTGTTGCTTCCTACACTATTACCTTGCACTGTATTGATGACTTATACTGTCTGGCATTTCAATTTGCTTAAACCAGCAACTTTTAAAACCTTTTAAAAATTGAACACTCAGGTGGCAAAAACCCTCGCATAGAATGATCAAGTAACACATCTGCCTAATTAGTGACAAAACGAAAGATGCTAACAGTTACAAAGAGACGAAAAATATTATTCTGAGCTTTTTTTTGGTGGTGATTTGATTAAGCGGGTGATTTATTTCCACATATTGGATTCAATCACAGAGGCAGCATTTTGTCACCAGCCCAAATATACATCCCTTACTTTAGTCATACGCTAAAAACAGATATGTTTCCCTGGATATCTAACCTTTTCCTTTCTAATTAAATTTGTTTTGGGACAGGACCCTTACTTCTTTTATGCTGTCCAGATGTTTTAGGAATTTTGCCTTTCCCTGTCACAGACAAAAAGTCACTTGCTTCCGAATCCTGTCAAAAATAATTTAAAAACACAGCAGAGAGTAATATTATTTTTCACAAAAAAACACTAGATCATTCCAACCACCTGATAAAGTAAAACACTTAAAATCTTAAGTTTGTACTGCAAAAAGTCTCTCCCTTTAATCCATTCCCCCAAAACATACCAGATTATTTTTTTTTCAAGTTTATCTTCATCATCATCAGCTGTATTTATATCCCAAAGGCACAGTTCAGTCATCTCCTCTCCAAAAAAAATAATCTTACCTCTATCTTGTGACCCCAACCCCCCCATCCCCGCCCCCCGAAAAAAAAATAAATAAATAAATAAATACCACCTTTAGGACTACATCTCTTAGTCTAGAACTTCTTTGGACACCCATGTCTGTGTTTTCAGACAGGGTGGCCCTAATACTTTGAGGGTTGATATCTCCTTTAGCCTACAGCTAAAATGTTGCAATAAAACAGGGAATGGGGAACAGATTATGAGCACAGGGAATGGAAAAATTAAAAAATGGGAACAAAACAGAGAAAATAATGGGAAGCAAAGTCGCTGATGGAGCTGTGGTTTACATTTATAGGTTTTGTCTTCATTTTTCATAGTTTATTCCATTCCCCATGCTCGTAACCTGGGCCGGGTTGTTCAAAGCTGGGTTAAGATAACTCAGGGTTAGTGCAAAATTTGAATTCAGATATGAACGCTTAAGAAGCAAATTCAGTTTAATTCTTTTTGTCTACAGTTTTGATGACTGGATGCACTAAAAAAAATACAGAAAATTATCCCAGAAAATGCTTTTGAACTAAAGAAAAAGAAATCCAGATTAAAATTTAACCTCGGGTTAGCGCAGATCGGCCTTCAAACAACCGGACCCTGTTCTCCTTTCCTCGTTTTGGTTTACAACACCTCAAAAGCTACCAGCTACTTTTCAATATACTAAATCACCTGCACGAATAGTACGTAAAAATATTGCATACATGCATCAATGTACACGGACAGAAGGAAAAAATTAATTACGTCAAATTTTGTATTGTATTCTAACATTTAGAATACAAGCTCTTTAATCTACTACACAAAATTTTGACATGAGATTCAATCTGAGTTCATGACTTGAAGTGTGTGTGCAAGGACTAAGGAACCTAAAACTTACCAAACTTGCATTTGATCGCGTTGAATATTTGGTGAAGTCTGCAGAGCTCGGTCGGCTGGCCTTTGAAGAGTTCAGTTTCTTTGATGTGAGATTCCCAGTGGAGCTAGAATTGAGCGCCCCTCGTTCACGTTCAAATTTCTTATTTCTTGCAGACATAACTTGTTTTTCGCTGCTTAAATAAAACGATCTTGGAATCCACCTGCTCTGAAAAACATTTTTTAAAAATCAAAGAGTAGTCTTTTTACCACGCTGAAATCAAACTGCATAATTTTACAGTGCTTGATGAAATAACACAACCATATTTTCTTGTTTTGACAACAAAATTGGCGCTCTGCCGCGACGCCATTTTTAATACGGTTAAATATTGCACGGCTGCTAAGCTTTTCCAGCTCGCAAAGCCTCATTGGAAATTCAATAAGTGACGTCATTAGTGGCACCAGTCCTACGTTTTGGGGCCAAAGAACCACAGCTACAACAATAAAAACATTACAAGAACATTTTCTAACCCTGATAGGAGAAAAGCTGGCTTTGACATCAGGCCTTGCCTGGCTTGTGTCAACAAACAAAAATGGTTTTTAAAAAAATGGAAGTATTATGAAATTTTAGCGAACCGCCGATCCAGCATTGTGGTGCAAAAGTAAATGAGTACAGAACCGTGGCAAATATTTATACCACGAAGGAAACCAAACTAACCGGATGCAATGACAGTTGGCTATTCAGTTCACCAAAGGCATGATAACATACGATCAGGCGATTCTCCGTTCACCGGTTCTTGGGCTCCTCCAACTCAGATCGAAAGCGCTGACAACGCAGCGACTCCAGCCGGTCATTTCGTCGTTTACTCCTGAATTTCATCCGATTGCTTCGAGTCGTTTTCTCCTCTCAGAAACGTCTTTACTGAGGGAGTAATAACGACTCGAAGTAATCTGATGAAATTCAGGCTATTGGCCGTTAAAATTCAGCTTCTTTATTAATACTAGAAATACGTGTATCGCAGAAACTCGCGAAGCTCGTGGGGGGGGGGAGGTCCATAAAATGTCAGGGATCAAGGGGGTGAGAGAATTGGA